>OZ012661.1:69236341-69316370 GCA_963942545.1 Oxycera nigricornis | reverse complement strand
GGTGTACGCTATGTGTAGCTTGAACTGCTTCGAACTGCTTCGAACTTCAAGCTACACACGTGCACGCGTACTCCCGTGGCGCGCCACGGGGTACGCTATGTGTAGCTTGAACTGCTTCGACTGCTTCGTACTGCTTCGAGCTGCTTCGAGCTGCTTCGTACTGCTTCGAACTGCTTCGAACTGCTTCGAAGCTTACGCGGTGCGCGTTTCGATGAACGATGACGTCATCGTTTAGGGGGGAATCCGCCACGTGTCTAGCTTGGAACTATTTATCTGTTAATGAACTGCTTTGCTAAAACGGGGTTTAAAGTCCTTCTGTTTACTACAAAATACAATTCTATGCTATACCAAAATACGATTCTATGCTTTACATTAAACTTACTATCCAATAATACAGAATCAATAGTTAAGGCTCCTAGAGATTCTAATTAAACTATTAGCGAGTGTTGAATGAGGTTCTCTAGTATTTAATGAAATATTATTTGTATGATGTGATAAGAGATATAGTTTTATCTATACATTTAATGAATTTATTTTGTAAATATGTAGAGAATTTGAAGGTCATTTTAGGTTGGATTGTTTATGGTCAGTATAGTAGTAGTAGAGTGATAAAAATTTGCGAGCGGTGTTTCATGGACAACAATTAAGCTGCTGGATGAGTTTATAATAAGAGGAGACTCCGAGTGTGACGTGATGTCTGGAAATGTGGACTCTGATTTTAGTTGTGGAAAAGATGAAAATTAGTAGAGGTAAGCGATGTTATAATATTGTGTGTGTATGTGTGTGTGTGAGAGCCAATATGGTTAGTTTTAAGATTATTAATGTGAGGATTTGAAGGCCATTGAAGTTGGGTGAATCTGAGTGTGTGATATGAAAAAAAGGTGCTTGATGTGAATCATGAGAAAAAAATACGTTTGCTTACGGGGAAGTTGCGGATTTGTGAGTTGGGCCCGAATTGACTGTTCAGTATTTTCCTTATACGCGGTTTCTAATATCAGTGTTTTGAAGGAAAAGTTTGTATTTGATTTGCAAATATGTTTTGAGTGATGGATTTAAGGTGGGTTTTCAAGATATTTAGCAATGATTTTCGTGAAGGGCATGGTAAGCAAATTAAATGATTAGAGAGTTGTTTATTGAGGTTTTCCTAGTATTGTTTGAAGTCGTCATTTTAGGTTTTTAACGAGATACATATACAAACTAGTATTTTTGGATAAAACTGACATCTTCAGTCTATTTATACTGTTTTAATTTTTTTTATCATTTCCTTTGTTCTTGTTTTTCTTTGAAAAAAAAAAATATTTTTTTAAATTCATTCAATTTTATTTATTTCAATCTTCCTAGTCTACATCCGTTACAATATTATAATGTCCTCAAGCATATGTGCTAGCCCCATCTTCCCTTATATATCGCTTATCATCTAAATAACTTAAAGAAACCTTATTTATACATTCAGTATATAAATTGTGAAGCTTAGATCTAAACACGTACATACTACTTCTAAATATCTTTTTTCTAAACAAGCAATCTCTATAATCATCTAAATTTAGTCCATCCATAATAAGCTTCTTTACACCTTTTGCTTTTTTAATTGTATCACCATTTTCTATACTTATGTTATGCTCATCATGCTTTGTTGTTGGATACTCCAAATCAACTTCCAATATGTAGCCAATGTCCGCGTCTATTGCAATATTAAGAATATCAACCTCATCTATATTTTCCCTGAGCTGTTGAAAGCTAAGCATCCGTCAGTTTATCTTGTGGAGAAAATATTTAAAAAATAATGGTAATCAAGCGCTTGTGAAATGGTTGGGAATCTCAGCGAAACACAATTCCTGGATAAATGTGAAAACTATGGTTATTTAACATTTAAATGCGTAATAAAACATTGTAGTTTGATTGATTGATTGATTGATGATATTTTATTTATTTATTTATTAATCTTATGTATATCTGAACAAGTTTTTTAATTTTACTTATTTTCCTATGAACACTATAACATTCACAAGTGTCTGGTCCCCATTTTGCATTATCATACGCCCATGGGCAGCTTACAGAATGCTTTCCATATTTGCTAACTTTCTGGGGCATATCAGTGTAGGGGTTTAGGAAACTATAGATGTTTATAAATTTGCCGAAGTGTTCCTTCAGAATTGACGCTCGGTTAACACAAAAAAATTGTTTGTAATCCTCAATAGAGTGTCGAAGGTCATTGTCTACATCGTTGTTGTTGTTGTTGTAGCTATATTGATGCCGGTTGCGTAATCTCTTTTATGGGACCTGAAGGCCCTCGTTTGCCTCCACCTTCCTTTGAAAATCGACCAAATTTGTCAACACTCATTTTTTTAAACAGCTGGTGATTTCTATCGTATTTATTCTATTATTTGCGCTTCTTTCAATTCTTCAATGATCGATATAATTTCGTTGTTATGATTATTGTGACCGGCTTGTTGCGATCCAATGAGTAACTGCAATCGACTCACTAATTCATTCGGATCATCCCAATATATGTAGTCTTTCTGTTTGTCGGATGTTTGCATTAAACTATAATCTTTGTGTTTAGGTGTTTGTCTTAGCCCTCTTCCTTCTTTGATGTTATTTAACAGTTTCGAAATTATTTCTCTATATTTAAAGCTTCGGTTTCCATTTATTTGACTATTGCTGTCGTAAGAACGTCTGTAAGCATTAGTGTGCAGAATAATACTTTTATAGTCTGCTAAATCTTCATTGGTATATAATTTTTCATCTGGATACTTCATAAAAAGCAGCTCGTATAAACCTCGAGTTCCTATGTAGGATTTCTCATTTACAAATATTTGATTGCCATTGATTGCGAAATTCGAATTTCCTATTTTCCACTGCTCTCCATCATCATCATCCCTATATATTCCATAAACACTGTCAATTGCAGCCGGTTGATTTACATAAATATCCAGATAATGCCTAGGAATCTCCGGAAGATGGTTTTGCTTCATGTATTCTTCAAAATATTCTCGTCCTTTCGCAGTGGCAACATATTTACGAACAACTTTTGTAGAAGAAGAGTTGGATGTTGTGGCGGCGAGATTTCGTTTCAAGTTTGGTGTAGGAGTTTTAAAACTGTCTTCTTCTTCTTCTTGGTGACTATTTCCCTCTTCTCGTATTGATGCAGGCTCTTCTTTAATTTCATTTTTTATGTCTTTATTATTTTGCAACAAATTGACTCTTTTAACTAATTCTTTGAGCGGGCGCGTGATTGGTTTAAATGTTTCCTCTAGCTGAATCACTGTTCCAGCTTTGTTAGCTTTCAGCTGTTGATACTTTTTCCTTATCGAATTGGTTGTTGCTACAATATCACTGAGTAGCTGTTGTTGCTTATCAGACATTGTTGTTTTCATTTTTTATGAATACAACAGCAGCATTTCGTCGTCAAATTTCGAAAGGTATCTACAATATTTTGAAATATTCTTTCAATAGGTTCTAATTTGAGTTTGAAATGGTTTTTGCTGTACCTGAATCGATTTGTGTCTTTTTCGAATTGTTTGGTACTGTCTTCACTGTTGCTGGACTGGAACCTTATTGAATTGTTATCAAACTGTATTGAACAGCTATCGAGCTGCATCAAGCTGGTAATCTGAACTGCTATTGAACTGCTTGGAACTGGTATTGAACTGCTTTGAACAGGTATTGAACTGTTTTAAACAGGTATAGAAGTGCTTTGAACAGGTATTGAACTGGTAATGAACTGATTTGAACTGCTTCGATGTTTTTATAGTATTATGAATACATCAAACCCCTTTCGATATCGACCCTTGTCTAAGGGACTGTCTTTATCAATTACACAGAACCCATATTTATCGCTCCAACATTTTCCACAGATGTTTCTAAACTGATCGAAAGTCATGTCTGTGTTTACGTGATTATTGTAAATGTGTAAAATAAAAACTTTCCTAAATTGAGATGCAACAGTTTCTTTTATATGGTAGAGAAAACGTCCGGTCGCACGTTTCGCTTATCGTAAATAGAAAACCCTCCTACAAACATTTTTCCTGTAATGTCTACCCACACACCCACACCCCCCCCTTATGCATTGGAATTTAATTCTGATAAACACTGATATGCTCTGCTGGTATAAATAAATATGAATAACACACACACACACACACAGTGCTTTCCCCTATGAAATTTAATAAGACAAATTTGATCATATAGTTTTTTTATTTATTTTATTTATTTATATTTATATATATATATATATATATATATATATATATATTTTAACATTATATTTTGATATTTAAATAACTAACCTACGTAATTTCTCATTAATTCTTTGTATAGTTAATTGACTTATAAAATATTCACTATCGATATTCAAACTATTTAAAAACTCACTTAAGATTATTAGAATAAAAAATACCTTCGTCTTATTACTATTTGTTTTAAAACACATGAAAGACGATCCAAAACTCTCCTCGTGGTAGAGGTCCACGTCATGGCATTCTAATCTTTCCTCAATGTATGTTCCCGCTGCCTCATGCACGTCGGTGTTGTACACCAGCTTTAGTCCGACGCCTGGAAATATAAAAAACCCAAAAAAAAAAAAATTATAAAAGTTTTTAAAAACTTACCTTTTATTACAACATAGTACTCGTCTTCAAACCTGTTGTACCTGAATACAACTTCCGTCAATATCCTCTCCTCCTCAAATAATTCAACGTTCTCCATCTCTCAATTTAGGAAAGTTTCGACTCAAAATTCGTTTGCAAACTTAATTTTAATTCAATAAATACAGTTTCTTTTATATCAAAAAGTTTAAACTCTGCACTATTCATATCAATAAATTTTCAGCAAAACTAGCAACCCCACAATATACAATTCTATAAACATTTAAAATATCCCTCACTCAAGCTCTTATCAACATATCGAATTTCTAATTTTGAAATGTCTGTAAAATATTCGAACCCTATAAAAGAGATTACGCAACCGGCAGCAATAAAAACTCACCTCCGCAGCGATAAGAAATGAATCCAGCTGCTATTTTAAAACACATCTCACATATTCATCAATTTAGCCCGTCCCTAATCTTTATTTATTATTTCCTTCTTTTATCTTTATCTTTCAAATAAGGGCAATTGTTTACGTTATGCCAATCCGATTTGCAACTAGTGCAGTAATACGATCTTTTGTATTCCACCTTATCAATGGAATTTCCGGTGATTGACGTTTTCGTTTCTGGGAAGTTAACTTGATCTTATTGGATTTCAAGTGGATGGTTATTATTTTTGTGTTTATGGGAATATTATGTGCAGGATGTTTATATAGATGATTCAAGGTTTAGGTATTTGGGGTAATGTGTTTCAAATATGACTCAGAATATTGCATTTTGTTGCGAAATCAGAATATTGCCTGTTGTTGCGAAATTGAAGATGATGTCATAGGTGTTTCCTAATCAGCTAACATTCTTATCGAAGCCAACTATTTCAAATGGTCTTCATACATTCCCAGAGAAAACATCCGGTCGTTCACAAAAAATTCTTGCACGCTATTCAAATTCCAACGTCTAATCATTAAAAAAAGACCTCACTCAAGCTCTTATCAACATATCGAATTTCTAATTTTGAAATTTCCGAATCAATATCTAACTTCTATTTTTAGCATGTCTCATTCTTATCTAATTCACAACTAAAACACCTACACATTATGAGAACATAATTATCAAACAAGGTGTCGCACTCACATTAGCATTTGTCAAGACATCTAAAATTATCACAAAACGCCACCAACTCATATGCTGATAAGAACTCCAAGCATTCAGTACGTATCATAAACAAATGATAAACTACTCGCGTCTGTCTGGTAGAAACTTGAATCATTCACACCTACTGAACTAGCAATTTATTCGTCATCCATCTAACATATAATACGTCATCCATCCAACGCTATTCAAATTCCAACGTCTAATCATTTAAAATAGCCCTCACTCAAGCTCATATCAACATATCGAATTTCTAATTTTGAAATTTCCGAATCAAGATCTAACTTCTATTTTTAGCATGTCTCATTCTTATCTAATTCACAACTAAAACACCTACACATTATGAGAACATAATTGTCAAACAAGGAGTCGCACTCACATTAGCATTTGTCAAGACATCTAAAATTATCACAAAACGACACCAACTCATATGCTGATAAGAACTCCAAGCACTCAGTACGTATCATAAACAAATGATAAACTACTCGCGTCTGTCTGGTAGAAACTTGAATCATTCACACCTACTGAACTAGCAATTTATTCGTCATCCATCTAACATATAATACGTCATCCATCCAACGCTATTCAAATTCCAACGTCTAATCATTTAAAATAGCCCTCACTCAAGCTCTTATCAACATATCGAATTTCTAATTTTGAAATGTCTGTAAAATATTCACTTCTTATCACACCTATTCATCAGCATGACTCATCGCGGCTGGGAAACACCTGCCCGTGGGAATCACCCCGACAGCGATAAAAAATGGCGCCCCAGACAGCGATAAGAAATGGCGTCATCCGTGGGAATCACCCCGACAGCGATAAAAAATGGCGCCCCAGACAGCGATAAGAAATGGCGTCATCCGTGGGAAACACCCCGACAGCGATAAAAAATGGCGCCCCAGACAGCGATAACAGGTGACGTCATCCGTGGGAATCACCCCGACAGCGATAAGAAATGGCGCCACCGGAAGCGATAACAGGTGACGTCATGCGGGGGCGGTAATCCGATACCCGTGGGAAAAAATGGGCGCCACCGGAAGCGATAACAGGTGACGTCATGCGGGGGCGGTAATCCGATACCCGTGGGGCGGTAATCCGATACCCGTGGGAAAAAAATGGGGACCGTGGGAAAAAGTGAGTTAAAAGCCTTATATCCATACTATTAGGCTGGCCACTTGGGTTGTATAACAGATATGTGGCGAATTGGCTGGAGTGTCCGTGCTATGTATTATTTATGCTAGGCCCGAGCAGAACTTCGTCAAAGTCATTCGCTATTCCTAATAGGTTGTCGAGACTCAACGCGAAAGGTGTACCTAGGTCGCAGGGAACGTAGCGTGATCCTAAGAGATTTTTTTAGTTTGTCCTTGATTTCCTCGGAAGTGGAGGGAAACAAGTGTACATGAGATGTGGTTAATGTTACATTCAACGGGGTATGCTGTTTGAGACATTCGGACTAAGACCGCAGTTCCTCTGCCGAAGTCGTTTCGGAAAATGTTGTAATATGGGAAGGAAGGTTTGTGTCTTTTGTGCAAACGAGTTTCGTTTAGCAGCACGAGATCTGGGGAGTATTTGACTAGCATTTGATGCAAAGAGATGCGCTTATCGTGACTTTGGAGGGAGTTAATGTTAACAGCTATGATACGAAGATCAGTTTTGTGCTGCGACATTTAGATAAAAGTTGAAGAGGGCTTCTGCTTTGTCTTCTGCAGGAAGAAGGCAGTAAGATGCCCAGAACTCTCTCGCTTTTTTGAGGAGCGCCGCTGGAGAAATGCCAAAGTGGTAAAATGTTTCCTGCGCTAAATTTTCTAGAGGGTTGTTGTTTGAGCTGGGGAATGGAGAAGGCAAGTGTGGGTTCATGATTCCTTCCGATGAATTTCGCAGCGCCGCGGCGTATGATAGGCCGTTAGATGTCGGATTGAGGAAACCAGACCTCACAGCGGGTTTCTGTTGAATTTTTGTTGGCACTGTTGCCGGGGTGGTTGAGAAGAAACCATTCGACTTAGCGTTTCTTCGTTCTTGTAGTTTGGCTTTGAGTTTCTCCCGTTCAGGGCAGCCTGAGTAATTAGCTGGGTGGCCTGGAGATGAACAGACAACACAAAACGTAGGCGGTATCGATGAATCCGCTGGAATAAGTTCTTCCGAAGGGTTGGGAAGAGTTTTTCGCGGGCAAGCGACCCCTTCATGCTCATTGCCGCACGCTACGCAGCGTGGAGAGTAACCACAGTTCGAGGCGACGTCACCGAAACGCTGGCACCTATAGCATTGAGTCACATCACCTCTTCTCGGTTTCTCCCAGGACACTTTATGGTTCAAGACATACCTAACTTTGATGATTTTTTTGAGATCATCCTCGGAATCGAGGGTGATATTAAATAAATTTAGTCTTGTATTATTGCGGCGGGACCAAACTGTCGTGAGCTCTGTAATTGGAAGCTGTAGGATATCCGGGTGGTTTTTTGGATATCCTCGGTGATTTCGTTCGCTGGGAATAAAGCGCTAAGCCCTTTCAGAATTATCACTGGCTTGCGTCGAACGGATGGGGTGAAAGAGTGCCCTCCAAGTTTTTTTTCTTTTATGATGTTCATAATGGAGTCATGAGCCTCAATATTTTCCACCACAAGTTTGTGGTAAACATTGGAGAATGATTTGACGCGATAACGCGTCGAAGGAAGCTTTATCATTATGAGGGCTAAAGTTGGGGGTGTCACCTTATATATGAATATTGGTGGCATCCATTTGGGTTTAACGGGAGTGGCAGTATTTTCCTGGCTAGGGATATTAGCTGTTGTGGGATTTAGAAGATTGAACCTTTTAGAGCTTAGGGAAGCGTTATTGGGAGAATTCGGGGTAGTAGGTGGGCGTTTACCTTTTGCAACAAGCCTTCCAGTTGCCAGTTGAAAGTTTCCGATGTCTTCGCTGATGACATTGTCGATGGCGTTGTCGATGGCGCCGTTTACGTTGAGTTTTTCCGTGATGTCCATTGACGTCGCTGGTCTTTTGGGGCTTGATTCAGTCGATGCTGCTGGTGACGATGATTTTCGCGCTTATTTCGTTGCACCTACTTCGTTGGCAATGAAATTCCTCATCTCCCGAGGTAAATAATAATTGCTTCTTCGGCCGACTGCTTCGAAAACAGCTCCAGATGACTTTGGCCGCGCCTGTTGGCCCGGTGTCTTCAAATTTTTTCTTCACTTTGTAATTGCGAATAAAATGGCGTCCTATGAGGGTGAAGTGACAGCGTTCGGACACGCCCTGGAGTGGCACTTTGTCTTTTTTTGAAATGTTTTTCCCCTCCTGTAAAACGAAAGCCAGAGCCACAGTATAGGTACACCCAGTAGGTAATGTTTCATATATAGGCGCACTACCAAGTACGGCCCGCGGTTCTACGGGACAACGTCAAATGTTTGTTTACATTGAGCATATGTTTGTTTACATTCATCATATGTTGGCTGCCATTTATCATACGTTTGCTGCCATTTACGACAAAATGGCATCTATCTACTGGTCCGGGCACTGCCATGCACGTTTCATCCTAGGCGTGAAAAACGCCGTAAGAAACTTCGGTTCATTGAATTACAATGGTGAAACGTCTTTGCTGACACAAATTTCGTTTGCTTTTGACAAATTGATTGAGAGAAAAAGGCAAAATGACTGAAAATATGTCTCTTGTGTTGAAGTGAAAGATGAAGTCCGCGAAAATGCTTTATCCTCCGTAAATCTGGCAGTGCTAGGCATTCGTCAATTATTGCAAGCACATGGCCAGCGCATGGCCAGCACATGGCGCCATTTCTTGGAAGGAAAATACGAGCTTTTGGGCTTCGATTGCATACTGGGTCTACCTATACTGTGGCCAGAATGCTCTCTCTGACAGGAGGGGTAATTTAGGCATCTTTTGTCTCAAGTCGACTTTGACAGCTCGGAGTGTCCGTGCTATATATTCTTTATGCTATGTTGGAGGCACAGTATAGGTAGACCCAGTATGCAATCGAAGCCATGAGCTGGCCATGTGCTTGCAAAAATTCACGGATGCCAAGCACTGCCAGATTTGCAGAGGATAAAGCACCTTCGCGGACTATATATTTCACTTGAACACATGAGACATTTTTTTAGGCATTTTGACTTTTTCTCTCAATCAATTTGTCAAAAGCAAATGAAATTTGTGTCAGCGAAGACGTTTCACCATTGTAATTCAATGAGCTGAAGTTTCTTACGGCGTTTTTCACGCTTAGCATGAAACGTGCATATTAGAGTTCTGGCAGTGCCCCGACCAGTAAATAGCTGCCATTTTGTCATAAATGGCAGCAAACATATGATAAAATGCAGCCAACATATGACAAATGTAAACAAACATAAGATAAATGTAAAAAAAAATTTGACGTTGTCCCGTAGAACTGCGGGCCGTACTTGATAGTGCGCTTTTATATGAAACATAACCTACTGGGTCTTCCTATACTGTGGTTGGAGGCTTCGATTACACACTGTCTATTATATACACTATGGTTCGACGTTAAAAAAAAATTCTGGCAGAATATGTTGAGGGAAGTTTGTTTACAATTTGGCATTTAAAACAGCACACTGAAAATACATCCCAAAAATAAGCTAAATTTTAGGTACTGAATTGTTTATTGCATTGCAAGGTTCCAATATGCAGAACCTAATTTTTTTATCGTAGGATTTTCTTGGGAACTCATATATTATGGAACCTGTAAAATTATTGGTTGAGGAATCTAAGGTAAATTTAAGTTCTAATGATGAGTTATTAACCAAATTTTATGCAGGAAGTCAACGGTGTAATAGGTGATTCCAAAATACTAAAAACATCTGTCTGCAATGGACAATTTGATTTAGAAAAACTACCAGCTGCAACCAGCATTGTATATTTGGATGAATGTCGTGAAAAGCGTCTAGAAGCAGGACAATTTGCAATACCCTCACATACACTTAAAATGAAAGGTAAGTTAGTTAAACTTGAGATATCATTAATGAGTGGTTACTCACAAACTATTCGCTGGGTAGTTTTCCTATATTGTGTATCCGAAAAGTATTGATTATTCTCTTCTAAGATGCTTTAATTTGAACGATAAATACTACTAAAGCTTGCGCAAAGTATTCATATAATCTATACTACAGGATGAAGACAATAGGTAGTGTATTCCTGGAAACTTTTAGGGGTGATGTCATTGTCTCAATTACCGTTCAAGGAATGATGCAAGTTATAAAAGAACTCGTGAGTTATGAAGAAATGTTTTTTCGCATTGACGTGCAATACATGTCAAAAGGTATGAATTCACATAAGAGATCATCATATTTTAAACGATGGCTTTATTTAGTTTATTTAGTTTTCAATTGAGTTCGGGAATTGCGATCGCTTTTCTAGACACTACCGCGCCTCTCCGGATCAGACTTTGCAATGAATCCCTTATGGATTCGTGTTTTGTGCCAAGTTTCAAAACTGCTATCTGCTATATGATACATATGTTGACTATACGAATTATCAAACACTGACTGAATCATGGTGCTGGGAAGATAACTCCTAAAGAACTTCAAATTATCTGTTCAAGCGGGACTTTCTTCAGACACGTATTACACATTTATGTGTGAAACTTTCAATTTTAGGATTCAACTGTTTGATACGGAATAATATTCTGCTTTTCAAAAACATGTGCTATTACAATCTTCTACCTCATCGATTATAACTGTTTTTTCGATAATAAAATACCCAAATTTTCGTTCCGTTTATAGTAACAAAATTTTTTTTAAACATTTTCAAAACTGAACTTTTTCATATCGTCTATCCATGTGTAGCTTGTGTTTGCGGACTGAATTTTCCCCAATTTTACATAAGGCTTGAGTTTATTTTAAATTATCAGACCATTCCTTTCGAGTGATGTAGATAAATTTGAAAGGGATCAAGAGCCGTTTCCTCATTTAATTATAAAACTCACTCAGCTACTAGGTAGGATCGAGACTTTAATGCCAAGTGGCGACAATCTGGATGCATGAAATTTTTGAGATAAGCAATTTGAAATAAGCAATCGGCAACAGGGCTGTAATTTTTGCCGTAGTCAACCTTTTCCTTACATTCAACCATGCTGTAGTTACTCCACCTCCAGTGGCTGATTGATTTCGTCCCCTAAAAGTATAACTTCATCATTTCCACTTTCACTACCAGCCATATTAGAAACTGCTCCTTGGTAACTTCATGGCTTTATATCTCATCTACTGATATGACCCGCTCATAGTTTGCTTTACTTCCCGTACGGTAAGTTCCTTCCATGTATGTCATTTTGCAGTACTTGATGATGTTTTTGTTTAGCCTGAGATTTTACAATCTGTTTTCCAGTTAAACTCCGTACCACAATCAAATCTTCAATATTACGTGCTGTTAGCCTGATTAGTCAGCTAACAATAAATCCGAAAAGCAACTGGGCTCATATCCAAAGAGAATAACGCTCGGAGTGCTACCGGTATTTCTATTTACGACATTCTTAATAGTTTTAACACATTTTTTCTAAATTCGTAGTCATTAATGCTGATTAAATTGATCTATTTAATTTTTCAACACCCTCGTTTGCTCTTGGTGTTGTGACGACTGTCTTAATATATTTTTTCGGAATGTGTTTGATGTGTTTGTGTCATTTAGTGCTTCATACATTGAAAACAAGTGATTACAGAGCGGAATTACATATTTTGTGCGAGTTGTTTTCACGCGCTCTTGGGAACAGAAACTTTGTGATCACATCTATTAACGCAATAATATAAGTGTTTCCGCGTTCAATTTTCGTAAATGTTCCCAAATGGTTAACATTTACGGGCCAAAGTGGTTCGTTCAAATTTGGTATGGAATGCAAAAACCCTGCTTTTCTATCATCATGATTTTTAATAAATAAACATCTTATATAGCGTGTAATGTGCTTCCCGAAATACTGCCGCATTCGCGAAAACCAGCAATGTCGACACTAACTCTGCAGAGTTTCTTCTCAATCGCAAAATATTTCGGGTCACCATGAACTACTTTCAGAGCTTGGTGCTGCATTTCGAATGGCACAACCCATTGAATTCGCTTTGCTATTATCCTGTATATACTGCTATCTGTTAATGCGTAATACTTATAGATTCTTTTCACGTAATCTGGTAATGGACGGGTTATCATCGCCTAATCTTTACAAAATGACAGAAATAGTCGGTTACTCCTAAAATACAACAAAATAGAAAACCTGCGATGTAATCCTAAAATTCTTGTTGAAGCTCAAGTAATTTATTTTCTTTTTGGCTTGACCGGTCTAATTTTTCATTCAAATAAGATGAGCGTATTGCTTCCCGGCATCAATTTTATAGGTACATTGACATCTGAGTATGCGTCAAGTGACTTAGGGCATAGACTACAAAAAATATCCGCGTATTTTTTCGGGTTTCAATTGCATTGATGTATACAGATGTTAGTATGCTTAATTTATCCGAAGCCATAAACTACAAAAAACAAGATAGAGCAAACTATCTCAAAATGAACCACATTCTTATTCAAAATCGTTCAAATGCGAACTCAAAATGGTCCGTGTGCCGACTCATTGCCAAGCGAAAACCTCACAAGGCAATACCAGCTAAATATAAAATGGCGGATAAAAAATTTACATTTGTACATGCCATAGTAGGCAAACCTCGTCCAATGGCCCAGTGTACTCCAATGGTAGAAACGCGTGGCGTCCCTCTGGTTGCATGGAATATTTGAGAAAAGCAATTTGAAAAAGGCATTAGGACTTATTTTCGACAAATTAACCGTTTTTTACAACATACACTCGCAATCTCAATAAATTAGATTTTATCTGGATAACTGAATTAACCTTATCCGATTGTAACGAAATCGGAAAATAAATACCTATGCAACTATCATTTTTCGGCTCGTTGTTTTAAAGGATCAAAACTCAACTACAATAGGCTACTGATCTAATATGTTTAAATATAAATGATTTTTACACTTTAAATTACTTTGATAATTATGTAGTCATTCTCTAGAACGAAGGACGTCGAAAAATAGTTCCAGCGGATCTTAACCCTAGATTCATAAACTATATTTATGTTACATTATTCATAAACATATGTCTCTCATACACCTTACCTTTAGGGTTACCTTATTTAATGATTACGAAAAAATTTAAAAAAAAAAAAAATGGTTATTTAGAAAGAACTTTTGTTTGAAATTAAAACAAGAGAAACAATCAAAAAATTTAATCTGAGCATTCCAGCCACAAACTACCGCGATGTTCCATACACATGTGATGTTTACAAGAAGTGCAGATAAATCTAGTCACACGTTTTTTTTATAGCAGCAGAAGTTACATAACTTCCTGGATTGATTGACAGGGTTGGCTGGTGCATCAGGTAAAGTATCGCCTAAAATGGCATCGATGTTCCGTTTTAGGCATTGCCTTAAAATTGGAGCTTTGCGGCGACGCAGTAACCAAGGCTCTATCATTTTATCTGAAATTTTTTTTGATAAATGCTGGTCTTGTTAGTATTTTTTTGTTATTACGACTATTATTGTAGACGTCAATGACAAAATATAATAACACAAAATAAGCACTAAGCCAGAAAACTTGACTATAACTACGAATTAGTTACAAGTAAACCGTTTACTTATCAAAACTATAACAACGGCAATTATTGTTATTATTTACTAATAACTTATTGCATTATATAATGCATAGGCTGTAACAGAACAATTTCATACCTTTTTCAGACAATTTATTCACGTTCGTTTGTTTTCTCACTAAAATAATAAAATCTTTCACTTTATAAATTACTTACATCAATCATAAACATACGTGTCTCAGACACCTTGAGCTTATTAGCACCGAAACTATATGTGTATGCGCCAAAAACACTAGTGCCAAACTGAACTCTCGTCGTTTTAGGAAGGTACAGAAACGCATGCGTTCGCATCTTTCTCGCGCGGCCCACAGTGAGACTTTTATTACTTGAGGGTGTATGAGAGACGTGTGTTTATGAATCTAGGGTTAATTAAGTCGATTTGTTAGAATGTACTTTACATCAAATTTGAATTTTCAGTAAATTTTGCACTGTTTTACTACATATTTTTATTTTAAAAATATCGGCAAACATCCTGAGTTGTAAATGATGATATGGCTGCTCATATTAAAATAGGCTCGCGATATAGTTAGTGGGAATCAGTTAATATTAATAGCGTAATCCCCTTTTCATTTTAAATAATTATTAACTTAGTTTTTAGGTTTGATATATATTTATTGCGATTATAAATGCTATAATTTTTTATTTGATAAAAGCTCTTTGAAGCATCTGTGCTTGTAAAATATTGATTGTTACAAGTGCAAATCAGATTGTAAAACAAAATTTAACGAGAAAAAATTGAAAATTTTACATGTTTTTTTGTTAACTATGAAGTAAGTTCAGGGCTAGTGAAAATAGTTATTATTAAATATATGCATGTATGACGGATCCATTCGCCACCACCAACATCGCTTGCGGCAGACTCATCCGCCGTCACCATCACTACGTGGTGCCGCCGCGAAAATTATTGTGGTAGGTCCACAATATCGCCACCATCTACTTCAGTTATTGCCATCATATCGTCACCATCGACATCATTCCATGGCGATGGCATTTAACGAGCCATATCAATAAGCCGATTCTATCACGGAAATCGCTGACAGCGCCCATCACTAGCAATCCAGCCACGACGAAGTGCAACACTGCACATGCGCAGCGGGCAAGCAGGAATCCGCTGACAATGTGCCGCGTTCATTGGGTTCAAAATACTCGCCGGAAGGATGCTGCGTCAGCATTTCTCAGGGTTTTTCAATATGCAAGGCTAGCTAAAGAATAAAGACTACGGTTTAAAAAAGACATGATTTGTCCGTGACCGGAAATCTTTCTGCGACTGTTGTTGATTCTTGTTTCCTCAACTCCACGATGAAGCGGGATCTTCGCTCAGTAGTTGGTGAACCTTTGCTCGTTTGTTGTTGGTGAAGCAAAGTACTTAATCTCGAATAATTAGTATTAAGTCTGCAAAGCATTCAATAGATGATTTTAACGTTGCTATTTATTTGAATTCACAACGCATGATTCTACTAGTTTAACTAGACAGGACTGAAAAAAAATGCTTTACTCAGTACTTAAAACTTTTGTTTGCGTTACTTTTTCAAAAAAAATAACCGGCTAAGTAACGAAAACCGATTTCACCAGTTAAAGAATAAGACCACAAATAAGAGATCTGGCTGGTTTAACGATTAACGATTCGACAAAGAACCAGTCACCCAAGCAATAAAAAATCTTAACATATCACCTAACGTCTTTAAATTTGATAAAAAGTCTTACATTTTGATGCTGTGCAGAAATTTGTGATCATTTGACTGTTTTGAAATAATAAGTTTAACCGTGATGAGGTTTAGAGTAATAATATGTGGAGGATTACCCTAACTCCCCCACTGTTAGAGTGGCATCTGGTTCAGATAAAATAATTTTCTGCTTTTCTTTGACGTATGTGGCTCGTTTTCTTCCACGTCTGTGAGGCTGCTTGTCGTGCCTGAGCTAATAAATTTGCGTAGTATTGACCATTCATAGTAGTCTCCTTTGGCAGGTAATCACGCAGCAAAACTCTTCCGCTGTCCCAGAAAAAAGTCGCCATAAGCTTTGAAGCTTAAGTTTCCGCGTTGGCCTTTCTCCTTTTTTCATTCATTGCATGAAATCCTCTTTAGATCCCGGATCGATTTGGCGAATCCATGTTTCATTTACAGTTTCAGATTTCGGATTCGGTTGCGAATTTCTAACTCCGAAAAATTCTTACTAGTTTGGAGTCGCCGTTTTTCGAGCAGCGATAGCATTTTTGGTACCAAACGCGCACTGACTTTTCTCATATTCGAATGGTCGGGCATAATTTTCCCAACTCGTTCTTTGCTAATCTGCAACTTTTCGAATATCCGCCATAATTTTATTCTTCAGTCGGTCAGTACTAATTTTTCGACATTTCAAACATTTTCCTCCGTCACAGGACGCCCCAGGCTTGGATCATCTTCACAGCTCTCTCGTCCTTGGTGAAATAGGTGAGCCCATTTTTAGACCATGGTATACAAGGGCGCAGATTGCTGAAGAACTGATGAAATGTCTTCAAAAATTTCTTTCGGTGGTTTTCCGTTCTTTACGAAGTATTTTATGATGACGTTCGTCCTTCAACAGTTAATTTTCTAATGACCTCATCGAAATAAGGTTCTATTTATACTACAAAGGAGTGCCACAAATAGTGTTAATATAAGTGGGATAATGAATCATCGCTAATTATCTCGGGCCGCGGACTCATCAGCCGCCCCTCGTAGCGAATAGGAATTTACAGAAAATATATTTTTGTTATTGACGATTGTAGAAAAACACTGAGGTAAATAAACGTGATTTGAGAGATTCGTTCGAACCGATTGCGATATCTTTGGTAGCGAGTGTTTGATGTAATCTTCCTACATCGATATTTCCAGTGTGAGAATATGGTTTTGTAAAATCTACTTTAATGTTATGAAATATTGCAAAGCTCCTTAAAAAAGTGTAAAATTCTTTATCAGCGACTGTTTTGTTGGGTTTGCCTAGGCATGATGTAAAGAATAGTAAGCACTCCCTAAACATACTTATCAATCAATGAAAAATATGTGTAGATGAAAAATTTCATTAATATCTTCTTGAGTCTCCTTAATTTTCAATTTTGGTTTAATTGGATTAGTGGAATGTTCAACCTTATTAAAGACAAGTTGACATAACGTGTAATCAAATTTTTCAAATCGGGATGGAAAAAAATGATTACTCCTTTTAAAGTTTTTCCAATTCCTCCATGTACTGTGAGTGTGAATTTGAGTGATCTCTGTTTGGAGATCGTGAAATGTTTATGTTACTTTAATAAACGTATAATTATTATCGAATTTTTCCTTGAATTGAAACTTGTAAAAACTATCATCTAGGACTGAATAAATTACTATATGTTGTTGCGACCACTGTGTATTAACACTGCGGCCACGGAAAATTTCTTTGGCTTAGCCTTCCACCCCCTGAATAGCGCAACGTAAGGAGGAGGTAAGGGCTAGGCCCGTGTCAATAAATCTTACTTATTAATTAAAAGAAGAAAAGAAAAAAAAACCATGAAGACATGGAGAATCAGACATGGGTGTAGGTACAGAGCCTGAAGAAAAAACGAAATTAAGCCATCATACCTTCCAAAAAATATACATATATTTAAAATAATCCATATAAAAATAACACTAGTAATCATATAATAATACGATAATTCGGAGTAAAAAAAACTATAATTAAAAAAAAACTTCAATTCGGAATAAAAACTATAACTAAAAGAAAACTACAATTCGGAATAAATAAAATCATAATTAAAAGAAAAATATAATTCGGAATAAAAAAAAATAATTAAAAGACAACTATTGTTAAAAGAAAAAAACGGAGGAATGGAGTGGAGTCAAAAAACTTATATTACTCTAAACAAAGATAATGATGATAAAAAGAACCCGACTGAGCGCTCTTTATCGCTAGTAGTTGTCCTAACAAAAGTATAATACGGCCTGGCTCTGCTCACTGAGCTTTATTTTTCCTTGCCATTAATTTCAAATCTTAATTGTACCCAATTTATCATGTCACGATTATTTTTCTCGATCCTTGATCGTTTGATTAAACATATTCAATATGAAACTTTGTTAACATTTACTCATTTTTAAATCGAAATATACACATGTTTATTTATGACTTATGATTATCATCAAAAATGACTGCTATTTACATATGTCTTGCCCTCCACAACTCACAAATTCACTGTGTGTAATCAAATATTCCTTTGTGTCTCGTTTCCACAAAAAAAATGGATAAAAGAATCTTATCGTGCAATTACAGTTATATTTTTGTGATTTGAATTTCCATTCCTTTCTTTGAATGATTGTAAGAGACTTATTAAATTTCACCAGCATAAATTCATCTAAAAATTCTGTTTTTTTAGTAAAAAAAATACACTTGTCTGGCTATATTTTTAGGTTATTTTTCGAACAGAATCAACATGTTCGTAAAATGAGGTACTTGAAATGAATACATCATCTAAATGGTCGACGCAGATTTTATTAATATATTATTTCAAAGCGGTGTTTATCATCCGTTGAAAGGTAGCTGGGGCAGTTTTGAGTCCAAAAGGCATCCGGCGATATTCATAGTGTACATTATGTGCAGAATGCGCAATTTTTCTCGATGACTTGGTTTCACTTGAATTTGGTAGAAGCCTTTCGCTTGATCCAAAGTTTGTGTTTAATTGTAGTAGATTGTTAATTTTACGAGTACGGCTAAAGTTCTTCCGAAGTACTAGAAAATTTTCAGCCTCGTTGGTGGGAACTATACGTATTATCATTCATCATAACTTTGATAATTTCTCAAACTATTAAGATTTCTGTCAGACGCATTATTTGATCACGATCGTTGCCTTAGGACCTTCATGGTTGAAAATTTTGCTGATTTTAACGAGGTCAAAATTGTTGTTCCACGTCTCGAATAATTTAGGTTATTTAAAAATGAATTATTAAAGTGATTGTTACAGACGTCTGGCTGCGGAATGTAGTTATAATTATTTTGACTTGTATTGGTTCAAGAACTTTTGTTTTGATAACTCAATGTATTCTCGCCAAGTTTATCGAAATTGCTGTTGCGAAGTTGTACTTATTTCAAAGTAGAATATGCGTCAATCAAAGTTGAGCTCTGTTCCATTTCAATTAGAATCGTTTTATATTCAGGTATATACGATTTAAGTCGAGATAAAGCAAAGATTTCATTGAAATGAAGTTTAAAATGTTGAAAATCTTGTTTTTGTGAATCTTGAAAATACTTAGTGTTTAATTTGTTTAAGATTTTGCACAGGGCTAAATTGAATACGATTAATTTCATTAGTGAAAGCCCAATACGGCGAAATGTTGAAAAAAGATTTGCTTAATGCTTTGCCAATTGGCTAGATATCTATCGATATAAATTGTGGCTATCAATTATAAATTGCGGCTCACCACGGGTTTTAGTTCGAACAATTTTTTAAATGTAAAGTGTATGGGGTTCTCTTATGCAGAACTGTCAAATACCATCAACACAATTGTAAAAAGGTTGAAGAGAAATACCACAATTCGAATTTGTGAATTCGTGGAAGCGATTAATTTTTCGTAAAATATCTTCGAAAGGAGAAAAGACATAAGAAATTGTGTCAAGCAAGTGCTAACGACATAAGATTATTAGGCGAAATCTTAAAATATCAATGACAATAAAGAAATCAAAAAACAACCATTTGAATGTTTTCATTAGATATTGTTTCTTTCAATTTGAAAGAAGCTGATTACAAAGACAATTTAAGAAAGTATCTCATTTTTATCTGTGTTAAAATTGAAAATAGCAAAATGATTTGAGATGCTATGATGAACGAATGAATTGCTTATTTTGGTGTGCCGTAAGAAATTCCTTCAGACAATTGTATAGTGCTTCCTGAAAAATGTGTCGCTGATCACAAGAAATATCTTAGAAGTATAATTACGGAAACTACACTTGCCTCAAATAAGCTTTGGGAATGGCAGGTCTTTGCTTCAATCAATGTACGTGTATAAGTCAAGTCACAGGAATATCTGAAAAAGCTGTTATTCGGAAGGGAAATAATACCGATAAATAAAATTCCAAATACACAAAATGAAGATGAGCCTGAAATTAACTCCTTGCTAGAGAAATGACTATTTTTTGGGTGCATTTATTATTTTAAACTTTCACTATTAAACTTCATTACACTTATTACGTCGATGAAATAATAGTTTTTAGATGTAGTCTACCGAACCATAAATGAAACTTAATTAATGATGTAAGAATTTGCATTGCATGCTGCCATAATATAGTGGTACTCATTTGGTCAGAAGAATGTGAAAGAGCTTTCAAATCGCCAAAGCAAAAATTTAAGCAACCACCCAATACACACGCCTAATCAAGAATCAAAATAGATTTGTGCCTTTGTCAATTTTTATGGTTGAGACGTCACGAGTGACCAAAGGATAATAATTGATGGTGTTTTTTTATGTGTATATCTTAAGCTGTGTCGTATATTTAGTGAATTACAATGTCATCTACGGTAATGGTTTCGTGTGCATTGTAGGGATGCAAAATCAATAGCAATATTGAAGTGAAATACTGACAACAGAGGAAATATCGAGAATAAATTTCATTTCTGAAGAATCCATCATTATGCATATTCTGTATCAAGATTTGGCCAAAATGACTAATTCGATGTCAAAACTACTATTACTTGTGGAAGACATTTTGGTAGGGAAAATTTCCAAAAAAAATCGATTTTTATTTTTGAATTATTCACAAATTTGGCATGACGCTATTTTGAAAATCACTGGAAAATTCGCTTTTTGAGGCTTTCACGGGTGCTCTAATAACTTTTAAGCTATTTCGGATAAACCAATACCTACGTAGTTTTTTATGAAATATATGATTTCCTACAACAACTGCCTGGTGATAAGTACAAGTTTGTGATAAAAAATTGGGTCGAACGACATAGAGAGAAAGTATCTATTCGTCCTCTTTATAGATTAAAAATACCAAATTTTTCGGACCACCAAAATTTTATTGCAAGCGATTGCACTAGACATCTTACCTTATGGTCGGAGAACCGGCAGTCGAATATTCTATAATAAAATATTCGAACCACATTTTGTGAGTGAGAATTATTACAAACAGGGAGCCAATATGAATTTTGGCTGATTTTGCCAGGGTAATCGAAATTGACGTCATTAATTGAATGTGCGCCGCGAATAACTTTGCATGCGACATGTTAAATTTTTTTTAGAAAAACGAAATAAACTGTTTTTGTTTGTTACAATTACCCTAATTCATATTTTTCGCATTAAAGTAACCTAAATACCTTTTCAATTTCCTTTTTTTTAAACAAAACTTTCAATAAGTTTATTTAGAAACCTGATCTGACAATTTCAGATTTTTTCTACTGGAATAACGTTGCAAATCCTGCCTTTGGTTGTATATGAAACGTTCTTCCATGTTTCTTTACACTTGATGAGCTGTATATGCAACGTTCTTCCACTTATTATATGCAAAAAAAAGTTTGCATGTTTGAATTAGAAAATAAAATTTCAAACAAACCGGATATCATTGCCTGTTTATACGTGTATGACGTACCTACGAGTATATCAAAAATCACAGTAAATTCCATAGGCTTTCTAAAACTTAAAAAAAAAAACAATATCCTGTCTTGGGAATTTCACGTTTCGATTGCAAACAATATGCCATTTTATTGACTAAATTAATAAGACCTTGGCAATCCAAAACGCAGATGAAACTCCGTATTAAATGCATCGCGGTAAGAATTATAGCTCAAGGTAGTACCAGGGTATTTCTTCTGGTACAATTGGTATAGTTTTGTAATCGATAGATCAGGATGTAGACAATTTTTTCTACTAACTAGGAGAGGCTCCGAATTTGTAGTCACAGATTTGGATGAAATTTGGCAGATAAGTAGAAGACGTCAAGGATATTCGATCCTTAAAATATTAGACCGCAACACTCCCCCCTTTTTGAGAGAAACGCCGTTAAAGTTTTTAGGGTCGGTTATCGATTAGTGAGTTTTTACATCTGACAGAAGCTGTGCAGTGTAGGTAGCAGTGCTACAAGACCGCGATCAAGAGGTCGTGTGTTCGATTCCCGCTCGAGGTATTGTTTTTCTTTTTGAATTATTGTCGTCGTCGTGTGTTCGATTACCGGGATGAGAATTGTTTTTGCGAATAATTGTGAATGTAATTTTTTATGGTGAATCAGCATTGTTCACCTACAAATACATTTATTTTTACAAATCAGCAAACTGTTCGTTCATTTAGATATGTAAATTATACTGAAAACTCATTTTCTCATTTCTCTTATTGCTACCCAATTACCCAATTTGGCACTGAGCACGGAGATAACAAAGACTGGATTCTAGGAACTATATGATCTATATGATCATCCGGCAAGGATTTCGCTTCGAGCAATCCGAAATTATGAAACTGTTTAGCAATTACGTCCCTAGTATCTACTATATGTCACAATTACTGACTACCATAGTATTTATGGTTAGCCACGTTGGGCGTCACCCTGGTTTATTGCTTTTTGCCGAGTTGGCTATGAGACACGAAAAGGACGCAGGATTGATTCTAGGAACAAGGGATGATCCTATCGCCAACTATGATATTGCTCGATTACAACCGTTGTTTGATTGCACCGCAACCGTTCAACAATGAGTTTTCAGTATAATTTACATATCTAAATGAACGAACAGTTTGCTGATTTGTAAAAATAAATGTGTTTGTAGGTGAACACTGCTGATTCACCATAAAAATTACATTCACAATTATTCGCAAAAACAATACTCACCCCGATAATCGAACACACGATGACGACAATAATTCAAAAAGAAAAACAATACCTCGAGCGGGGATCGAACACACGACCTCTTGATCGCGGTCTCGTAGCGCTGCTACCTACACTGCACAGCTTCTGTCAGATGTAAAAACTCACTAATCGGTACCCGACCCTAAAAACCTTAACGGCGTTTTTCTCAAAAAGGGGGGAGTGTTGCGGTCTAATATTTTAAGGATCGAATATCCTTGATTTCTTCTACTTATGTACCAAATTTCATCCAAATCTGTGACTACAAAGTCGGAGCCTCTCCTAGTAAGATTTCGACCGTTATGACTTTCTTGGGCGGGAAACGATTTTATATGCGCCATGATGCTTTGTTCAGGCTCTTGAGTTTTGTGTGGTCGATTTAAATGCTTTCCCCGTCCATCAGCTAAATCATCTCCGTTTTTTATTTTGGTAAGCAGCATTTGAATTTTTTGAGATGTAACTATTAAAATATGGCAAATCGTCTTGAGGCAAATTAGAAAATATTGCACAGTTGTGTGGCGCTGTGACGTTTTAATGCGCATGAAATTGTTGCAATTCTGAAGAAACCTGAAGATCGAACCACGTTGTGGGAAATGTGTAATGCAAAGAAAAGAGGAAATCGACGGAGAAAAAATGGTTGAACGATCACCAAAGAGACAAGCCGTGAGGTGCGACCCATGAGGTCCACACGGTCAACTTCCCAGTAATATCTACATAGATATTAAAAATATTAAACACAATAAAAGTTATGGAAATAATACTACTTCAAATAATAAAAATGTACCTCTCATAAAAATTATTGGAATGGTTTAATATTAATCGTAACATCTACGGGAGCGTCAATTGATTACGTAAGGATTTTGGTGCATTGGTTTGATTGATTATTCACGCGGATCAGTCGGAGGGGGGGCAGGTTACAAAGCAGTTTTTACATTAAAGTTAAAACATGGAGCTGTGAAGACTATTGGAAATCTGCCCAAATTATGCAAATATTAATAAGCTTTGATTGACTTTACAACAATGTCTTTAGAATAAGAGATTTAAGGTGTTATGATTCGAATGAACGCTTTTTACATGGTGATTTTGAATGATTTTTTATTTTTAATTCAATTTTTTTTTGTCATCATGAGAAAAGTTTTTGTTGGTAAATTGATAAAATTTTATATATTTGACAAACATTTATTATTATGATGTGCAAATCAGGTTAAAAATGGATTTTTTTATGAAAAAAACACTACTTTTCTAAAAAAAATTAATAAATCGTAAAAAACGCTTTAACAATTTTTTTAATATTTAAAAACATCATAAAAATGTTGATACGCGTCGATTGACACCTTAATGATGGAAAGATTATATTTGGTTTTCGAGATATAGTGAATGACGTAAATGACCTTGAACGTTTAATGATTTTTTATTTTTTATTTAATTTTTTTTTGTAAACATGAAAAAAAATTTTGCTGATATTTTCACAAGAACTATTTGGAGTATATAAATAATATAAACATTGATTACTTGGGTTTTAAAATCAGGTTAAAAATTTTATGTTTTTGAAAATAAACCCTAATTTTTTGCACTTTTTTTAAAAAAATTAAAAAAACGGATCCAACGATTTTTTTAAAAATTTGATAGAATCATATAAATGGGAATACGCGTCGATTGACACCTTAACGATGATAATCGCATGTTTGGTTCGTGAGATATAGTGCATAACATGGTTGACCTTCAAGGGGTGAAAACAGCAAACCCCCCCGACCGAAGTGTCCCAAAAACTAATCAGCTCTTAAAATTGCAAAGACGCTTCGATTGACACCTCAACGAAGTCGATACGACTTTGTTTACGTGAGTTATGCTCGTAGAAAAACTGCCCGCGAACGCACGTACGTACGTACATACACACACACACATACACATACATACTTCTTTCTAAAAACACTTTATATATACTCTATAGACCTCAAAACGTAAAGAAAAGTTGAAAATTTCAATTTCGATTTTCGAGGCGATTACAAGAACTTCCCATATACTGGGAAGTTAATAATATCGCCTGCGATTGGAACTCTACCTGACAGGAGAGGTCATAAAATTAATTAATTGAGCTAGGTTTCCCGTTCCTGGAAAGATTGCAATTAAGGCCAAACTTATGAATCAAATATAGATTAAAAAATCAAAGTCTCAATTTTGTAGTTTCTTAACAGGTGACTTCAAGATTTCTTTGTTTTTGTGACATGATTACCATCGGTGACCTCACCAGTTGATAATTTATATGAGATTTAAAACACTGAACGTCAGCTGCAATCTTCATCATGAGTTTTATCATGTTAACGCCAAATTTGGCCATTTTACTTGAAAATCTCTTGAAGTATCTTAGGTATCAAGTGTACTAGTAGTATTATAATTCCGCTGGATATCTTCCATTCGTAAACCAATTTTCCTTAAGTATGAACCTCTTTGTTATGTTGTACTTTCTCAAATACCTGTCCAACTGACACCTTTGGTATTCTAGAGGACTCAAACTAGGATCTTAAGAGAAAATTTTAACAGATTGGGCATGCGAAAAGAAACCACTAGTAAATAATTTAGGCTGACAGCTGGTGACAATTATGGTCCATGCAACCCTAATGGCGAAGTAAACAACAATTTTCAATTGGCAAATTAGGTTTTTTCAATAATTTTCTTTTAACTTGCGCCAATTGTTTCAAAACCAATATAGTGTACTCGAAAGAATTTAAGTCATAGTTCTGGTTATCAATAACAATAAGTAAATGGACTCTGGTGTTTATTGCATAACATGTCTATTCATTGTTTGTTTTAATTTTCAATGCAATACGTATTGTTCTCTTCTATTTAACCCGGGTTGCAACTATTGTGTTTTACAACGCATATTTAATAATTAACTTTTGTGATTAAAGTCTACTCACCAAATGTGTCATCATGACTAAAAAAGCTAAGAATAAAATACGTGCTCACAATCTACATATGTGACTCTTAAGTAACAAACGGAACCGGCGTTGGTAGTGTTACGGGGTTTTTCATTGTTTTAGGGTGAAGCTTTAAGGTTCTATGTTGCTATCAATCATTTGGGCTAGGTTGTAGTTAAGTGGAGCAAACGTAATTAAACTACAGACCCTACGTTTACTAAGATACTACCTAACAAATGTTTTCTCGTATTACTTTTTTGCATTACAATTAAATCTGATTTTTATATTCTTCTCTAAAATTATTTTGAACAGGAAACAGTATTGTTGTTTTTCGTTCAATTATGATTTAAGTTTCTTTCTGTAATTTATGCGATTTTATATAGAAAATGGCCGTGGAGCAGAAACTGACGACAAAAGCAGCTATATTTTCGCATAGTGTGTAATATCGTGCTTTGCCTCTCAAATTCGGTCATTCCTAATCTCACATTTGAATTGGTTCGACTACAAACCTGCGGCTGTAATCGTTGAATCCCGGTCGAACTCAATAGTGATACCCAAAAGTCTTGGTGTCGAAGAAGTACTCACTTATGCAAGGATTGTACCGACTATTCGCTGTGCCTATCACGACGGCAAGAAAGCTTCGAAAGGTCATCGTATAACTGATGTGTGTTACATCCTCGCGCTTTACGAGGGCCCTATCTTTTGTATGACAGGCGACGCGATACTGTGACCACGATCCCACAGCAGTTACCACCACAGCGCAGCAGCAACAGTCACGATAACAGCACCCACCGCAACTGCAGCAGCAGCTACAGCTCCAACCTCGCCTTTTGCAACAGGCTACAAAATATTAAATAGTTTTGCCAAGGTTAGTTGTTTTTATCACGACACTACTATGAATTTCTAGGATTTAGTATTAAGTACAAGATTGTAGTATATACACACAACAATAACCACTTCAGCCCAGGCACATGTCAACATTCATCTCGTACCTCAACCCATGTACGATCCATTAAGCACGCCATCTAGGCATGCATAGAACCTCATCCAACTGGTACGCATGTAAACTCATCCAATTCTAATTGGGTGTCCAATTACAATAGTTGAATGAAAAACTCTTTCTTTGTTTACAAATAGCCAGACGCGGTCGAGTGGTTACTGACCTATTAATTAATATTATTGCCCTGTGCTGTGCACTGATACTTAATCAATTACTCATAGCCCATGTCGATAAAATGGGTTGATATATGAGTATTTTGAAACATATAGAAGAATGTGGGAACCTAATCCCTTTAATTTGGATAGGTTGATTCAAGTTTTAAAGTAAACATTTTTTGTTATGTATTTAGAATTAAAATTTACATTGTATTTAGAGTAGGGAAAGAATAAGTAAATAGAATATCGTATAAATTAAGAGAACTGAATAAAAAAAAATAAGTCTGTCTAAAAGACTCAAATCTACAGGGTGGCCCAAAAGTTTCTCCCCACCTATTTAAGGGGGGTTAAGGTTTAACAACTTTTTTTCCTTCCATTTTTGTTTTTGTTTTTTTCTGAAAGAACATCTGAAGAATATTGTATTAAATTTGTAGGTCATTCGGAGTAAAACCAACGAAGTTACAGTAGGTTGAATAACCGTACCTTTTAGGTTTGCGCGCCTTTTAGCTACCTGCGCTGAGCGGCGGCAAGCGGCAACTGTTTCGGTCTCTATTGTATTACTTTTATCGACAGGAGCAAAAATATGCCTTGGATAACGTGAATGATAGTGATGTACGGTATGGACCCGGCATCGATGATGACATGTACGTATTTTATAAGAAAATCCAATTTTTCTCAATATGTTTTCATTTTTCAGTGTACAAAACTCTAAATCGATTTTCCCAAACATGTAATTTTTAAAGTCGGTGACCAGCCTACAGAAAAAACTACTGAACCGATCGTTTTGAAATTTTGTACACATATTTTGCATATATATAGCTCTCTAGCTACGTTGAGTTTTTTTTAAAAATAAATTCCTAACAATTTTACAATAACAAATAGGTCGATTTTTTTCGTCAAAAATCGTTATTTTGGCTTCAAAATGGTGCCAAAAATTAAAAAATTGAATAATTAAAAAAAATCGACGTCACTGGAGAGATAAAGTAATAAAGTGAAGAAAGCATTTTGATTTTTTTGGTTTCAAATGATCCAGTGATGCTGTAGGCTGGTCACCGCACAAAAACTTTTTTTTTAGGCGCCTGCGGAGATCTACAATAAATCCGTTATTTCTCTCTATTTTTGCACAAATTTTTTCCTAAATATCCTTCACATGTTGTACTTTCATGTAATAATAAGTAAAATAAACCTACAGTAATAATTTTTTCTAAAAAAAATTCATGAAAAAAGGTATTTTTTAGACAAAACAAACCTTACCCCCCTTAAGTAAACGTATTATTCATTACTTGTCGCCAAAATTTATCCCCTCTCAGTCTAGCAAAAATCTTAAACGGAGATTAAATATCAACTCTTCAGCTATCTTAAAGATCCTATAGTGCTTAGCTACGACAGCATACACATCAATAATAGCTGTGCAAAGCGGTATAGTGCATTTACAGGGAAAAAAATTAAAAAACATTTGGCCCTATAGTGAGGTACAGAGACGTACTCTCTATAAAGCTGATTTGAGTTACCGGGGTAATTAAGGGTTTTTCTGCAAACCTTTTTATGAAATTTTGTTGCTCCCGACCTCAAGGATCCTTTTTTATTGCCATGTTTATCGTAAGTAGTAATTTTTCTTAGAGCATTTTATACGCACTACTTGAAAAATCATTTTTTTAAGATTATCCTAGAGAACTTTTGTGCTTCTTCGTTATGGCTTCGAATAGGATACAAACAAGGATTCAAATCCAAACTCTTGGCGAAATAGGAAAATCCGTTTCAGAAATATCAAGGACACTAGGCGTGGACAGGAAGACCGTAAGATTATGGCTAGAAAGGAGGAAAGGCGATACACAGGACAAAAGATGTGCCGGTAGACCGACAACTCTTTCACCTACAATAAAAATAAAAATAAGGAAGATGGTGGAAAACAAGACAGGCATTGGAACAAGGACAGCGACCAAAATGATAAATTAATCTGAAAATTACCAACAACGTCGAAAGATAACGTCTCGATCAACGGTTCAACGGTACATTAAATCGACGAATTGGGGAAGACATGCTTACATGAGACGAGTAAAGCCGCATGTTACTGCAAAGAATGTCACAGATAGACTTAACTTTTATAGAAGGTTGCAAAGCGAAGGATTCTGTGAAGACAGTGCTCTTGGAAGGTCTAAGAGAGCTAACGTACTTTTTACGGATGAATCCCCGATTATTTTGTACCCAACTCCGAATAGGCAAAATATGAGAGTTAAAACAAGTGATCCAAGCACTGTTAAACCCATACAAAAGCCGAAATTTGACCTCAAGATAATGGTTGCAGGAGGAATCAGCTCACGTCTAAAGTCGAGACTTCATGTTGTTGAGGAAAAAACAACCGTAGATGGATCCTATTACCGAAACAACATTTTACCAGCTTATGCAGCATGCCTGGATGACAGAAGACAGTTTCCAGATAAAAATTTGGTAATTCTTATGCAGGATGGGGCACGAGCGCATACAGCAAAGGCAACATTGGCACTGGCAAATCGATGTTTTCAACTGTTTGGGAAGATTGGCCTGGAAACTCTCCTGACCTTAACCCAATCGAACATGTTTGGGGTAGACTTCAAGAGAGTGTATTTAGAAATCCGATGCCGAAGAATAGACGACAATTAATTGCAAGAGTACAGCAAGAATGAAGCAGCTACACCGAGGACGAATTAGAAAATTTATGTGGTAGCTTTGGACGACGTATTTTAGAATGTATAGATAATAATGGTAGACATACGCATTATTACTAATAGGAATAATAATCTGTATTATGTTAGCATCACAAATAAATTTGAACTTCTAATTTATTTTGTCATGGGTTAGAACCTCCTAGTCTAGTCAACAACATTGTTCTCTAGTTTGTGCTTTTGGTTAGCAACTTACTAACACTATTGTTGCACATTAATGGGAGTTCTTAGCTTCCAGGTTATGCTGGTTCATCGTTAATTTAATGGAAAGTGTGGTTTCGGCGTGTCGAATGGCATCCTCTTCAGGTGCTGTCATTTGCCATCCGTCACATAAAGCGTAACCGTGGTCGTGCTGTCTCGTGACGGATGGCAAATGACAGCACCTGAAGAGGATGCCATCCGACATGCCGAAACCACACTTTCCATTCTAATTTATGTTTGTTGGTTTGCTTTTTCTAACAAAAAATTTGTGGGGAGAAACTTTTGGGCCACTCTGTAATTGCTGTATCATTTTTAGCAACTGCCTCCTTCCGACAGAGTTAGACTTTGATTAGACTTTGCCTGATAAATTCGGCAAACCAGACTTCAACTTGTGTCCAGATATGCTTTTTAGTGGCATGAAAGAACATAGAAATTTCGGAATGCCGGTAGGTGGTCTTCCCTTTTTCAAAGAGATGTGAGTTTTCAATCTCCACGTTCCCCTTTACATATATTTAATAGAAAGAATAGCTGCATCACCCTGGAACTATACAGAGCTAGGAATAACGTCCAGAATGAGCAGACAACTTACTATGGCGATCCTGTAACACAACAAGATAACACGTTTGAATAATTTTTTTATTGCCATTTTTTTCATGAATATATCCGCTAGTAGTTTGTAGCTGAATAATCATGATTATTTAAGTTATCATTAAGTCTAAATCAACCTTTAAATATATGTGAGCCATTTCAGGCTCTGGTTAATGCCATGCATACTAAAATGTGCGCTGCAATGACAATAATGCCAATATTTACAAAGCCATATGCTTTTTCAGCCCAGTAAAACCTAAAGCACTACCAAGATTTTAATACCACTCTCAGAGGTCTGTTGTGTCTTAAGCAGTCATTAAAAGTAGTGATTATATTTTCATATGTCCTGGGAGGCAAAAAGTTGTAATTCAATGCAAAAGCAAGCCCCCTTACAGCCGCCCTTAGCCCAAGTTGGACACTATGTATATATATGAATGTAAATAAACGCGACTGTATTTTTTTCATATATATCTTTTGAAACGTAACTCTTAAATCGCTTTCAGATTATAAAATATACATCTAAAGGTCTTTCATTAAAGGCGACGCATTTTGTTTTTTTAATAAAAACACGTGTGTTTGTGATATCAATGAATTTTTTATTTTGGATTGAAGTACAATTGATACCATTAATTATGGAATAGAACATCATTCAGATGTCCTCCGCGGAACCGTTTGCACGAGTGGATGCGCTGGACCCAATTTTCCATCACTTTTTCACACATTCTGTTGGTATTACTGATTCTCCAAGACGCCCAGTCGCAATATGTCCCAAAAATAAGTGGTTAACATATTGCGATGGCGCTCTCCGTTGACTGTAACCGCCTCGCCGACATCATTTCGAAAAAAGTACGGCGCAATCACTCCTCCGGCATGAAAACCGCACCGTCAATTTCTTGGGATGCAATGGCAACTCTGAGAACACTTCTGGCTGCTCACTTGACCAGATACGGCAACTTTGTTTATTAACAAAGCCGTTGAGCCAAAAATATGCTTCGTCACTGAGGATGATTTTTTTGTGAAAATCATCATCTTCGCCTAACTTCGCTAAAGCCCAATCGGAAAAGTTTCGACGCGCATGTTGGTCATGCGGCTTTAGTTCTTGGGCTAGTACGATCTTATACGGACGTTGAGCCAAATCTTTTCGCAATATACGCCACAGCGACGTCTGAGAGATTCCCAATTCCTGAGCTCTGCGAGAAATCGATTGATTTCGGTCTTGTAAAGTAGCCACGATTGATCACGAACTTTGGTAAAATCATAGAATTATTTGAAAACTTTGTTGAAGCGTGTAGTTTTCCATGGTGAAATGGTAGACGTTAGAGATGTCCAAAACGATATTTGTCGATGCATGAGTCATGAGAAACCCTATTGGAAAACTACGACCATCCAAATGAAAGACCCTTTATAAAATAAAGTATAAAAATTTATGTATCATAACAATAGAAGCAGCTTCAAATGTCAATGAAAAGAAAATCGTCCTTCACCGAAATTTTGATATCTTCAATAATGTGTTTACGATTTTTTTTATTATGGTCGCATAGTTTTCAATGTGGATTAAATTTGAGCTTTGTGGTGGATTTTTCATCCACTATTTTCTGTATCAATTAGTCATATTGGAATTGTTTGACTAATCGTTCACGTATCAAGATGTTTCTCTTTTTAATTTTCTATTTTGAACACTCAAGAGCACTACCACAGCAAAATATGCATTAAATATCAATATTTATACAACAAAGTACTATGAGAAATTTCATAGTTTTGTTTTTAGGTTGAATGGTTTTTGATTGAAAGCTGTTGCAGATCATTGTATTAAATTTTTCTTTATTTTCTACCAAAACAATACTCCATATAAATTGCATCTGTACACTGTCAAATAATCGCTATTGGCAGTACTTAAATCTAATTTACTAATCCACCACTCGAACTGTCTCTCTCGAGAGGTGAGAAACGCGTATCTGATGTGATGAGTTGAGGTGATCGAGCGAGAAGCGGGTGTCTTAGGGTGCGGTCGCCCATCTGATTGGTCGAATTATCAAATTGCCATATATGGGCATAATGTTCCGATTCGAGACGAGGTGAGAAGTTGGTGGTGTGAGTGTGGAGGTGAAAAAAGTGATTTGGATAGTGGTGTTCGAAGGAAGCGGTCGCAATATAGGCTCCGCGCGACATTCTAAAGTTGTCTGTTTTTATATAAATACAACCCAACGGCCAATTATTCATCAAGCAATCCAACTAATCTGACAGTCCAGACGTTTGATGGTCTCCGTTTGAATCGATATTATGCTCTGGCGGCCTCCCGTCCAGAACGCGTACATCTCCAATTATTGGGACTTTCGGTTTGTTATCCGGTGTATACTTTGATGCACAGTAGCGTTGGTGGTTTCAATTGAGAAAACACCAGAAAATTTCAGTGAAATTGCCGAAAACAGTGAAGCGGAATCATCCGCGCTGCGCACCTTTGGACGTGCTCCGCAATCCAGGTGTTGGCGCTGTCGGTGCTGCTCCGGCCAGGTCTGAGTGCATGTGCACTTTAGTGGGTGTCAGCGAGATAGCGCGTGGCCCCATCTCGGACGGCATTGGAGAACAATTTGCAAGAGGAGCGCCCGCTGCTGGCGCCAGGTCACGCGGGAATTAACGCGGCCCCAACGTCTTCAAGGCCGGCCGCCTCGCCTGTTGCCGCCGCCGCCGGACTATGGCTTCGTTGCAATTGCCGAAAATCCTGCAGTCGGAGAAATCGAGTGCCGACGTCGAGTACGAGACGCTCGAACGTTTCCAGAACCACTAAAAGCTACATTTGCAAAATGCTGTGAAAATTTGCTAATTGTTAAGTCGATTTAGACTAATCTGAATTATATTGAGAAAGTGTTAAAGTAGAGATTAAGAACGAATAAAGTGAAATCTAATATGAACTGAGTTTTTTCATGGTTTCTCCCCTCCTCAGCTTGTGCGCGATTCGGTTTGTCCGGTTCTTGATTGGTTTCTTGTGCTTTTGATTAGCCCACGACCCGGCGAGCTAGCCGGTTTTCAAGAAATGTTACTCTACGGTCGCCACTATGCGGCCACAGTTGGTGGGTGCTCCGCATGGGGCCCCCTCTCAGCAATCACCTTTCATGTGGCGTCCGAATTGGCGGGGCACATGGAGGATGATTGGCTGGGAGGGAGGTGTGGTAGTAGGAGCTCAACTTTCTGCCTTACTTTCCTTGGGATCAAGATAATCTACCATAATTATTTTAAGGACCAGGCTATCACATCAACAATTGATCTTCCTGAGAACGTTCAAAACGACTCATGATCTGTCTCCATACTTGCTGTAATTTTCTAGTCTCTGATAGTTACTAATTACTACAGTTACTCCACTTCGACATTTACGGATTGTTATGAGGAATTTTCGCTGCGTTTATTGCGATTTACTCTTATTGACACTGCAGCAGGTTAGCCTAACGTAATTCTATGAACGAGAGATAATCTGACCATTCAGCACGGATTTTGCTTGGAACACGACAATATTAAGGAAAATTTCAAATATCTTTGAACCCATTTGTATCATAAGCTCATACATGCGCGTAATTTACCTAACCGTCATCACCGAAATGCAGATGCGTGCTATTTTTTTGTGCATTGTAACCACTACACATATGCACGCAGTTAGTGAAGACTAGTGATCGCAAGCCGATTAAAGTATTTCTACGAGTAAAGGGCAAATTTTTTCGATAAAATTAGAGTATTGTGATGCTAATAATAGTGGATAATCAATTAGGCTTTCTAAATGTAGACGCATTATTTTGGTATCTATTAAAATTGACGAGCAAGGTTTTTTTAATGAGCAAGGTTTTTTTAATGAGTAGAAAAAATGATCAAACAAAATTGCTAAATTTACTTGTTACTGTGCAAAAATATCAGCTTTAATTTCTTAAATTATTTTTGGTGTACTTATGTTCTTCATGTACACCATTTTGTTTTTTGGTTTTTTATGCATTTTGAAACATTTCTATCTGTATACAGTAACAATTTTTTTGGTAATATCGGTCAATTTTCAACTTTGCCGAATGATGCAGATCGGTTAATGATTAGTTTTTTATCGTGGTGCCAGTGGCGCATTATTGGTAGCCTTTCATGAAATTGTAACATTTTTCATCGTGCACACAGAGAAATATGCCCTGATTCTTATGAATATTAATGGGCAATAACTATGAATTTGGTTTTTCATGAAAGCGTGTGCGTATGCCATGTGATATTGAAATAAAACTTCATGAGTATCTGACTTTGGCTGAGTATGACTGTTTATTGTCATGGATCTCATGGCCGCCTTCACATATAAACTTTTGTGTGTGTAAGTGAACTTATTAGCTGATTAATGTTCGAAGCTTTTACTTCAATTCTTTTAATTTGCTGTCTGAATGTATCAGCCTGTTTTATTTCAATTGGTTGGTTGGTTGTAGTGGCAGCCCTCTTTGTCAAAAGGCGGCTCACTTAGGCGACGATAGGCCCATTGTGATACCACATTTCAATAGGGTGCGGCACTAAAACCTGTTGGGTGACGAGAACCATTTAGATTCTCGTATGAAGCCGGCTACGCAGCTAATATTCAAACTGGCTACTTCCGTGAGGCTGTCCAGGAAAGGTGAGCCTAAAGTTTGCATGCGTTTCTTGGATAGTACTGGGCATTCATACAGAAAGTGTTGGATCGTTTCCTCCTCTTCTTCCGCTCTGAAGCTGCGGCAGAAATCATGGAAAGGGGCACCCAGTCTTTCTGCGTGTCTGCCAATGAGACAATGCCCCGTCAGCACGGATACGATGAAACTTAATGTTTCACGGCTCGTGTTGAGGAGCTGCTTGGTGCGCTTTGAGCTTAGTGTGTGCCAAGTTTGCCTGGTTGTCCTGCAGGTTTCTTCCAGCAGCCAGGCCCTATTTGCAGCCTCTATATAATACTGCTTGAAACTTAGCTTAACGGAGGCCAACGGATGGCCGACATGTGGTTTTAGTGTATAATCCTGGAGCTCAGTGCCAGCTCTAGCTAGGGCATCAGCTTCGCAGTTCCCAGGTATATCACTGTGTCCCGGCACTCAGCAAAGAATCACTTCACAGTGAAGCGACATCGCATTTAATAGTGTGCGACATTCCATTACAATTTTGGATGAGGTATACACGTTGGATAATGATGAGATTTGTTTTGATGTTGAGATTTCTTATAGAAATTTTCTGATTTCTCGGCCAGTCCACTGCCTTATGTATTGCGATGACCTCTGCCTGAAAAACACTGCAGTGATCTGGTAGCCGGAAGAATAGTCTCAGACCTAGCTGTTCGGAGAAAACGCCACAGTCAACTTTTCCATCCATTTTTGATCCATCTCTTTATTTCAATTACAAACTTTTTCTTTCGCTCCTCAATTATGCCTGCAAAATCAATAGCTAATTCATTTGAAATTTTCTTCCATACCTTCTTTTCTACGTGTAGACGTAATGGTTTACATCAACTACATTCGAAACAATATTCATGCTTTGCATCTGCGGCCATTCTTGATTCAGCTCTTCAATATTGAATGCTTCGATACAATTCGGAAACAACGAATTGAGTTTTATCTTGTTTTTTTTTAAATTTAAACGTTTGCCTCGTTATGATATGCATTGTTTAAAATTTCGAATCTCTTTTCGTACACTATCTGTAAAGGATTTTCAAAAGTTGAGCATTATCACCGATATTCACTTCTTAGGTGTCTAAAATTATCCATTCTTCAATATTATTCCCATTTTTACTTCCTTTATGAGTGCCCTTTTCAGAAAATTATAGCCTGTGCCATTGGAAAAATCTGTAATTACTGGTAGTAATACACACACACACACACACACACACACACACACACACACATATATATATATATATATATATATATATATATATATATATATATATGTGTGTGTGTAATGTGGACCACTTAGTTAGATCTCAACATATTTTTTAGTTAACTTCCAATTTTCTGAAAGAATTTTAATATATGCATATCGAGAATTTTCAAATTACTTTCAAAGTTAAAAAGCAAAAAGTAACGCCGTCTCGTTACCGGCTACTGATATCGTCCATTATTGAAGAAAACTTTTGATTTTCTAAGAATTTTTGCACGTTTGTTAAATATTCTTTGTGAAACAATGAAGGCTCGGTTGTCCTTGCGCTTACACATCATTACCATACTATCATAATGTATTTCGTACCAATCCATTGTGTATTATCAAATTAGTGTTAAAATTAAAATCCGAAGTTGCAGTTGAAACATTTTGCAGAGGACTGCAGTATTTTACAGTTGTTATATAATGCTGCTTTGACTTTAACGCGTACAACAATCACAACATATACATTGAGCAATGGCTGCTTTGTATTGATGTGTGTGTACAAACCGTAAATATTCAGCTAAAAAAATTGTATAATCTTTTGGTGAAATACTAGAATGGACCAGAATGGATTTCCTCATGAAATCGGGATGGTTGACGGAATGAATTAGAATGTTTCCACGTCTACATGGCACAATAGACCAAATCGGCCGAAGCGAAGCGGATGCTGTTTGGTTTAGCACGCTCTTAACCTAATCTAACCTTTTATTGAAATATAAATATCATAATAATATCAAATATTTTTCCCAAGCCTCAAAGCCAATTTTTTAAAATATTCAATACTTAATATAATGTCATTTCTTTGCAGAAATAGCGGATGTTAAACACATGGAAAGGTCATTACTAAGTTTACTGGAAGAATTTCATTGTGGAAAACTAAAGGCGTTCGGTAATCTATTTATAAAACATTTCGAATGATAAATGATACATATATTTTAGGGTCAACTTGTGACTTAGATAAAATGAAAGAAATCCAGCAACAACAGGAAAATTTAGCAAAGCTACATTTCGAGATGGCATCTGTTAAAGAAGTTACTTCTTTTAATACTAAGAGTGTTTTAATCTGTTTACTTCAAAAGCTAGGGGAGCTATCGTTTTCTGTGGAAACTTTGCAATCTCCGAATATAATCTAAGTGCAAAAATCATCGACAAATATTCGATTTGATAATTATTGTTTATTTTCGTATTTTTAATATTTATTATAAATATCCATCCACTACGCTACTTCGTTTAGCCTTCTATTGCAATGACTTCTCCAGCTCATTGTTTCCCCTTTGCTGCAGCACCTTCCAGGCCGCCAACAACCGGCTTTTGCCTTAAGCGACAGCTGAAGCCAGTTAAAGGATAAAGATCACGGATTTGAAAAAAAGAGAAATGGTATTTCCGTGACCTAGCTGGTGATTAGACAGAACTCAGACTTATTTGTCTTCATTTCTTTTATAATATTTTTCTCCTATATGGAAAAAAATCTTGTTAATAAGCTTGTCACCAAAACAATAAAGAATCTTAATATATTAACTAACGTCTTTGAATTCGATTAAAGATCTTACATTTTGATGATGTGGAGAAAATTACGATCATTCAAGTGTTTTGAAATACGATGTATAAGTAAATACAGTTTGTGAAACTATTGTCTTTGAGGTGCTTGAGAAACTGGTGAACAAAATGAGTTATGAATGTATGAAAAGAGGGACAAAGTGCTTGTGCGTCGATGAGATTCCGAGTTTTATCAAAATATGAAGTGTTTGTTGAATAATCATGAGTGGAGTAGCGAAATGAAAATTGTTACTGTGATCAATTTTAGCGTAATGTGTGGAGGGTTACCGTAACTCCCCCACCATTAGATTACAACACACCACCACCATTAGACTGAAACTTCTCGTTCAGGTAAAATTGTTTTATGCTTTCCTTTGACATATTTGGCTCGTTTTTCTTTTAATTTGTCAAGTTTTTGAGCAAAAGTTTCCATTGAAAATAAACATTTAGGTGAATCGGATGACGTTTATGTAAATACCTACAAAAAGTACGGCCACGAATGCTATGGAGGGTTACCGAAACTAATTCAGGAAGCTTCCCAGTCTATCCGCGTCCGCTGAATGACACAGGTTGTAACTCGAGTTCCACTCCAAATTTAGATTGCTTATTTCTCGAAACCAATGAATTGCAATTACTCAATAGAACGTGAGAGTTAGCCATTTTCCGAAATGGTGACCCCGGTGCACATATAATAGTAATAATAATGATTAGTGCCAAAAGATTATTTTCACAAAAAGTAATATTAAGTATATAAGTATTCTTCATTTATCTTACTGGAAGTGTTCTAAGTATTAATAGGTTTTTCTATCTTACAAAAAGCGATGCTCGTGCCGAGGCATTGATTGTTTGAAAGTCCATTTCTACATCCCTGAATGTTCACTGTAAAATGTGCTTCAAAATACCACTACTACATCATTTTATATCATATTAATATTTTATTTGTTTCTGCACTTTATACTTAGCCTAATTGTCAATGCTATGAAGTTAAAACTGTGTATGCGGTTTGGAAATATAATCATGCGGTATATGATCCCAATACAAAAACAGAAGGTCTATTTACAGAATACGTCAACACTTTCTTGAAGATTAAAGTAAGAAGCCAGTGGGTGGGCTAGTGAATGTACTACGGGAGAAGAAAAAGATAGATTTATAAAGTCATATCACATTAAGGAAGATATTATCTTAGACAAAAAAGAAATCCAGACAAATTCGGGTAGAAAAAAATATGCAAAAACATGTCTTAATTCGTTTTGGGGTAAATTCGCTCAGAGCGAAAATCGCACTAACATCACTGGCGAAACATCACAGAAGTAAATTCTTTTACAGAATTATGTGATTTAATTCATACTGCTGGTATAAAGATCTGTTCCTTATTACCAGCGTCTAAAGACACTTTATGGATCACTTGGAAAAATATAGAAGAAAATTTAAATATGCTACCACATGTGAACATACCTTTAGCTGCCTACACTACATCATACGTTAGAGTTAGGCTCTACGAAGTGTTACAAAAAGTTGATAGAAGGATACTTTATTGTGACACCGACAGTTTAATTTTTGTAGATTATAGGACTTCTGTCCCCTTCACAATATCAAACTTTCTAGGCGATTTAATTAATGAGATTCAAAACTTCGGTCCTAACGCCTACATTTCAGAATATGTAACTACTAGTCCCAAAACTTACAGTCTAAAGGTCGAAATAGAAAATCGAGCTGGGTATATTACAAAGTGTACAAAGTCTTAATTTTAAGAATTCCGAAAAGGTGAATTTTGAAAGTCTGAAATTGTTGGTAACTGACTGCAGTCCAGATGACGTAATTTGTGTGACGAATGATCCTAAGATTAGGTGTAAACATCCTGGAACTGTTGTTAGCGAGGTAAAAAAAAACGCCTCCAATTTATCTTCGATAAAAGGGTTGTCGTTGAAGATCATTTTTCATACCCTTACGGTTTCAAAAAATGGAAATAGCATATATATTTTCAAGTAGGTAGCTCATAAGCCGAAACACAATTGTATAAAGTAAAAACCAAAAATGTATGAATATCGCAAAGAATGAGTTTTATGCATTTTTGAAATAAAAGGAATATGTTTTCGTATAAAAAAGATTTTTATTATAAAGCCATTATATTTAAAACAACATCGCAAAAATATGAATTTCATAAAATAACCGTTAATAATTGATGTGCACATAAGAAGCGTATGATGGCATGAAAAAATCGTCGCCGTCCAGCTTCAATACATTCTTTTGTTAACAGCGTAATCACGTAATCTTGATAAAACTTCTTCACGCTATCCGAAGCGCTATTGTTGTGGAACATCACAAGATTGAAAAAAATCACCATTCCAAACAGCTTGAACAGTTCATCGGTTTTCATTTTGATACTGCCTTCACCTACTCGTATCTGGAATGTTTTGGAAAGACTTGGTTAGTTTTGCGGATATCGCTTTTCGCTTCTTAGTCTTCTCAAGTCTTTATACGTTGAAGTCCACCATGCGTTTGTTGTTGATAATGGAAAACGTTCGTGCTTCGAATGTGGACACATCGAACCTTCGGACGATTTTCCGATTTTGGCATCCATCAAGGTATTAAGTATAGTTCAGCAAGATATTCTCACAGGGCACTCGAGATTTTGAACATTTTTTCTGAATTTTTTTATGTATCGTGATATTCTGAGCAGCCGTTTTATCGGCTTCATCTCCACCGGGTTCTGTGGGTAAAGAAAAAGACTTCTGCTTCTTCTCTTATGTATTGATGTACACTTTGGTCGGCTTCTTTTTTACTAACTTGTTACTTACGCTTGAATTCATTTTCCTTTTACCGATAATCGAATAAGAACTTAAGTACCCCTAGCTGTTAAACCTCTGCTTTTATACCTATAATCTGTCTTCTGGAGGATTGAATGCAGTAGTCACCTGCATTTTGTAGTAAACCTGTTTTATAGATTTTCTGGTATAGATTCACAATTTCATCATCGTTAATTTTAAAGTCAAAGTGGGAGAAATGCTTAAGAAATTTTCGAAGGCTATTCCCGATGCAGTGTGAATAAAGGTAAACACAGCAACATTGCCCGCAAGTAGTCGAAAACGCGCTTTGTAACCGTTGTCTATTTTTTTACAACGTTGGGAGGTGGAAATCTTCAAAAGATACCGATCAGCTCCTGCCTCTCGGCATGCCGGATTTCTACCGACTAAAACCTCCTCCGTTTCCTTCAATCACTCTCTCCATCAAAATTAGTAATTCTCCGTATTTAAAATTTTGGGACATAGTACTTCCCAGACGATATATTATTCATGTTTCTCATTCTATAAGTGTTTTTCCTTCAATTCTATCTAACTTCACAGCGGTATACTCATTATGGTGTAAATTCTTATGCATGAATTTAGTTCTTTCCATGCAAATCATGCCTTGCAAATTCAATTCTTGGGCTGTTTTGTAAACTTCGCTCGTTGGAGTTAACATAGGGAGGTTGTAAATGGTTTTATATGCCTTGGATACTAATCTGGAGATAATTATGAGGTTACCTTTAAAGGTTTGGCTCTGTTGAATATTTGCAGCCAATAATTGCTCAGCAGATTCAAAATGCTCCCAAGTGTATTTATTTCTCAATGAATTACAAAAGAAACTAAACTAAATCGCGAGTTACAAAGCAACTGCCCTGGTCAAAGCATTCCGGACGACTGACTCGCACTGCAAGTGCAAAGCTTCAACTATTACATTGATAGGTTGCTTATCTACTTACAATGTTATAGAGTATAGACGTTACAATAACAATTCTCTGTTGTGCTAACGTTCAAAATATTCTTAAGGCTTATTCTAAAATCTACCAGGTTCCAATTCAAGATGCCGTAGTAAATTTTGGAAAGAAGATGCGCATATATTGTTTTAATTTTTTTTCTTTGGAAAGAAGTAGAAGCGACGTAGAAGACCAATGAAGACAGCCAGTTTTCTTCTTAGATCATTTATGTGTGGAGTCCATGTTAGTTTCTCGTCTATTAGAAGTCCTAGATATTTTATTTGTTCTACTCTCTGGATGCTTGTGTGCTGTAGAAGTCAATACCAATACTTGTCCAGGTCAGTATTTAGTTTGTGTTCAATTTCGAGATTAGTTTTACCTGAGTATACGAGCACAGTTTCATCACATTTGGTAGTTTTACGGTTGAATTTTTGACACTAATAGCATCTTAAGACATTGCGATCTTCTGTTACAAAGCAAGTGCCAAAGTCGATGTTGATATATTGATTTATCAGCCTTTGGAACATCGGACCGTTAACCTCAAGGATTGCTATCCATTTTCCACTTTTAATTTGCCGCGTGTGCACAATATCCAACTTTGCCTTTTTTTATACGGAATCGTTTAAGTTTCTGTTGAGATTATCGAAGGGACAGAGGGACGATAGGTTTGAAGAGAAAGATAACTTTGAATATATATGAGTACGCTTTATTTGTTTTACATAAAGGAACTTCTTATTGCACACGTCTCGTGGGCGACAGTCATGGACCAACTAACTAAAAATTACCGGTGACGCAAGTAGTGCGCTCCGGCGCCTTAATACTGGGTTTCGCTCACGCATGCGCGGTGAGCTTATCGACGTACGATAACTTTACTTCTCAACACTCTCGCCGTTTGAGTGCATCGAGGACCCTATGCCTAAGCCGTTACATAGATGCTGAAACTGTCTCTTTGGAAGTGCTTTGGTAAATATATCAGCTAGCTGCTGATCCGTAGGAACATATTCTACCTATATTTTCCCACTCTCCACAGTTTCGCGAACATAGTGATGATTAATGTCTATATGCTTGGTTCACTTGTGGAACTCCGGATTTTTGATTAATCGGATTGCACTTTGATTGTCTACTCGCAGAACTGTCGCAGTTACCGCTAGACACCCGAGATCGTTAAACAATTTTCTCAGCCAAATGGCCTCTTTCGCAGCCGCTGCTGCCGCGACGTACTCAGCCTCCGTTGTGCTGAGTGTGACTAGCTTTTGTCGTTGGGACGACCATGTCACAATCCCGTTCGATAGACAAAACGCATACCCCGTGATAGATCTACGCGTCTCCACGTCACTTGCGAAATCCGAATCTGAAAACCCTTGTAACTCCGAGTTACTCACGCTGCTTTTGTACATTATCCCGACTTTCGTTGTTCCGACTAAGTACCGGTAGATTCGTTTCACCGCTTGCCAGTGGCTTTCGTGGTGATTGCTTAGAAATTTACTAACTAAATTCACCGAATATGCGATATCCGGCCGCGTCACAACCGCAAGAAACATTAACGAGCCCACTGCTCCTCGAAACGCTACCGTACTTAAGTTTTCATCGCCACGATCGTTTGGAACTAGTCGCCTGACGTGTCTCGTATAACCTTGAACACCCATGTCGAATCTATGGGCTTTCGATCCGTTTTTTTGGTACCAAGTCTCGTTCTGCTCGTGCGCGTCGAACTCTTCCTGAATTGCCTCGGGCCAATTTTCTGCCTCGGCACTGTTCATCGCCTCCTGAAATGTGTTTGGCGTATTATATTCAGCGAAGTCGACCTCATAGCTTATCGGTCGTCGGATGTTTGCACGATCCCGCAGTTGCCTGTCATTATCCGGCTGATTTTGATCTTCTTCTCGGGGATCTTCTGGTTGTTCGTTTCTTTCAGGTTCTTCCTGAGCTTCCTGGCATTCTTCCTCCTGTTGCTGCTCGACGGGTTCTGTCACATCTTCGTTTTCGTCCGCTGGAAGAATGTATTCGAATTCTTTTTCTGCCCCACGTTGCGAGTTCTTGTTGAATGTGACGTCTCTCGAGACAAATATTTTCTTGTTCTGTGGATTGTACAAACGGTAATTCCCCGAGTCGTTCTGATACCCAACTAAGATCAACTTTGTAGCCTTTGGATCGAACTTCTTGTGAAATTGTTTGTCGATATGCATGTACGCATCCGATCCGAACACTCAAAAATGGGACACATCTGTTTTTTTCCAAACCAGATCTCGTTTGGCGTTTTCTCTTTATTGGTAGCCAGAACTCGGTTGAACACGGTCACTGCTGTACCGACTGCTTCTGCCCATAGCGACAGAGGAAGTTTCTTTGCCGTTATCATCGTGCGCGCACTTTCGATGATCGTTCTGTTGTCGCGCTCGGCTTTCCCGTTCTGCTGAGGAGTGTAAGGTGCCGTATTTACCAGCTCGATACCACGAACCTCGAGATATTGCTTCATTTCACGGTTGGAATACTTTCGTCCAATGTCTGTACGTAACCCCTTCATCGGCTTGCCGAATTTGTTGTCGAACAACCTTTCGTATTACTTGAAAATATCTAAAACATCAGACTTGTGTTTCATGAAGTAAACATACCGAAATCCTGATGCGTCATCCTTGAAGGCTATGCAGAATCTTGCACCACCGATGGCCTCTGTTGAGAATGGTCCGCATACGTCCGAAAGTATGTTTTCTCCCAGTTTTGTGTTCCTTTTTGTCTCGTTCTTTTTGAAGGGTAGCCTGTGTGCTTTTCCGAAAGCATGCGATTGACAGAAGAAATTGTCAATGTCCGCTAATTTCACACCTCGAATTAGCCCTTTTTGCGTCATTTCGCGCAAAACTTTGTTGTTTACGTGTCCCATTCATTCGTGCCAGACACGCAAGTTGACAGCTGACACATTTGCTTCTCTCGCAACACTTGGTTTTCTCACTTTAAAGAGCATTCGGTAAATCTGATTGTCTTGTTGCACACCGACACCGAAAACTTCACCGTCACGGTTAATTGTTACTAGTTTTCCTCTAAACAAAACATCGAAACCTTTTTCAGTGCATACGCCGACTGAAAACAAGTTCTTTCGAAGCTTTGGAACGTAGAGCCTGTTTTCGATTCGAGCTTCACACCATTTTCCGTTCACTAGTCTATCGATGAGCACAGTGCCACTACCGGTAATGGCGCATACGCCATTGTCCCCGAGCGATATCGAATCGCCACTGCTTGGTTCGAACTCACTGCACCAGTCCCGTCTGTAAGTGATATGCCTGGACGCACCGCTGTCGGTAATCCAGACATCGCTTGTATCGACTGTAGAAACACTCGACACTCGTATTTCTACTTTCGCGGTTTTTCTTAATGTTATTGTTTTGATTCGCGGCGAACCTTTTTTTCTTGTTCCCGTCGAGACTAACAGCGGCTAACGCTCGAGTGACGTCATAGTCACCTTCAAGTCTTCTCTCTTCCTTCAATAAACGTTCTAGTAGATTATCAAGGGTTTGACTTTCTTCGGGTACACTGTCCCATGCTGTCTGGAGAGCATTATACTTTACCGGTAGACTGCCAAGTACCTTCGCCATTATGGCCGTGTCCGAAACCACTTCTCCCAGGTCCTTCAGTTGAGACGCCATGTACCCGGGAAACGTGTTGTACAAACGACTCGTTTGGATCCATGCGATGTCCGTGGAACTTCTGTAGTAAGAGAATCTTGTTCGACGCTGATTTTTGCTCGTGAGTTCTCACCAATTTGTCTCACATTTGCTTCGCTGTAGTGCAGTTGAGCATACAGTCGAGCTGAGAATCCTCTATCGACGAGGAAACTATGCACATGGCCGTCGCGTTGTTTTTCACCCACTTTTTGCCATCGGCTGAGTTTGCGTCCGCCGGCGTCACTCGAGCACCCGTAAAGACGTCTTGTAACGCGTTCGCGATAAGCATCGAGTTCATTCGAAATTTCCATTTACGCAGGCTGCTTGCCTGGGCCCATAACCTGTTGAGATTATCGAATAGACAGAGGGACGATAGGTTTGAAGAGAAAGATAACTTTGAATATATATGAGTACGCTTTATTTGTTTTACATAAAGGAACTTCTTATTGCACACGTCTCGTGGGCGACAGTCATGGACCAACTAACTAAAAATTACCGGTGACGCAAGTAGTGCGCTCCGGCGCCTTAATACTGGGTTTCGCTCACGCATGCGTGGTGAGCCTATCGACGTACGATAACTTTACTTCTCAACAGTTTCTAATCTCTTCAATTAATTGTTTAATTTTCTTTTTATATTTTCACTTGAATATTCATACACATTTAATTGATTTATGAGAACTTCCGGATAGCTTGTGAAAAGTTCGAAATGCTCATCTTTATTCGGGACTGGAATTACTAGAGTTCTGTAATGTTTGCTATTAGTAAAATTTGGAATTTGCAAAACGATAAGTATAACGGAATGTTGTTATGGTAGTTTATTTCGTTTGTGTTAAAAATGCTTCTGCTTAATATGCCTATTTTGCTTGCCATGATTATGTCCTCGATTTTAGACCTTGAGTTTAAAATTGCTCTTAAGATTTCTTTAATTTCATTTTCTAATTTATATTCTTCGAACTTGTTTTGCAAGGAGTTTGTTTCAGCCGTTAGTTGATTAATTTTGTTAGTAATAAATGATTGTTAGGAGTTAATGTGATCAGTTAATTTACGAATGTTATTATCTATGTTTCTATTGATCGAAATTTGTTTATTTATATTATCTGCAATATTGGTCAGATAACTTTAAACTTTGTCAAAACGATTGTTAATATCTTGCCTATCGTCATCGTCCATAGTTCCTCCTACACATTTCAAAAATTTCCCGTGTAAGTTATGTATTTAGTTTATTGACAATTTGTTGCTTTAATAATTTAGTAGATGAATTATGTTTAAATGCTGAGGATTTTATGCTAAAACGAACAGACTCAAGGGCTTCCTCGAAAAGAGTTATTAAATTCACAATATGTATCGTATTGTTAAAATTTTCGATGTTGACAGGTTCCATTCGAGCGAGGACGAAGTCATTTCCTTGTTTTATTTCGTTGATTTCTATGAACTGGGACCTAGTACTTGTGATGGAGAGACATAAGGTGAGCAAGATGATGAGGCCTGAAAATATATTCTATTAGTCTGAATTTTTTTAGCTCTCATGAAGTGTTTTTTGTGGATGGGTTTTTTGGTTTTTGGCTTACGCTTAAAATGAGGTTCTAACTTCTTTTTCCTATGTATGTTTTTGACATAATTTGGGTTTATATCGGTTTCGATTCTATCCCTGTTATGATAAACCAGTCGTTTCTGCTGCTTTGTTGGAATCCTTTCTCTTATTTCTACAAATCTGTCGGCAGACATTGTGCCATTATGAATTTCTATGGGTTTTCCCCTGTTGTTGTATGATGTGTGTGATTATAATATTTAACGGCTTCTTGAACGCAAACATAATTATCAGGTCTCTTTCAATTTTCTTTAGTCAAAATTCGAATGTGTTCATTTAGGGTGCTATGAAATCGTTCTATGTCTGAATTACCGGTCTTCAAGCCTGGGGTTGTGAAATGCAGTTGAATGTTTTCCTTGTCAAAGAAAATCTTTAGGTTAAGTGTAATCGTTGATTCGTTATCTGTGATAATTTTCTTAGGTGTAGAACATAATCCGAAATAAGTATTCAGAGCTGTTTTGATGTCTGGCCAATTTCGGCTTTTGATTCTTATTGCTTGAGCAAATTTAGAGAATTTATCTGTTAGTGTTAAATACATTGTATTTTTGTCTCGAAACCAAATAGCCATATGAATTATCTCATGTGGTTTACTGGGTATTTCTGTTTATAAAAAAGGGGCTTATATGGCTTTCGTTCATATTTCGCTACGTTGCAAGGATTGCAATTATTGATTATTTTTGTGATATGTGTTTTTAAATTTGGGTAATAATATTTTTTTTTATAACTCTGTAGACTTCATCTATACCTCTTTGATTGTTCCGGTGGTGTTCCCTCAAAATTTCTTCCAGAACTTGACTTAAATTTTCCCAATCAAATAAAACATAAGGACTTTTTACTATTTTGATTCTACTGTGGGGATTTATAAATTTAAGATATTCGTTTTGGAAGATACTAAAAATTTCAATTTCGGGGACGTATAGTCCAACTATCCCTTTTTCAGACAAATGATTTTTGAGAATATAATTCATGAATTTAGCGTCACGTTGTTTACTAATAAATGTTATTCGCTGTCTTCCGAATACTTTTTCCTTTTTTGTTGAATTTGAATTACCTTTTTTGATTATGATCTGATGCCTATAGAGATTTAATGGTTTTTCGGATATCTGAATGTAAAGTGAATTATCCTCCTCGGCACTATGCACTGTGGCTCGTGTTGAACTGCAATTTTGTTCGTTTTTGTATACTTCAGGGCGGGAAACTGCGTCTGCGACGACATTATCTTTACCTTTTATATATTCCACCTGATAATTATACTCTTCAAGCTTTGATTTCCATCTCTGAAGTTTCGGATTCGGTTCCTTTAGACCCAAGTGAGAGGTTTGTGATCAGTTCTTATCGTGAACCTTCTCCCAAAAATGTACGGACGAAAATATTTAGTTGCCCAAACAAGCCAGTAATTCCTTTTCAATTACGGAATAATTAATCTCATGTGCATTGAGAGTACGGCTGGCAAAGCAAACTGGGTGTCCTTTTTGAGACAGAACCGCCCCAATGGCGTAGTTTGAAGCATCTTTTGTTAGAACGAACTTTTCATCGAAGTTAGGATAAATTAGAATTGGATCATTCATTATTAGCAATTTAAGTTTTTTGAAAGATTCGACCAAGGTTAAAGGCTTTGCAATTTTGGAAAAATCTTGTATAAATTTTCTGTAAAACCCAACGAGTCCAAGAAATTGTTTTATCTGTTTTGCTGTTTTCGGAGTTTTAAACTGTTGAATAGCCAGAATTTTTTTAGGATTTGGTTTGATACCATTTGTTGTTACAATGTGACCCAAGAATTTGGTTTCTTTTTTCAGAAATTCCGACTTGTTCACTTGTATTTTTAATTATGCTTGTGTAAGGTGTATAAAATTTTCTCTAACGACGCTAGATGTTCTTCAAACGATGTGCTGAAGACAATAACATCATCGAGGTACACGAATAAAATTTGTCCTATGTAAGGCTGTAAAATGGAGTTCATAAGTCTCTGAAAGGTTGCTGGTGCGTTTTTGAGTCCAAAAGGCATTCTTGTGAACTCAAAATGCCCGTTGTTGGTTGAAAAAGCTGTTTTTGGAATATCTGACTCTAAAATTTCGATTTGGTGGAAGCCTTTAGCCAAATTGATAGTAGTGAAGTACATTGATCGACCAAGTTTATCGAGAATATCATCGATATTTGGGATATGGAACTTATCATCGATGATAACTTCGTTAAGTTTTCGATAATAAATAACGATTCCCCATGTTTGTTCTCCAGACGCATCAATTTACGGCGAAGAACTGGGTCGAATAATTCCTTGTTGAAGCATTTGATTTATTTGCTTCGTGACTTCCTGAGTATGAATTTGAGGACACCTATAGTTTTAAGTGTATATAGGGTTATTGTTCAAAGTCTTGATTTCATGTTGAATTGAATTTGTGAAAGATAAATCTGTTCCCTCTTGGTAAAAGATATTTTTGTGTTTATTTAAAAGTTGAATTAGTTTAGTTTTTTCTTCAGCATTCAAGTGATCTATACGAATTGACTTGATTGGATCCATAGTACTCTCTCGTTCGCCGAAGTAAGAAATATTGTAGTTAATTTTAACTGTATTTTCGTATTCTTTTTCTTCCATGTTGAAGTATATTGGGATTGATTTTTAGTTTACTATTAATCGTCTGTTTTCCAAATCTTTTTTCGAGCTATATTTCAATAGGATATTATTACCGATGAGACCGTTAAAAAATTCATGAAACTTGGTTTCCACAAATTGAAGTTTGGAAGTGCCACCAAACTCACGAAAGGGTTCTATTTCTACTACGTATTCGCATTCTATGTTAGAATGAAGTGTAGAAATAACAATTTTTTTTGTTGGTACTCTGAGATAGTCAGCACAAATTCCGGGTTGGATGATGCTCTTACTTGCACCAGTGTCTAAAATAAATCTGAAAGGTTTTGAGTATGAATTTATTTTAATATAGGGGAGTCTTGCTCCGTAAACTAAGTTTCCGAGGCAAGGGTACGAAAATTTCGGATATGATTGGTATGGACGAAATTTATAGATGCGACTTGTGCAGAATTATCGATATCCTTAGAGGTTGGTCTACCAAAACGTCTTATTCTACTCTATTAAGAAGGGTTTATTTCTGAATTATTTCGACGTAGAAGACGATTGTTAGTGTCATTTACAAGACGATTTTGAGGGTGAAACATGCTACAGTAGAATCTCGAAAAAGTTAACCGAAATGTCCCAATGGTAATTAACTTTTTCGAACTATTAACTTTTCTAAGTGGTTTTAAAAATTGAAAAAAATACAATAATAAGTATAGATTTTTCGTAAATAACACGCTAAATTTAATTCAATGACTTAGTTTTCATCATTACAAAAAAAATTTGTACCGGCTGGTTTATGGTTCTCAGTCACTCTTGATCATTTTCGTGCGATATATTAATTAATTTTTGTGGAGTCGTTTGAAGAAGCAGTCGAGACTTGCTTGTTTCTTTTCTTTTGTGTAATAGCTCTTGATCATTTTCGTACGCATATGTACAAGGTCTGCCACCTGATTTGCATCGTTATTGTTTTGAAACAATTTTATCAAGATATTGATGCTTTCAACTGCTTTCGAGAAGCTCACTTTTGGTTGTTGAATATCTTCCTCGATAATTGACCTGTCGTTATCCTTATCGGAAACTTCGAAATCATCGTCATCTTTCGCAATTTGATCCTTGTTCCAATTTTCAATGACATCAATGCTGATGTCAACATTATCACCCAGCTTCGACATCAACAATTGAACTTCTCGAAGTGTATCGTCGTAAGCACTATTTGATTTAATCAATTTAGACAACGGAATGTCGTCTTCACTATCGTATTGATAGGAGCCAAATTGCTCCATTAGTGACCGAAAAAAGCGGTTGGTTTGAAAAATTCATACGCTCAGAAAAGTTAACTGAAAAGTTAACAGAAAAGTTAACTGAAAAGTTAACTTTTCAGAGCGGCACGTGAAAGCTGAAATTTGGTTAACTTGACCGAGCGATTAACTTTTACGCGAGTTAACTTTTTCGAGATTCTACTGTATTATTGTGGTTAGTTGTGTAGTTTTTATTGCGAGGATATGAATTATGAAAATTTTGATTGTTACTGAATTGGTTGCACTGACGAGATTGACCACTTTTGCTTCGAAAATTATAGTGTTGTCGATTTATATTCGAAAAACGATTTCGAGGATGAAAACTGGCAGGCTGACTAGGATTTCGACTTTTTTGTTGAAATATACTATTTGTATTGAAAGATCTATTTGTTTGAGGCCTAAGAGAATTTTGATGAAGGAATCCTCCTTGTTGGAGCATGCTAAGAGCTTCTTCCAACGAAGAAGGATTTCTGCTTGCGATGAACGTTTTAGATGGTTCAAATAAATTATGTTTGAACACATCAAAAGCTAATCTTTTATTTGACTAAATTTTTTGCGCAAACTCGGGCGATTTTTTACTGAATTCCAGTTCCGTTTTAACGTTTAACTCACATAACTTTTTAACAATGCTATTATAAAATTCTACGATTGCACCGTTTGGCCTGATTCTCGCTGATTCGTCAGTGATCAAAAAACTACTTCGGCTATCCGTAAAGTTCGCGTACAGAAGTGACTTAATATCTTCCCACTTGAGTATATGGCTATTCATATCAATAATTATTCTAGCTTTACCTTGGATTTTGGTTTTTCTTAAATTGTAGGTTATATGCTGTGCATTCACGTTGTACTTCACCAAAGTTGGTGCGATGATGTCCACTGCATCGATGTAAAGCTTGAGCGGAGACGATTCCCCGTCGAATACTGGTGAGCTTTTTATGTAGCTAATTGGATCTACATCCAAGTTTATTAGTTGCCTGATTGCTCTCCTGTGCCATTCCAGTAGTTTTGGTCAATTCTCGAATTGGTTGACGTCGAAAGATGTGTATGAGTCCGATAAATTGTAAAGTTGATGCACGGTGCGTGCATATGTGAAATTTTGGGGAATAAAGTTTTGAAAATAGGATTTGATCCAGGTTGAAATGCGCAATATTGTTGAAAAGTGCAATCTACGCAGACGATAAATGCTGAGATATGCAAAATTTGCAGATAATGAACACAATTAGTTATTATTATTATTATTTTGATGAGACGTTCCACAACCAGACTCAGAAGTGGACTTAGTGACCAATTTAAGTCTACGGTCTGTTTTCATTTTGTTCATTTCATGTTTTATTATTTATATATTGATTAACTTTCAATTCAAATTTTCAGTTACAACTCGCACTTATAATTCGCGGAATAAACGTAAAATGGTTTTCCGAAACCGACTGCGTGTGTGACTGTGACTATGATGTGTTGTTGAGCGTGGTCACTTTTGTGATCACTTTAACTTTGTTCGTCTTCCGTGAATAAAAAATGCGGATTTTCTTACTATTAAACCAATTGACTTTTATTGAAAAAGATAAAAAGAAGAGGATCGATGTGAGATCCGCGCGATTTAAGAGTTAAATTTGGACTGCACCAATAAACTATTTTCCGACGGACCAAAGATGCAAAAATACTACGTCAATTGAAATTTAATATCCTCAAAGTAAAATGCAAGCAAAGTGCTTGATTTACTGTCGCGTCTTCAAAATGCACTTGCACTTGTTTATCTTGTAAGGCAATACGATTCAAAACAATCCTCGCTTCGCAAGATAAACACACATGTTAGGCGTTAAATTTGATAACGCTGCAAGAAAGATCTGCGCGACAAATCACCTAATGCCAGCCACTTAAGAAGATGTAAAACTCTTTGGATGTGAGATTAGTGAATAGAAGGGATATCCAGGTTAGGATAGATGTAGTTATTAGAAGTACGGCGTCCGAGATTTAGTGTTTTGTTAACGGCACTCTAAAATTGTAGTTATTAAGTGTTGTATATACAGTGCTTACTTGGTTGATCATGGTTGCTACATGAAATGTAGCAAATGTCATAAAAATAATATAATAGAAAATCTCAGTTGACTTATAATTACGGAGCTGCGAACATTGTATTACAATTTACTATTAAATAAATTCAACCCGTAATTTACTATTACTTAAAATTCAATATCTTAATTTGGGCTGTAAACATTTACTATCCCCATAATTGGTGACCCCGAATTGACTTGAATAATGGTCATTACCCGTGACGAGGCAAGGCATGCCACCACGCAACAGCACCAGCTCGAAGAATTACAATCAGATAACCATCCACAATCGGGTGAAATCAACGGACTGGCACAGCTTCAAGATGCCGTGCGAGATTTACTAACCATAACTCAGCAACAGCAAGCAGCCATTAACATTCTACAGGATAAACACAATCAGCAGCAACGACCTAATCAAATCACAATCAAACTGCCCCCATTTTCGAGAAGCAGTCCAAAACTTTGATTCTCTCAAGTTGAGGCCCAATTTCGGCTCTATAATATTACTGACGAAGAATCCAGGTATTCGCACGTCGTCGGACAACTCGATGCACACGGAGCTAGGGAGATTGAAGACATCATTCGAGCGCCGCCAACTAATACACCGTACACAACCCTTAAGGAAGAGCTTATCAGAAGAGTCGCCGTGTCTGAGCAACAAAACATTCGACAGCTCCTAACCGGGGAAGAACTAGGGAACCGCACACCATCGCAGTTCCTCCGACATCTCCGCTCCTTATCCAGTGATGTGCCAGACCAACTTCTATGTACACTTTGGACGCAGCGTCTACTGTCCCATGTCCAGGTGATCATTCAATCACATGCAATCGACCCAGCCGTAACTGTAGACCGGCTTGCCTCCATCGCTGACAACATTATGGAAGTGTCATCCACCAGTCCTGCCATTTTCGCTCCCTTCACACCATCAACCACTCTTGCTGCCGTCAGTGAACCAGTTACTCTCATAGTCACTTCTACACCGGCCGTCAATTCTGTTGATCCAACATCGTCACGCCTGAACGACCTAGCCCGCCAGTTTGCCTCCATGCAATCTATGCTTCAGGATTTATCTCGTCGTTCGCAACGTCGTAGCACGACACCACCTCCACGTAGAAGTTCGTCCACCGACTCTACGAGATCTAATAATTCCGATGAGTGCTGGTACCACCGCAAATTCGGTCAGAAGGCCAGGAGATGTTCGGTTCCCTATAGTTTTCCGTTAAACTTCAACGGAAACCGACGCTAGCGGGGGTCGGTTGCCAACCTACCGTTACTAGCCGCGTTTTCACAACCGATAGAACTAGTAGAGAGCAGTTCTTAGCAGACACCGGATCCGACTTAAGTTGCTATCGCAAACTACTCCCAGGACGCCACCTAGACGCTCATTACGATCTGCTAGCAGCCAACCACTCCCGTATAAAGACTTATGGCACCGTGCGTTTCATTATAGACCTTGGTCTTGGACGGAAACACGCATGGACTTTTACAATTGCCGACGTTTCTGTCCCAATCATAGGATCCGACTTCCTTGCATACTACAAGCTGCTAGTGGACTGCACCAATAAGCAATTAGTAGACTCCACGACCGGGCACTCAACACGCTGCACACAATGCATATCCAAACAGCCCAGCGTGAAACTCGCCCAACCAACCGTGTCCGTCGCTTTCGCAAACATCCTAGCCGAGTTTCCTAACCTCACTCGCCCCAGAGAAGTTCGGCATCAAGTGAAGCATAATACGCTTCACTACATCAAGACTACCCCAGGATCACCAGTTAACAGTCGCCCTCGTCGCCTAGCTCCAGATCGCTTATGGATCTCGTCCCGTTGGCCTTATTGGATGTTAAGTCCTGGAACGAGGCAATGAACCCGTTGGTCGTGTAGACAAATTGGGTTCGGCCTCTACTTGGTTAGACGGCGATGGCTGCTGGCAGGGCAGCTCTGTTCGGCGCGTGATGTCATGGGTACGTTTGCCTATACCAAGTCCCGAATCTCATTTTTGAGAGATTCAGCCATCTAAATTGCCCGATTTACAAATTCGACAAAAAAATGGTCCTAAGGACTTCAAGCAAAAACAACAAACTTTCTGAGGCTCGACCTCCTACTTTGGTTGGTTGTGTGGTTGTAGTGGCAGCCCTCTTTTTCACAAAGATGGCTCACTTAGGCCAAGATAGGCCCATTGTGATACCACGAAAAGACGAGGGCGGCACTAGAACCTGTAAGATGACGAGAACCAGTTCGATTCTCGTATGAAGCCGGCTATGCAGCCGATATTCAAATCAGCTACTTTCGTGAGGCTGTCCAGGAATGGTGAGCCTAAGGTTTTCATGCGTTTCCTGGACAGTGCCGGGCATTCGCACAGAAAGTGTTGGACTGTCTCTTCCTCTTCTTCCGATCTGCAACTCCGACAGAAATTGTTGAAGGGAATGCCCAACCTTTCTGCGTGTCTGCCAATCAGACAGTGCCCCGTCAGTATGGACACGATAGAACTCAAGGTTTCACGATTCGTGTTCAGGAGCTGCTTGGTGCGTCTGGAACTCAGTGCACGCCAAGTTTGCCTGGTTGTCCTGCAGGTTTCCTCCAATAACCAAGCTCTATTTGCAGCCTTGGTGTAATGCTGCTTAAATCCTAGCTTTATAGAAGGTAGAGGTTGACCAACTTCGGGTGTGAGTGTATACTCCTGGAGCACAGTGCCAGCTCTCGCTAAGGCATCCGCTTCGCAATTTCCCGGTATATCACTATGTCCCGGTACCCAGTGTAGAGTCACTTCACAGTGAAGTGACATCACGTTCAGATGTGTACGGCATTCCATCACCATCATGGATGAGGTGTACACGTTGGATAGTGCTTGGATAGCAGCTTGACTGTCAGAGAAAATATTCAGGTTTCTTATGGAAATTTTCTGATTTCTCAGCCAGTCTACTGCCTTTTATATCGCCGTGACCTCTGCCTGAAAAACACTGCAGTGGTCTGGAAGCCGGAAGGATAGTTTCAGGCCAAGCTGTTCTGAAAAAACACCACAGCCAACTTTTCCGTCCATTTTGGAGCCATCAGTGTAGATGTCGACCGATTCCTGCATCCCACCTCGTTCTATTGCCCAGTCATCCCTGCTTAGGATGACTGACCTGAAGCTATGATGAAAGCAGGGAATCGGGGGCGCAAGGTCTACTTCCCCTGGCGTTGGTCCATCCCTCCGAAGTATGGTGGAGTGGCCAACATTTCCCTCTTGCTAGAGATGTAGTGCTTTTAATCGAATCGCAGAGCACTTGGCCTGCTGTCTCGTAATGAGCTCCGTCGGGAGCCAATTCAATAGCATAAACAGTGCCTTTGTCGGGGTAGTGCGTAAGGTCCCGGTGATTGCAATAGCTGCAATCCTTCTGACCCTGTTTAGCAGGTTTGCATTGGATGTTTTTGCAATAGCTGGCCACCAAACAACTGCGCCATACAGAAGAATTGGTTCCACTATCGCCGTATAGAGCCATGATACGATTTTGGGTTTCAATCCCCACTTTTTCCCAATGGCTCTTTTGCAGCAGTAGATTGCGCATGCCGCTTTTCGCGTTCTTTCTTCTATGTTCGCTTTCCACGCGAGCTTGGAATCAAGAATTAGACCCAAATACTTAACTTGATGAGACGGCTTATCTCATCGAGTTTGGGTGGGAGAAATCGTGGAATTTTGTACCTTTTTGTGAACAGCACAAATTCCGTTTTCTGCGGATTAATCTTCAGACCGCACTCTTTGTCCCACTTGGTAAGAATACTCAGGGCAAAGTTAAGTCTTTCAGATAGGGTGTTTACAAATTTGCCCGATATTGCTATTGCAATATCGTCTGCATAGGCTACGACCTTGCAGCCAGTCGCTTCTATTGTTGACAGGAGTTTGTCCACCACTAAGTTCCATAGAAGGGGTGATAGCACCCTTCCTTGCGGGGTGCCTCTGCACGTCCGCCTTCTTAGGATGCTGTCTCATAGTGAGGAGTTGATGCTCCTGCTGCTTAGTAGTTGCACGATGAACCTAATCAGGTTATCATCCACATTATTATTCTCGAGTGCCTTCTCAATAGCCTTGTGGCTGACGTTGTTGAATGTACCTTCGATGTCTAGAAAAACTGCCTGCGTATATTCTTTGACGCTTAGCGATTTTTCGATGTAGCTGGTGAGCGAGTGAAGAGCTGTTTCAACCGATCTACCTTTTGTATATGCGTGCTGTGCATTAGAGAGTGGTTTCAGAGTGGCTCTCAAATGAATCTCTATCAGTCGTTCCAGAGTTTTCAGCAGAAAAGAGGTTAGGCTGATAAGTCTATAGTCCTTAGGTGAGGAGTGGGATGTCTTGCCCGCTTTGGGTATGAAGACTATTTTAGCTTCTTTCCACCGCTGTGGAATGTAAGCCATCTGAAGACATGCTTTAAAGATGGCTCTTAGCCATGGAAGCGCTATATTGATTCCCTGCTGGATTTCAACGGGTGAGATGTTGTTCATTCCAGGGGATTTAAACGGTTGAAATGAGCTGATTGCCCAGCGTAGGAGCCTGTCATCTACAGGCACAGCGGCTGACAGGCAGTTCGGGGCCGTATGTGGATCAGCTTCATCCGCCACATCCTCACTGCCAGGGAAGTGCGTGTCCATGAGAATGGCTAGCGTCTCAGGGCTGGATTTAGTCCAGACCCCATTCGCATCTTTGACAGACCCCAAAAATAAGGGGGAGCTCGTCATAACTTTACGCAGACGACTGATATCCTTGGAGTGTTCTATTTCTGCACAGAAACTTCTCCACCAGGAGCGTTTAGCTTTTCTGATGGAGCATTTGAACTCCTTCAGTTTCAGTTTATAGAAAGACCAGTCATTGGATTCTTTAGCCCGATTGAAGGACTTCCTACATTCCTTCCGCAGCTCCGCAATGTCACTATTCCACCATGGGGGCTTATATTTCCCTCTAGGCTTCGTTGGACTACATGCAGATCTTGCTGCTTCATTGAAGACAAATGTAAGGGTCCCAACGGCTTCCTCCAGACCACCTATGTCTTCAATCTTTGGAGGTCCACCTACTAGTGTAGACTCGAATACTGATTGGTATTTGACCCAATCCATCCTCCTTTTGTTGATGAAGGCTGGATTTTTCGGAGGGTCAAACGCCACATGAAACATTATATATGATCGGAGAACGAGCACTCTTGTGATACATGCCATCCTTTGATAGCGTGATGCAAGTGCTCGTTCGCTAGAGTGATATCCAAAACTTCCCTACGGCTTGCCGTAATGAAGGTAGGATCCTCACCTTTGTTTACTAGGGCTAAGTCATGCGTTAGAATAAATTCGAAGAGTGACTCACCCCTTTTGTTCGTATCGGTGCTTCCCCAAATGCGATGATGGGCATTGGCGTCCGCCCCGATGACGAGATGGATGTTCCGTGCAGTGGCTTCCTTGACGATCCTCTGCAGGTTGATGAGAGGTGGCAGAACATCGTGTGCCATATAGCAGGAGACAGCCCAAAGTGGTTTGGACTGCCTTTCCACTGCTATGGCAACGGTGTCTTGATCACTTAAATTATACAAGGTTAGAAACTTCAAGCCTTCCTTTATGATGATACAAGCTCTCGGTTTACCTGTTGTACTGAGGGATAATGAATTGTATCCCTTCATGTTGAGCCCGCAAACCCAGTTTCCTACAACCCAAGGTTCCTGGGCCAGTATTAGCTCCTCTCCTTTTTGGGCCAGGTGGAGGAGCAGTGCGGCGGATGCCGCCTTAGAGTGCTGGAGGTTAATCTGCAGAAACCTCAGCACACAATGTTTTATCCGCCTCCTCGTCAGATAAGGACATCTCCTCCTCCTCGACCAGGTCGAGGGATCTGAGAAGGTCCCCAGCCAACCCCGCAGTGGAGGTGATGCTTCTTTTGTCATCGGAGAGAAGATCTGACTCAGAGAGGTCCACGGTCGGGTCTACTGATGCTTCCACAGTTCCCTCGCTTCTACTCTCCTTGCTCGGTTCCCGTACTGCCTTCCCAGTACGGTCCTTGCAATATACTCGCAGGGTGATAGCCGAAAAACCGTAGCTTATCACCCCGCCCTTCGACTCCAACGAAGTTAGTGCCTCCTCGTTGAGGATAATGAGAGCCTCTCTCTGTCCATTGCTGGGCTTGCTTACCTTGGCTACCTTCCAGTTGTCCACCGGAAGATCAGCATTGCTGAGCTTGATAAGCTCAACAATTTCCTCCGGTGTGGATGGCTCCGCCGGTATCCATGCCCTGGATCGAGGCCGATTCGGGATGTCTTCCGTGGAGACAGCTTCTAGCTTTGCTCCTGGCCAGACTTCTCCCAGCCTGCTAATAGCCTGCTTATATAGATCCGCTGAGCGTTGATCCGTGCAGGCTATCAGCTTAACGTGACCCTGGTACCAACCAGCATCACGGCAACTAGGTGGAGGGCCTGGGTTTGCCTCCAGTAAGGGTTTGTACACCCGAAGAAGAGCGATTTCCACCATCTTCCAGTTTGATGGTGAGATGGTTCCATCGCTGCTACTCCTGGGCTGGTCGTTGTCCGATTGGACGTCACGGTCTTCTTCCCACCAGAAGGACGCGTAACCTTTGTCCACTTCCCTTCCGGGCTGAGTGGATCTTCCTTTTTCTCATTATTATTGGAATTCATTGCAATTGGGTCCCCCCTCGCAGCCGCTATCTCCACTCGTTGTGCAGTTTCCCTGAGACCCCATGCGAGGGTTGGCACATTCCCTTATGATGATATGTGCTCAGAGCCGGGCCAGGAACTAATCAGGAGTCTGAACTCAACTGAACCGACACGGCCAGACTAGTGGCGACAAGTTTCGAACGTACCGCGAGGCCTGCCAGGGTTTTACCGGGACGGAGGCAGCAGTTGCATTAGCCTGAAAGCCATTTCCGCAAGATGTCACTCTTGCTTACTCAGGTGACAGAATACCACAGCTACCAGCCCAAAGTATCAAAAGTAGTCGCTAAGACGAGAGAGTTGTCCAGAAAACATTCTAAGTCGTGCCGTGGTAGATCATTTAGCGTTATCCAGGATGCACCGCGAGGAGGCGATCTACCCTACATCCCGACCTCCTACTTTACTTTAAGATTATTCCCGTGCGCGCATCGTGTAAAAATATCGCGAATGCAACGCCAACCCGAGAAAAATAAATAATAAATAAATTTCAATCTACTTTACCAGCGAAGGACCCGAAGAGAACCGATGGAAAGCGAACGAAAGAGAAACCGCGCAAGAAAACTTGCTCTCGGGCGGCTGAGTCACTGCTCGAGGGAAGGAGACGTCACCGGAGGCGCGTCGGACATCGGTGTTACTGTCCGAGGCATGTGTTGCGCGCTAAGCCCCTTTCTTCAAGTCTACTAATTTATTTCGGCACGTTTCCACATGCTCCGGGAACGTAAGACACTATAAGCAGCATGCACTCGCGACGCTCGCTGTATTTGTTTTTTCTTTTATTCGTTTGCCGCCGCGGCCACCAACGACATTTATATCGCGGAAGCAGCGGGCAACTTCATTTCGTGTGATTTTTTTAGTTTACCACTCAATTATTCCCCCAAATATAAAAAACGTTTCTTTTTTAAAAAAAATATAATGGAGACTTTTTCCATGCAACCGACCCGATTCACACTCCCACCCAAAAAGAGCTTCCTTTTGCCAGCGATCAAACACCCGAGACCGGACCCGACAACGGTTCTTTCTAGAGAGACGGGTAGCTGGTGTTCGAAATTGCATGCGGTGCGGGGTTGCCGCTTCTGAGGGTGCCCAAGATTGCTGAAACACAGTACGATATTACAATGTCACATAGCTTTTTAAAAATTGTTTGTCGATTCTCCGTTCACAAGAACTGTTGAAAACTTTTCCAAAGATCTGTAAAGCTCCTCATCGAGTCACTTGAGTTCCAAGTTTCCAAATACTCCTCTTTAGTTATAGCTGAGGAGGTAGCATATTTATACGTAATCTCTTTCAAGTAAAGTTTGCTCTGTGAGGTAAGCCCAGCCAATGATACTTTCTTGAAAAAGGTTGAGTGGCCTTCTGAGAAGTATTCAACATTTACTAGGCAATGTTTCATGTTCTCTGCTAGGTACTTGAGGAAATACTATCCACATATGGTTGATATTTTCGTATATCTAGCTTTTTCGAAACATGTCAATACATTCCGATCCTTGTCAATTTCAATTCTTTCGTCATATTCCGCGTAAATGACACAGGTAACAGTTTTCTTCAAAGCCTCTCTGAATCTTCCCTCAATCCTTATAACGCATTGATTTAAGAAACTCCCACATCCCGAGTCGTATGAGTTATCTGCAATGAAGTCAAATGCTAACAGGAAGCAGCCATCATCGAAGAACATTTTGGATATCTGATGACCTTTATCGAAATAGTGGATCCCAGTGCCATTGAAAAAGGTAAGATAGCCTCTAGTGCTGATAGGGTTTTGCTTAGAAAAATCGGATTCTATTGGCTGATTTGGAACTTGTACGCCATTTACAGATAAGTTGAACTTCGTTATGCTGTTATGTTCAACATTGTATGAATTATTTGTACGCTTGTCTGTGTAGGAATCATTATCAACCATGCCAAAAACCAACAGATTCGGTAATTGTCCTATAACCATACTGTCAAGTGAAAGTGTGAATGAGTTGGTGGGTAGCATGTAGGTTTTTACTTCTACAGGTTTGTAAAGACAAACGGCGTTTGAACGTTGAATAACAGTTTCATGTGCCAGCAATATAGATGGGTTGACGGTTACATGGTTCATGTGCAGTGATGCCTCCAGAATTTTTATGAGGGCGTTGAAGTCATCCTCCTTCTAATACAGATAAAATTTTGGTTTTTCCAAAGTGAATATGAGGCGCAAGTCGACACCAGTTAACCACAGTCAAGTCCCGATTAGTTCAACCACATTGCTTTTCTCCAACAGGATAGATATTTTAATATACCCTTAATTTAATTCACTTGAACGTCCACCGATGGCCATTTTATTTTCAATTATCTCCATTTCATTCTGGTCCAAATATCAACCAACAGATTGAAGCTGCATCTTTGCCATAATTCAGCAAATTCTGAATATATGCACGATAATGATAGTTTTTGTCTGTCTGTGTGATATTTTCACCATTTAATTGGACCGTACATTATCTAAAGAGTGAAAGCAATAGATTGTTGGCAACACCTATTGGATCAGCTTCAACATCAGTTCCATCATCCTTCTTGATTGTCTCTCCGCTTGTAAAATTCTCTTCTTTACCATTCTTGACCTTTACTAGCTGCACTTTGAGGGGTAAATAAACGCTGGATAAATCCCGATATGTATCTTCATGACCAAGGGATACAAATTCCAAAACTGGAAACTTACACAATGACGCTATTGGCTTGTATGAGACTTGCTCTGTTTTAAGAATATTACTCTGAACTGGGATTGCGGTGAATAAATCCAATATAGACTTCATGCATTCTTTATGAAGTATCATGTTATTTATCGAATATATCTAACATGCGTTTTTCTAAAGTGTTTACGTTTTTTAGTAGCTTTATTTTTTATGGGTTTCTTATTTTTAACTGATGATAATTTTCGCGTTGCAGAACTTGTTTTACGCTTAAGCGATGGTTTTACCTGTAAGCCCATTGAGGGGTTGGCTCTTTTAACAGTCGTTCTATTTCTGCCGCCTGACATTTTGTCAAATAGCTTATTTATTCCGTTTTGGACTAATTCGTTTGCTATTGATTTCCCTTTGCTCCTTCAACATCAGTCTGATGTGTTTATTCCTAACTTCTTTCAGTACTGATTTCTCTGTATTCCCTGCCTGTTTTCCCAAAACTTTGGCACCAGATACAAACAGTGGTTGTAAATAGCGAATCGAACCACTAAACAAACTACCAATGCTTCTTCCGCGCTATTACACAAGTGGTGATCGATACAGCTCTCCAATATCTGAAAGTTGTCCTTAACTTTGAGTAAGATAATACCATGTATAATGAGTATTCATTGCTTTGGCAGAAAATGTCGCTTTCGACTCGCATCAATTCTTTCTAAATATATTCTATGAGTGTAAATTTATATTTTTTTTACCTTCGTTCAAAAAGCAGCACTATACAGGTGTATGTAAAGCTAGTAGTACTTCACGTGATAAAATCTGAACACATTGTCATAAGCGTTTTTTGATATTGTTGTAGTTTTTCTATGAGCCTTTGAGTCCGTTAGGGATTTTTCTATTATTAAATTAAAACGATTTATTACTGCACACAAACGCTAATGCCGAAGCTTACAACACATTATTTGCTTATTTTAATCAACAGTCACACTAATTACACTATCAGTCTAATTTATTTCCACTGCTGTGACTATCGCGTACTTTATGTGCGTTCCAAAACGTCTCCCCGTGGACTTAACGCTGCCACGTCTTCCCGCACTAACAACGGTATTCAGGTCTGCTGTAATCACTGTCACTCCGTGGACTTAGCTATCAGCCACAATCGCAATAGACTACCACGGTCTTAGAAGTCTGCCGTTAATCACAATGCAATTTACATTTTACCCGTGTTTTTCTTCCGCTTTATTTTGTCACGTTCTACTACTTTTTGTGTCTCGCTTACAGCTCTCTGAAAGCTGTTCTCGAGCTTTCCCCAGAAAGCTTCTAGAGCTTTCTGTCTGTTCGTCGACAAGCAATGTAAACAACGTTGCGACGTGATGACTGATCTTGTTTACGCCTGAGACGCATGTTGTTATTAATGTAGATGACTCACGAGAACATGTTTATTTATGCTCCAGATATTCACGACCAATATCTGCGACAATATTATTTGAAGATTGCTTATCAATTTTTCGCCCGTTATTCTCGGTTTGATGATATATGTGTAAATATGTATTAAACTGGTTTTGGTAGATCCCTCAAGATTCCTCGTCTCTTCTTTACTTCGTGCTCTATTCTTCAACGCATCAATAAACATACTGATAATGTTGCCAGTTTTTGACAATTCAACTGGTGCTTGGGTCAAATCCATACCCCTATAATTTTTTCTGTACGTATATTCAAAATTTGATCTGAACATCTTTTCGCCCACTCATCTGGTAATATCTCACCACCGGACTCTTGAGACACGCGAGCTTTCGTCTGTCAAATCCCAGAGCTAATTTTGTTGAAAATTTGTTTTTGCTGTTAGTATACATTCAAGTTAAGAGGATTTTTGCTTTTTTTAAGAATTCGTTCTTTAGAATTCTATCACACATAATAACAATTCAATAAAACTATTGGGGTTAATTGGGAATAATTTTTGTTATTTCTACTTTCCAACCATCACTTGACTCGCAAGAGTTCGGCAACATTCTTTCATTCAAAGTGTTTTCCAGGTAGGTACCCAAAAAACTGTTACTTAAGCCACACCTAGAACTGACCATCTATTATGTTTACAAACATTTTTAAATCCTATCCTAAATCAAGTTTGGCACGTTGGAACTACGCTTGGTCCTTAAAACTAGCCGTACACTTTGTCGTGTGGGGTTTCTTATGAGAAAGACAGCCTCATATTGAAAATGGTTTAGACGAAAGGGGTCTTAATATAGATTGTTTGTTCATCCGTTTCATCCAAGTCATTGAATACATCATCCATTTTATTAATACTTATAATTGTTGCAACTGTATGCTGTGTAATCCCATCATCAGCGACTATTATCCTGTAGTCTTTTCCAGACTCATCATTTGAATCGGCTATACGTTTTCTTATTTTGGAAGCTGGTTTAAGACTTTTCGCTACTCCACTTGCTGGCGAACGTTGATTTAAAGCATGAGGTAGTTCCTGCTTAAGTGGTGTCGTTTCATTTACTGATTCGAATATCTCTTACACCCATACAGGTGAAGTTTGCATCGGTTTCTTATATTTAGGTGCAAACCTCGTCTAAGTGATGTTATCGCACAGATTTTTATATTTTTGACTTGTAATACGGTCTTTCAAAGAAAGATTTACTGCTTTCATCTCCGTAACTGATTTTTTTGTTCGTCTTGTGTTTAAAAATTTGATAAGCACATTCTTATACTGATACCATTTCGCCTCATCATTGAGGTTTTTGCTTTTCAGCATCTTATTCATGTTTTTGTCAAGAAAAGTTTCTGCACTATTTAGAACTCACAACTATCTACTTTAAACGTTCATATGCTTCCGGAGATGAAAGAAGCATTTTTTTCTTAATTAAAGAAGCTAGCACACCTGAAAGTACACTTCCTAGTAATACAGGTAAAAATCCACCTTGTTGAACTAATGCTTCACGATATCGCGAAACAGATTTTTTTTGAACCAGCAAGTATAAGCATTCTCTTTTTATGTTTATACAGCCGCGTGAAAGTTTTTTCTAGGTGGTATATGGTTACCTTTCAATGTATTGTATCTTACTCCACAAAGAGTTTTGTTCACTTCAGGATCGGCTGTTTTCAGTAAAGCCTTTCTTAAACACGGACTTGCATTTTTAAGAACATACAGCATATGTTTGTTGTCCTTAAATCGTTTCATTCGTGACACCATTGTCTTACTTCAAACTATCTGGGGAGCAATAACACGTTAAAAACGTTGTATTTAATATGTCGGTGCGAAAAAGCAAGATGTTATTTATGTCCTGTGTTAGGTCTATTAACAAATAGCTATGCGGTTGTTGAGTTATTTCTTTATATATTCTCATGAGCTCCAGACTGTTTTCAGGGTATATCTGTTTAGTGAGATGATGAAATTGACTCTTGTCTAGTGGGTTCTTGAAGCATACTAGATACTTACAGTTTAGAGAAATATCTCGGCAAAATTTTCCTTGATGGAAAACATTCTGAGTCACCAGAATGACAGAGAGATTACGATGATGTGATCCTTTTGTAGACAACTCACATACCTTTTTTGAAAATACATCTAACATCACGTCAGTATAATCAGCATTGGTTGGTTCGTCCTGTTTGGAAATTGCTCAGGAATAAAGCTCATATATTCTATATTCTTATAGGGCATATGTGTTGGTATTGCATGCTTCTCAGCGTTGCGCCAAATAATTTTCTTCACTGGCGGTCGTATCATCGCACCGTCTATAAGAAGATTTTCTATAAATGTCGTGTCCCACAACCAGACGGTCCAGCTACCATCATTGTGAAATGGTGTTTAAAGTGTAGCATACTTTCATGTTTGGAGAATTAGAACTTCTCATAAAAGCTATTACAGAACTTTTATTTATACTTTTTTTCAAGATGAGTAGAAGACAAATTGTAGATGAACTTCATAGACCCGCACGAAAAAACTTTAAACGTCGACGGGTTGTTATAACGGGTATTTATGATCTTTGACAGGCAGATTTGGTTGATATGTCTGCGTATGCATCTGAAAATCGCGGTTATAAATTTCTATTGACAATCATTGATACACTTTGCAAGTACGCTTGGGCTCTCCCCGTCAAAAGTAAAAATTCCAATAATGTGGCTACGGAATCAGTGACTTTTACCTAGAAATCTACAAACGGATGATGGAAAAGAATTTATTAATAAAATATATTGTCAGATGATGAAATACTTTGAAATACACCATTATTTACATGCAGTGCATTAAAATCATCAATTGTCGAGAGAATTAATGGCACTCTGAAGAGTAAAATGTGGAAAGTGTTCAGAATGGATGGAAATTACCATTGCCTCAGTCTTCTCAGTAAATTGGTGAATAAATACAATACAACAAGACATCACAACATTAATATGCAAACTGCCCGTGTATCCATCAAATGAAGTTTATCTACTGTCAAAAGTATATAGGAAGCTAAAAGTCCCTCCTAAGCCTAAATATAAAATCGGTGATCATGTTCGCATTAGGAAGCACAAACATGTCTTTCAAAAAGGCTACACCTCGAACTGGTCGACAGAGATGAAGGTGAAGGTAGTAAGGAAAACAGAACCACGCACATACTTGCCTGAAGATTATCAAGGTAATATCATCGAAGGAGGCTTTTATGAGACAGAGTTGACCAAGGTTAAACACCACGATGTTTATCTTGTGGAGAGGATTTTGAAACGTAAGGAAGATTGCGTGTTTGTAAAATGGCTTAGATTTGCATCATTTCGCAATTCCTGTATTGATATAAAAAATGTTCTGTAACAATTGGACTTTCAATCAATATGTTGAACTGTAGGCATGAATACCGACCAACCGTCCAAAGATATTCAAAAATCTGGACTCGGAGGAGAGGAAAGTACTTAAACTCTTGAAAAGTGTGTTTCATTGGCTTATTGAAAATCAGTGCTTTGTCTTCACCGTCTGATGCTAAAGAGAACATTTACGCCTATTTACAGATTGTATGTTTGCTAGCGGTAAAGACGTTTGCGGACGTTTTGATAATAGCATGAAGAATATATAGCACGGACACTCCAGCCAATTTGCCACATATCTGTTATAAAACCAAAGTGGCCTGGCTGTGCCTAAGTATAGGTAAATGCATATCCGTGTACCCAAACATGAGTAGGAGAGTAAGCAAATTGCATGTGAATGGTTCGTGTACGAAAGACAGAGGTGCACATATAAGCTAGTTTCGTTCATTGGTTGATTCGCGACTGTCAGCGAGAAATGTCATTGTGCATTTGACAATTCGCGAGCGGAATGTCGCGTGTAATTAGATTTTAGATTTTTTCAATGAAAATTGCAACAAATCATGATGACAAGTTTGGGAGAACAATGCGTTTGAAATATGTGATCATCGGCGTTGCACTAAGCAAAGTGTAATAATCGAAAAAGTATTTTATGGCTATGATATACAACAGTGTGAAAAAGTGGCGGATCTCTACGAAAAAGAAATAAAGATCTTTCTTCGGTGGTCTATTTATTAAGAACTATAGAGCAACGAAGAAGAGTGAAATATACTTCGTTCGAAGGGGCCATAGTTTTTATTAGAGGAAAGAGGGACTCACCTAATTATCGGCGTCTAGCGCCAAAGCTGATGGCAAGCGTGAGCTGCCTATATTTCTACCACAGCGCAAGCGCCACAAAGAACAATCAAAAGAAAAAGGGTGCCGATGTAAGCAGTCCAAATTCTCTACTTTGAATGTTGATTTATTCGTTCATTATCGTTTCTTTTATACTAAAATATTGCTTATGTATAACTTACTAACTAATCAAATATTATTTACAAATTACTGACCTAAATCTATTTCCAATATATTCCCATGGTCAAAAATGCAAGTGCAAGCAATAAAGTGTGGTTTATTGGCTTCAAGAATCTTACTGCAGATGTAAGCAATAAAATGCCATCAACCTCACATTTGTTTTCATTGTTATGCCATGCTGAACCCGTCCGCAGTGCACATTGTTGGTCTTCAATTGTTTTGCTGAGTCGCTCTAATTTCATTGTTTGTAATTGGAATCGGGATATACCCAACAAAGCCTGACTCACAATTGGTTTGACTCGTGCCTGGCTATCAGATGGCAATGTATGAATACTGTTTTGTTTGTTGTGGCTTGTATTACACTACACCCTTACCGCTCAGAAGTATTGTGTACTAATTGTTTTATTTGTACAGAATACTTAATAGAAGGAAAAAAAAATCTTAAGAGTTTAATCTTGCTGCATGTGCATTGGTCACCTGGGATTTTACAACTAAAGATAAGTATTCTACTTTTAATTCCTATATAATTCAAAATATTTTTTGTGAGCTTATATCTAGTTTCATTACTTTTTTTTACTTTGTTACTAAGTTTAATATTATATATAATATTTAGTTTACTTTACAGGTCATTTCAAAATATGAATTTAATATTACTTTAATTTGCTACTAGTTAGTCTCTTACATTTATAGTATATTCAAATCAATCAGTACAATTTTAAATTATTGTTATGGACTTTTCTTGGCTTACCATCAACTTCTATTGTTGTGTTTACATTATTTGTATTTATTACTCTAAAAGGTCCTATATAAGGTTTATCAAGTTTTCTCTTATTTTCCTTTTTCAAGAGAACTAAATCGTTTGTTTTTAAATGAATTGGATTGGTTTTTGTCATTTTGTCGACACGTTTCTGTTTGACTTTTTCAATTATATGTTTTGCTTTGTTTAACGCATGGTGTAATCGAATTTTCAATTCGTTAGCGTAATTTTCTGTATCGTAGACTCTGTCTGTCTGTCTGACTATATCATTTGGTAGATATGGTAGTTTGCCGAATTCTAATTCATAAGGTGTGTAGCCATTATCAACATGTGGAGTTGTATTGTATGCGAACGTGTAATACGGGATCCACTTGTCCCAATTTAGATCTTCGGTAAAAGCTAGAAAATACTCATTTAACACTCGATGGTTGCGTTATACTGTGCCTAGTGTCTGATGATGATATGGAGTCGAAAAGATCTGTTTAATTTCAAGCAATTTGCAAATTTCTTGCATTAAATTATTCGTAAACTCCGTACCTTGGTCAGATTTTAATATTTTGAAATGTCCAAATTTTAATATAAGATCGTTGACTAGTGTGTACGCGACTGTTTTGGCGTCTTTGGATTCTAGTGGTGATGCTACTACGAATTTACTTAGTTCACACTGCATCGTCAAGATGTATCTATAGTCGTTCGAGATTCTTAATGGTCCTACGATATCGATAGCTATTGTTTCGAAACTGGTGGTAGGTGTGTCGGTTTTTAACATGTGTTCTCTTGTGTGTCGTACTTGTTTATTTATTTTGCACTGTTTGCAATTGTTGACATAGTTTTTAATCATGCTGTTCATGTTTTTCCAGCAATATCTTTGTTTTAGTTTTAATTGGGTTTTTCTCACTCCTAAATGTCCTCCGTGTGGCGTGTCGTGATATTCTTGTATCAACTGATTTTGTATTGTTGTATTCTTTATACTCTTCGGGGGTTCATATAACATTATACTTAGTTTTGCGCGACTTTCATATTTTTTACTTTGTTGCAACATAATAACTATATTCTTGAAATCTTCTTTACTTATTATTTTGAAGATATCATCGTTATTTGATAACGCTAATTCACATATATTCATCTCGAGAATTTCATCTAACAACTTTTCCATGGTGGATACGTATATCGCACTGGACTTATCGTTGCAGATTCTAACATTCGATCTAATTGTATTTGAGCTCGCTGATAGCTTTTCGTTAGCGGAAACGTATTTATCGGTAACTTTATCACTACAGTATACAATGACTTCGTCGCTTGTTCTGACAATATCGAATTTATTATTTTTGCGCAATATAAATTTCAACTTCATAACTTTTCTTACTTCGGATATTGATGTGCAATCCCATACGTAAAGTTGATCAGACTTTACTTGTGTATCGGGCTCATCTATTGAAGTATCTTTTATTAAACTGTCTGTTTTCTGTTTTGCAGACATACCCCTTGTTATTGCCAACACTTTTTGACTTTTTCGTCCATTTAGGGAGGAATCATTGTTTTTAAAATATCAGAGTCTAGCTTGATGCGAGACAATACATCCGCGTTGCAATTCAATTTTCTTGCTTAAACACAATCTCGAAATCATAGTCTGAGAGGTCTAATCTAATCCTAGTTAGTTTAGATGATGGATTCTTGTGCGTGAATAATGACACCAAAGGTCTGTGGTCAGTCACCACAATGAATTTTCTGCCGTACAAATATGGTCTGAAGAAGTTTATCGTAAGTAACTGTTTCCAAACTGTAGGCTTATTCAAGTCGTGTTTGCCTAGCGCGTAATTTTTTCAAAATATTTATGCCAATAATTTCGTCTGTAGGTTTCGGGAATGTTTCTTCCAAATGATTTTCTGCGGTATACATGCCTTCTAATTTGAAGTGTCAATTTCGAAGATATATCGATGTCTCAGTGGTTCTATTTGCCAATATGCATCTACCATGATTAAAATGTGCAGAATTGATTTAAGCATTGACGAGAGTGTGTTATTGAAAATTATCATATTTATCGAATGCTTCGAACTAAATTTAAAAAAAGAATGTGATTTTTCATTTTTTTATACGTTGTGGTGAGATTGGTGCTATACCAGCTCCGTGCAGGTGAGGGTTCCGCTTTCTGTACTCATCTATAGAGATGATGAATTTCTTCCTGCAGAAATACAGAATTTAGTTCTGGGAAGGAGGAGGAATAATTGGAACCTACGGGCAATCTTTGGATTGCATCATGTTTGGCGCTGAGCAATGCTCGTGCAGCCGATATGTGCTAAGTTATAGGTTGCTACTGTAAAAAGCAACACTTTGCCACTGTGAGGCAAGGGTTTTATTTTTGCCAATGATAGGCAAAGTATCGCAAGGGTGAGGCTGCCGATAACCAGGCAGGTATTAATTAATCTACACACTTCTTGCGAGGTCTAAAAAGACTGTCTTTATTTTTCTAATTCTTCTTCTTTTATACAATTTAAACTTACTCCCTACTCTAAAATCTATAACATAAATTTCCAATACTTAATTGAAATTCCCTTACTTTACATTTTAATATAAACAATCCAACACTTATCATATGGTTTCTCATGAATACAATTGCCCTAATTAGAACTCATATTACTTGTCGAGGGCATTACTCTAGAATTTATCGTTACTAATATTCATGATTCATACCCATAGTAGGATCATATTCATTTCATTGATAACCATTAGTTAAATCTGGCAGTGTAATGAATAGATCGGTTCGTGTACGTTTTATAAGCTTTAGCCCAATGCATGGTTTGTGTACATGCTACTAAGTGTAGTACGTTCATTTACCTATGGTTTATGACCATACTACACCCCCATCGTTTTAGGAGATGAGAGTTTGGGAACAAATTCGAATCTAAATTTGGAATGAAATTTGAATCTAGTTGGTAAGTGTTTGGATTTGTGTATTACAATTACTTTACATTACTATTATTTTATTTTTTGATTATAGCGATCTTATGATTACTTTAATTATCAACTAATACTATGTTCTATATCATTACAAAATTATATAACAATTACTACTGATTTAAATTTTTTTTTCATAGCTCATCAATTTATATTATTTTTATAACTTTTACTACTTTAATTGTTTCTTTTCATAAATCTTCAGCCTATTATTGTGTATCCATTTATTTTTATTTTCAATTTCGATTAACGTTTTTACACCTTTGGACTCTAATACTCTATATGGGCCTTTGCATGGTTTTTCATTTTTTCTTCTATTTTCTGATTTAACTAGTACAAGGTCACCTATTCTAGCATTTAGCGGATTGTTGTAAGATTGTTTGTTAATCCTTGCCGTTTTTGTTTTCTCAATTAATTCTTTAGCTTTTGTTAAAGACATTTTGAGTCTAAGTTTCAATTCGTTTGCGTAATTTTCTAAGTTGTAAATTTTTTCAGAATCTTTCAAAATATCGTTAGGTAAATATGAGAGTTTGCCGAAAACTAGTTCATAAGGAGTGTAATTTGTGTCTACATGTGGTGTTGTATTATAGGAGAATGTATAAAAAGGTAGCCATTCGTCCCAATTATTGTTATCAACAAAACACAGTAGATATTCGTTTAAGACACGGTGATTTCGTTCTACTACTCCTAAAGTCTCATGATGGTATGGGGTTGAAAATATCTGCTTAATTTGTAGCAAATCACATATTTCCTTCATTAAACTGTTAGTGAATTCGGTTCCTAGATCCGTCTTGAGAATTTTACAATGACCATATAAAAGAATAAAGTTATTTACAAATGCTTTCGCTACAGTAGTGGCATCCTTACTTTCTATGGGTATAGCAGTCACATATCTTGTCAACTCACACTGAATAGTGAGAATGTATCGGTAATTATTTGCAAATCTTAGTGGTCCAACAATGTCTGCGCTCACAATTTCAAAACTGGTAGCCGGTGTCTCGGTTTTAATCATATTTTCCTTTGTGTGTTTGGTTATTTTATTCTTTTTACATATTTCGCATTGGCTTACGTGCTTCTTTACCATTTTGTTCATATCCTTCCAACAATATCTCTGTTTTAGTTTTAATAAAGTTTTATGTACTCCTGTATGTCCTCCGTGTGGCGAATTGTGATATTCATAAATTAATTCTTTTTGTTTATCGACGTTTAGAATTCGTAAGGGTGGTTTATATATTAGTATTTTCAATTTATCTTTTTCTTCCCGTTGCAACGCATTAAATAGCTTCTTGAATTCGTCATTCGGTACGTACCTAAATATATCATCATTTCTCGCGAGTGCTAGTGCCTTTATGCTATTGTTCTGTGAATAGGTTAGCAATTTCTTCATAACAGAAACTAATTTCGTGTATGAATTATCATTACTGTTTTCACGAACTATCAGCTTATCGTTGACTGAAACGGATTTCTTGTCATCTTTATCACTGTAGCGCACTATAATATTATCTTTCTCCATAGCTATGTGTATATCATCATTTTTAATTCCACTGCTGCGCAAATTATTAAATTTCAATTTTAGAGCTCCTTTAATATCTGACAGTGAAGTGCATTCAAACGCATGGAGGTGATCAATCTCTTCGTTTTTGTTATCACTTTTGTTGCAGATTTCTGAATTATTAGTCCCCTTTTTTGTTTTACTTCTCGTAAGCGCCAGTAGCTTTTTGCTAACATTATTATCATTTGTCGGAGGTATCATTGATTTAAGTATATCAGAGTTAATTTGTATTCTTGATAGTGCATCCGCATTCGTGTTTATATTCCCCTTTTTATATATAATTTCAAAGTCGTAATCAGACAGGTCTAGACGTATCCTGGTTAGTTTCGAAGATGGGTTTTTGTGAGTGAACAAAGATACTAAAGGTCTATGATCAGACACAACTGTAAACTTTCGTCCATATAAATATGGTCTGAAAAAGTTAATTCCCCAGTGTATCGCTAACAGTTCCTTTTCTATAATAGGTTTATTTAATTCGTGCTTATTTAAGGATTTACTCGCGTACGAGATTGGTAAATCTTCACCAATTCTTCCTTGAGACAATATAGCTCCTAATGCGAAATTTGATGCGTCTGTGGTTAAAATGAAAGGTTTATCAAAATCAGGATATTGTAAAATTGGAGGTGAAATCAATTTACGTTTTAAGAGATCGTATGCTTTTTGCTGCTCTTCTTCCCAGATAAATGGTGTTTTCTTCTTTAAAAGGGAGTTCAAACTTTTTGCTGTTTCCGCAAAGTTTGGTATGAATCGACGATAGTAGTTGCAGAAAGCTACGAATCTTCGCACTTCATCCGCGGTCTTCGGGATGGGATAGTTTTTGATAACTTCATGTTTAGCAGGGTCGGTTCTTATACCATCTGCTGTAATTAAATGTCCTAAATAGACTACTTCGGATTTTAAAAATTTACATTTGTTCGGATTTAGTTTCAAATTGTATTTACGAAGTCTCTGCAAAACTTTTTTTAAATTCTCATTATGATGTTTAATGCTGCATCCGAAAACCATGATATCATCCACATATAGGAATGCTGAATCGCTTAAACCAGTTAGTGCAATGGTAAGCATCCTTTGAAAGCTATTCGATGATATTTTCAATCCAAAAGGTAATCTTTTGAAATGATAATGTCCATCGTTAGTTGAGAAAGCAGTTAAAGGTCTTGATTCCTTTTCTAGTTCGATCTGGTGAAACGAACTAGTCATGTCCAAGGTTGAAAAATACTTTGCCCTACCTAGCTTGTCTAGGACATCTTCCAATCTTGTCAATGGAAACTTATCGTTCACCAGTTTGTCGTTTAGCTTTCTGAAATCATCGACTAATCTCCACTTCTTTTTATCATCTGAGCTCTTCTTAGGCACTACTAACAAGGGTGAGTTGTATGGACTTGTGGATTGTTCGATAATGTCATTATCTTCTAGTTCCCGTACTTGCCTAATTATTTCATCATTTTGTGTGTGTGGTAATCTATAGTTTTTAATATAGACTGGGTTTTCGTCGCAAGTTTTGAGTTTTTGTTTATAGAAGTTATTCTTTGTGAGGTGTTCACCTTCAAGATGGAATACGTCTTGGTACTCCTCAATAATTTCTAATAGGCTTTTGTTTGCCTGACTGTCGAGACTGTCTGTATCCATAACTTGAACTAATTTCGCTAAGCGTTTTCTGTCAAATTTCTGATTGGATTTTAATATATTATAGTTTTGTAATGGTTCTACCTCTGTTTGAAAGTTTCTCAGAGTTATGTCATGATCATTGGTATTAAGTATTTTCACATGACATATACCTTTTGCTGGAATTATACAGTTACTCAAATATAACCCTTTTTCAATCTCTTTGTTTAAAATTACACTGTCTTCATTTCTGTCTACGTCTATAGGTATTATCATTTCTGTTCTTGCGGGAATCTTAATATTTGCCATGTTAACTCTTCTGGTATACATGGGTAACACTATATCTTTATCTTGAGTATTGAAGGATATGGTATATGTTTCGTAGTCGATTTTACACATGAATTTTATTAGCATATCACGTCCTATAATGCCATCAGTTTCGATTGGAAAATTCTCGTCTACCGTATGAAATGTATTGGATATGATTGTATCCTCAATGTTAAAATACAATTTTATAGTTCCTAAAGACATTGTGGTTTCATTCGTGATACCAGTAAGTTTGCATTTATTGTGAGTTTCAATATTGAATTGTGTTGTTTGATTATTGATTTTATATATAGAGATGTCAGCACCCGTATCTACCAGTATCTGTAGCCATCTCTTTTCGTTTTCATTAAAAATCCTAATGTAATTCGTGCTTATACCCGTTGTCCTATATATTTTACTATTTATTTTGTAATTGGTATTATTGTTGGCATTATTTACTTTGTTTCTTCCGGGAGGTTGCCGAGTTCCTCTCGGGAATCTATCGCGTTTCCCTGGTTTTCTACTATTCTTATTCTTCTAAAGTTTTGTCTGTTAAAATTGTTATTACCTCTACGATTATTGAAGTTAATTTGATCTCTATTGTAGTTGCTGTTACGATATCTAATGTTATTCTGTATATTATGTCTAGGTTGACTATAGTTAAAGTTTTTACGCGGTTGATAACGTTTATCATTGTAGTTACTGTTAGACTTATTCTGACTATATTGTCTCCTACCATGAAAATTGTTATGTTTGTTATCTCTATTTATATGCAGAATATTACTTTGCTGTAATTCATTATTTTCGATTTCAGTTGCTAATGTAATAGCTTCGCTGAAATTTTGTGGTCGTGCTGCGAACACGGTGTTTCTAATTTGGTCATTTAAACCGTTTTTAAAGACAGTAAGTGCATAGGTATCGTTGATGGTTTTGATTGCTTGCTTAGCAATGTCGTTAGTGCTAGTACCTAACTCGCTGATTTGTAATTGGTTTAAGTCATTTACCAAGTTCAAAATTTTGTCTTTGTACGTCGCAATGGGCATACGATTTTGGGTGATATTAGCTAGTTGTGTATGGATCTGAGGTATTGTTTTATTGTTTTTATATTTGAGTCGTAACTCAGTTTCTAAAGAGTTTATACTATCAATAGACATTGTGTTCAGGCGCGTTCTTACATTGGGACTCAGTTTAATATGTATAACTAGATTCAGCAATTCTCTTTTACCTTCGGATGTTAATTTATTTTCTAATAATTTTATTATTGTCAAGAATGTGTCTAACTCTGAAAATTACCCGTCGAAAGTGGGTACAATTTTCATTGCTGTCTCAATATTGAATTCCGCCATTTCTGTGTAGATTACGTTATCTTCTATTTTTACTAAGATATTTGCAGCTTTTAGTCGATGTATTAGTTCTGTAATTAAGTTGTTACAGGTAGATGAAAAGATTGTTTTTAATTCTAGTTCTTCACCTTCTTTAAGGTTGTTGAAAAGTCCTATACATTCGTTTTCTACATTAATTGTATTTTCTAATTTGTCTTTTAGAGTTTTTACCGTATAAGTTTTCGTTTTTTTCAAATTTGTTAAATTAGTTTGTATTTCAGTTATAATTTCTTTTATTCTATCTGTCGACATTTGGAAAGAGAGTTATACCTTCGTTTTATATTACATATACATATTTGTTTTTTGTTTTTTAAACATTGTTCCGTCCTAACACAATATTTCTGTCAACAATTTTTCTCGCATACTTCTTTTGTTTGTTGTTATAGATGTATACAACAATAAATATGATGAAAAAAATAGCAGAAGTACTGATTGTTTGTTTATAATCCTCGAAAATATTCGCATTGTTACTGCAGTTATTGCCCATTATTGCTTAATTTATTAAAAGATTGTTTTAAAGATACAATTTTATATTCCTTTTAATGATAGAAACTAATTTCAACAATTTTTATTTTTTTCTAAGGCCATCTAGTCTAGTTTTAAATGTTTTGCGTAGTTCTCCTGATGAGATGTGGATCATGCGATGAAGAATTGCCTTGTCGCGTCGCAATTTGAATGCTTGTCCTCCACGTTTTCTACGTAGTACTTTTGGGATGAGTGGCTCCTTCTGATGCTTTTTCCGGCAAAATTCTTCAAGTCTTCTCGGACGTGGGCCAGGATTTGGCGATGGCGTATATACTGGTGTCTGTTGATTAGCTTCGTTTCGTCTTTTCTTTGTCGCGAATTCTTCTGTGAGGATTACGCACTTTTCGAACACTCGTAGAAATTCATCCTCTGTAGTAATTTCTCCGTCTTCGATCTCTGTCGCTGTCGTTGTAATTGGTCCGTGATTAGCAGGATCGTGGGTTGCAGGTTCGTGGGTCGCAGGATCGCCATGTGGTGAGATTGGTGCTATACCAGCTCCGTGCAGGTGAGGGTTCCGCTTTCTGTACTCATCTATAGAGATGATGAATTTCTTCCTGCAGAAATACAGAATTTAGTTCTGGGAAGGAGGAGGAATAATTGGAACCTACGAGCAATCTTTGGATTGCATCATGTTTGGCGCTGAGCAATGCTCGTGCAGCCGATATGTGCTAAGTTATAGGTTGCTACTGTAAAAAGCAACACTTTGCCACTGTGAGGCAAGGGTTTTATTTTTGCCGATGATAGGCAAAGTATCGCAAGGGTGAGGCTGCCGATAACCAGGCAGGTATTAATTAATCTACACACTTCTTGCGAGGTCTAAAAAGGCTGTCTTTATTTTTCTAATTCTTCTTCTTTTATACAATTTAAACTTACTCCCTACTCTAAAATCTATAACATAAATTTCCAATACTTAATTGAAATTCCCTTACTTTACATTTTAATATAAACAATCCAACACTTATCATATGGTTTCTCATGAATACAATTGACCTAATTAGAACTCATATTACTTGTCGAGGGCATTACTCTAGAATTTATCGTTACTAATATTCATGATTCATATCCATAGTAGGATCATATTCATTTCATTGATAATCATTAGTTAAATCTGGCAGTGTAATGAATAGATCGGTTCGTGTACGTGTTATAAGCTTTAGCCCAATGCATGGTTTGTGTACATGCTACTAAGTGTAGTACGTTCATTTACCTATGGTTTATGACCATACTACAACGTAATGTCAACTTGTTTCACTATTATTTTGAGTCAATTTGTTAGCAAACATATTTCTTGAATATACAAAAACCAAAATCTAAATACAATATTTCGTACTTTTATACGATCGATGGTAAATCTAGCTAAAGTAAAAACTCAAGTGTTATTTTAGCGTGCGTTGCCAATTGGTAATTCTATACATTTATCAATTATTATCAACATCATCTATTATATTTTTTTGAACATGAAGTGCATCTGGGTACAATTTTCATGAGAGTTCTCATAATGCTTTTATGCTTTCTTAAAATTTTGCTGATTTGTTTTAAAAAAAATCCCTAATTAATAACGTATTCTTATTCAGTCCATAAAAAATTAAAGTTTGACTTAAAATAAGTGTACAATTTTAAATCCTGGTCGTTGCCGGTAAATCCTTGAGTCATCAATAAGTTGATTGTTTAGTTTACACGTAAATAACACAACAAATTCGTCTTCATCTTCGCCTTCTTTCTAGTAACAATTCTCTTGCATATTCTTGGTTGAAGTTCCAACTCCATTATCTCACGTCGAAATTCCATTTTCGGTCCCAGCGTTAGTCGTCAACGTTCAAATTTGAATTTTTGTTCTTATTTTTAGTAAGGAACTTTCAGCTTCGTGTTGGCCGAATCGCCTTGGTACAGGTTTCGAATGTGCAGGATCGCCATGAAATATACTTCGTTCGAAGAGGCCATAGTTTTTATTAGAGAAAAGAGGGACTCACATAATTATCGGCGTCTAGCGCCAAAGCTGATGGCAAGCGTAAGCTGCCTATATTTCTACCACAGCGCAAGCGCCGCAAAGAACAATCAAAAGAAAAAGGGTGCCGATGTAGGCAGTCCAAATTCTCTACTTTGAATGTTGATTTATTCGTTCATTATCGTTTCTTTTATACTAAAATTCTGCTTATGTATAACTTACTAACTAATCAAATATTATTTACAAATTACTGACCTAAATCTATTTCCAATATATTCCCATGGTCAAAAATGCAAGTGCAAGCAATAAAGTGTGGTTTATTGGCTTCAAGAATCTTACTGCAGATGTAAGCAATAAAATGCCATCAACCTCACATTTGTTTTCATTGTTATGCCATGCTGAACCCGTCCGCAGTGCACATTGTTGGTCTTCAATTGTTTTGCTGAGTCGCTCTAATTTCATTGTTTGTAATTGGACTCGGGATATACCCAACAAAGCCTGACTCACAATTGGTTTGACTCGTGCCTGGCTATCAGATGGCAATGTATGAATACTGTTTTGTTTGTTGTGGCTTGTATTACACTACAAGAGATTGCATTTCTTTGGAACTGCAACACAGAATCAGTGAAAACCCCTTGCCAGTGAACGTTTGCAGGTATCAATTGTTGGGTGAAATTATAGTGAAAGACTCCGCGGTAACATTATGTTTGTATGGTTTTTGCGTTAGTTCCCGATTATCAGCTCGGAGAGATAGGTAAAGTGCGTCAGAAACCAAAAACTACAATTCAGTGAGTGATAGAGATTACAGAAAAC
>OZ012661.1:69031102-69236141 GCA_963942545.1 Oxycera nigricornis | reverse complement strand
ATTTGGTTTTTAAAACTCTGAATTTTTTTAAAGAGGATGTCAAATACCTATACTTATACAATATTGATCGTTTTACCAAACTACGATATGTGGTTTGGTTGAAAAATGACTTCTTTTTACTTCTACAGTAGTGTTCCCCCTTAAGTCAGCTGATTTTGGCATATACACGTACACTGTTAACTTTTATAAAATGGCAAGCTCCTCTCTTTACATATGCACAACCTGCCCTGGAGAAATTTTAGTACGAATTTCAACCTACTCTTTCGCGCGAGTTACGTCCCAACGCCCAGGTCATCAAACATCCAATTCATTTCGACATGTAAACAAACTCGCACATATTTGGCAAGCTTGCACATATTCACCCTAATTAATAATTAAAACATTTCGATGTACTAAAAACCTTGCAGTCAAGTTATAAAATTGTATTCACAAATTGTTCAACATTCATTCTGTTCTGTTCGCTGGTATTAACTAATAAAGAAGTTGTATCGAGTTGAATTGTTTTATTTCCGCGGGTCGAAGTTGTAATTGGCGCAGTCGTGCAGATTCCTACTCTATACGCTATCAAAATACTCGTGTCACGGTGTTCTTGGTGAAAGTGTTCTGTTCTAAACACCATCGAAGGATTATCGGTGGAAAAACTAGTCACGAAGAACTCCTAATCAATCTAGCTACAACCTCTTGCTCTTGGCGGATTACCAAGCCATCCAGGGAATATTGGATCTCAGCGATTTGCAACCAGAATGAAATTCTTACCAATATTTTTCATGTAAGTCGAATTAGAATACCTCCTTTTACATTATCCTATGTTCAAAAAAATAAAAGTTAGACCATATCCCAGAATTAGAACGCTTAGAAAAATTTCATAAACTGACCAATTAAGAAGTGAAAGTGAATCATCTGAAAGTGTTTCATCCGAAAGTGCAAATTCCGTAATGGCAAACGAAGGTGGTAATATGCAACCGATCGCGGATATCTTCAACTCATTAAGAATACCGGACGCAATCAAGGATCTGCCGAAATTCGATGGCAATATTCGGTTGTTACACGATTTTATACAAAATGTTGAGGAAGTAACAATGATTACCGGGGAAGTTACTGGTAACTACGCGAAAGTGTTATTACGGGCCGTAAGAAATAAAATTGTTGGACCGGCTAATGAGGTACTCAATATGTACGGTACCTCGTTAGACTGGGGTGAAATAAAAAAAAATCTGATTCTGCATTACAGCGATAAGAGGAACGAAACCTCTCTAATCAAAGATCTTCACGGGTTAAGACAGCCCGAAAAGACAGTTGAAAATTTTTATAGCGAAGTAATTGAAATCTTGGCAACTATATTAAATCACGTTCGAATCCACGAAAGTGACGAGAGTGTTATCCAAGCAAAAAGAAATCTCTACTCAGAAATGTGCCTTAACATATTTTTAACGGGATTAAGAGAACCTTTAGGAGCCACTGTTCGGGCTATGCAGCCGAATAGTCCTGCCACCGCCTTTTCGTACTGTTTAAAGGAACAAAACATTTTTTATTCTAAATCCAATAATATAAACACACTTATTAAATTCAGTTCTAAGCCCGATGCGGTATCTAGTAAGCCACTGATCGGTCCAGCCCCAATATTTTCGGTGCCGCAACAATCCAGATTCTCTTTACACCACCTCGACAAAATACCCCTTTTAATAGACCGTTTAACAAACAACCATTCCACTTTTCGGCGAACAATTTTAACAATTTTCGGCCTCACCAACAATTCAACCCACAACCACAACAGCAGAATAGATTTACCAATGCGAAACCCGTACCAATGGATACCAGTTCGACACTTACACGCTTAAAACAATCTCAAAGGTATCCTCCCCAAAATTACTTCCGAACCAATGGGCCTCCTCGGATTATTAGCGAAGAGTTGTTCAATGTTTCAGAGTGTATGCCTACAGAACAGGGTTTTGCGAATTCGAATAATTCTCAAACATATTTTCACCCTGGACCAAACGAATCATACCAACAAAACCTAGACAACTACTATAACTATTACGACTACTATGACGAACAATATCCTTGCAACAACCAGACAGACCCCAACGATTACAAAACATCAGACTGACCGGAACAACAATGTGTTGTGGATGATGAAAATTTTCCAACACCTGCTTCGAAGGAGCAACAGGATACTTAGACATCAACACTCACGGGTATACTCTTCCCTACATTCAAATATCCTCCCCTTTTGGTAGACCACTAAGATTCCTAATTGACACCAGGGCATCCACCTCTTTTATAAACCCGGAGTATATCCCAGAAGAATTCCCACAAGAAACAGAGCCAATGATAATTACAACTATTTTGAACAAATATAAATTAAATAAAGAGGTATTTCTTCTTAACTTCATAGAGTTTAACGAGGCCGGCGAGACAAGGTTCTTAGTATTCAAATTTCATAACTACTTCGACGGACTTTTCGGACTGGACACATTAACTAGACTCGGTGCGAAAGGAGACTTGGCTAATAAATCGCTGGTTACACATAACGCCTTGATTCCACTTTTCTTCAAGCCAAACCTTTCTTCCGGTAAATATACGGTACCAACCAATTCGAAATTAATTGTTAAACTACCGGTTGATGTAAGGAATGCCGAAATTTACATCAACCAGATCGAATTGCAACCTAATCTTTACATTCCCGAAGGCATTTATAATACAAAAGAATGGTTTACTATAATCGAAGTAGTGAACAAATCATCATCAGATCAATCATTAGTTGTGGAGCAACCTTTAAAAGTGCATCCATTTACTCATGATGAATACCTCGAAATTAACAACTTTAATATTAACAATGAGGCTAACATTCAACCCCACCAATTTGGCAATGATATAACCAAATTAATTAGAACTTCCCACTTGAACCAAGAAGAAGTTCGAGTTGTCCACAAAGTATGTAAAGAGTATGAAGACATCTTCTTTAAAGAGGGACAAGACCTTACTTTTGCCAATCAGGTCAAACACCGAATACAAACAACCGATGAGATCCCCATTTATACGAAATCGTATAGATATCCGTTTGCACACAAGGCTGAAGTACAGAAGCAAACAACGAATATGCTTCAACAGGGTATCATAAGACCCAGCTACTCACCTTGGAGCTTTCCAGTTTGGATTGTTCCAAAAAAAATCGATGCCAGCGGGAAGCAAAAATGGCGATTGGTAATTGATTATCGAAAACTTAACGAAAAAACCGTAAGTGATCGATACCCTCTACCTAACATACATGACATTTTAGACAAACTAGGTAAATGCATGTACTTTAGCATACTAGATCTCGCCTGCGGATTCCATCAAATCGAGATGGATCCGAGAGACATAAAAAAGACCGCATTTACGGTGGAAGGTGGGCACTTCCAATATATTAGAATGCCTTTCGGGCTTAAAAATGCTCCATCAACATTTCAGAGGGTCATGGATAACGTGCTGAAGGATTTACAGGGATGCATATGCTTAGTCTATTTAGACGACATTATCGTCTATTCTACTTCGTTAAAGGAACATTCAGAAAATCTACGAAAGGTATTCGAACGTTTACGCCAAGCCAATCTTAACCCTTTATGGAGCTATGTTGCACATCTGCAACATACCATTTGAATTAATGTAAAAATATAGCGAAAGCGGAAAGACCAATTTTGCTCAGTGTTGTACAACGGTAACAGAACATTCTCACGAATTAGTAACATATCAGCGGACTATATGGCCACACTTGCATTTATGTGGCCTTGAAATCATAAACACAAACAAACCGGTTTAGCGCTGTTTGAGTTTAGTGTTGAAAAGTGATTTTTGGCTTTTGAAATTGATGTGAGTATAAGGCAAGAGGATGGATTTCAGTAATCAATAAAAGTTTTTTTCAAAATCAATTTTTTTTTACTATTTTTGGACTGATTTTGTTTTGTTGCATAAATGCAACATTGCGCGTACCAAAGTCATTTTTTAACGGTTTATTCGAATTTGAATGTTTCTTTTTTGAACGTCTCATTCAAAATAAAAGGAAGAAAGGTCCAGCTCAGTATGTTCCTCCAAAAGATGTGAGGTTGGACCAATACGGACACTGGTCAGTTTGGCTGGATAAACGAATGAGATGCGAATTTCCATGCTGTAGTGGGTTTACGCAACCAGCTTGCGAAAAATTTGGAGTTAGCTTGTGCAACAATAAGCAAAATAACTGCTTTAAAAAATTTCATGCACCATAGTTTTTTTTTTGTATTTTTGATGCATTTCTGCATCAAACAGTTTTTTAAGAAAATAAATACTTTTTTTGTAATGAAATTTTTTAAATTATTTTTACTTTTAACTATGTCCCATTTGCCAACTTGTGTCCGTATAATTTACTAAAATAACGATCTTGCGCCGTAAAGGGTTAAAGTCCAGCTGGACAAATGTGAATTTTTGCATAAAGAAGTGAACTTTCTTGGACACGTAGTGACCAGAAAGGGAGTCAAACCCAATCCAGATAAGACTAGAGCAATCCGTGAATTTCCTATCCCCAAATCTCAGAAAGAAATTAAGTCATTTCTGGGATTACTCGGTTACTACCGGAAGTTCATAAGAGACTTTGCCAAAATCACAAAACCCCTGATGGAATGTCTTAAAAAGGGAAGAACCATAGACCTCAACAGCCGCTATGTGAAAGCCTTTGAGGAATGCAAAAATCTTCTTACTAACGATCCCATACTGCAATACCCGGATTTTAGCAAACCGTTTCTCCTTACGACGGATGCTAGTAACTATGCTATTGGGGCTATTCTTTCCCAAGGTCCAATAGGCGGCGACAAACCAATCTGTTTTGCTAGTCGCACTTTAACCGATTCCGAAGTAAATTATTCAACAATCGAAAAGGAATTGTTAGCAATTGTGTGGGCAACAAAATATTTCCGGCCCTACCTATTCGGTCAAAAATTAAAAATCATTAGCGACCATAAACCACTAATGTGGCTTATGAATCTTAAGGACCCAAATTCAAAATTGGTGCGTTGGCGATTAAAGTTGGAAGAATACGATTATGAAATAATTTACAAAAAGGGAACACAAAATGCTAATGCGGATGCACTAAGTCGCATCAAGATTACTTCACCCAATGTTCAGGAAGTATATGTCAACGTTAACGATGTTGAACAATCAGTCCAAGGCACTCTCGGATCAACCGTGCACTCCGCTGAAGAAGATATGAATGATGGCATTTTCATATCGGAACGTCCACTAAATGAATTCTACATTCAATTAATTCTTGAAAAGTCCGATACAAAACCCGTTGTCACACTTCAAATGCCATTCAAGAATAGACAACGTCGTACTATTCACAAACCAGATTATTCAAAAGAAGAAATAATTGACATATTTAAAAGATGTGTACCACCCAATCGTTTAACGGCTTATCTCACGGATAACGATACTTATAGAACAGTTCAGGACACTTACTCTGAATTCTTTTCCCAAAGCAAAACCTTTAAACTAATCCGTTGCATGGAAATTTTGAAAGAAATTACCGAAAGCGATGAGCAGGATAAGTTAATCCGTGACTACCACTTCAACAATAACCACAGGGGTATTAACGAAACGTTAATGCATCTCAAAAGAGAATATTATTATCCTTTTATGAAAAATAAAATAGCCGAAACAATCAACAACTCCGAAACTTGCCAGACATTGAAGTATGACAGACAACCCCCTAAACTGAAATTTCAACAAACTGAGGCCCCATGTAAGCCTTTACAAATTATTCACATCGACATCTATTCCATCAATAAACAGCAAATGCTAACAAAATATATTTATTTAATTAAAACACCACCGATTTTCACTAACGCTTTTATTTAAAATAAGTTTAATTTAATTACTTATCGATTTTCGTTCTTCTTTTTACAGAGAAATCTTGTATAACTATATGCTTCGCCTTCGAAGTCTAATTCTTAAATCTCTACCTTGAACTTCCGTCCATGCCCTTTTTATGAAACTCGCACGCTTATAGTGCGTTTCAAGTGATATGAGTCCTTTTCTAAAACATCTTAACTCGAAATGTCATACTCTATAAATTATTTGAAATTCTTATCAATTTAGGATAAAATGAATGCATGAACTCAACATAAAAATCGTTGTGGTATAAGTGTTCCATTACAAATTATCAGTTGACGACTCTATTTGCTTATTTGACTGAGTTGCATTTATCGGACGCGATGTGATCTTGTTTATATTATAAAATCCGAAAATTGTGTCATTATTTCTAGAGTTTATGACTTTCTAGAGTTTGTGACTTTTATTAATTTTGAGAGTTATGAGGTTCTTGAGTTTATGACTCTTCCCCCCTTAGGATGCGTGTCCTCGCGCAAATATTTGATATTTATGTCTAGTTTTGATATTTTTCGAAAAATTACGATCAGCGATTGTAGCGACGATGATTACGATAAGAATGATGAGTACATTGGTGGTGATACTAAGTTTTGAACTTATTTTGAGTTCTAATTCAATAACGCTTATATGGTCTTAATTTTCAATGTTTTGGGCATGTACTTCTGTACTTACATATGTGAAGTTTTCTTTTTCTTTATAGGTAACATTTTTTTATTTCATTTGGTAAAATAATATTTTTATAAACAATGGCCTTCTTATTTACATTTGTGATATTAATCGTTATTTTGCAATTTACAATTTTTATAAAATAATAATCAGACTCTTGGCCATTACAATTATGATATATTCTTGTCATATTCAAATCTTTCTAATAATTATATTTCCGGTAATTTGCTTTTTCGATACTTGCGATAATATTGGTGTGCATTGTACAATTTTCTGGTTCATTTGAGTTTTTTTTCTATACGGTAATAGGCTTTAATTTCTTTCTTCAATTTCTTTGTTGGCTACAGATTATTTGTCATCCGAAATAAAAAAATTGGAATCAGAATGATTGATAATTTATAATATTGCTTGGCTGTGAAGTTTGTGACTTCAATTATTATTAATATCTATTTTTTTTGTGTTTTGAGCCATTGAATCTATCTCTGAAATTTTATTTATCGACATTTTCTTTTAAAGTATTGAATTATTTTAATTGTTATTATGTCTTTACTAAGAACTTCAAATTTCGATAGTAATGCTATGTCTTCGATTTTTGTTACTAAATTCAACAGAGATTTTAAATTTTCTTTAACTAGTTGTTATGTTTCTAAGTTTAAAAATTGTTTTGTTTTTATTTCGTTGGTGTCTTTGTTTAAAATATTGGCTTTTGTGATTATTGATAATAGGATGTTTAAGAAGAACATGCTGACATCTGTGTGTTAGATTTTTTGGAATTTCTTTAGTTTCATGAAGAGTTTTTTATTCGTTATATTATGGTTATTTTTTGAAATGAATGGTCTATCGTGTTTTTTATTTTTCGCTTTATTTTTAATGTATTTTGGATTGATTTCTTCATTTTCTCGGTTTTTATTTTTGTTATTAATGCTTTGGTTCTGTTTTCTAATTATTCTGTCCCTTATTTTTTGATGTTCTGAAGGATTTATGATGCCATTATTTATTTCTATTGGTTTATGATTAGTTGTGGAATGGATTGTGTTATTATAGTATTTCATTATTTCCTGTATATCTATTGCTGATGGTGCTAGTTTAGTTTCGGTAATTTTAATTCTGACATGCTCATTAAGTGTGTTATGTAACCTTTCGATATCTGCATTGCCGGTTTTAAGTCCAGGTGTTGTGAAATGAAGTGTTATTCCTTCTATTTGGAGAAAATTCTCAAGATTACTAGTAAAGGCACTTTCGTTATCAGTTATAATGTGATTAGGTTTTCCACAAGTAGCAAAATGTTGATTGAGGGCGGATTGAATGTCCATCCAGTTTCTAGATTTTAAAGGTATCGCTTGACCGAATTTGGAGAATTTGTCTATGATGGTTAAGAAGAAGTGATTTTTATCTACAAACCATATATCCATGTGAATCGTTTCATGTGGTTTTTCAGGTATATGGGGTTTTTCAAATGGGATTTTGGCCGGTTTTCTTTCATACTTACTTAATTGGCATACATTACAATTATTTATTACTTTAGTTATCTCGGTTTTTAGTTTTGGATAATAGTATTTAGTCTTAATTTCTTTATATACTTCCTCTATTCCTCTGTGATTGTTGCGTTTATGCTCCTTCAGAATTTCCTCTTGAATTTGTCCTTTGTCGGTACAATCGAAAAGTAAATAATTACACTTAACTACTCTTAGTTTCGTATGTGGACTTTTCCATTTCAAATATTCATTTTGAAATTCAGTATATATCGCGAGGCTGGGGATATATACTGCCACTAGTCCTTTTCCAGGAGTATGATTATTTAATATATACTGGAAATACTTTTCGTTTAATTCTTTGGATACGCATATTGTTCGTAATTTACCGAAATATTTTACTTTCTTTATTCTATTTTCCTTTCCTTCTTTAATTATTATTTGATACTTAAAAATATTAAGAGGGGCTTCGGAAATAGGTATGTATTCTAAATTATCATCGTTCGCGCTATGGCAAGTTGCTAGTGACTCGTTGTCATTATTTACCTCATTATCTATTTCATTGACATTTACTAGTTTTGAACATTCTGCAGTATTTATGGAAGGACGAGATAATGCATCTGCTACATGATTCTCCTTTCCCTTTATATACTCAATATCATAATTGAATTCTTCCAATTTTAACTTCCATCTTTGGAGTTTAGAATTTGGTTCCTTTAGATTAGCTAGCCATGTTAGAGGTTTGTGGTCGGTTTTGATAGTGAACTTTCTACCGTACAGGTAAGGCCTGAAGTATTTAGTAGCCCAAACAATGGCTAATAGTTCCTTTTCAATAGTGGAATATCTAGTTTCATGGTCATTGAGAGTTCGCGAAGCATAGCAAATTGGATGACCATCCTGAGAAAGTACTGCTCCCACTGCATAGTTAGAAGCGTCAGTTGTGAGGGTGAAATGTTTTTCAAAATCGGGATGTTTAAGGATAGGATCAGATATTATTAACTGTTTAAGTTTCTCAAATGCATCAGTATAATCTACGTCTTTGGGGCTAATTTTGGCATTTTTCTTTAACCGAAGAGTTAACGGTTTTGCTACTTTTGAAAAGTCCTTTATAAATTTTCTGTAGAACCCCACTAAACCTAGAAACGATTTGATTTGTTTAGTTGTTTTTGGAATTTGGAAGTTTAAGATGGCTTCTATTTTTCGCGGATTTGGTTTGATACCCTCAGTGGTCACGATGTGGCCAAGAAATTCTGTCTCCTTTTTTAGGAATTCGCTTTTGTCGATTTGAATTTTTAGGTTTGCCGATTTAAGAGTACATAAAATTTTTTTTAAAGAAGTAATATGCTCTTGTAAAGAGGTGCTAAATATTATGATATCGTCCATGTAGACAAAGCAGATTTTACCGATATATTCGTGTAGAATATCATTCATCAAGCGTTGAAAAGTAGCCGGGGCGTTTTTCAAACCGAAAGGCATTCTTGTAAATTCGTAGTGACCTTTATCCGTCGAAAACGCGGTCTTTTCAATGTCCTTTTTCTCTATTTCAATTTGGTGAAATCCTCTGGCTAGATCTAAAGTTGTGAAATAATTGCATTTCTCAAGTTTATCCAATATTTCATCAATGTTGGGTATAGGAAACTTGTCATCAATGGTAATACTATTCAACTTCCTATAATCCACCACGATTCGCCACTTCATTTTCCCTGAAGCATCGGCTTTTTTGGGGACTACCCAAATTGGTGATGAATAGGGGGATTTACTTGGGCGTATAATCCCTTGTTCGAGCATTTCCATGATCTGGGTTTCTACCTCGTTCTGATGAATATATGGATACCTATAGGATTTAGTATATACCGCAGTGTTATTGGTTGTTTTGATTTCATGTTTTATCTCATGAGTGAAGGTTAAATTTTCCCCTTCTTGGAAGAATATTTCCTTATAATTTTTTAATAAGGATATGAGGTTGTTCGTTTCCTCTTTATTTAAATGTTCAGTCCTCAACAATGATAAAGGGTTATTTTCTCGATAAGTTTCGGTAAAATATATGTGATTGATATATTCGTCAACGTGCTCCTCCTCTCTGGAGTAGTAAATCTTTAATTTTGTATTGTTAAATTTTATATATCTATTGTGAAGGTCTATTTCCACCTCATAATTATTAAATATATTATTACCAATAATTCCATTAAAAAAGTCATTAAATTTATATTCAATGAAAGTAAATTTTTCGTTTCCACCAATTTCTTTGAATGGTTTTATTTGCACTGTATGCGAAAAGGATAATTGTGAATTTAACGTATGGATGCTAGAATTTTTATTTGGAACTCTTAGACTCGGATGACAAAGGTTGGGATCAATAACGCTTATTGCGGCACCTGTGTCAATTAGGAATCTAAGAGGGATTCCATACGAATTTATTCGAATATATGGGACGTTGTTGAAGCTGGGGGTTCCGAGGCAAGTTTTCGAAAATTTTGATGCTGATTAGTGTGTACTATTTGTTTTGTATTCTCAATCTCCATAGGTTGAGGTGTTCCAAATTTGCGAATGCGACTTTGGACTGAATCTTTGTTGAATGGCGCTTTGCCGTATTGGAATTGGTTCTGTCGGAACTGATTATGGTGATATTGATTAGGGTTATGGCTATACTGATTTTGGTGGTATTGGCTCTTATGTGAGAATTGCTGATGTGGATTAGAAAAATAATGATTTTTATTTTGGAAATTTTGGTTGTAATCAGAATAATTATTTTGGAAAGATTTTTGTTTATTTTTAAATTTGGAAGGGTTAGTTTCTCTTTTGTGATAGAGGTATCCTGTTTCGGTTAAAATAAATATTGCCTTTTCTAACGTATCGGGATTTCTGCAAAATAAAATGGTTCGGATTGGTTCTGGGACATTTTTCTTAAGTATATCTAATGCAACAGTTTGATTGTCCTGAATTAATTGTATAGTATTTGGACTTTGTTCCTGCTCTACTTTCAAATTTAAATTTGTCAATCTCTGTTGAATCATATTAATAAAATCCATGACTGAACCTCTATACTTTGTAGTTCGAAGTTCGTTAAGTAACTGTGTACTATTTCTTTGATCAGAAAAGTTTGCATACAAAATTTTCTTTATATCCTCCCATTTTATTATATGGGGGCTTGCATCTAAAATTAGCTTAGCTCTACCAATAATCCTACTTTTAATGACATTGCAAATTATGTTTTGGGAATTGTTGTCGTACGTCTGCAGGATTGGGACCATGACATCTACCATGTCTGTGAAGCTTTTAAGTTGATCACGACTTCCGTCAAATGTTGGTATTCGGGATGCATGTTTAATTGGATCCAACGTAATCTTCAATTTTGTATTCGGGGCTGGAGAACTTATAGTATCGTTACCTGTGTTTGTTGCCATTATTGTACGTTTCGTTCTAGTGATGCGAATGGGTTGTATAATCTTGATCGGTGCGATTCCTTTCTGCTCGTACCTTTAAATTTGTTGCCTTTCACTGAGTTTACTGCGTGCACTTTTCGTTCCCACGCGTGAATTTAAACTTTTTTGAAGACAGATAAGTCTTGTCGACTTGGTTCGTTCGATATTTCACAAAGAATTGAAACTCACGTGTAAACTTTAAACTTTCAGTGATTTTTAGAATTTTCACTTCTAAATTGAACTTTGTCGTTCGCACTAAATGAACTTGATCGTTCGTATTAAAGTTAATACACTTGAAATATCCTACCGACTGCGCCAAATATATTTATTTAATTAAAACACCACCGATTTTCACTAACGCTTTTATTTAAAATGAGTTTAATTTAATTACTTATCGATTTTCGTTCTTCTTTTTACAGAGAAATCTTGTATAACTATATGCTTCGCCTTCGAAGTCTAATTCTTAAATCTCTACCTTGAACTTCCGTCCATGCCCTTTTTATGAAACTCGCACGCTTATAGTGCGTTTCAAGTGATATGAGTCCTTTTCTAAAACATCTTAACTCGAAATGTCATACTCTATAAATTATTTGAAATTCTTATCAATTTAGGATAAAATGAATGCATGAACTCAACATAAAAATCGCTGTGGTATAAGTGTTCCATTACAAATTATCAGTTGACGACTCTATTTGCTTATTTGACTGAGTTGCATTTATCGGACGCGATGTGATCTTGTTTATATTATAAAATCCGAAAATTGTGTCATTATTTCTAGAGTTTATGACTTTCTAGAGTTTGTGACTTTTATTAATTTTGAGAGTTATGAGGTTCTTGAGTTTATGACTAACAATAATAGATAAGTTCTCCAAATTCGCAGCAGCATACACCCTTCAGACTAAGAACAGCCTAAATATCATAAAAGCATTGAACCACTTTATAAGCCTACATGGAATCCCAGAAAAATTGGTGGCCGATCAAGGCACTGAATTGACTGCAAATATTTTCAACGACTTTTGTAAGCAATACAACATAAACATACATTTTACATCGTTCCAGCAAACATCCAGTAATTCCCCCGTGGAACGGTTTCACTCCACGCTAACAGAAATCTACAGAATAATCCTTAAAAAACGGAAGGAAAAGAAATATAGCATATATCACGATGACATATTAGAGAGCATTATCACCTATAACAACGCTATACATTCAGATACAAAACATACCCCATTTGAATTATCTTATGGAAGAACCCACAACTTTTTAAAATCCCTAAATTTTGATAACGCACACGAATACATCCAAAAATTAAACGAATTTCGAGCCGTCCTTTACCCAGTGATTAAAGATAAAATCGAGAAATTAAAAACTAGGAAATTGGCAAACATAAACGAAAAAAGAAATGAACCGAAAGAACTGAAGGAAAACGAAGTTATATTTAGAAAAGAATGCAGGCGTAATAAGCTAACACCAAGATTTAGCAAGCATATAGTAGGCGCAGATAACCAGATCACAGTCATTACCAAAGACAATAAAAGGATACCTAAATCTAGAATTAAGATAAAACCTTTCTTACAGACTATGGACAACCCAAGCACAAAAAATCGAAATACAGGACTTGAACAGGAACCGGGGACTTCTACCACTTCGATTGGGGATAGCTAGAGAGATACACGCCCACGAAAACCTGATACACATAATCAAGCTTGACAATTACGAGAGGACTATAGACAAACTATCTGAATCACTACGCAACTTCCACGAAACTCACAATACAGCGGACGCACTCACTACCACTCGACTGAAAATGACAGAATTGACGCATAAATTGGCAACGCTTAGAGGATTAATCGACGGTCTCGGGTCACTGATTAAAGGAATAACCGGCAACATGGACGCAAATGATGCCTTACGTTTGAATAGTGAAATTGACGCGATACTTTACAACCAGTCAAATCTAAAAACAGAATTAAATAAACAAACTAAACTTAATAATCTCATGGCAAAACGCTTCGATAATATTACAAACCACATAAATGTTCAAACAGAAACCATTCAGAAATATTTAAAAGATTTGCAAGCTCAAATTAAAAATCAAATTAGACAAGAATATAGCTCTATGCTTCAAATTCAATACTTAAATCAAATCAATTATAATATCGACCTATTGAATTACCACCTTGCCGACATCGCAGAAGCCATAATTTTCGCTAAACTTAACATAATATCCAAACAGATTCTTAGCCCAAACGAAATCTCAATAATATCGCGATCATTTCAAGCACAAGGCATTAAACTCGTTTCCGATGAACACATTTATGAGCTTCTTAATCTCGAAGCATACTACAACCATTCCACTATCATCTACAATATAAAAGTACCAATATTATCCAACCAAACTTACCCATTTTTCCATCTGATACCCCTTCCCGTCCAGAGCACCAAACAAATTATCATCAAACCCTACGCCATCCTGTAACCCAATGGTATTCAATTTTTCGACAGCAGATGCCCAAGGATCGAGGGTACATTTTATTGCAAGAATAAATTAACCCAGGGATCTACGAGTAATTCTAGGTGCATCTATAACCTGATAAATGGCATTCCAGCATCCTGCAAACTGGGGAGCACTCCGAATACAATGAAAATCCTGGAACCAGAACCAAACTTCGTCTTAGTCATCAACATTCCAGATACACCTATCAATTCAACTTGCGGATTCTCCAACAGGACCATCAATGGAACCGCTCTAATTCATTACGAGAACTGCGACATCGAAATTAACGACATAACGTACACCAGCAGGAAAAGTGTCTTTTGGGACGAAGTGAACATTTTTCCGTACATTTTCAGCAAAGTCAATTACACCGAGAAAACCGACGATATTCAATTACGTCGCCTGCAAGAATTCCAATTTCCGAACACTGAAAATGTCAGCTTATTATTACCAACAAACTATGGGAACTACATAACAGGCCTCATCATAATGTCCATCATAATTATCATCATTGTTTTCCTCTTATATTTACGTGGAAAATTGAAGCATAGATCCAGATCTACAAGCCCACTAACTACACCATCGGCACCAATCAACGGAACTCCTGATCAACAGTTCCTCTAATTGTCGCCTCTTAAGGAGGGAGGAGTTACGTCCCAACGCCTAGGTCATCAAACATCAAATTCATTTCGACATGTAAACAAACTCGCACATATTTGGCAAGCTTGCACATATTCACCCTAATTAATAATTAAAACATTTCGATGTACTAAAAACCTTGCAGTCAAGTGTACTGCGTCAGCAGTACAAAGTTATAAAATTGTATTCACAAATTGTTCAACATTCATTCTGTTCTGTTCGCTGATATTAACTAATAAAGAAGTTGTATCGAGTTGAATTGTTTTATTTCCGTGGGTCGAAGTTGTAATTTTAAAGAAGTTGTATCGAGTTGAATTGTTTTATTCCCGCGGGTCGAAGTTGTAATTCGCGCGAGCTTAGAAACGAAAGCCAGAGCGCTCTCTATTATAAGAGGCATGTTTTGTCTCAAGTTGACTTTGACAGCTTGAAGGGTTCGTGCTTTATATTCTTTATGCGATGATTTTGATACACCACTTAAAAAATTATACAAATCCCACATACCGTTTGTTTACTATACTGAAAATAGCTATGCTGACATTTCTGATATCGCTTTTGATGATCAACCTCGTCCACCTGCAGATTATTGATAATTTGATGCACTTGATAGACCAATGTTTCATTCAAATCTGTTTTGTAATGTTAATTCTTGAAAATAGAAAGAGACGAATGTGCATTTATCAATGATCAAAAAAAAATTATTTTCACGGATCCTGGTCTATTAATCATCATTATTAGCATAAGTAAACAACGTTTATCTTCAGGCAAATATTTATAGTGTATTCCTAGTTCCCAACCTGGAACTAGCCTATACACAACTAATTTCGTACAGAAGCTTCCATAAGGAATTTCCCACATAAACTTCTGTTAGCTCTATAGAGAGCCAAAGCACATCCTCAAATTAATCCCTTAGCAAAGATCTTTACCTCAATACTAACTACATCGGTATGGTAGTTTAAATTTTCCTTTTTTGTAACAGTGTGAAACTCTTAGAAGATCATTGAACCTAGAGTAAACAAAAATATAATTGGGGCAATGCAAAGTGCATTGGTGTAAGCAATATTGCAAGCGACGAATTTCGTGGGAACTAATTGGATTCGCGTTCGATTGATTAGGGTAAATAGATTTAAGACTAGAGTAGGGATTTTTATATGATAAGCAATGTTAAATGTACATAGCAATAAGTGAAATTTTGAAATAAAAGAACGGACTGAGCTGAGGCTCGTGTTGTGACCGGAAGACACCGTGCTTTGCCGTGTATTGGCGGAAGAGTGTCTCGGTATTGTCAAAAAATATTCAAACACCGATGGATTAGTAAAATGATTTATTACTCTTGGCTGTTTCCCTCCGACTGACGTTCGCCTCTCAACCTAGCCGTTTTCTTCGGTACACTTTTCCAACTTATCGCACACGCAAGTACTTTTTTCTTTGATCGATGTATCGATCAGCAATTTCCCTCAATAACCTTTGGCTATTATGAGGTATGCATTTCTCGTAGTGCATGGCGGTTCAATGTCCGCAAACATGTCATGTACATGTTTATTTGTGCGTTGAAGTGCTTTTTGCACTTCATAGAAATTGGGTACAGCGCGTGTAGTTGCGGGGTCACAACATCCCATCCCCCTTAAAAAATGCTTGCTCAGAAACGGTTTGGAATTTACTGTAAAAAGTTTACCGATGTGCGGTCCAGGTTGAAAGAAAAACGAGTCGGTTTACATATGTTAGCTGTTACATTCATTTTGTTTACCCTTTCTTATTCTATTCATATGCGTATGTGTAAACTAGATATAATCTTTACTGTTTTACATTTCTTTTATTTTCCGTTTCTTACATAAAATAGTCTAATAAGTAAAATTTTTCGATCATTATTGGTATAAGGATACTTAAAAATATTTTTATAAAATGATTTTTTTTTCTATTTTTTTTTAATCTTAAAGGAATACATACATATATTGTTACAAAGTATAGTGTATTTAGTATATTTTTTTTCAAAATTATTTCAAGTTTTCCCACTTTCATTTTCCTTTCGTGTAGATAGATATTGCGTTGTTTTACTGAGAACTAGTATATGTTATGTTATTTAGCTGCGTTATTTACAACTTCGTACGAATACTGGCGTGTCAGTATCCGTCGAGTCGTTCGTATTCCGTGAGATATTTTCTACCAAAGGTCCAGAATTTGAATTCGATGATGGGGGCTTTCGGTCTTTACATTTTGCTTAAAAGAATACCGCTAATATAGGGAGCAGTATTGCATAGATGGCAATGTAATTATGAGTATCGTGCACATTTAAAGGCATTAGTTCTCTTGATTCCTCATTTTTAATGTTCCTTATATTTTCAGAGACTCTAACCCTACTTTGCTAGAAAACTTTACAAAACCTATTTTGCTAAAGAAGTTTGGGATTGGTTGCGACATGTTAACCAGAGTTGCGGAGATATTTAGAGGCGGTATATATGAATTATATATTGCGGTTGTCTTGTCGTTATAGGCTCGGATAGTCAGGTCCGGTGTCTTAAGGTAACATTTTGCGAAAATTTCTTTTATCATTGTTCCTTGAAGTCTATGCGTTATAGTAGTGTTCGGACAAATTTCGTCTACCCTATAATCCTTGAGTGACGAGAATAACCACTTATTAGGTTGCGTTAATTGAATCCAAATCGTTGAGAGGTTGGTTTGCCTGATTTCGCATTCTCCGGGGAATGCGTCACTATCGCGTAACAATTGAATTTCGCATTGTGGGGAGTTAGAATTTACGTTATATAGTGGGTGTGTCATCGGGCACAGAAAATGGTGATCTAAATTCCTGCAAATTGTTAGTTCCTCTGAGCTCAGGCTGTAATAGTATTGCTTATCGTCCTCTACTAACAGATATTCGTGATTTGGTTGTATAAATACTAAGTTACTGTGGAACTGGGTCGGTAATGGGATGACCTTATAAATGTTGAAATTTCCATTGGATGTTAGAGGAATTTTTAGTTCGTATATTACCTTTTGCTTTTGGACCATAGCGCTTGTAGTCATTATTTGGTAAAGCTTGAGAACATTATCTCTGTTTATTACGAGGGGAAGTTTCATGCCATCAGGAGTTTCCTGTTTGATCGTGAAAAGCACCATTCTTAACTGCTCAGGTGTTACTACGCTCGGATGGGGTTTGCCATGCTTTGCATCAGTAAGCATGCCTAAAATATCGTTGAGAGTATTTTCGTATCTAATTATGATTAATGTGACCAGGGAGGTAAGTAATTCGATTTCCACGAAAGAATTTTGATCACGAGTTGAGTTAGAGACCTTATTTACTATCTGACCAAGAGTTTCTAACTTAGCGCTAATTGTGGACAACTGATTTTCAATAGTCTCTTCTGACCTATTAAATATATTTGCCGTCGTTTCCAAGATAACGGTCTAGTTTCTAACCAGTGCTAGTAGGTGGTTTCTGCTCAACCTTAACTTTTCTATCTGTCTTTCGTAGAAGACTGCGTCGTCTTCATTCAAAGTACCAAAAAGAGATTTACTTACAGTACCTATGGCATTTATCAACCCACGTTTACTTCGACGGTTGCCATTCATTAGTAGATCGTACTTATTCATAGTATCGCCTAATAGGTGATTCATTTCTGCAACTGTGCCATTACATATTATTTTCAGATTACTACTACTGTTCAATTGATTACACAATTTATTGATTTCGAAAACATAGTGTTCGGCGTGTTGGAGCGCTATCTTTAAATTTCCAAGGTCATAATAAACCACAAGTTTCCATTCGCTGGAGTATAGTTCCGCTTTCCCAATCTCCTCGAAATAAATGCCCGGGCCTTTGGTAATGGAAGTAAATTTAGACGACCCAAGTATGCAGGTTACAAGTCCAAGGAAAGTGAACAATAGATCCATCACCTGAAAATTAGTTTTAAAATGGGCTGAGTACTGTATAACAGAATTTTGCAGTGCCATTAGCAGTGCTTTATTCATGAAAAATTTTGAGGTATTCGGTATTCTCACTAGATAGTACTTTTATTATCTCATAAGGGCCTTTCCAAAGAGAGCAGAGTTTATTATTTCTAGTTTGGTTTTTGATTAGAACCTTATCTCCTACATTAAATTGCTTTGGAACTGCTGATTTATCGTAATATCTTTTGGAGACCTCCTTTGTTCTGTTCAATCTGTCGTTAGCCGTCTGATAGCCATACTGTAAACGCACCCGTAGTTCATTTACGTAGTCATCATAATTATAAGAAATTTTCGGCTTTTGCTCGAGTATACTAGGAACACTAGCTGGGAAACCGTATAACACTTCGTATGGTGTGAGACCAGTACTACTATGCGGTGTAGTGTTATATACGAACATAGCATAAGGGATCCATGTGTCCCATGTGAGAGGGTCATTATTTACATAATGGCGAAGATACTCCGCTAGCGTTTTATGGCTGCGCTCTAAAGCTCCGTTAGTTTGAGGGTGATACGGGGTAGTATTAAGTTTCTTTATTTTCAGCAGCTTACATACTTCCGTAAATACTTTACCCAAGAAATTCGCGCCTTGATCGGTTAGTAAAGAAAGAGGCATACCATGTCGGCAGATAATGTTTTCTACGAAAGTTCTTGCTATTGATGGTGCTTCAGCGTTGGGTAAGGCGTATGCTTCTGAAAATTTGGTCAGGTCATCCTGGGACGTTAGTATGTATTTTCGGTCGTTGTAACTGGTTGGGAATGGTCCGACTATGTCGAGAGCGATACGCTCAAATGGTTTGCTACTAGTTGTTGTTATTTTCATTGGTACCGGGGGAAGTTTTCCGTTCTTGTTCAATTGGCAAGATGCACACTTACGGATGTAAGCTTTGATGTCTTGCGTCATTGTAGGCCAATAATATCTCGCTTTGATTCTTTTCAAGTTTCGTGATACACCTTGATGGCCTCCAAAAGGGGAGTCGTGATATTCAAATATAGCTTTATTGATGTCGTCAGGATCGTTCAAAACGGTTCTACTGTCTATGTATAAATATATATTTATACCTTGGTTAATGAAGACTTCCTCTATCAAAACTTTAAATTCGTTTTTTGTTTTATTGTCAAAGTTCGGTAACGAGAAACCCACCGAGTTCATTTTGCCTTTAGTACATATGTCACGTACATTTTCTAAACATGACTTTCCTGTCTTTTGGTCCTTTAAGCTTCTGAGTGGTATCGGTAAAGTTACAATATAGAGGAAACTGGCATCCTTTTGAGATTCGGCTATCATTTGCCCTACTTCTGGTTTTTTAAAATCGGGTATCCGTTTACCGAGTATAGTTTCCTCTACTGATCCTAGCAGTGGTAATATAATAACTTTGAGTAATTCTTTTCTACCGGAATATATTGATTCGTTTTTTTCCTGCAGATTTAGGCTCCATTTATTTTTGACGTTTTCCTGCTGTTGCAGATAATCTTTTGGTTCGGATTTCTCTTGCTCCATATTTCTTTTCTGGTTACGTGTAGTGACTAAAACCTTGGTTTCATTTTGCAGTTCAATGTTACTGCAATCAAAACTGATACGACTAAGAGCGTCTGCATTAGTGTTTACCTGACTTATAAACGATTTTGTATTCGTATTCGTCCAGGAGGATTCTCCATCGCGCTAATCTCGACGTAGGATCCTTGAGGTTTACGAACCATTGCAATGGTCTGTGGTCTGTGCATATGGGGAATTTTTTTCCATATATATATGGTCGAAATTGTTTTATGGCGAAAATAATCGCTAGTACCTCTTTCTCTGTTGTGTTATAACGTGTTTCAGCATCGTTTAGTGTTCGACTTGCGAAACAAATAGGCTTGTCTTGTCCTATAGTACCTTGTGAGAGTATTGCGCCTAACGCAACGTCACTTACATCAGTCGTAACTACGAATTCTTCATTAAAATTTGGATAAGCTAAAATCGGAGGATTTATGATCTTGTTTTTTAAGGTGATAAATGCTTCATCACAGAAAGCATCCCACTTGAATTCTTCATCCTTTTTTAACAGATTGGTTAAAGGCTTAGCTGTTTCTGCGAAATCAGGAATAAATCTGCGATAATAACCTACTAAACCCAGGAAGCATTTAATATCTTTTGCCCTTTTTTGGCACTGGGTATGTTTTTACAGATTTAGTTTTAGCTGGGTCGGGTCTGATTCCCGTTTGATTGATAATATGCCCCAAGTAAACTAACTCTCGTTTTACAAAGTGGCACTTTTCAGTTTGGAGTTTAAGATTATGTTGCCTTAACCTGTTAAGGATCTTAGTTAACTTCGCATTGTGGTCGGCTAGATCGTATCCATATATCACTATGTCATCAACATATACAAAACATTCAAGCCCCTGTAAACCCATTAGAACATTGTTCATCAGACGTTGAAATGTTGCGGGTGCATTTTTTAAACCAAATGGCATTCGATTATATTCGTAATGTCCGAATGGTGTGCTAAAGGCGGTTTTTTCCTTATCTATTTCCTCTACTTGAATCTGGTGAAATCCTTTAGCTAGATCAAGTGTACAAAATATTTAGCTTTGCCCAATTGGTCTAATATATCTGTAATATTAGGCAATGGGTATGCATCTCCGACTGTAATTTCATTCAGTTTCCGAAAATCGACGACTACTCTCTATTTTTTGTCACCGGTTGGATCCGTCTTCTTTGGAACCAGTAGAAGGGGAGAATTCCAAGCATTTCGTTCACTTGCTTATGAATTTCCTTCTTTTGGCTCTCCGGTAGTCGGTATGGCTTCACAAATATTGGCTGTTTGAACTGTTCTGTTATTATTCTATGTTCTATAGAATTGGTTGATGTAAGACGATCTCCTTCTAAATAGAAGACATCATTGTACTCTCTACAAATTTGTCGTATACTTTCATTTTCTTCGCGATTGCAATGACTTAAGTCGAGTTTAGACTCCAATTTTGCTAGTCTACGTTTTATATGGCTAGTGAATTGTCCAGGTTGAATTATGTTGAATTTGTTAAGTTCGCTCCACTCCAGGTTTATGTCCTCGAGATTTACTTCCTTTGGTTCTTCCAGAGTGTTCATTACCAACACGTTAATTTCTTCATTTTTTCGCCGTGCTAATGATTCAGCTAGATAAATGCCTGGGCTAATTTGTTTTTTATGTACTACCACGTCTTTGGAATTTGTAAAAGGGATCGCAATCAATTGCTTGCTGCGAGGTTTCAAAGTGACGGTACTTTGTTCGTGAGCAGGGGTTCCAGGTATTAATACCTTATTTGGGATATACTGATCACGATTTTTGTAACCATCTGTTTCTTTCATCAGACCCTTGTAATCTCTTCGAGTATCAACTTAAGTTTTCTGGCAACGTTTATCTTTGCTCTGACCATCTCCATTTATTGTCCGTTTGAGACTTTTACGTAAACGTTCGACCTTGTTTGATTGTAATGCACCCTTTTCGAAGTTTACTAGCTTTAATTCTAATTGCGAGTTGCAATAATTTATGCTGCACCTATATTTTGTTAGAAAGTCATTCCCGATAATGCCGTCGTAGGTTAAGTTTACATTTCCCGAAAGTATGTGAAACGGATGTCTCAACGTGATTAATTGATCTGGAGATTGAAATTCTAATGTTCCTTCAATTTTACCTGATGTGCACACGGAACCTCCTGCTATTGTGGAGATTGTGCAACGTGTAGATTCTTCACTACATGTAACGTGGTTAGTTAAACTTATATTTTCTATAATTTTGCTTTTCAGAAGGCTAATATCCGCACCTGTATCGATCAGCAAGGTGAGGTAGTGTTTGTTCGAAGGGTGAACTCTGATTCGTATTGCCGGTTCTTTGAACTCCGAACAAAATGATATGTATAATTTAAGGTTCAGTTTTTGTAGTTGTGAACATCGGCTGTTACTAATGTTCGAGACGGTTTGCCGACTTCGACCTCTCGAACATGTTCGTTTCCCGTACCCATTTCGTAGGGGTTAACAAAATTTTGGATAGGGTCACTCTGTCCTACTGTCGAGTGTCGTATTTCATGGGTTGGATCTCGAGAAGAAGACCCGAGGTCACGTCCTCCTTTAACGGGATTGCGAACTCCCGCTCGATTGGGATCTCGCTCAAACTGAAATTTCACTTGTGGGCGAGGTAAAACGCGTTTTTTTAAATATCTGCATTCATCTCGTGAATGGTTGGGCTTTTTACAATACCCGCAAGTTAAGAGTCGTACCTCTTGTTTTATCTGTTTTGGCACAAAATTTGGGAAACCGGTGTTACGATAGCACGTTTCACTGTTATGTCCTGTCTTACCACATGTTTGGCAGATAGGTTTCGAATTGTGGAGGGTTTTGTGAGAAGCTCTAGGTGCTAATAATTGTGAGGTGCGCTCGAGGCGAGCCGCGTGATTTTCTGCATAAGCCACTGCTCTTTTTAGGTCAGTTTCGGCATGTGCTTTGATTATCAGCTTAAGATTTTCGTTCCTCACACCGTCTTTGAATACTTGGATTCCAAGTTCATTGTTTTCTTCAGCGAGAAAATTCCGCACTGTTTCATCGCTGGTACCAGCAAAAGTAGCTGAGTTAAGGGAGTACAATAAATGGCTAACACGATCACCAAATTCTTTTACTGACTCGTTGGGTCGTTGGTTTGCAGCTAACAATTCGTTTTGAGTAGAGGAACGCGATTTTTCCTCCTTGAAGGCTTTCTCTAATTCCCGTACAAGATCATTCCACTTGGTAAAGGATCTGAACTGAATTAGTTCGAATGCAGGCCCTTGTAGTCTGGTTTTGACTAGCTCCAGGAACACCTTTTGTTCCGCTTCTGTTTTCGCGGATAAAAACAGGATGTTTCAGCAAGCAATGAATTTGTTCAGGTCTTCGGGGTTGCCACTGAACACCGGTACGATATTGAAAACATCGTTAATGCTCACTTTGAATTCCATCGGACGGCGTTGTAATGGACCGCGCTCGTTCTGGAATGGTAGAACCTCAAAGAGCTCTACAATCGACCGATACTTTTGCGTGAGAATGTTGGTCTCGTAAGTTTTCCCGCACTAAATTGAACACAACGATATAACCATAACTTACACGAGAGGGATAATTAACAAAACGAAATGACACGAAAGGGGAATGAATTACACTTTTTTCTTAGATTAAAAATAAGGTGCTTAATTAAAATAAAAATACTTCTTCGCTTACGCTTGGTCCCGTTTGTTCGCTGTTGTCGTACTTCTTTTCCGCGTATTCGACTTTCGTGCTGCTATTCCTGCTGCTAATTCCGTTTTCGCTTCGTTTGTGTGCGAAGATTTTCCCGTCTTGCTGAGGGCTTTGCGAGGGACGAAATCCTGAAAAACGGCTGCTTTTGTGTACCGAGGAAAACGGTTGCTTTTTCCCCTTTTTTTGCTGCGTTGAAGTTCCCAATTAGTTTAATACCAGCTTCCACCGCTTTGCTGCTTTGCTACTTTGCCCGGCGAGCTTCACGCCCTAAAGTTGAGGAATCCGGGTCTTTTATTTACACTGCCCACTGTTTGCCAAATACCTACGCTCTAAAGCTGGCAAGGTCTTACAGTTGTGGGGCTTCTAACACTTCTATTCTAAACTTTTGTTTGTTTCAACTTTTTTTTAAATATTGATCCCACCGCTGCCACCAAAATTGTTGTGACCGGAAGACACCGTGCTTTGCCGTGTATTGGCGGAAGAGTGTCTCGGTATTGTCAAAAAATATTCAAACACCGATGGATTAGTAAAATGATTTATTACTCTTGGCTGTTTCCCTCCGACTGACGTTCGCCTCTCAACCTAGCCGTTTTCTTCGGTATACTTTTCCAACTTATCGCACACGCAAGTACTTTTTTCTTTGATCGATGTATCGATCAGCAATTTCCCTCAATAACCTTTGGCTATTATGAGGTATGCATTTCTCGTAGTGCATGGCGGTTCAATGTCCGCAAACATGTAATGTACATGTTTATTTGTGCGTTGAAGTGCTTTTTGCACTTCATAGAAATTGGGTACAGCGCGTGTAATTGCGGGGTCACAACACTCGGGACAATAGTTTACGCTTAACGGAACAAGCTAATTGTCAATAATAACGTTGCCTTCTATTCGGCAACCAGTCCGCCTTTACAAATTGGCAGACAGCGAATTGCCTCATATCTTGGCAATTCACTCTACTTAGAAATATCGGCTGCCTGTCTACTCGCACTGCGCCAAACATGTGGCAACCCAAAGGATGCCTGTAGGTAGTATCAAATCTGACTCAACCCTCTCTCTGTTGACAAACTTCTATCCTAGAAGAGTGAAGAACATCACTCTAGAAGAATACCAGCAAAGACGCAGCCGTGAATCGAGTTCGCAAAGCATCCGAACGAACAACCAGCTTAAAGACTACGAGAAACATTACATATTGCATTTTACAGACAAAACTTCCCATCGATCTGTTGTTTTCATTCATTCACATTTACAACAAAAAACACACAATTACCAAACATTCTCCCACAATCGAATCATCAAACAACAACAAAAACAGGAGACAGGTTTCACCATGTTCATAAATTACATACAATAACCTTTTGCCCATCAGCCGGCCCCTTAACATGCAAATCTGAATGAACGGTTTTCGTGTCTATATGCACATGCACCCACACCCACCCCCACACACAGATCAATCTAAATGTCGACAATCTGACTATGCAGCCGTCGATGCAAAACAGCTTGGGAAAAATTGAAGGAAATGACATCGTTCGCCGTCCCACACAACTCATCCATTTCAGTGCGTACTCGGTCGCGATCTTTACGTACTCGTCAAATTGCAAATCGGCATCTACACGAGCACGTGCTTTCGCTTATGAAAACAACTTTCTTTCTTTTCCGATTTTTACGCTACGAACGTAGACTTATGATTTTTCCACACTACTTTCATTCAAAAGAATTGATAATACTTGGGCTATTCACTTCGATCACGATACCTCATATCAAAACCACTTATCCCGTATTCAAAAGAGCTCTCAGCCTATCAGCGCTCTCAAATACCCACCTCACAATCCATAACATAGCACACACGCTCGCACACTCGCAAGTAGCCGGCCGGCTATATCAAAAACCAGTTTTCCATACAAACTTCTCGATTTAGCATTTCTCCATCTTCTACCATCAGCATTAAAGTACTTTGGTCATATTTCAGACCATGTGACTACCCCTCTTTGAGCATGTTGGGGCACAGCCTGTCCCTAGGTATCGGACGTAGTGCAAAACTCAATAAAAGTGTCTGTCTTACTACTAAAGAGAAGAACTAATACTGTCCCAGGATCCTAAGGTTCCAGGCATCCCGGTTTGTGGGCTCAATATGAAGGGATAAAGGCAGTTTCCTTCAGAACATCATGTAAACCGAAAGCCTGCATATAAGTAAAGGAAGGCTTGCCATAGCGATGAAAAGGTAGTCCAAACTCCTTTGGCCTGTTTCCTGCTGTATGCCACATTATGTTCTGCCACCTCCCATCAACCTGTAGAGAATCGCAACAGAAGCCACTTCACGGAGCATCCCATTAATAATCGGGGCGAACGCCAATGCCAATCATCGCATTTGGGGTGGCACTGACACGAACAAACGGGGTGAGTCACTCGTTGAATTCATTTTAACACATGACTTAGCTCTAGTTAACAGAGGTAAGAATTCTACTTTCATAGCGGCAAACCGTAGACCACCACCACGGTTTCAATATTGTTCGTTCTCCGATCATCTATATATAATGTTCGATGTGGCTTCGATCCTCCGATAAATCCAACCTTTATAAACAAAAAATGGATCGATTGGGTCAAATTCCAATCAATATTTAAATCTACACGTGAAGGTGGACCTCCAAAGATTGAAAACATATACGATCTCGAGAAAGCCGTTGGGACCCTTAGATTTGCCGTCAACGAAGCAGCAAGGTATGCATGTAGTTCAACGCACCCTATGACTGGTCTTCTTATAAACTAAAACTGAAGGAGTTTAAATGATCCATCAGGAAACTAAACGCACCTTTTGAGGAAATTTTTGTGCAGAAATAGAAAACTCCAAGGATGTTACCTGTCTGCGAAAAATCATGAGCATTTCTCCCTCATTTTTAGGGTGTGTTAAAAACCCAAATGGGGTCTGGACGAAATCCAGCTCAAAGACGCTGCCCGTTCTTATGCACACACTTTCCGGGTAGCAAGGATGCAGCTGACAAAGTTGCTTCACATACGCATTCTTCAAATCCCCTCGAATAGACAATATCTCACCAGCTGAGATTCAACAGGGAATCAACACAGCATTGCCATAGCTAAACGCTAATTTCAAAGCATGTCAAAGGATGCCTTACATTCCACAGAAAGAAGCTAATATAGTCTTCATACCTAATGCAGGTAAGACCTCTCACTCCTTGCCGAATGATTATAGGTCTATTAGCCTCATATCTTTCCTGCTGAAAACACTGGAAAGGCTGATCTCTATCAGGCGGCGGAATCTTTATTCATTTGAAAGCTGCTATGAAACCACTCTCCAATGCACAATTCACATACACAAAATGGAAATTGGTTAAAACATCTCTCTACTCGCTCAGTAGCTACATCAAAAAATTGTTTACCATAAGGAATACACGCAAGCAGTATTTCTAGACATCTAAGGTGCATTCAACAACGTCAGCCAGAAGGCTATTGGGAAGGAACTCTGAGAAAATAATGTTGTTGACAACCAAAATAGGTTTATCATACAACTGCTAAGCAGCAGGATTATCACCTGTACACTAAAAAACCGTATCCTAAAGAGGCGGACGTGCAGAGGGAAGGTGGGGAGCTATCACACTTCTATGGAACCTAGCGGTAGACAAGCTGCTGTCAAAAATATAAGTGACCGGCTGCAAAGTCATAGCCTATGCCGACGATGTTGCAATATCAAAATCGAGCAAATTCTTCAACACCCTATTTGAGAGACTAAACTTTGCCTTAGGTATTCTCATCAAATAGAGCAAAGATTGTGGTAGAGGTAGATAGTTGCAGAAAACGCAACTTGTGCCTTTTACAAGTAAATACAAAATTCCACGGGTTTCACCGTCTAAACTTAATAAGGTACGTCTAAACCCATCTCATCAAGTAAAATTTCTAGGTCTACTTTTTTTGACTTGCTTAGAAGGTGAACATAGCAGAAAAAGCACGCAAAACGGCATGTACAATTCACAGCTGCAAAAGAACTATTGGGAAAAGGTGGAGGCTGAAATCCAAAATTGTAGCATGGCTCTATACGGCGAAAGTGGAATCAATCCTTCTGTATGGTGCAGTTATTTGATGGCCAGCTATGCCAAAAACATCAAATGTAAACTTGCTTAACAAGGTCAAAAAGATTGTTACTATTGCAATCACCGGGGCTCTGCGCACTACCCTGACAAAAGCATTGATTATGCTATTAAATTGACTTCTGAATTGCGAGACAGCAGGCCAAGTGCTCTGCGGTTCGATTGCAAGCTCTCCATCTCTAGCATGAGAGGAATAGTGACCACTCCTTAATACCACTACCGATGGATGGAAAAGTTGGCTGTGGTGTTTCTTCAGAACAGCTAGGCCTGAAACTACATATACAACTACCAGATATTTGCAGTGTTATTCAGGCAGAGGTCATTGCAATATTGAAGGAAAAAACTTCCATAAGAAATTTAAACAATTTTTCTGACAGTCAAGCTGCTATCCAATCATTATCCAGCATGTATTCCTTATCCATGATTGTAATGGAATGTCGTACACCACAGAACGTGATTTCGCTACACTGGAATGGATCCTACGCTGGATACCGGGACATCCTACACTGCTATACCGGGAAATTGCAAAGCAGATGCCCTAGCGAGACTGAAATCGAGCTCCAGGAGTAAACACTTACACCCCAAGTCAGCTAACCTCTAGCTTAAATTAAGCAAGGATAGAGGCTGAACCGTGACCGGTAATCCTAAATTGTGGCAAATTTCCAAAGATCCAAACACAATCCTCTTCGCATCAATTAAAATTGTAGGTTTTGGCGTGGGTCAAACATTACTTAATGCCATAATTTGTATAAATGCTACAATTTTCACCTAACCCGTTAATTACACACAATGAAAATGGTTAAATCCCTTACCTTTTATAGAGTCAGTGAAAAAAACAAACAAAAGTTGCACTTTTCTACTAGAATGAGCTTTATGTGCTTACCAAATTTCCACCTTTACGACGTAAAATCCATAGATAACTGATTTATCAACAAAAAATTAAACAGCTACGTACATATTAGCTGAAATCTTTCGTTTCAGGGAGTGTAAACAAAGCAGTGAATAATTAAAAACCCAACTTAATATGTAAGTTCAAGGCATTCGTGAAATTCTTAAGTTTTAAATCTGACCATAGCATAAAGAATATATAGCATGGATACTAGAACCATATTGCCACAACTCTTCACACTGTGAAGAGTTGTGGCAATATGCAATTGTGCAATGTTGTGCAAAATAACACACTGTGAAGTTCACAGTGTGGTATTTTGCACGCGAATAAGTATTCTAATTGGCATCGGTACACATGTTTCGCATATTTATTCGGTCATGGCATATTTACTTTCCAGAATTTCTGACACATAATCAAGGCCCCGCGACAATACAGTTGCCCAGTTTCAGATGGGGAAATTTCGTTATGTGTTTTGTTCTTTTCCGCGCGAGTCGCGAAACCAAAGTATTCTCTCTAAATGAGAAAGGAATTAACCCGAAGATAGATTGTGCATCTTCTTTTTATATTTTTTGGCAGGATTGTTTGTGCTATATATTATTTAAGCTATGTCTGTAACGGGCTAATCAAATTTCCACAACTGAACCGGCGGGTATTCGTTTTGAGACTTATTTCACGTACAACTCCATGATCGTCGGTATGTACTTCTGTAACACGTACAATTTACCATACCAACGGCGGGCATTGAGGTTCTTTTGATCATTACTAGATCGTTTTTTTGCAATCTACGAACAAGTAATTTTCGTTAAAACCTTTTGTGGAGGTGAAGAAGGTTCTCCTCGAAGAATTTATCTAAAATTGACGTTTCAGTTTTTTGATTTAAAGGCATTTTTTTGTAGCTGTAAATTCATCTTTCAGACCTTTCCTATGAGCGGAGCCATCAAGCTTTTCTAAACCAAAAAAAGAGCTGATTTCAGAATGCCAAGGTCACCTTTATCATCGGTCATTGAACATGGAAGTCGGCTATTGGAAATTACTTCCCATTTACTCACAGCTGTATGAAACTCTTCATATGTTTTGGTAGCTGTGCGAACATAAGATATTATGTAAACTTTTGTTGGAACAGAAAACCGTACGGGGCTCGATTCCAGATGAAAAGTCCCGCAAAGATCCCTTCTTTCATTTTGAAACACATTCGGGATGTAGGTCTGCCATTATTGGTTTCAAGTTTTCTACAAAGCATACAGTTTCTTATAATTATTTTTACTCGCTGCTGTAAGGTGGCTGTTTAAAAATTTTCACCAAAAATTAAGGCAATCATAATATTTCCACAATGTTTGTGGTTTAGATGGATCGGCCTGATTGTCAAATTCAGGTTAGCTTTATCGAAAATGGTATATAAGCAGACTGAATTCTTCCTCCTACACGCAGAATTTTGCTATCTTCGACCAAAAATGGGTGAAAATTTAAATAACAATATCGCAATTTATTTTATGTTAATTTGCCAAAATAAGTTCAAATCATCGGGAGAATGAGCAGCAGGCCAAAAGAAATGATCAACGCTCGTAACCTTTCCATTTGGACCGAAATTAGGAAAATCCTACTAACCAATTTTGATGGATCGGAAACGGAGACCAGATTGACAGAACGATTGTTAGCAGCACGATTCACTACGCCATCGCAACTATACCAGCAGATCGGTAAGTGCCTATCCCAAATATGTTATAAGATATAATATAAGGAGTTCCTTATATTTTATCAAAAACAAGTGATATTGGTCATCGCTCTGAAATCGCAAAAAAAATGTTTTATGCATGCGCCTGGAACCCATTCACGGTGTGTTATGTGATCACCGACTGCCATATCTCGAGGATGCTTATTCCGTTTTAGTCGATTTCGGTTAACTTCATTATTCGATATTACGGAAACGCGAAAATAATAATACCCGCGGAAATTTTGGTCAACCGATGCAAACGCATTATGAAGCTTAAAGTAAGAAAAATCATAATAATATTCAAGGAGGATAATTTAGATCCACCTCTAGTAATCATCGACAGGGTCATTTTCATTCTCGTAATAGCTGAATTTGCGACCTGATCTTACCGGCTGATGTATCAATGAACATAGTAAACCCACTGGGTCGTCCCTGCATAATTAGTTCGAGAATTTTCCATTAACAGCCTCGGATGCCGCAATCAACTCCCAGTTGTTCAAGTAACGATTGAAAACGTTACGATTAGATGCTTAATCGACACGGGCAGCGCTCACTGCATTCCCAATATTAATACAGTTGTATCATATCGCTGTTATCTTCTCCCAAAGCCTTTAGCTTTATCTACAGCGGATGGTAACATTTCAATATATACGCCATGCAAACTGAATTTCCAAACGAATTTTGTCTTAATCACCGTACCGAGTGGAAATTGACAAAAACCCGCTCAAATAGTTTTGACGCAATGTTTGATATTCGCAAGATTAATAATGTGACAGAGGAAGATAAATACCCGATATTACAGATTGATGATGTACTAGGTCAGCTTGGTCATGCTAATTATTTTAATTTAATCGACCTCCCCAAAGGGTTTCATCAAACAGAAATTCGGCCTGAGGATCGACACAAAACAACTTTCTCTACGGACAAAGGGCGTTTAGAATTTACTCGTATGCAGCTAAAGAAAGTTGTGTGTACTCTTGATGAGCCATAATGTAATAAAATCTTACCAAAATTACACTTGATTTTTTGACTCACAATTTTTTTTAACGAAACCTGAAGATTATCTAAGGATCAAAACACGTTGGAATAATAAAAGATCGTTAGTCAAAAAAATCAAGTGTTTAATTTTTTATTACTCGTATGCATTTCGGATTGAAAAATGCTTCAGAGATTTTTTAACGGCTGATGAATTCCATTCTCCATGAGTATATAGGGACATGGACAATATATTGGTTTATAGTTCATCTCTTGAGGAACATGAACAATCACCAAGGAAAGTGCTTGACACACTCAGAAAAGCAAACCTCAAAATTGAAACATTCAAAACCCATTTTTTGCAAAAATCAATGTCAACGATGCAGGATATATCGAGACGAAAAACTAAAATTATATATTTCGAATCATCCAATACTTAGGATGCAGGGTTGATCGCCTCCTCGTGGTGCATCCTAGATAACGCTAAATGATCTACCACGGCAACACTTCGATTGTTTCCGGACAACTCCCTCGTCTTATTGACTATATCAGATGCTATGGGCTGTTAGCTGTGGTATACTGTCACCTGACTACGCAAAAGTGACATCTTGCAGAAATGTCTTCGAAGCTAATGCCATTGCTGCCTCCAATGCCACTGGTGGACCCAATTAAAATTAGTTTAAACACTAGTAAGGAAGGTGAGGCGTCTTTAAGGAAGGAAGAAGACCATGATGTCCAGTTGGACGGCAATCAGGCTCCCCCGACATCTCCGAAAGATGCATACATCTAAGCAGCCAGAAGCAGGGGAATCAACGTTCAGCGGATCTGAAAGTCTGGTCCGAAGCAAAGCTAGAAGCTGTCTCCAGCGAAGACATCTTAAATCAGCCTCGGTTGAGGGCTTGGATACCAACGAAGCCATCCACACTGGAGGAAATCGTTGAGTTTATCAAGTTCAGCAATACTGACCTCCCGGTGGACAATTGGAAGGTATCCAAGTCAACAAGCCCAGCAATTGACAGCGAGAGGCCTTCGAAGCCTTATTGAGGATTCGTTAGCTCCATTGAGTCTAAGAGTGAGTGGTAAACAGTGGTTTCTCGGCTATCACCCTGAGAGTATACCGCAAGTTCGAAAGCAGTACGGCAAAAGAATAAAGAGAGTGAGAGGGAGGTGACTGAGAAAGTCTCAGTATACCCGAACTTGGATCTCTCCGAATAAGATCATCTCACCGATGACGGGAGAAGCACCACTTAAACTGGGGAGTTGACTTGGGACTTTCTAAAATCCCGCAACGTTGTTGGAGAGAAGGAGATGTCCTTATCTGACGAGAAGATGGGCAAAACTTTGTGTCGGGGTGCTGAGGTTTCTCCAAATAAGCCCTTAGTACTCTAAGGCGGCATCTGCAGCAATGCTCCTCCAAAAAGGCCCAAAAAAGAGCTAATACTGGCCCAAAAACCTTCGGCTATAAAGAGCCAGGTTTGTAGGCTCTACATGAAGAGATACATGACGGTATTCCTCAACACAACAAGTAAACCAAGAGCTTGCATAATAATAAAGGAAGATGTGAAGTTTCTAGCCTTGTATAATTTCATTGACCAGAATACTGTTGTCATAGCGGTGGAAAGGCAGTCCAAACCCCTTTGGAGAGAGCCATTCTTTGTATTCATTTTATTGCATGATTTAGCCCTTGTTAACAAAGGTGAGTATTCTACCTTTATTATGGCAAGCCGAAAAGAAGTTTTGGACATCACTCTTACGAACGAGCGCTTCCACCAGGCTCTCAAAAATTGGCATGTATCACAAGAGTGCTCGTTCTCCGACCATCTATGCATAATGTTCGAAGATATTTTTGACCCTACAATGAATTCAACCTTCATCAATAATTAGGTTAGGTTAGGTTAGGTTGAAGGGTGCTAAGCCGCACGGCTTCCGCTTCACTTAGGCCTCGTTGGCCCATTGTGCCTTGAAGACATGGAAAAACTACCATATTATTCCATGAACCACCCCGATTCCTTGAGGAAATCCAGGAACTGGTCCATTCTCATAACACTTAGCTCACTTAGCTTCACGAAAAAGAAAGCACCTAAGTGTTTTTTCCTATTATTCGCTAGAGCCGGACAACTGCAGAGAAGATGCTCTACAGATTCTGTCTCCTCTTCATCACCGCAGCTTTGACACAGGTCGTTCGCTGGGAGCCCGATTCTTCTTGCATGTTCACCGAAAGCCACATGACCCGTCAGTATACCCACAAGGTTTCTTATTGCACCTCTGTCTAGGGATAACAAGCCCAGAGTGCGCTTTTTGTTATAATTTGGCCACATCTGTCTAGCGGTGCAGCATGTGCCTAAATTTCTCCAGCGCCTCAATGCTAGCTCATAGGCTGATACCTTTATATCCTGCCTAAGAACCTTCATTGAGACCCCTACCCCCACTTTCTCATGCAGGTGCGCTTCACGGGATCCCTCCCTAGCGAGCTGATCCGCTTTTACATTTCCGTGCACTTCGCTGTGCCCAGGAACCCAACACAGTTTTAAACTGTTCTTTTGAAAGATCCTCCCCAGTTCCGACCTACAGGTTTCAACTAATTTGGAGGACACTAAGACTGATTCTAGCATCCTTATGGCTGCTTTGCTGTCCACAAAGAAAGTGATGTCTTTATCGACCTCCCCTCTCTTGTTAACTTCTTTCGCAGCTCTCAAGATTGCCATTATTTCCGACTGCACAACTGTGCAGTGCACGGGGAGCTCCAACGATATACTAAGGCCCCAGTACTCGGAAAAGATTCCTGCTCCCGTGCCCGTGCTCGTTTTCGAGCCATCCGTGTACACTGACACAGTTCCTTTGCCGGCTAGCCCCCCGCTCTCCCACTCTTCTCTTGAGGGGACGACGGTCAAGAAATTTGTTTCAAAGTCCAGTGTTGGCACTCTATAGTCCATGTTGACATAGCCTTGCTTCCCACAAAGACTTTTCAGTACTGTGGAGTGCCCATAGGGCCTTTCCCTCCAGAAACCTCCACCCTTCAGACGCACAGCACTGGCGGCTGCCGCCTCCTTGCAGTGCAGATCTAATGGAAGAAGATCCAAAATGATCTCTAATGCAGCTGTGGGAGTAGTACGCAAAGCACCCGTTATCCCCAAGCACGCCACTCTTTGGATCTTAGTGAGTTGAGCCAGGTTACATTTCTTGCTCAGCGCCTCCCACCACACCATAGCCCCATAGGTCAGAATTGGCCTGACTATAGCTGTGTACATCCAGTGTACCACCCGTGGTTTGAGTCCCCACTTAGGCCCAAAGAGCGCCTTACACGTGAAAAAGGCTACTGTAGCCTTCCTCACTCTCTCTTCCAGATTTGCCCTCCAGGTAAGCTTATGATCTAGCACGACCCCTAAGTACCTCACCTGATTGGAGAACGCAAGACTTTCGCCATTAAGTGTGGGCGGCCTAAAGTCTGGAATTTTGCGCTTCCTTGTAAAGAGGACAAGCTCCGTCTTAGAAGGGTTCACTCCCAAGCCACACTTTGTGGTCCACCTGCTGGTTAATTCAAGGGCAAATTGCATCCGTCCGACTATGACGTCGATGAATTTGCCCGGTACTATGATGGCCACGTCGTCGGCGTAAGCAGCGACCTTGAAACCCTCCCTTTCTAATTCCGACACAAGATTGTCCATTACTACCAGCCATAGTAGCGGTGAAAGAACTCCCCCTTGAGGGGTTCCCCTGTCCACGTATTTCCTGATAGTCAGGTCACCAATGGACGAGCTAACTATTCTAGTTCTGAGCAGTGTATCAATCCACCTACAAAGGCTCATATTAACACCTTTTTGTTGAAGCCCACGACATATGGCGCCCGGCTCAACGTTATTGAAAGCCCCTTCGATGTCCAGGAATACCCCAAGTGCTACCTCCTTGTACCGAAGGGCACTCTCGATAGTGGAGACTACGGAGTGCAATGCAGTCTCTACGGACCTTCCTCTCATGTAGGCATGCTGTGACCGTGCTAGTTGGTCCCCAATTTTGCTCCTAATGAAGGTGTCCACTAGCCTCTCCAACGTCTTGAGGAGGAAGGATGCCAGACTAATTGGTCTGAAATCCTTGACAGAACTGTGGTTTATTTTACCCGCCTTAGGGATAAACACCACTCTTACTTGTCTCCACGCTCTTGGGATATAGCCCAGCTGGAGACATCCTTTGAAGATTCCTTCCAGCCATGGTGCGATAATCCCGAGAGCCTTTTGGAGCATTATAGGCCAGATCCCATCCGGCCCAGGAGATTTAAAAGGCATGAAGGTTCCCACCGCCCAATTAATCTTTTTGACATCCACGATACGATTTATGTCGTCGTCGAGCTGTCGGACCTCATTTCCACAGCTTTCGTTGACTATGTCAGAGCACCTCGGAAAGTGCTGTTGAAAAAGTGCGTTAAGCTGTTCTTCTTTAGTGTTAGTCCAGTTTCCGTCCGAATCCTGAATAAAGCTAGGAGAGCTCCTGCTAAATGAGAGGACCTTTCGGAGTCTGGACGCTTCTGCCGTTTTCTCTATTGACGCGCAAAACACTCTCCATGAGTCCCTTTTTGCCTGTCTGACTGCACTCTTAAAAGCTCTTAGACCATCCTTATATTTGGACCAGTCATTTGGCAATCTAGTGTACTTTGCTTCATTAAAGAGCCTTCTTGCAGCCCTCCTCAAATCCTCTATCTCGTGGCTCCACCAATGCGGCAGACTCCTCGAGGCGGACTTTCGTAAGGGACAGCAACTTTTGAAGGAATTGCTCAGGATGTTTGTGAGGGAATCGACCGCCGAGTCGACTTCCTTCACAGTAGACAGTCCTCCCAAGTGGGACCCCTCTACTCCTATCTCAACCAAATTTGCGAAACTCAACCAGTTGGCTTTCCGCGCATTTCTTAACTTGCCAGACCCAACAGTCCACGCTGATACCTCGATATCGAAGTGGATCATACAGTGATCCGACAAGGATGCCCTGTCCGAGACCCTCCACCCCGATACCGCCGATTTAAGAGATCCCACGACAAGCGTCAAGTCGAGAACCTCTCTCCTGTTGCAGGTCACGAACGTGGGTTCGTTTCCGCTATTACATACCCAGAGGGTAGTCCCCAACAAGTATTCGTACAAGCACGTACTATCATTAATGTTGCTGCTGCCCCAGAGAGTATGGTGGGCATTAGCATCACACCCGAGCACTAAATCAATCTTACCTCTTTCCGCGACCTCCACAAGCGTCCTGACTGCAACCGGTGGTGGTTCTTCTGGATCGTCGTGCGCAAAGTAGGCAGAGGCAATCCAACATTTGCTGTCCGGATTGTCCAATGCCACAACAACTAGGTCCTGGGAACTGAGATTAGGAATCATTAGTGCATTCAAGGATCTTTTCATCATAATACATGATCGAATCTTACCTGTTTTACGACAGTGGAAGATGTCGTATCCTTTTACTCCTAGCCCCTGAACCTGATCGTTATTGATCCATGGTTCTTGGACTATGGCTCCATCGGCATCGTCCTGTAGCAGGACCAATGCCAGGTTGGCCGAGGCCGCTTTACTGTGATGGAGGTTGATCTGAAGTAGCTTTAGAGCTACCATCATCAACAACCTCCACCTCCACCACCGCCCCATCGCCGGCTGGCATGCTCCTTTTGAACAGGCGAAGGTGGACTTCGCCTAGGGCGAAGCACAATCTCCCCTGTCTACTCGCCATGGTGGAGGCGGACTTCGTATCCATGAGGATCACGAAGCCCTTGCCTCCCTCCTTTGGCGGCTCCTCCCCGATGACCTCCCACTCCTTCATTGGGACGTCAGGATTTTGCGCCTGCAGGACGCTGAGCAGCTGCTTCCTACTCACCTCGTCATTGGGGATCCAAACCCTACCTTTCGGTCGGCTCGGTATCCTCCTGACATCGACGAGCTGAAGCTTCGCTCCCTCCCATGGCGCCTTCATTTCCGCGACCGTCCGATGAAGGAACTCACGCGAGAAGTCATTCTTGCACTCCAATAGCCGAACTCCGTACTGCCATTTTGCAGCCCCGAAGGTCGGGCATGGTCTCCCTGGGTTCTGGGCAATGAACTTGAAAAGTGATGTAGAGATTACTCTCTCCACCACTTTCCACTGTTCCCCAGAGTACCGCCCGTCCGGTTTGCTGCTGTCTACAACCGCAAGCCGCAGTGACTCTCTCGCCGCGTTGCTATACGATTTGCCGCCAGCAGCAACCCTTTCAGCAGCAACCCCTCCACTAGTTCCTGAAAAGGCAGTCTCCTCCGGCTTCCCTTTGGAGACATACCTAGTCTTTTTCGAAACCGAGCCCGTCTCCTCCGTAGACCTGACTCTCTTGCTTTTTCTGAACTCTACCTTCTTGGCCTCGGCCGTGGTGTTTCCGGTATTGGAACCCGCCACAGGCCTCGTGAGTTCATCTTTTTTGACGAAGCCTTCCGCCCAGCAGAAGCTCGCCCTCTCTTTTTCCGTCCACTCCTCAGAACTCTTCTTAAGGAGGATTTCCAGCAGGCGTTTAGCAGCCATAAACTGCTTCTTCCGCTTCATCCCCTCCGTTAGATTCCTCGGCTTCCGCCTCTTTTTCCGAGTCTCTGGATCGGCGAGAAGTTTCTCCTCCGTATCCGTCGACATATATTCAACTGGCTCCCCTATGGAGCCTAGTTCTTCCTCCTTCCCGGGGTGTGGCGCTGTGCTACCAGCCTCCGCACTCCTCGTTTCTCTCAATAATTAGATGTCGTCAAAGTCTTCCTAAATAAAACAGATTTTTATTTTCAAAGAAAACCGACTTTTATTAATCAAAGAAACACTTCTGGAACGCGTTACAAACAGACTGACTCTTAACTAAACAATATTATTTCTTTTATAAACTCTTATTGCTTACTTGATTAGAATTTAGAACAAAGAACAAAGTGTCGCGCTTAGTGAAATTTAATAGGCCCAGATATTATTGAGTTGAGAGATGCAACATTGTACGCTACTTTAGGGCAATTTTCTATGCTACTTGAGATAAATCTTGAGACGTATGTACGTTTAATGAATAAAAGCTAAAAGTAAACAATTAGAGATGCGCAACTATGTTGCATTTAATGTTTAAAAGTTAAAAGAATATGAAACAATTGATGGTGATATATGGCGACGTAACTCAATAAAATCAGGATGGATTTGATCATATACCAATACGTTTTCAGGTTTGCGCTTGAAGATTGAAGATATATGTGATCTGGAGGAAGCCGTTGGAATCTACTTTCAATGAAGCGGCAATGTCTACATGTAGTTCAACGAAGACTAGGGGGAAGTATAAGCCCCCATGCTGGAACAATGACATTGGGTAACTGTGGAAGAGAGATCCTTCAATCGGGCTAAAGAATCCAATGACTGATCTTATTAGAAACTAAAACTGAAGAAGTTCAAATTCTCCATCACAAAGGCTAAACGAACCTCGTGGAGAAGTCTCTCTGCAGAAATAGAAAACTCCAAGGCTTCATTGTGAAATGACTCTTTGCAGGGTACCGGGGCATAGTGATATACCGGGAAATTGCGAAGCGGATGCACTGGCACGAGCTGGACCTGAGCTCCCAGAGGATACACTTACACCCGAAGTCGGCCATCTTCTAGCCTCCATAAAGCTAGGATTTAAGCAGTACTACGTGGAGGCTGAAAATAGGGCCTGGCTACTTGAAAAAACCTGTAGGACAACTAGGCAAACTTGGCACGCACTGTGCTTCAAACGTACCAAGCGGCTTCTTGACACGAGCCGCGAAACCTTGAGTTCCATCGTATCCGTACTGAAGAGACACTGTCTGATTGGCGGACATGCAGAAATATTGGGTGTTCCTTCTAACGATTTCTGCCGGATTTGCAGAACGGAAGACGAGGAAGAAACAATCCAACACTCTCTGTGTGAAGAGCCCAGCACTATCCATGAAACGCATGCAAACCTTAGGTCCACCATTCCTGGACAGCCTCACGGAAGTAGCTGATTTAAATATTATCTGCATAGCCAACTTCATACGAGAATCTTAATGGTTCTCGTCATCTTATAGGTTCTAGTTCCGTCTCAATCTTTTGTGGTATCACAATGGGCTTATAGTGGCCTAAGTGAGCCATCTTTGGATAAACGAGGCTGCCACTACAACCAACCGTTTTGGCGAGGACGAGTTGTCAAAATAAACACGAGATATAACATGCAAAAATTACGCTTTCATTAGCGAGAGTGCTCAGGTGTTCGTTCCTTACCTCACGCACAGAGGAACGAGTGCGAACACGTTGCAAAATTTCTCCATATAAAATTGAGCAAGCGATTTGTTGCAAGGCCAATTGTGCGTCAGCAATTCGTGTACGTACACACGCCGCGACTGAATTAGTGTGCAAATGACTTGTGTTCCGATGCAAATTAGAGCAGTAATGCGTGGGCCCATTGCCACATACTCGTAGTGCATTGTCAACGAGCGTGCAGCAAATTGGCTCTAGTATTCGTGCTACTTATGTTCTTTGCTATGGTTTGGAGCTCATACAAAAATCGATATACTGCTTAAATTGCAATTGAAGCATCACTAAGTGGGTTTCTGTTACACTGTTCATGGCAGGTAGATCATGAAACGGAGTTTTTTGTTTTAGAAAAATATGAGAGAGGAGACGATATCATGACTGATCGTGCCTGGAATTCCCAGGATAGATTTGCGGTCAAAAGTGTAACAATCAATGTAAGTAGTAAAGACCATACTTTCCCATATTTTTATTAAGGTGTGCGTAAAGACAAGCAATACGGAAGTATGGTTAGAAATCACACACACCCTTGTATAGACATTCTGAACAAAGAATTTTGTTCTTTTTATGCCGCCAATGGGTGTGAGTGGGTTAGATCTTGCATGCGAATTTCTTTGTGAGGTATGCTGAGGGTCCGACATTTGAGCGATACTCCAGGTATCGGAATGCATGGTAGCGAGATCTTCTGATGCTGTCGCACTTGGCGGGTTGTCGGATGAATTTAACTCGCGGAATACGTGTTACTAGTCGCTCTTGTGTGGTTGGGAATCGATGCATGGGAAAACAGTGGACATTTGCGCGATTGTCTCCAAACTCGGAAACCGAACCTGTGTGCATCTTGCTTAGTCATGTAAATGTTGATTATGAATTGGCTCCTGCATTTCTATCTTCAATGGTGGGACGAGGCAGGAACATGATCTAGCTTGTGGTACTATAGTGGGTAAGCGGACTTTGTTTCCCTGGCTAGCACGTGGTGACTTTGCTTGGTTTCATTGATTGATTGCGCGGTAATTTGAATATGTACGCTTACAGAGTATACTTGCTGTATACCTGTGCACATGTAAGATGATGGAGCTTTGATCGAGCGTGCGAATAGGTTCAAAAGGTGATAAAAGTTGAGATCATCAAGATAATAATCAGATAAAGGCAATGAAACGCGATCGAATGCTTGCAACATCTGGGATCGGTCTGAAATGCTAGCTGTGTTTTGTTGCGAACATCAATGAAAGGAAAATACAGATTGAAATTGAATTGAAAATCTTGTGTTGGATGCCAATGGCAGTATTTTGTTGTAGCTAGCTAATGAGTAATTTAATGGAAGTAGTCTTGCATTGGTATGATGTATGTTTGTTGGTTTGGTTTATATTTGATTGAGACACGTGATTTCTGAGTTTTTATTATTTTTCAAACAGTGAACGGAGATAAATGTGTGAATAAATGTAAATAATTGCTTCATACTTGTGTGTTTAGGCAGAATAATCAAAACTGAAATATATTTGATCACTGGTAACTTTTACACATGATGTTAGGTGGATAATTTATTGTTTTGTATTATAAGTGAAACGTTGCGGAGGGCGATTATAATACATATTTATTTTCACCTTTACAATTCATTTTTCAATAAATTTTATTTTAATGAATCCACCCCGAGATTGATCTATTCCGTTGAATGACAGGAAGTGGTTCTACACCTGGTTTAATTCCTCCACTTGTCGCTGTGTTCTAAATCGCTCCGAAAATCTTGAAGGGAGGAAGCAGAATCGTCCATCCTCCAGGAAAACCGTATGTCAAGTTTCATATTCAGTCTTCATGTGTTTGAAAACTTCAATTTTTAGCTCAATATTTTCTTCCAACGAAGCACATGAAGTGAGTACTCCATTATTGGCAGTCGCGATTTTATTTAATTCTGCATTCTCATTAAAAATAATTTTGAAGTCTACACTCTGTTTCAATTTATAATGGCACTTACGATCTTTTATTATAGCTCACTTCTTTTCAGAAAATACTTGTGATTTTCTGAATCAAATCAAGGCTCTCTTTATATACAATTTTCATCGGTAAATTCTATGCATTGACAGTTTAGTCTAGTTAATTTCAATACAATGTTGCAACTTTATTGCACCAATTAGGGGTAATATTTCATCCAAATCTTTAGTTTAATGAGTCAGGTAGTCTACTAATTCAAGCAAAATTACAAGTTGTTAGTTTGATAGAGTAGGCATTCTAGAAAATCAAATGTTAATGCAGGAGCATTTAACCAGAATGATTAAGATATCGTGTTCGTCAATTTACATCTTTAATGAGCAAAGTAGAAAAAATAAGATTCAGAGTGATATAAAGGGAGTAGCCAGTTTCAGTTCAATTCAGATATAAACTATAGATTTTCGGTTGAAGGTATGTAGATAAAGGTAAAAGTGAGTATAACTTCTTCTTATTACAGTAAAACCTGTTCAAGTCGGAACCTTGATAAGCCGGAAATCTGGTTACCCGTAAAAAAATCGAGGGTCCCGTGATAACTTTCATACGAATTGAATCTGTATAAGCCAGAACCTGTTCAACGCGAACCCGGAATACCAAACTTGCAACATTTTGGTCATTTAGAAACTGTATAGCCCGAAATTGTCTTCTTGCAAAATGATGGTGGATAGGTTTTTGAGCACTTCATTGTTGGAATCAGTTTCAGAATGGAGGTGTGATTACTTTGCATTGTTTTTTTAGTTTTTAAGAACTGTAAATATGTATTTTGTTAAAATTGCATATTTGAATTTAACGTACGTACATATGCACATACATGCTGTGCTGTGTTTAGGTTTGAGTACGTACGATCATAAGCTCTGACGTAAATTTTTAAAGTTCTGAGTATACAGTGTGATACGTAAGCAGGTAACGTTTTTTCGTACGAAGTGTCTATCCGCCCGACAGAGTCAAACTAAGCACGCATGTATTGAGCGAGTGTGACGTCATAACAACCAAGGGGAAATTGAGAATGGGATAAGTAGTGAGTAGACAGAGGAATGACAGTCGATAAGTGACAGATGGAGACTTTGGATATACGGGAAATGAGTGTCAATGTAATTTGTATAATTACAATATTTTAAATTTCTTTGCCAAGATGAATCAATTGATTGGATCTGAAATGGAGCGTCATTAAGAGGAAAACCAAAAATCATGTAGAATCGTATAGCATATAGCCGTAGACTCCGATGCACGTCAAAAGATATAGTGTAAAATAATGTGAAAAGTTGAAGATTTATAAGTTTAAAAAATATAATTTATTATTTGCAAAACATAATAATATAATATAAAATGAAATTGTAACAATTATTTTTTTTGTGCCTAGGCCCATATGAAACTGTAGTTCGTAGGAATCCTTTCGGACGTCCTTTTTGTATGGGAGGAATGGGCATAGCCACTTCCTGCACACTCTTTGTGCTGTTGACAGTGAAAGTGGATAGTTCATCCGCTTCTGCATCTTGTGGTCGCGTGTGGGTATGATTATCGCTAATAGAAATATTAGGAGTTTTTCCTTTGCGAAAAATTTCCGTTAATTCTTTGATTTTTGCGATTTGATTTGGAACTCGTCGCCAGTGCATGCGTTGACAATATTGAAGAGTTCATGCATGGTACTTTCCAATAGTTTAATTTCATGATTTGTCGAATGTGCATCAGTCGTAATAATTTCTTGTATGACAGGAGCAGAGCTTGAAGGAGCAATGTTCGTGAGCATTTTAACTTTGCTCCACCTACTCGCAAATAGAGTTTCACTATATAGTGGCAGCCGGAAGTATTTACGGACTGCAAAAATATGCCTGCACGGCAAGTGGGAAGATTTCCATAAAATGCATTCGCAAAATGCTGGAGTAACAGTCGTCTCTGCGGCCGTATTATCCTTCTTAACAATGCATTTTTGCAGTGCTTTATCGAGTATAACGGCAACCAGTGAATCGCAAGCGTGCAACTCTTCCAAAACAATATCGCTGGCGTATTTTGTGAGCGAGGTGATATATTTTGTTTCATTGCTTTCAATATCATATTCCGTCACTCGCTGTTTTAAAGCTTGCCTTGATATGTTTATTTGGCGTTCCTGCTGGTGGGAGGCATACCACTCAATAAAGCGCGTCACTATCGCCTTCAAAGACGAATTTTTTGGTATGACCTGCTTCAATTTTTCATTAAGGGATTCCAAACGATTGTTGGTGAAATTTGATAAATTGTATGTGTTCATACTGAACACAGTCCACTGTTCGCAAATCGTGTGCCAATTTTCATTGTAGTATTTAATGACATTTGTAGGAAGTTTTTCGCAAAACTCTGCATATAGCTGATCATAATTCTTTTGTGAATTACTATAAGCCAGCTTCTGCAATAACAGCTTTGCAGTTGTTTTTTGGGCTGGCGTTAGGCCCATGCAAGATGATTCCACAACTTTTTTGAATATACACAATGTATGAAACAAGCATATATATTGCCGAGTGTTTGGGAAGGTTCCTTGTAGAACACTTCGTGCCGTGGAATCTTTGTCCGTCATGAAATTTTTGATTTGCATGGCGGTTTCAAAATTTTCCTTTTTGAACGTGTTAAGAAACCACGACACAGTGTTTTTATCTTCAGATACAAGAAGACCTACACCAACCACTAACCCCTTGCCATTCCCATCTTCAGTGAGCAATATCATCGTTGTCATGGCGTTTTTTAGAAGCTTATACGTGCCATCTAAAAATACAATTTCAGGCCACGCTTTTAAATCAGCTCTCATTTGTGGCGTTGAGAAATATATGCTGTCATGCGAGATGACGACCTGTGCGCCTGGAATTTTTTTTAAAAAAAACTGATTAATGTAAAAATGGGCATAGACGTATAATTTGCAACGTATTAGCACAGTGAAAATTTGAGACTGCGAAGGTTAAGGGGCTGGAGAGCAACTTTGATTTATCCACGAATTCGGATGGAAAGGTAAAATTGAAACAAAATTGCAAAAATGCATAATAAAGGATGATACGGCTGCTGCGAACGTTTATCCAGCATTTTGCGTATGCAGTTTATGGAAGTCTTCGCACTTGCCGTGCAGGCATATTTTTGCAGTTAGAAAGCACTTCCGCCTGCCACTATATAGTGAAACTCTATTTGCAAATAGGTGGAGCAAATCAAAAATGCTCACCACGATACCAACAGCAAGATCTACTCCTTTATTACAGGAGATACTTTCAACAGATGTGCTATCGACGAATCAGGAAATTCAATTATTGGAAAGTACCATGCATGAACTTTTCGAATCTGTGTCTACGCCCATTCCTCCCATACAAAAAGGATGTCCGAAAGGATTTCTACGAACCACTGTTTCGTATGGGCCTAGACACCAAAAAAACTTATAAATTGATTTTATATTATAATATTATATTTTGTCAAACATGTAGTTAACATAAAATAATTTATGAACATATAGTCTGAACGATTAATTTAACTTAATGGATACTAAAATTAACAAATTTCGTACTATCCCTTATACTGATTTCTTATCGTCTGGGAAGTACTATGTACTGAAAGTTAAACACGGAGAATTGCTAAAAAATTGATGGAGAAAGTGATTTAAGGAAACGGAAGTGGTTTAAGTCGGTAGAAATCCGGCATGCCGAGAGGCAGGAGCTGATCGGTATCTTTTGAAGATTTCCACCTTCCAACGTTTAAAAAAAAAAGTTGCACGACACTCAATAATTTATATTTTTAAAACTAACAAATATTTATCTTTTCACATTATTTAACACAACACCTTTTAACGTGCGTCCGAGTCTATAGCTATATGCTACACTATACTACATGATTTTTGGCTCTTCTCTGAATAACGCTCCATTTCAGATCCTACCAATTGATTTATCTTGGCAAAGAAATTGACACCAATTTCCCGTATATCAAAGGTACAATTGTCTCCATCTGTCACTTATTTGCTGTCATTCCTCTCTTCTTACTACATTTTCCATTCTCAATTTCGCCTCGGTTGTTTTTACGTCACACCCTCTCAACCCATGCACAAACACTCTTTTAATTTGACATTCTTAGTTTGACTGCGTCGGGCGAATAGCGACAGCCTTTTTCGTATACACATTATTCATTGTTCGCATTTTATACAGGTGAAAATGAAGCCATTGAGTTTGAAGGAAAAAATTGCGCTCATCGGAGAACATGAAAAAAGGTGTTGTTGTGAGGACATTGCAGCAGAAGTATGGCTGTGGTAAGAGACAGGCCTACAAAGTTCTTAAGAACGCAACCAAATTTAAAGGTTGGCCGGTGCTAGTACGCAAAAGGCATCTTAAAGAGACAAGAGATTACGAGGTAAACACAAGTGTGTATATGTGGTTTGTTGCAGCTAGGGCAAAAAATCTTCCTATATTGGGACCAATCTTCCACCAAAAGGCAAGAGATATAACAAATTCATAAAAATCTCCATTCATTTCAAGCCACTAACGGATGACTAGGGAGCTTCCGGAAACGACACTCACTTACATTCTCTAAAATTTGCGAAAAATCGAGAGATATCTCGGAGGTTGAAGCAGATGATTGGAAATTAAAAGTTTGTCAACTGATGAAGGACGATCACATAACAGATATTGCCAATATAAATGACACTGCGCTATTTTTGCGTGTTTTACCAGACAAACCCTTTCAGTTGCAAGGAGAAAAATGTTATGGTGGAAAGCATTCGAAGGAAAGACTAACTCTTCTCTTGTTGCTTTTGCTGACGGATCTTTTGACAAGCCCTCGATTATCGGTAAAGCTAAGAAACCATATAGACACAAGAAACTTACCAGTCACATGGAAATCAAATAAGAAGGCGTGAATGACATCTACGATAATGGAGGAGTGGTTTAAATTCAATGAAAAAATGAATGCACAAGGCCGGCAAATCTGCCTATTTCTTGATAACGCCACTTCACATTCAAAGATGATTCTGTTGAACATACAGTCAATATTCTTTCCACCAAACACGACTAGCGTGTGCCAAACATTAGATACAGGATCTTTCAAAAATTTCAAGATTTTATATTTGTCTAAATCAATAAGCAGTCTGGATGCTGTTGCGAAAATTTCATCAAAATGTGTTTAAAAAAATGCTTCAAAAACTGCGGATTTAGTATTGATGTTAGTGCTCACGAACATGGTGTTGACGCTGATGGGATTCGGCCTCTTCTTCTTAGAGCTGATGTTGAGGATTTGTCAGCCACAGAATATGTAAATATCGATTCTAATGTACTAACCGAGTCAGAGAACATCGACGATTTTGGAGATTTGCAATTGAGTGCGAAAGTTTCTTCAGACGAGGAGACAGAAAACCAAGCTACCAATCGAAAGCTACAGCCGCTCAAGCTTTACAAGCATTGCAAGTAATTCAAAGTTGTACCACAGAAACTGGAAACGCAACAGTCCTAAACAACATCTATGCTATAAAAAGCCACACCGAAAGTTACCTTTTGCCAGTTAAAAAAAAACAGACCACTATCCTTAACTTTTTTCATCGTTGATATTTATGTGTATATGATAAATTTATTATATTGCCTATATGTATGTTTTTGTAAGCTTTGATATGAACTATTTGATACATAAGTATTTTTAGCTTTAATTCATAATAAAAAGTCATTATTTGCATAAAGTATTGGTCATATTAAAAGCATAAGGTAGATTGTTTTTGTTTTTGTTTTTGACGGGCCATTAGAAGCCGAAAACCTGCCAAGACGGAAAATTTTCCCGGGTCCCATCGCACTCCGGCTTGAACAGGTTTTACTGTATTATATTTATTATTTTTTTTCTTTTCAGAGTTTGGTTTGGTCATTTGGATGCTGCAAAGTTTCTACTTAAGAACGTCAGTTACGCAAAAAGGGTCGTGTGAAAGATGGCAGTGGGGTGAAGAGAAGTACCGTCCAACATAAAAATGGATGTTAAAAAAATTGTTTTAGCACTAGATAGTGCATTAAGTATAGAATATTCCTTATTTTCCAATACATTAAGTAATTTAGTTGGAATTGTGAGGGAAAGAAAACCAACCTTTACTTGTGAGGAGAAAATTTGTTTCCTGCAAAATCTTACAAGATATTCCATGCAGAGTAATTCTGTTAAGGTATTGAATGAATGCCTTAGTTTTTTTTATAATACCGAGAGAGATGATAATTTATGTCAAGGGAGTGAAAGAAATATACTGAATGGTGAAGAGAGTTCTGAGGTAGATCAAATCGATAGTACAACATGTAAAACTTTTCTCAATCCCGTACCAATTCAGTGTGGTGGTAGTTTGAGTAAAAGTTATGAAGTGTTATCTAGCCATACAAATTTTTTTTTTAAATTCAACTTAGAAGGGAAGAAAATAACATTTCGTATGAACGACCTTGATACAGAAAATGAGGACCCTCTCTTAGTTTTAGAAAAAAAATTGCCAATGTTATCAAACAGGTGGTGTCAAATTCAGAGAGGGGAGGTAAAATCAGCTTTACCGTATCTCTCCCGGGATTGCCTAATATAAAACCAATCTGGTCCAGCTTAAAATCTATCCGTGAGTTAAATGGGAAGTACATACTTGGTCTGATAATAGATCTATAGGAAATAATTGAATTGGAGAGTATATAAACATTGATGATTTCTAAAAACCTATCTATTTTATTGTGTCTTTCTGCATGGAAACCATGCCCGAGTTCATGTTGGTCATTCAGTGTGTCTCTGGCAACAATGATCAATATTTTATAAAGGAACTCGCGATACTACCTTTCGATTCAACCGTGCCAGTGATTTACCACCTTGCTCCACACCACTCGTATCAGAAGCTAGGTTTGAAAGCCCGCAAACAAAACGAATTTGAAATGAAAAATGTCATTGGATTACGTTGGTGTGATGGTGATGTTAATCTAGTACGCTGGAACCACCTAAATTGGGGGATCTGAAAAACTTCAAAACCATCTGTAAAATTCACGATGCAATAGCATCACCAAAAAGACGTGTAGCCCAAAATTGCATAAACATTAACATGAGCAGTAAGTGACGTACCACCGAACCGGTTTTTGTATGGATGAGAACGGCATTTGCATTCTTTTCCAATCAGAATAGCGAGTGGCTTGGGGTACCACGTTTGTATGGCTGGGATAGTGTGAATCAGAGTGCCTTGGTCTTGGGTGTACGGAGGAACGGGTGCCGAGATTGTGGTTTTGTATCAGGTGTGTGGCGGTGATTGTTTGGGAAGTGGTGAATCAGAGTGGTTTGGTGTTGGGTGTGGTGTGGAATGGGGGTTGTGATTGTGTGTTGGTTTCAGGTGAGTAGTAAGTGACGTACCTTTGAACCGGGTTTTCTATGGGTGGGAACCACTTTTTCAATCACAACCAACCTCTGCAGCTCGGCTCTTGGTGTACTAGGTTACAAGGGGTTTAGATGGGGAATCAGTGCCATTTTTAGTCTGGGGTACGGTCGCGTGGTGGCGTTGATTTTTTGTTTGTAAGAGGGGTGTTGCGGTTGGTTGGTTGGGGTTGTTAGGTGGTGAGCGGTGATTTGCAGTGTTGGTAGAAGGGTGTAGAGGTTTGTTCAGGTGTGTGTCGGTGATTTGTGTTGTGTTGTGAGGGGTTCCCGAGCGTGGTTGGTAGAAGGGTGTAGAGGTTTGTTCAGGTGTGTGGCGGTGATTGGCGGCGTTGGTAGAGGGCTATGGAGGGCCTGGGTTAGGGCTGTGATTTGCAGTGTTGGTAAAAGGGTGTTGTGGTTGATTGGTTGCGTGAGGATGTGGTAGGGTGTGGAGGATCAGGTGTGTGGTGTTGATTGGCGGCGCTGGTAGAAGGCAATAGCAGATCAGGTGGTTGGCGCTGATTTTGAACGTTGATGTAAGGCTATAGAGGGTCGGGGTGTTGCGGTTGGGTGCGTCAGGTAGTCAAAGGTGGTAGAAATAGGGTCAGATGTTTTTGCTGTAGTTTGTGAGATGTGTCATGTGTTGCGAGATGTTGTATGCATAACTGGTTGGTCGTTAGGAGGCTTAGAGTACGTTAGAAAGGCTGTTAAAGTCAATTTTTGTAAAATGGTGTAACAGGCGCGCAGAAAACCAGACAGAAAACCCCATACCCATACCCTGTACCTTCATGTGCGAATTCAACTTGAATTTCGTTCATTGGCGATGTCGTGAATATTAATTAACTCGCTTCCGAATCAACAGAGAGACTTGCAAAAGAAACTATATTAACGTATGTATGTATGTATGTTCAAACTCAACTTGAATTTTGATCGTAACAGCAGAGGAGTGCATACAATTAACTTGCTTACGATGAGCTCCTTGTAATATCGATATGTAATATCTGCAGCTATAGATGTATGTTCAAACTCAACTTGAATTTCGATCTTACTAGCATTGTAAAATGGGGAACCAGGCGCGCAGAAAACCAAATTCAACTTGAATTTCGCTCGTTCGTTGGCGATGCCTTGCATGTTTCAAGCGAATGTATGAAGCAGCTGTTTAAGGCAACGAATGAATGTTACAGGTTAAAGCCTTGCACGTACATTTTCTGTTGCTCTGTATAAAATTTAGCTTAATGTAATATGCACCCATTGATTTCTTTACGCTGTGTTGCTGTACTTATTTGTGCGAACGAAGGGTGAAAAGAAGTGCGAAATTTTAATGGTAATAGCCATTCATACTGATTCGATCGTATCATCTCGGTCGCATATCAATTAACTTCATGCACATGTACGTTGAGATGTATTCAAAAAAGGTATTTGCTCAAGGTTGACCGTCAACAGGTGGTTATTTCCGTGTAGAGATGTTTCATGAATGATTTTCTACCGAACGACAGGTTATACGTTGTACGTAACGGTTATGCATTTTGTTCTTGTTGTTTGCCATTCATACTGATTCGATCGTATCATCAATGGGGGCATTTTCGTGTCCGTGTTGCAATTGGGTGCATATTAAATAACTCGCTTACGAATCAACAGACTTGCGAAAAAAGAAAATATTATGTGGAAAGAATTTAATATCACCTGCATCTTAAACTGAAATGGTAGGTATTCCCCAACGTCATATATAGTGTTGAGCGATGGCGTAATCCACAATTAAACTGTGTGTATGCCAATTAGAAGATGCTTTATGCTTGCTTACGCTTGCTTGGTGCGCTTGAGGCAAGAATCGCTGGACATGAAAAGACTTGTATATTGAACCAACTGAGGGTGCATATCATTAGTGTCTGCGGAAAAAATGTGTTTTAAGCAGTGCATATTTAATTACTTTACACGTGTGGTATAGGTGAAGGTTAAGGCTGATGGTTGAATGCTTTTGTGTTGCGGATCGCGTATTCGTTCTGTATAATGAAATTATCTGAGGGTGAATATAATTAGCTCGTGTGGAAACATCTGCTATTGAGTTTGCAATTTCTCACCCGTATTACCCTATGTGCGCGTAGACAGTATAAAAGTGAAGGGTTGCAGTCGATTATCACGCAGAAGTTTTTGAAGTCTTTTGAAAGAAGTTTGGACACGAAAAATATGGTGAGTAATAATAATATTACATACATACTGGTAATGTTTCTTTTTAATCCTTTGTTCTTTTTTCAGAAAACTGTAGAATTATTGAACAATGTATGCGAGTACAGTCCGGATCAACACGTAGCACTTGTTGCTTTGGAACACGGAAAGAAATATAGGGTTAAATGTTTTCGTTTGATCAACACGCAATATGGATCACGCCTCACCGTACACCTAACCAATGGAACCTTTTGTTTTCTTCCACCAAGATTCTCAGAGAAAATATAGAAACAACGTCAAATTGAGGATCTTAACGATATTGCGGAAAACTATCTAATTTTCGAAGGTAAAGATGACACAAGAGGCGGATATTTAAAAATAAAATTTGTTCAGCATAACAACGATGAATTTGAATAAAGAGTCGCTTTTGCCATACAGCATTGTTTTATTTCTATTTCAAATTTTTCCATTTCACATCAGTGTAAGAAGAAATAAAAGACTGGTTCGAATGTAATTTATAATTTTACTTCAATATCTCTTTCAAAACTTTTCATTTCTTAATTTATAATAAAAATATATTAATTTTCTAATTCTGCCGGAGATTCTTTCCACATGGCAGCATTCACAGGTATCTGGTCCGGAATCGGCGTTGTCATAAAACCAAGGGCAGGATTTGTAATGTGATCCGTGAATTGATGTGCCATACGGTATCGTCGAATACAGCTTTAGTGTGTTGATATCCTTTAACAGCTTCTCACGATGTTCATCCAGAAGTACATCCTCGTAATTCGCAACAAAATCTTCAAATTTACGTAGTTCGGCCGTGCAAGACATCTTGTTTATCTGAAGGTTGTTTCTAAACTGACTATGTTAAATGCAAAAGCTTCTGATTAAAAATTTTCTCTCTGAACTTTTTAGAAAGAACAGGGTTTATAATTTCATTTAGTTTTGAAATACGCTGGTGAAACCTAAATCTGTCACGAGCATGTATTTCCGACTCCCCTTTACGACTCATGCGATACGCATAGTTTCAGGCTATCATATACCTCATGTGAACGCTGTCTGCGAATCTAACGTGTTTTGCAATTTCAGCGAGTTGTGATAGGATCCTGAAATGCATTCACATTACGTCTTTTATATCTATCCATGAATTATGTGCTGAAGAAAAACCGAGCCATTTTACAAAAACACGATTTTTCTCTTTTTTTAAAATTTTCTCGACAAGGTAAACATCAGGGTGCTTTACCTTTGATAATTCTAACTCATAAAAACCGCCTTGAATAGCGTTTCCTTGATAATCCTCACGGATATATGTTCGCGGTTGTGTCATTTTTACGACCGTTATCTTGAATATCTCTGTTGACCAATTCGGGGTGTAGCCTTTTTCAAAGACGTGCTTGTACTTGCTTATGCGAACATAATCACCGATTTTATATTTAGGTTTAGAAACAACCTTAACTTTCCTATGCAAAGTTGCAAGTAGATGAACTTCGTTAAATGAATTGATATCTTTAGGTCTCATTTTAATAGTGCGATGCTTGGTTCTATTGTACTTGTCCGTTAACTTCTGTATAATGCTAGTCCAATGATAATTCCCATTCATACTGAATTCTTTCCACATGATGCCCTTCAGAGTTCGGTTGAATCTCTCGACAATTGAAGCTTTTAACGCGCTTAATGTAGAATAATGGTTTATTACATAGTTTTTCATTATCCGATGAAATGTTTTATTGAAAAATTCTTTTCCATCATCGGTTTGTAGATTTCGGGGTATACGTCTCTGTTTGAGAACTGATTCCATAACCTTAGCCACATCATTGGAATTTTTACTTTTAACGGGGAGAGCCCAAGCGTCCTTGGAAAATGTATCAATTATTGTCAATAGAAATTTATAACCGCGATTTTCAGATGCATACGCACTCATATCAACCAGATCTGCCTGCCAAACATCATCAATACCCCTTATAACAACACGTCGACGTTTAAAGTTTTTTCGAGCAGTTCTATGGAGTTCATTAACAATTTGCCTTCTACTCATCTTGAAAAATGTATAAATAAACGTTTTGTAATGGTTTTTATAAGAAGTTCTTCTTTTCCGAACACAAAAAGATGCTGCACTTTAAACACCCTTTTAAAATGATGGTGGCAGGCCCTTCAGGCTGCGGGAAGACGACATTTATAGAAAATCTTCTTAGAAACAATGCAATTATTCAACCATCAGTGAAGAAAATTATTTGGTGTAACGCTGAACAGAGTGCTATACCACGGCAAGCGCCATTTGAAAATATCGAATATTTAAACTCTATTCCTGAGGAATTTCCAAATAGCACGAATCAACCAATACTAATTGTACTGGACGATATGATGCTAAATGCTTTTTCAAGACAAGTATGCGAGTTGTTTACGAAAGATCATCGTATCCTGTCTGTCGTTCTGGTGACTCAGAATGTTTTCCATCAAGGGAAATTTTGCCGAGATATTTCGCTAAACTGTAAGTATCTAGTATGCTTCAAGAAACCACGAGACAAGAGTCAATTTCATCATCTCGCTAAACAGATATACCCTGAAAACAGTCCGGAGCTTATGAGAATATATAAAGAAATAACTCAACAACCTCATAGCTATTTGCTAATAGACCTAACACAGGGTATAAATGACACCTTACGTTTTCGCACCGACATATTTAATACAACATTTGTAACGTGTTATTGCTCCCCAGATAGTTTGAAAGAAGACAATGGTGTCACGAATGAGACGATTAAAGGACAACAAGCATATGCTATACGTTCTTAAAAAAGCTAGCACGTGTTTAAGAAAGGCTATACTGAAAACCACCGATCCCGAAGTAATTAAAACTCTATGCGAATTCAAACACAATACACTGAAAGGAAATCATTTGCCTAGAGGAAAAATATTCTCCCGGCTTTGTAAATATAAAAAGAGTATGCGTAATTTGGCGGAGGCTAAACGATCCGTTCCGCGCCAACGTAAAGTGTTAATTCAACAAGGCGGATTCTTACCCGTATTGCTAGGAAGTGTTCTTTCAGGTGTGATTGAAAAATATGCAAAGAAATAGCAGTCTTAATAAAATGCTTCTATTAACCCCGGAAGTAAATGAACGTTTAAAGGAGACAGTTGAGAGCGCTAGTATACAGACGCTGTTTGACAAAACCATGAGTAAGATACTGAGCAATAAGCGCCAAAATGATGGAGCAAAATGGTATCAGTACCGGAATGTGCAAATACAATTTTTAAATGCAAGACGAAGAAAAAAATCATTTATGGAGACGAAAGCTGAAAATCTTTCATCGAAAAACTGCATGGATAGTCAGAAATATACGAATTTGCGTGAAAACAGCACACACACTAGGTTCCTATTTAAAAACGAAATACCCACACAAACTTCGCCTCCACGACCGGAGGAGATATTCGAGTCGATAAACGAAATAACACCAATGAAGTAAGAATTGTCTGCTGCTTTTAAGCGACGATTATCAGCAAGTGGAATAGCAAAAAGTCTTAAACCTGCTTCCAAAATAAGAAAAAGTGTGGCTGATTCATTTGAAGGAACCAGCAAAGACTACAAGATAATAACCGGCGAAGATGGTATAACGCAGTATACAATTCCAACGGATATGAGTGTGGATGAACTGGATGACGTTTTCACTGATTTAGATGCAGTAGATGATAGAGGTACTGAAGCGTCAGATTTCGATGAAGTAGGTCGAAAGTCTGGCAAGCAATCTATATTAAGACCCTCTCGTCTAAACCATGATCAATTTAAGCCTGAAATTCCCATAAGAAAGCCTGCTCGGCAAAGTGAGCGGTTGAGATTGAAAACCGAGCCTAGTTCCAGAGTTAAAAACGTGAATTGGGACAGAATTTAAAAAATGCCTATAAACATAATAGATGACGAGTTCTACGTGTGTCTCTTGAGCAACAGTTCCCTAGGCATCTACCGTGACAATACGCTATCATCTTTCGAAAATATATTACCGAGTGTGTGTAAGTTTACCGGCAATTGGTATGTCAGAATAACGGAGATCGCTCTACCAAAACGTAAAAAAGAGAAAAGCGAATTAGGTAGCCTACCAGAACGTAAAAAAGAGAAAAGCGAATCAGGTAGCCGCGGAATTTCTAAACGGTCTGTACCCACTGAAGACGTAAGCGTTACCAAGGTACCACAATCTGTACCAATTGAAAAAGATTTAAAAGCAATAATCGCTAAAGTTGTTGGGTTGGGTAAATATCATGTTCGTTTTAGATGGTATGCGAATAATTTGCAAAAGCTATGTTATAAGGGAAATGATATGAACTTTTCATCATTCCTTTCATCATTTTTCTTGGCAATTAGACCTGACTATTATAACTATTACTTAACCGAAATCAAACAAATAATACACGATCGTATCGTAGAAGATAGAGATGAAAAGGCAATTGCCGACATAAGAAGTATTATAGAAGACAGAGATTTTTGTATACATATTTATCAGTCTGGAAAGATTGCTGAAAAGGTTTATATAAAATTAGGTGTAAAATGTGAATCATTCTGGGCATTTATAGACTACATGATTGGGCAGATTCCGAGAAACAAACGAAACCATGCCGAATTATTACAGATGATTGATCAATATATTCATCCGGCAAATAGTTTAAGAAACAAGCGGAACAAAAAGGCGAAACCGACTACCCACACATTTCATCTAAAAGATTATGGTGTGAAGGTTAATGTAGAGCTACCTATTGCGTCACCGATTAACATAACAGATTTCATTGCCCTATTACTAAGCGGAATTGAATTCAACGATGAAGAGCTACTTGATAAAGAAAAGCCATCTGAAACCACAACATATCAACTGCGAAAACAGGTGTTTAACAAAATTGCCTCAGCTATCCGTGGGTCTGTATCCCGTGCCGTTAAAAACTCCGGTACAGAAATATTACCCGATGGGTGGATCCAAACAACCGATTTCCACACTATTATTGATATGCCATACAAAAGAGCCGATGGATCAAAAGCTACAACTCCTGTCCCGATAGAGGTGGATAAAACCGACAATATAGCTGGCTTATTCATCGACGCTTTCCTAAAACCACCCGTTGAGAAGCGCGATCCCGAATCGATCGATACAGAAATAAAAGAGTCGTTTGATAAATCAATAATGCTAGACAGTATAAGTCAGCTAGAAAAATCATTATCTGTTGAGAAAAGAACATATTGTGACTCATCCAATAAAGGTATTGATGGTTGTGAAAAAAAAACAAATTGATAAACGTTTATACAGATATCATTAAACCCAGAATAATAGGAAATAAACTGGTGAGAAATCTACGAGCGATCCCCTTGAAAGGCTGTGATAGCGTGTTTAGATTCGAGCATGTGGAGTACTGTCCACTTGAGAAAAGCTTTATTGAAAGTATCTCAATCAAAATTATAGATCATCAAGGTGAGTAAGTCAACTTTGAACCTAGCTTTATTCCAACATATGTCATGCTTCATTTCAAGCGAAGGTTAGAATCTGTAAATATTCCTACGTCGTAAATATCAACATAGTTTGGACACTGAATTTAACACAGTTCTATACTAATGCGATGAATTCACACTACGCACGTTACTACCTTGTCCAGAGTGGAGGTAGATTATCAGACATTGGAGAATTATATCGATCGCCACTTGTGTACCAGCGAGGAAGGGGTGTTGGAAGTTTTTTTCAGTGGGTTGATACGTTATCTTCAGCCTTTATTTCTGTCCGGTGCAAAAGCTATAGGAAAACAAGTCATCGAAACGGGAAAGTCCATTTTTAAAGAGGCAGGAAGTAAACCACTGAAGCAGGTACTAAAGGAGCAAGGGAAATCTGCAGTACATGAATTAACCCAAAAAGGTATAAATAAAATATTTGATAAAATGGAGGGTAGAGGAAGACGAATGGCTATAAAAAGAGCTAACCCTTACACAAGTAAGCATTTGAAATCAGTGCCTAAGCATAAAAAAGGGCGTAAGGTGAGAAAGCTGTCATCGAGCAAGACTAAGAAAACTATAAAACGACGGCGCCGAGTAAGAAGGCGTGCATTGGATATATTTGACAGATAGATAATACCTTCATGATGCAGAAAGAGTGTATGAAGTCTGAATTGGATATTTTTGCCTCCCCACCAATTCAAAACAGTATTTTGAAAACCGAAGAAGTTGCTTACAAACCCATTGCATCACTGGACAATTCTTTCTTGTTGGAATTTGTTTCGCTTGGTCATGGGGATACATATCGTGACTTATCGAGCATCTACTTACGGCTCAAGGTGCAACTGATTAAACTAAAAAATGGTAAAGAAGAACTTTTCACCGGAAAAGAAAAAATTAAGAAAGCTGATGGGAGTGAAGGTGGAGCTGATCCGGTTGGTGTAGCTAACAACCTCATGCACTCAATTTTTAGACAATGCACTGTACAATTGAATGGGAAAAATATAGCTCAGACAGACAACAATTACCACTATCGCGCCTATATTGAAAATTTACTGAACTACGGTAAAGACGCTGCATCCACACATTTGGAATCGGCCGGGTGGTATCTAGATCAGAACGAGATGGAGATGATTGAAGACTCAAGACCTGGCGGTGGTCCTACCGAGTTGAATGAAGGCTATCTTAAATGGTCTGCAATGATTGAGAAGAGTAACGTGGTCGAACGGATGGGCACAATTCACACCGATCTGTAAAATCAAGATAAACTTTTATTGAATGGAGTGGACTTACGTTTAACATTATCATTGGAAAAACCGGAATTTTATTTGTACTCGAAAGAAAATGACTTTAACCCACGTGCCAAAATACTAGAAGCGGCAATGTTCATGAATCATGTTACCGTCAACCCTAGTATATTGTTAGCACATGAAGCTGTACTACAACGCACAAATGCCGTTTACCCATACAAGCGAGTGGAAGTGAAAACTTATACACTACCCACTAACACATTCACACTATCTCTTGATAACGTAGTGATCGGACAATTACCGAACCTGCTTGTTTTCGGTATGGTGGATAATGACACATACACCGGAAAGCGCACAAAAAACCCATTCAACTTTAAGCACAACAACATAACTAATTTCAATCTATCAGTTAACGGCGTTCAAGTGCCAAACCAACCGTTTGAGTTTGATTATTCGTGTGATAACCCTGTTAGCACTAGAGGATACCTTACTCTATTCAAGGCCACTGGTATTAACTACTTTGATAAAGGTCATCAGATATCTAAGAAATTCTTCGACAACGGTTGTTTCTTACTAGCATTTGACTTAACAGCGGACAGCTCATACGATTCGGGTTTTGGCGGTTTGTTGAATCAAGGTGTGGTGAGGATCGAAGGGCGGTTCAGAGAGGCTTTGAAGAAAAGTGTCACCTGCATTATTTTCGCTGAATATGGTGGAAGTATTGAAATCGATAAGAACCGTAATGTATTCACAAGCTTCTAAAAGTATATAAATAACGTGAACATGTGAGATTTTGATAGAGGCTGCTCCAGAAAATAGTCATGACGCATTGTCTAGCGAATATTGAATACTTCTCAAAAGGTCATTTAATCTTTTTCAAGAAAGTCTCAATTGCGGGGTTCACCTCTCAGAACAAACTTTATTCAAAGGAAATCACGTATATATATCCTACTTCCTCAGCTATAAGTACAGATCAGACAGGTGTATTTGGAAACTTAGAGCTCAAAAGGCTTGATGAAGATCTTTTCAGGTCCCTGGCGAAATTCGCAACAGTCTTCGTAAACGGAGACTCAACAAGAGGGTTCCTACAGAGTTACGTAACATCTCACACAAAGGTTGTAAACCTTGAAAACATATTCCTGAAACAACAGGAATGAACACGATAGAGATCATCAATACATTGAGAAGTAACATTAAAACAAACAGGTATTTTAAAGGTGTTTTCCCCTGTAATCGTTTACCTCGAAAAGTAAGGAAGCCTGCATGTGTCATCGCCAACACCGATCCGGCCAGTAAAAGAGGACGCCATTGGGTTGCATTTTATTACCCGAAAAAAGGTCCAGCTGACTTTTTTGACTCGTTTGGTAAATATCCTGATAACAAGTTCTCTAAAAAATTCCTTCATCAAAATAAGAAAAGTGTTTGTGAATAATAAGCTGCGGTTACAAGGCAGCCTCTCGAAAACATGTGGACAGTATTGTTGCGTATTTCTACATTTTCGTTGTAGTGGTAGAAGTCTCAAAAAATTCCTAAAACGGTTTTCAACTACAGATTACAATTTCAATGATGGTGAAATTATAAATTTATTTCGCAAAATTTATATGAAGGACAATTCACAAAATGGGGGTGAGTTTTGTAACCAGACTTGCATGCGAGAAGGCGATATAAAAGCAACTTAAAACGCCGTACCCACCACAGTTTATTTCTCGAGCTACGAAGGATGTCAACCTCTGTTAACATGTCTACTAAGCAATCACAAGCTTCTAAACGTGAGGTGCAGAAGAAGAGAAAAGCAACGAAAACTTCATCTAGTATCATCTCCAACTCCAAGGAAACCAAGACAAAAACACTCCCCAAGTCTAGTGTGCCGTGCGATGAAGATGTTCTTTTGAATTATACGTACTATCTAGATGGATGCCATAATCGCAGGATAACACTAGGATTTGACCCACGAACATTTCAAGCAAACGCTATCTTTCACTATCACGGACGGTTCCCGCTAGCAGTTGACCACAGCCAATGGAATACGTTGTACAAACACCTAAGCGATTTAAAAGGCACAGCAGGCGTTCAGTTCTCAGAGAACCAATTAGGATCTTTGAAACGTTACCAGATACCTGTAGGCGTTGGTAGCATAACACTAAAATATGCAGAACTATTCAAGCTATTTGAGATGATGGAGTTCTTCAATATGGGTATGCACCACAACAACCTGGCTTCGGAATGTGTTAAGGAATATTACGAGCTGTACTGTAACAGGTGCAAAGAGAAAGGTCTGTTGAAGCTAAGTCATGAAGACTTTTTCATTACATCTCGAATATATTATATAAATATTAACTATTCAAGACTTTTTTATGAATTTCCAATTTTATGCAGTTGTAATCTTATTTTTGATGTTTTGAAATAAAAAAACACAATTATACATTGCAAAATAAAACATATTTTATTCTCACACTAGTAATACACATTATTCATTAAATAATACATATAAAGGTTGATACAGTTTTGAGCGGCACATCTTGTTGTGGGCAATGGGTCGTGAATTCCACAGGTTGTCTTAAAATTCTTGAGCTCTCTCAGTTTTGGTATTTCTAGCTGTATTACGTGCGAACATATCGTAACTCGTAGCTTAAGAAGCTCGTGGTGTTAAGACACACTTGTCAGGCCACCACGTAAAACACAGGTACATTTCTGTATTACGTTAGCATTTGATAAATATTTTCTTAAAAAACTTTCCTTAATAGCGCCTTTCACGTATATAGTCGTTTCGTTGAACTCTGCCAAAATTGCTGGAAGCCGATTATAATCTACATCACCATCACACCATTGTAAGCCATTGATATTAGTCACATCAAAATCATTTTAACGACGCGCTTTCGGGTACAACTCCTGTTAAGGATATGGTGGTGCAAAATGATGAACCACAGGTAAAGTTGATTCAAAAGGTAAAACAGCTAGTTCTTTTACAAAATATTGACCGTTTCCCCCGCACACAAACAGGATGTCTATAATAACTTGTGCCATGTCTCACTGTTACACGGTTTGCAATGAAATGAAAGAAATGTTTAGAGTAGTGGTGCTTATATTTTATTCCAACAACTATTCAAATTTCATCAAATGATCTAAAAGTAATTGTTTAATTTGATAACAAGGCAAACATCACTTAACAACTTATTTACATGATATGAATATCTAAACTATAAAATGCAAATATGTATAAAATTTTAATACAATAAAAATGGATAATATTTATTCTCTATACAAAAAACTGTAAGTGTTACCATAGCAGTCTGATCTACACCTTTTGAAAACCATAATGGTAAGGGAAATATTCATCCGACACACCTCTTTTGTCAAAAGTAAATCTCAGGAGTTTTTTTTCGGGTTCTGATACAACAACACCTGGACGCTTTCGCTTGATTTTACGTTCGGTCGTCACATGTACACCATCAGATAAATCATCCTCCAAAACTAAAGATTTTAAACATTTAATATTTACAACTATTGAGTTTTCGAAATTAAGAGTTATGCCTTTACATTTAACCACATGTTCGGGACCATGTTCAGTTTCAATTTTTAAACCATATGTCTTAGGGCCTGTACTCACATATTCCGATATATAAGCATCAGAACCATAACATGCCACCTCATTGGTCAAATCACCCAAGAAGTCAGAGATTGGAAAATTCATGGGTTTGTCTTTACTATCTACAAATATGACACTGTCTGTGTCACAGTAGAGAATCGATGAACCCAGTTTTTCCAATAGTTCGTATAATTTAATTCTAGCCAGTGCCGTTGTATAAGCTGCGATAGGTATGTTTGCATGTGGCAAAGTTCTCAGATTTTCTTCTACATATTTCCATGTAACCCACATGTTATCATTATCAACCGGGTAAATTGAACAAATTTCTACACCTGGTGATTGGAGAAGCTCACAAAATTGTTTGAAATTATTAATCACTTTAGTGTTTGTTTGATCATCCCTTTGACCGAACTTGCCCCACAATGAGTTTAAACAAAGTTTGGCAATATTACGTCGTCGTGAAACTTTATTCTTCTCGGCACATTTTTTACACAGTGTAAAATACAATTTATTGTTGTTTTTCAAGGGTAACACAGGAATGAGAAGGTCGTTGGGAGCAATTACATCGCATTTAATGAAACCATGCATTGAAAGAATTTCATGTATAGGAGGTATATTGTCATTTCGAAATATCTCAGGATGCTTTATGGGGTACGGTGCGTATTTGTTGATATACGGGTACAGACCGGTAAAGTCTAAATAACGTATTACCTCTCCCTCTTCTGCTTTATGGTATAATTTGAATACCTCAGTACGAAATCGAAATAGAGCATCCCGCACACATAGTGGTGGCATTATATCATTATAATATTCCCGCAATTTTTCATTTAAAACACGGTCTTTATTTAGTACTTTTTCAAATTCACATTCCCACGAATATACCAGATTATATCCATTTCTCCTTATCGCCTCGATACGTCTTTGTGTGCTTTCATATCTTTGATTTATTGTTTTTAAACCCAACGAGCTATTTTCAGTCGTTTCTTGAAATTTAAAGCAATCTCTACAAACGTGATAATAACAGCCAAAAAACTCAAAGACAGTATTTGATTCTTTATGAAAGCTGTCGACATAGAATCCACACTTATCCAACTTTAACTTACCATTGTTGTTTGCGAAAATTATCAAGCCGCTAGTTCGTGAGTTTTTCCAAGCCAGATACTTACAAGAAATTACGGAATGTGTTTTACTTTTGAAATAGCCTGTTTTAGGTATTACGCTTAAGATATTTTTTTCAAGACATTTTTTCTGAAAAACTAGCATACATGTCGATGCAATTGTGAGACTTTCTATTAAGGGGTTCACATCGGTCATTTTAATAAACTCATCCATAAACCTTATACATCCTCGTCGTAAAATATCAACATCATTTACACAATATCGCAACAACTCATTTCTATTATTGAAAATATCTTGTGTTTTTGTATTGTACAATTTTAAAAAGGTCATACTTTCTTTAGGTTTCATTGTATCGCAACCGTACATTTCTGGTGGTGGGTATTTACCGATATAATTTATATTCTCCTCGGTATTGAAATAATAAGGAAAGTAACCTTTAGCACTGTCATCAATATCGAAAACTTGTGGAAACTTAGAAAGTGGAAACGGCAGGCAATTTAAAGAGTCAACAAATGAAACTTGTTCACATGTCAACTTCATAATTTTGGTTCCATTCATTAAAGGTTCAATATGTTTTTTTCTAGCTATTAACTCCGAAATCGAGAAATGACCATCATACCCTTGTAAATTATGTGCATAACAATATACGTTGCAAACATACGGTCTGGGTATTAAACAATAGTCTAGAAACCTTTGCACAACAGAGGATTGATCACTTTTTTCAAAAACATGCTGTATGTAAAAATTTATAAATTTTGTGCAAAATACACATATCTTGAAAGTGTCACATACAATTTTTCCTCTGAACTTTTTATCTAAATGGTAAGCGAAACATAGCGGTCCTCTAAACCCGCGATTACACTCGCTACAGTCAACCATCTGTGATACATACATGCAGGGTGGGAATGTGATACAGTACGGACATTTCATTTCACATTTATGAAACGAATGATTTGAAACTTTATCGCAATAGTTACAAATATAACTTTTGGAAAACAATCCGGTGACCGATTTTATGACGTAAAAATGTTTTGTTCTCTCGAAATAGAAGAGGTAATTTTTTTGCTGTTATATCCTGTAGCGGAATTTTAAAAAGGATGGAACTCGAATCTCGAATATTATCGAAAACAACAATTTGATACCCACATAAGTATTTTTGAAATTTATAAAGATCTAGGATGTTGCATCCATTCTCACTGATTACCACTTTGGCATTTTTACACAATTGATCAGCCTTCAAATCCAAAGATTGTAAAATGACTGAACTATTAACACGGCTTATATTACCCTCGACCATTTCTATTGCGTAACAAATACACCTTGGTAAACATGAAATATCGTCAGCTTTAGTGGTTTTACCCGCATCCACTAATACTTTTTTCCTTTTTAAAAGTTTATCATCATCTGTGTACTTTTTATTTATACGCCCCCCACCGAAAGGAATGTTTACGACATCCTCATGGAACTCAATGATATCATCCGAAAGAAATTTAGTGTTTGATTGATTCACATTTGCTATAAGACCCATAATGTATTTCCCATTAATTTCCTGAACAGGCTTGAAACTTGACCATATGGTTTTAACGTGTGGTGATTTTGGGAGTGTTATTTTAAAGCTCATTTTACACTCCGAATTGGTGTTACCAAGAATGTCTGCAATTATCTTATCAAATATTTTTTCTAAAGCACTTAAAGGATCAACGGCTATATTGGCGAAGTCCTTCATCTGAAAGCTTAAGGTGACACCTGTGACGTTAAATTTTTTAAATTGCTTCTCTTTCCTGGAAATTATTCGAAACGATCTTGATATATCGCTTGAGCCACCCCCTTGTTGATTACCTTCACCAACACATTCTTGTTGAACATCATTAGAGCTGGAGGAGTTTTCATTATTTACCAAAAGATTAAATGTTTCGTTTAGCAAACCATTTGAAAACGACAGGTGATGTAGCTTTGAAAACTCTATCAACTGTAGTAAAACCTGTATCTCTCATCTAATGTCGGATAAATATTTCCATCCCTAAATTTATTTGTTGTATTCCTCAACCAGGTAATACAATCTTCAAAACTTGATGTTAACGCAATTTTAAAATCGTTGATTATTTTATCCATCTTTTTATTTACTTACTATTTGATGTTATTAAAACTAATACACTATCTTAAACTATTTAGTAATTTTATTAGCTTCATTTTCTCCGCTCCAGTTGCTATCGGTATTATTTTGTAAAGCTCAGCCCTCTGCTGACGCAACTTCATCTGACGTCCACCACGCTTCTTTTTTTGGGGGGGCTGCGCTGACGTAGGTGCAGGCACGAACTTTTTGCGCTGCAACCGTCTTTGCAGCTCCTCAATCGTCAGAGGTTGAGGTCCTGGGAGAGGTGACGTCCCCCTCACCTTTACAGGCTGTTGGTACTCCGTTGCGGCTCCTGACGCAGCTTCTTCACCCTGCTCGACTGCTGCGGCTCCTGACGCAGTCTCTTCTAGCTGCTCGACTGCTGCAACCCCAGCCAAAAATTTTTGCGGCCGTGGGATGTCAATGGACGAATATCTCTTTCGATATTCCTCTATCGTTATTCTTTTAGGAATTTTTTTAACAAACATCCTAAGCTGACGTATAGTCAGCTGCAAAATAGGCCTTGTGGGCCGCGATTTTTAAAAAAATATAAAATTTGCTGTAAACAAAAATAGAGAGAGAAAAATTAATATATATATATATATATATAAAAAAATATTAACTTCAAAATCAAAAACTTACCTCTCTGATAGGTTATCAGAGTGCCGTCCGACAATTTATGATAACCCATGGTACCAGCCACGGGTTTTTATACAGATTTTTCCACGCTGCACAATATACAAATTGCAAGCATATGCATGTAGTCTGTGCTACCTACCGTGTTAACCAAACGGCATTTTCTCATGAAGCTAATTAATTCACATTGCAAATTGGGTCATACCACTTAATTACTACATTTCGCAATATAGTGTAAAATATGTACAACACAAAAACTCATCAACAATGCGGAAGACATTGCGTTTTTTAATGATATTCACCCTCAGTTGGTTCAATATACAAGTCTTTTCATGTCCAGCGATTCTTGCCTCAAGCGCACCAAGCAAGCGTAAGCAAGCATAAAGCATCTTCTAATTGGCATACACACAGTTTGATTGTGGATTACGCCATCGCTCAACACTATATATGACGTTGGGGAATACCTACCATTTCAGTTTAAGATGCAGGTGATATTAAATTCTTTCCACATAATATTTTCTTTTTTCGCAAGTCTGTTGATTCGTAAGCGAGTTATTTAATATGCACCCAATTGCAACACGGACACGAAAATGCCCCCATTGATGATACGATCGAATCAGTATGAATGGCAAACAACAAGAACAAAATGCATAACCGTTACGTACAACGTATAACCTGTCGTTCGGTAGAAAATCATTCATGAAACATCTCTACACGGAAATAACCACCTGTTGACGGTCAACCTTGAGCAAATACCTTTTTTGAATACATCTCAACGTACATGTGCATGAAGTTAATTGATATGCGACCGAGATGATACGATCGAATCAGTATGAATGGCTATTACCATTAAAATTTCGCACTTCTTTTCACCCTTCGTTCGAACAAATAAGTACAGCAACACAGCGTAAAGAAATCAATGGGTGCATATTACATTAAGCTAAATTTTATACAGAGCCACAGAAAATGTACGTGCAAGGCTTTAACCTGTAACATTCATTCGTTGCCTTAAACAGCTGCTTCATACATTCGCTTGAAACATGCAAGGCATCGCCAACGAATGAGCGAAATTCAAGTTGAATTTGGTTTTCTGCGCGCCTGGTTCCCCATTTTACAATGCTAGTAAGATCGAAATTCAAGTTGAGTTTGAACATACATCTATAGCTGCAGATATTACATATCGATATTACAAGGAGCTCATCGTAAGCAAGTTAATTGTATGCACTCCTCTGCTGTTACGATCGAAATTCAAGTTGAGTTTGAACATACATACATACATACGTTAATATAGTTTCTTTTGCAAGTCTCTCTGTTGATTCGGAAGCGAGTTAATTAATATTCACGACATCGCCAATGAACGAAATTCAAGTTGAATTCGCACATGAAGGTACAGGGTATGGGTATGGGGTTTTCTGTCTGGTTTTCTGCGCGCCTGTTACACCATTTTACAAAAATTGACTTTAACAGCCTTTCTAACGTACTCTAAGCCTCCTAACGACCAACCAGTTATGCATACAACATCTCGCAACACATGACACATCTCACAAACTACAGCAAAAACATCTGACCCTATTTCTACCACCTTTGACTACCTGACGCACCCAACCGCAACACCCCGACCCTCTATAGCCTTACATCAACGTTCAAAATCAGCGCCAACCACCTGATCTGCTATTGCCTTCTACCAGCGCCGCCAATCAACACCACACACCTGATCCTCCACACCCTACCACATCCTCACGCAACCAATCAACCACAACACCCTTTTACCAACACTGCAAATCACAGCCCTAACCCAGGCCCTCCATAGCCCTCTGCCAACGCCACCAATCACCGCCACACACCTGAACAAACCTCTACACCCTTCTACCAACCACGCTCGGGAACCCCTCACAACACAACACAAATCACCGACACACACCTGAACAAACCTCTACACCCTTCTACCAACACTGCAAATCACCGCTCACCATCTGACAACCCCAACCAACCAACCGCAACACCCCTCTTACAAACAAAAAATCAACGCCACCACGCGACCGTACCCCAGACTAAAAATGGCACTGATTCCCCATCTAAACCCCTTGTAACCTAGTACACCAAGAGCCGAGCTGCAGAGGTTGGTTGTGATTGAAAAAGTGGTTCACACCCATAGAAAACCCGGTTCAAAGGTACGTCACTTACTACTCAGGTGTGTGGCGGTGATTGGCGGCGTTGGTAGAAGGCTATGGAGGGTCTGGGTTAGGGCTGTGATTTGCAGTGTTGGTAGAAGGCTGTTGTGGTTGGTTGGTTGCGTGAGGTAGTGGTAGGGTGTGGCGGATCAGGTGTGTGGTTGTGATTGGTAGAAGGCTATAGAGGATCGGGTTGTTGCGGTTGTTTGGTTGTGTCAGGCCGTGGTAGGGTGTAGGGGATCAGGTGGTTGGCGGTGATTTTTAGCGTTGGTAGAAGCCTATAGAGGATCGGTGTGTTGCGGATGTTTGATTGCGTCAGGCCGTGGTAGGGTGTGGCGGATCAGGTGTGTGGTGTTGATTGGCGCCGTTGGTAGAAGGCAATATCAGATCAGGTGGTTGGCGCTGATTTTGAACGTTGATGTAAGGCTATAGAGGGTCGGGGTGTTGCGGTTGTTTGGTTGTGTCAGGCCGTGGTAGGGTGTAGAGGATCAGGTGGTTGGCGGTGATTTTTAGCATTGGTAGAAGCCTATAGAGGATCGGTGTGTTGCGGATGTTTGGTTGCGTCAGGCCGTGGTAGGGTGTGGCGGATCAGGTGTGTGGTGTTGATTGGCGCCGTTGGTAGAAGGCAATAGCAGATCAGGTGGTTGGCGATGATTTTGAACGTTGATGGAAGGCTTAGAGGATCGGGTTGTTGCGGATGTTTGGTTGCGTCAAGCCGTGGTAGGGTGTGGAGGATTAGGTGTGTGGTGTTGATTGGCGCCGTTGGTAGAAGGCAATAGCAGATCAGGTGGTTGGCGATGATTTTGAAAGTTGATGGAAGGCTATAGAGGATCGGGGTGTTGCGGATGTTTGGTTGCGTCAGGCCGTGGCAGGGTGTGGAGGATCAGGTGTGTGGTGTTGATTGGCGCCGTTGGTAGAAGGCAATAGCAGATCAGGTGTTTGGCGATGATTTTGAACGTTGATGGAAGGCTATGGAGGATCAGGTGTGTGGTGTTGATTGGCGCCGTTGGTAGAAGGCAATAGCAGATCAGGTGTTTGGCGATGATTTTTAACGTTGATGGAAAACTATGGAGGATCGGGGTGTTGCGGATGTTTGGTTGCGTCAGGCCGTGGTAGGGTGTGGAGGATCAGGTGTGTGGTGTTGATTGGCGCCGTTGATAGAAGGCAATAGCAGATCAGCTGGTTGGCGATGATTTTGAACGTTGATGAAAGGCTATAGAGGATCGGGGTGTTGCGGTTGGGTGCGTCAGGTAGTCATAGGTAGTAGAAAATAGGGTCAGATGTTTTGGCTGTAGCTGTGGTTTGTGAGATGTGTCATGTGTTGGGAGATGTTGTGTGCATAACTAGTTGGCTGTTAGGAGGCTTAGAGTACGTTAGAAAGGCTGCTAAAGTTTTTTTGTAAAATGATGAAACAGGAGCGCATGAAAGCCAGACAGAAATAGCATACATGTACCTTCATGTGCGAATTCAACTTGAATTTCGTTCGTTGGCGATGTCGTGAATATTAATTAACTCGCTTACGAATCAACAGAGAGACTTGCAAAAGAAACTATATTAACGTATGTATGTATGTATGTTCAAACTCAACTTGAATTTCGATCGTACCAACAGAGAAGTGCATACAATTAACTTGCTTACGATGAGCTCCTTGTAATATCGATATGTAATATCTGCAGCTATGAATGTATGTTCAAACTCAACTTGAATTTCGATCGTACTAGCATTGTAAAATGGTGAAACAGGCGAGCAGAAACCGTGCATGTTAATTCAAGTTTTCCTTCAAGCGAATGTATGAAGCACCTGTTTAAGACAACGAATGATGGGTACAGTTTAAAGCCTTGCGCGTACATTTTCTGTGGCTCTGTATAAAATTTAGCTTAATATAATACGAACCAATTGATTTCAATACGCCATATTGCTGTTCTTATTTGTGCGAACGAAGGGTGAAAAGAAGTGTGAAATTTTAATGGTAATAGCCATTCATAATGATTCGATCGTATCATCAGTGGATGCATATTAATTAACTCGCTTACGAATCAACAGACTTGCGAAAAAAGAAATATTATTGGGAAATTTCAATATCACCTGCATCTTAAACTGAAATGGAAGGTATTTTTCGACACTATAGATGACGTCGCGTCGGGAGGATCCTAAACGACCGGTTGTGGAGTTGTTGTCGAATGTTACGCGTCTTGAGTTGAATTCAGGTGAAATGGAATGATGGGAAATGGTGTAATACATAATTAAACTGTGTGTATGCCAATAAGAAAATGCTTTATGGTTGCTTACGCTTGCTTGGTACGCTTGAGGCAAGAATCGCTGGACATGAAAAGACCTGTATATTGAACCACCTGAGGGTGAATGTAATTAGTGTCTGCGGAAAAAATGTGTTTTAAGCAGTGCATATTTAATTACTTTACACGTGTGGTATAGGTGAAGGTTAAGGCTGATGGGTGAATGCTTTTGTGTTGCGGATCGCGTATTCGTTCTGTATATTGAAATTATCTGAGGATGCATATAATTAGCTCGTGTAGAAACATCTGCTATTGAGTTTGCAATTACTCACCCGTATTACCCTATGTGCGCGTAGACAGTATAACAGTGAAGGGTTGCAGTCAATTATCAGGCAGAAGTTTTTTAAGTCTTTTGGAAGAAGTTGGGACACGAAAAATATGGTGAGTAATAATATTACACACATATTGGTAATGTTTCTTTTTAATCCTTTGTTCTTTTTTCCAGAAAACTGTAGAAGTGTTGAACAATGTATGCGAGTACAGTCCGGATCAACACGTAGCACTTGTTGCTTTGGAACACGGAAAGAAATATAGGGTTAAATGTTTTCGTTTGATCAACAAGCAATATGGATCACGCCTCACCGTACACCTAACCAATGGAACCTTTTGCTTTCTTCCACCAAGATTCTCAGAGAAAATAAAGAAACAGCGTCAAATTGAGGATCTTAACGATATTGCGGAAAACTATCCGATTTTCGAAGGTAAAGATGACGCTAGAGGTGGATATTTAAAAATAAAATTTGTTCAGCATAACAACGATGAATTTGAATAAAGAGTCGCTTTTGCCACACAGCATTGTTTTATTTCTATTTCAAATTTTTCCATTTCACATCAGTGTAAGAAGAAATAAAAGACTGGCCCGAATGTAATTTATATTTTTTACTTAAATATCTCTTTCAAAACTTTTCATTTCTCAATTTATAATAAAAACATATTAATTTTCTAATTCTGCCGGAGATTTTTCCACATGGCAGCATTCACAGGTATCTGGTCCGGAATCGGCGTTGTCAGAAAACCAAGGGCAGGATTTGTAATGTGACCCGTGAATTGATGTGCCAAAAGGTATCGTCGAATACAGCTTTAGTGTGTTGGTATCCTTTAACAGCTTCTCACGATGTTCATCCAGAAGTACATCCTCGTAATCCGCAACAAAATCTTCAAATTTATGTAGTTCTACCGTGCAAGACATCTTGTTTATCTAAAGGTTGTTTCTAAACTGACTATGTTAAATGCAAAAACCTCTCATTAAAAATTTTCTCTCTGAACTTTTTAGAAAGAACAGGGTTTATAATTTCATTTAGTTGTGAAATACGCTGGTGAAACCTAACTCTGTCACGAGCATGTATTTCCCACTCCCCTTTACGACTCATGCGATACGCATAGTTCCAGGCTATCATGCATCTAATGCAAGCTATATCGGTGAATTTAACATTGTTTTCCATTTTAGCAAGGTTTCACACTACATCTTTTATATCTATCCATGAATTATGCGCTGAAGAAAAACCGAGCCATTTTACAAGAACACAATGTTCCTCTTTTTTTAAAATTTTCTCGGCAAGGTGAACATCAGGGAGCTTTACCTTTGATAATTCTAACTCATAAAAACCAACTTGAATAGCGTTTCCTTGATAATTCTCAAGGATATATGTTCGCGGTTGTGTCTTTTTTACGACTCTTATCTTGAATATCTCTGTTGACCAATTCGGGGTGTAGCCTTTTTCAAAGACGTGCTTGTACTTGCTTATGCAAACATAATCACCGATTTTATATTTAGGTTTAGAAACAACCTTAACTTTCCTATGCAAAGTTGCAAGTAAATGAACTTCGTTAGATGTATTGATATCTATAGGTCTCATTTTAATAGTGTGATGATTGGTTCTATTGTTCTTATCAATGAGTCTTGGTAAAATATTAATCCAATGGTAATTACCCTTCAAACTGAATTCTTTCCACATAAGATTTTTAAACGTTCAATTAAACCTCTCAACAATGGATGCTTTCAATGAGCTGAATGTAGAGTAATGGTTTATTTCATAATACTTCAGCAGCTTGCGAAATACCTCGTTGAAAAATTCCTTGTTGGCGTCTGTTTGTAGGTTTCGGGGGATGCGCCTCTGGTTAAGAATTGATTCCGCAGCCTTTGCTACTACACCTGCACTTTTATTTTTAATAGGTAGAGCCCATGCATATTTAGAGAATGTGTCAATTACAGTTAAAAGAAACTTTGTTCCATGATTTTCAGATGAGAAGGCAGTCATATCAACTAGATCAGCTGGCCACAAATCATCTATACCCCTAATGGTGACCCATCGACGTGCAAATCGTCTACGAGCGGGTCTGTGGAGCTCATTGACTACTTGTCGTTTACTCATCATACTCAAAAAGATATAAATTTCTTTACACCATTATATTTACGTACAATTTCGTCAAAGATATGCTTCACTTTAAACACCCGTTCACTATGATGATTGCAGGCCCGTCTGGGTGTGACAAAACGACTTTTATAGAAAATCTTCTTGCAAACCAGACGATGATTCAACCGCAAATAAATAATGTAATATGGTGAAATGCCGAACAGCATGCTATACCAGTACACAAACCTATTAAGAATATAGAATTTTTAAATTCAATTCCTGAAGAATTTCCGAATACATGGTATAACAAAAATCGCACTACCAAAACGAAGAAATGAGAAAAGTGTATCAGATAAGAGAGGTATTTCTAAACGGTCTGTACCCACTGAAGACGTAAGCGTTACCAAGGTACCACAATCTGTACCAATTGAAAAAGATTCAAAAGCAATAATCGCTAAAGTTGTTGGGTTGGGTAAATATCATGTTCGTTTTAGATGGTATGCGAATGATTTGCAAAAGTTATGTTATAAGGGAAATGATATGAACTTTTCATCATTCCTTTCATCATTTTTCTTGGCAATTAGACCTGACTATTATAACTATTACTTAACCGAAATCAAACAAATAATACACGATCGTATCGTAGAAGATAGAGATGAAAAGGCAATTGCCGACATAAGAAGTATTATAGAAGACAGAGATTTTTGTATACATATTTATCAGTCTGGAAAGATTGCTGAAAAGGTTTATATAAAATTAGGTGTAAAATTTGAATCATTCCGGGCATTTATTGACTACATGATTGGGCAGATTCCGAGAAACAAACGAAACCATGCCGAATTATTACAGATGATTGATCAATATATTCATCCGGCAAATAGTTTAAGAAACAAGCGGAACAAAAAGGCGAAACCGACTACCCACACATTTCATCTAAAAGATTATGGTGTGAAGGTTAATGTAGAGCTACCTATTGCGTCACCGATTAACATAACAGATTTCATTGCCCTATTACTAAGCGGAATTGAATTCAACGATGAAGAGCTACTTGATAAAGAAAAGCCATCTGAAACCACAACATATCAACTGCGAAAACAGGTGTTTAACAAAATTGCCTCAGCTATCCGTGGGTCTGTATCCCGTGCCGTTAAAAACTCCGGTACAGAAATATTACCCGATGGGTGGATCCAAACAACCGATTTCCACACTATTATTGATATGCCATACAAAAGAGCCGATGGATCAAAAGCTACAACTCCTGTCCCGATAGAGGTGGATAAAACCGACAATATAGCTGGCTTATTCATCGACGCTTTCCTAAAACCACCCGTTGAGAAGCGCGATCCCGAATCGATCGATACAGAAATAAAAGAGTCGTTTGATAAATCAATAATGCTAGACAGTATAAGTCAGCTAGAAAAATCATTATCTGTTGAGAAAAGAACATATTGTGACTCATCCAATAAAGGTATTGATGGTTGTGAAAAAAAAACAAATTGATAAACGTTTATACAGATATCATTAAACCCAGAATAATAGGAAATAAACTGGTGAGAAATCTACGAGCGATCCCCTTGAAAGGCTGTGATAGCGTGTTTAGATTCGAGCATGTGGAGTACTGTCCACTTGAGAAAAGCTTTATTGAAAGTATCTCAATCAAAATTATAGATCATCAAGGTGAGTAAGTCAACTTTGAACCTAGCTTTATTCCAACATATGTCATGCTTCATTTCAAGCGAAGGTTAGAATCTGTAAATATTCCTACGTCGTAAATATCAACATAGTTTGGACACTGAATTTAACACAGTTCTATACTAATGCGATGAATTCACACTACGCACGTTACTACCTTGTCCAGAGTGGAGGTAGATTATCAGACATTGGAGAATTATATCGATCGCCACTTGTGTACCAGCGAGGAAGGGGTGTTGGAAGTTTTTTTCAGTGGGTTGATACGTTATCTTCAGCCTTTATTTCTGTCCGGTGCAAAAGCTATAGGAAAACAAGTCATCAAAACGGGAAAGTCCATTTTTAAAGAGGCAGGAAGTAAACCACTGAAGCAGGTACTAAAGGAGCAAGGGAAATCTGCAGTACATGAATTAACCCAAAAAGGTATAAATAAAATATTTGATAAAATGGAGGGTAGAGGAAGACGAATGGCTATAAAAAGAGCTAACCCTTACACAAGTAAGCATTTGAAATCAGTGCCTAAGCATAAAAAAGGGCGTAAGGTGAGAAAGCTGTCATCGAGCAAGACTAAGAAAACTATAAAACGACGGCGCCGAGTAAGAAGGCGTGCATTGGATATATTTGACAGATAGATAATACCTTCATGATGCAGAAAGAGTGTATGAAGTCTGAATTGGATATTTTTGCCTCCCCACCAATTCAAAACAGTATTTTGAAAACCGAAGAAGTTGCTTACAAACCCATTGCATCACTGGACAATTCTTTCTTGTTGGAATTTGTTTCGCTTGGTCATGGGGATACATATCGTGACTTATCGAGCATCTACTTACGGCTCAAGGTGCAACTGATTAAACTAAAAAATGGTAAAGAAGAACTTTTCACCGGAAAAGAAAAAATTAAGAAAGCTGATGGGAGTGAAGGTGGAGCTGATCCGGTTGGTGTAGCTAACAACCTCATGCACTCAATTTTTAGACAATGCACTGTACAATTGAATGGGAAAAATATAGCTCAGACAGACAACAATTACCACTATCGCGCCTATATTGAAAATTTACTGAACTACGGTAAAGACGCTGCATCCACACATTTGGAATCGGCCGGGTGGTATCTAGATCAGAACGAGATGGAGATGATTGAAGACTCAAGACCTGGCGGTGGTCCTACCGAGTTGAATGAAGGCTATCTTAAATGGTCTGCAATGATTGAGAAGAGTAACGTGGTCGAACGGATGGGCACAATTCACACCGATCTGTAAAATCAAGATAAACTTTTATTGAATGGAGTGGACTTACGTTTAACATTATCATTGGAAAAACCGGAATTTTATTTGTACTCGAAAGAAAATGACTTTAACCCACGTGTCAAAATACTAGAAGCGGCAATGTTCATGAATCATGTTACCGTCAACCCTAGTATATTGTTAGCACATGAAGCTGTACTACAACGCACAAATGCCGTTTACCCATACAAGCGAGTGGAAGTGAAAACTTATACACTACCCACTAACACATTCACACTATCTCTTGATAACGTAGTGATCGGACAATTACCGAACCTGCTTGTTTTCGGTATGGTGGATAATGACACATACACCGGAAAGCGCACAAAAAACCCATTCAACTTTAAGCACAACAACATAACTAATTTCAATCTATCAGTTAACGGCGTTCAAGTGCCAAACCAACCGTTTGAGTTTGATTATTCGTGTGATAAACCTGTTAGCACTAGAGGATACCTTACTCTATTCAAGGCCACTGGTATTAACTACTTTGATAAAGGTCATCAGATATCTAAGAAATTCTTCGACAACGGTTGTTTCTTACTAGCATTTGACTTAACAGCGGACAGCTCATACGATTCGGGTTGTGGCGGTTTGTTGAATCAAGGTGTGGTGAGGATCGAAGGGCGGTTCAGAGAGGCTTTGAAGAAAAGTGTCACCTGCATTATTTTCGCTGAATATGGTGGAAGTATTGAAATCGATAAGAACCGTAATGTATTCACAAGCTTCTAAAAGTATATAAATAACGTGAACATGTGAGATTTTGATAGAGGCTGCTCCAGAAAATAGTCATGACGCATTGTCTAGCGAATATTGAATACTTCTCAAAAGGTCATTTAACCTTTTCCAAGAAAGTCTCAATTGCGGGGTTCACCTCTCAGAACAAACTTTATTCAAAGGAAATCACGTATATATATCCTACTTCCTCAGCTATAAGTACAGATCAGACAGGTGTATTTGGAAACTTAGAGCTCAAAAGGCTTGATGAAGATCTTTTCAGGTCCCTGGCGAAATTCGCAACAGTCTTCGTAAATGGAGACTCAACAAGGGGGTTCCTACAGAGTTACGTAACATCTCACACAAAGGTTGTAAACCTTGGAAACATATTCCTGAAAGAACAGGAATGAACACGATAGAGATCATCAGCACATTGAGAAGTAACATTAAAACAAACAGGTATTTTAAAGGTGTTTTCCCCTGTAATCGTTTACCTTGAAAAGTAAGGAAGCCTGCATGTGTCATCGCCAAGAACGGTCCGGCCAGTAAAAGAGGACGCCATTGAGTTGCATTTTATTGCCCGAAAAAAGGTCCGGCTGACTTTTTTGACTCGTTTGGTAAATATCCTGATAACAAGTTCTCTAAAAAATTCCTTCATCAAAATAAGAAAAGTGTTTGTGAATAATAAGCAGCGGTTACAAGGCAGCCTCTCGACAACATGTGGACAGTATTGTTGCGTTTTTCTACATTTTCGTTGTAGTGGCAGAAGTCTCAAAAAATTCCGAAAACGGTTTTCAACTACAGATTACAATTTCAATGATGGTGAAATTATAAATTTATTTCGCAAAATTTATATGAAGGACAATTCACAAAATGGGGGTGAGTTTTGTAACCAGACTTGCATGCGAGAAGGCGATATAAAAGCAACTTAAAACGCCGTACCCACCACAGTTTATTTCTCGAGCTACGAAGGATGTCAACCTCTGTTAACATGTCTACTAAGCAATCACAAGCTTCTAAACGTGAGGTGCAGAAGAAGAGAAAAGCAACGAAAACTTCATCTAGTATCATCTCCAACTCCAAGGAAACCAAGACAAAAACACTCCCCAAGTCTAGTGTGCCGTGCGATGAAGATGTTCTTTTGAATTATACGTACTATCTAGATGGATGCCATAATCGCAGGATAACACTAGGATTTGACCCACGAACATTTCAAGCAAAGGCCATCTTTCACTATCACGGACGGTTCCCGCTAGCAGTTGACCACAGCCAATGGAATACGTTGTACAAACACCTAAGCGATTTAAAAGGCACAGCAGGCGTTCAGTTCTCAGAGAACCAATTAGGATCTTTGAAACGTTACCAGATACCTGTAGGCGTTGGTAGCATAACACTAAAATATGCAGAACTATTCAAGCTATTTGAGATGATGGAGTTCTTCAATATGGGTATGCACCACAACAACCTGGCTTCGGAATGTGTTAAGGAATATTACGAGCTGTACTGTAACAGGTGCAAAGAGACAGATCTGTTGAAGCTAAGTCATGAAGACTTTTCATTCCATCTCGAATATATTATATAAATATTAACTATTCAAGACTTTTTTATAAATTTCCAATTTTATACAGTTGTATTCTTATTTTTGACGTTTTGAAATAAAACAACACAATTATACATTGCAAAACATATTTTATTCTCACACTAGTAATACGCATTATTCATTAAATAATACATATAAAAGTTGATACAATTTTGAGCGGCACATCTTGTTGTAGGCAATGGGACGTGAATTCTACAGGTTGTCTTAAAATTCTTGAGCTCTCTCAGGTTTGGTATTTCTAGCTGTATTACGTTAGCATTTGGTAAATATTTTTTTAAAAAACTTTCCTTAATAGCGCCTTTCACGTATATAGTCGTTTCGTTGAACTCTGTCAAAATTTCTGGAAGTCGATCATAATCCACATCATCATCACACCATCGTAAGCCATTGATATTAGTCACATCAAAATCATTTTGACGACGCGCTTTCGGGTGTAACTCCTGATAAGGATATGGGGGAGCATAATGATGAACCACAGGTAAAGTTGATTCAAAAGGTAAAACAGCTAGTTCTTTTACAAAATATTGACCGTTTCCCCCACACACAAACTGGATGTCTATAATAACTTGTGCCATGTCTCACTGTTACACGGTTTGCAATGAAATGAAAGAATTGTTTAGAGTACTGGTACTTATATTTTATTCCAACAACTATTCAAATTTCATCATATGATCTAAAAGTAATTGTTTAATTTGATAACAAGGCAAACATCACTTAACAACTTATTTACATGATATGAATATCTAAACTATAAAATGCAAATATGTATAAAATTTTAATACAATAAAAATGGATAATATTTATTCTCTATACAAAAAACTGTAAGTGTTACCATAGCAGTCTGATCTACACCTTTTGAAAACCATAATGGTAAGAGAAATATTCATCCGACACACCTCTTTTGTCAAAAGGAAATCTCAGGAGTTTTTTTTCGGGTTCTGAAACAACAACCCCTGGACGTTTTCGCTTGATTTTACGCTCTGTTGTCACACGTACGCCTTCAGTTGAATCTTCATCCAAAACTAAAGATTTAAGGCATTCAAAATTTACAACTTTCAAGTTTTCGAAGTTAAGAGTTATTCCTTTACATTTAATCACATGTTCAGGACCATGGTCAGTTTCAATTTTTAACCCATATGTCTTAGGACCTGTACTCACATATTCTGATATATAAGCATCAGAGCCATAGCATGCCACCTCATTGATCAAATCACCCAGGAAATCAGAGATTGGAAAATTCATGGGTTTGTCTTTACTATCCACAAATATGACACTGTCTGTATCACAGTACAGAATCGAGGAGCTCAGTTTTTCTAGTAATCCCTATAATTTAATTCTAGCTAGAGCCGTTGTATATGCAGCAATAGGTTTGTTTGCATGTGGTAAAGTTCTTAGATTTTCCTCTACATATTTCCATGTAACCCACAAGTTATCATCATCAACCGGGTAAATTGAACAAATTTCTATACCTTGCGATTGGAGTAATTCACAGAATTGATTGAAATTATTAATGACTTTAGTGTTTGTTTGATCATCCCTTTGGCCGAACTTGCCCTACAATGAGTTTAAACAAAGTTTGGCAATATTACGTCGACCAGAATTTTTTTGAATTTGGTTTTTATCAAAAATAATACATTCCCTTCTCTTGTATGATTCAATAAAACTATCTTTACCCTCATCTGATATATATTCATTACCCCATCCACTGGCCATCTGTTTAATTTTTAAAAAATTATTGACATACTCAGTAAACAATCCGCCAGTTTTTGTGTTAGGGTCGTACACTGTGTACTCATACTTCCACACCTCATACACTTTCAAAATTTTGTACCCCTTTTCAACAGCCGCAGTTGCCGCTCATCACCTGAATGATCGCAACCTGAAATGTCACATTTTCTACAAAGTGTACAATACAATTTATTGTCGTTTTTCATGGGTAACACAGGTATCAGAAGGTTGTTAGGTGCAATTACATCACATATAATGAAACCATGCATTGAAATGATCTCATGTATGGGGGATGTTATCATTTCGAAATATCTCAGTATGTTTTATGGGGTACGGTGCGTATTTGTTAATATACGGATAAGGACTAGTAAAGTCCAAATAACGTATTACCTCTCCTTTTTGACAGCATGGTATAATTTGAACACCTCTGTACGAACTCCAAATAGAGCATGCCGCACACATATTGGACGATTTATGTCATTATAATATCGTAGCAATTTCCCATTTAAAAGCTTGTCTTTATTTAGTACATTATTAAATTCACATTCCCATGTATATACTAGATTGTATCCATTTCTCTGCATTGCCTCGATACGTCTTTGTGTACTTTCATATCTTTGATTTAAAGTTTTTAAAGTCTGAAGGTTATTTTCCCCCGATTCTTGAAATTTAAAACATTCTCTACAACCGTGATAGTAACATCCAAAGAACTCATAGACAGTATTTGACTCTTCATGAAAACCGTCAACATATAGCCCACACTTATCCAACTTTAAGCTGAGATTAGCAGACCGTTAATTTGGGAGTTTTTCCAGGCTAACCACATACAGGCAATGATGGAATGTGTTTTACTTTTGAAATAACCACTTTTTTCTGTTAGAGTTCACATTGGTCAATTTAATAAATTCATCCATAAATCTTACACAACCTCGTCGTAAAATATCAACATCATTGACACAATATCGTAACAACTCATCTCTATTATTGAAAGTATCTTGTGTTTTCGTACTGTACCAATTTAAAAAATCCATTCTTTCCTTAGGCTTCATTGTATCGCAACCGTACATTTCAGGTGGGGGGTATTGACCGATATAATTTACATTATCTACAGTATTGAAATAATAAGGATAATAACCTTTAGCACTCTCTTCAATATTGAATACTTGTGGAAACTTAGAAAGTGGAAACGGCAGGCAATTTAAAGAGTCAACAAATGAAACTTGTTCACATGTCAACTTCATAATTTTGGTTCCATTCATTGAAATTTCAATATGTTTTTTTCTAGCTTTTAACTCCGAAATCAAGAAATGACCATCATAGCCCTGTAAATTATGTGCATAACAATATACGTTGCTCACATAAGGTCTGCGTATGAAACAATAGTCTAGGAACCTTTGCACAACAGAGGATTGATCACTTTTTTCAAATATATGATGTCTGACACCACATGTATCACATGGTTGTTTAATATCTTCATCTTGATAACAATTGCGACAAACATGTTGTGCTACAATTAAATTTGCAACATGTACAAAAGTTGAAGAGCTGTCTCCATACAGGCCGTCTTGAGTAGTTTCACAATCAAAAAATATTATGAGAAACTTTTTATCCTTTCTACCTATGTAGGGCTTTAAAAAACAGTTATGTTGGGACGGTTGTATTTTTGAACACATTTGACAGAAGTATTCGTCACATTGATGTTTGAGTCCTTATCTGTATGTAAAATTTATAAATTTTGTGCAAAATACACATATCTTGAAAGTGTCACATACAGTTTCTCCTCTGAACTTTTTATCTAGATGGTTAGCGAAACATAGCGGTTCTCTGAACCCACGATTACACTCGCTACAGTCAACCATCTGTGATACATACATGCAGGGTGGGAATGTGATACAGTACGGACATTTCATTTCACATTTATGAAACGAATGATTTGAAACTTTATCGCGATAGTTACAAATATAACTTTTGGAAAACAATCCGGTGACCGATTTTATGACGTAAAAATGTTTTGTTCTCTCGAAATAGAAGAGGTAATTTTTTTTGCTGTTATATCCCGTAGGGGAGTTTTAAAAAGAAAGGAATGTGGATCTCGAATATTATCGAAAACAACAATTTGATACCCACATAAGTATTTTTGAAATTTATAAAGATCTAGGATGTTGCAACCATTTTCTCCAATTACTATTTAGAATTTTTACACAATCGATCTGCCTTAAAATCTAACGATTGTAAAATGACTAAATTATTTAAACGATTTATATTACCCTCAGCCATTTCCATTGCAAAACAAATACTTCTAGGTAAGCATGAAAGATCCTTAGCGTTAGCGGCTTTTCCCACATCCACTAAAACTTTTTTTCTTTTTAAAAGGTCAACATCATCTGTGTACTTTTTATTTTCGCACCCCTCGCCGGAAGGAATCTTTACGATATCAGCATGGAACTGAATGACATCATCCGAAAGAAATTTAGTGTTTGATTGGTTAACATTCAATATAAGGCCAATTATATATTTACCATTAATTTCCTGAATGGACTTTAAAGTTGATCATATGGGTTTCACGTGTGGTGATTGCGGGAGTGTTATTGCAAAACTCATTTTGCACTCCAGATTTGCGTTAGCGCCAATGTTTTCAAGTACCTTATCGAAAATTTTCTCCAGTGCACTTAAAGGGCTATCAGTTATATTGGTGAAACCTTTAATCTGAAAGTTTAAGGTGACACCTGTGACATTAAATTTTTTTAAATAACTTCTCTTTCCGAGAAATAATTTTAAACGACCTCGATAAATCACTTGAACCTTCCCCTTGTTGATTACTTTTACCAACACATTCTTGTCGAACATCATAAGACTTGGACGTGTCTTCATTTTTAGCCAAAAGATTTCCTATATCACTTAACAAAACACTTGAAAACGACGTGTGATATAGATTTGAAAACGCTATTAACTGTAATAAAAATCTGTACTTTTCTTCTACTGTCGAATGAATATTTCCCTTTCTAAATTTATCAGCTGTGCATCTTAACCACGTAATGCAAGTTTCAAAACTTGTTGTTGTTAACATTATTTTAAACTCCTTAGTTATTTTTTCCATCTTTTATTATTATATAATTTCCCTTATTTCTATTTAATTTTATATTTTATTTTAAACTTCTTAAAATGTTTATTAATTTTAATTTTTCCTTTCCAAACGTGAGCGGTATCACACGGTGCAGCTCGGCTCTTTGCTGACGCAACTTAACGCGCTTCTTCTTTTTGGGGGGTTGTACAGGTACAGGCTCACGTGATGAGCGTGCACGTTGCAGTCGCCTTTGTAACTCCTCTATACTTAGTAGTTGAGGTCCTGTAAGGGGTGATGTTCGGCAATTTACACCTTTCAGCTCTTGACCCTTATCTACTGTTGTGCCTTTCACAAATAATATCGTTTTTATGAGTTCCAGACTCGATTTCGCTGGTTCTTGAACAAAGGCTTTAAGCTCTTGCTGGATATCCCGAATATCAGGCTTCCCTTCTTCCTTTTCAAAATTCGCAGAATATCTTTTGCGATATTCGTCCAAAGTTATTCGCTTAGGTATACTTTTGTTTGGGCTACTCATCCTAAGCTAACCTAAGTCAGCTGAAAATAGGTATTGTATGGCCACAATCTTTAAAAAAAGTATGACTGTAAGATTGGAAAAAGAACAAAGGATTAAAAAGAAACATTACCAGTATGTATGTAATATTATTACTCACCATATTTTTCGTGTCCCAACTTCTTCCAAAAGACTTAAAAAACTTCTATCTGATTATTGACTGCAGCACTTCACTTTTCTACTGTCTTCGCACACATAAGGTGTCATGGATAAGTAATTCCAAACCTCAATAGCAGATGTTTTCACACTAATTACTACAACATGAAACAGGTGGTACTTGAAATCATGCAATCCTTGAATTAATATTTTTGCCATCTGCTTTTCAAGCCACATTGTAGCACAACATTCAATAAATCTGTCACACACAAACACATTTTTTCCGCAGACACTAATTACATTCACCCTCAGGTGGTTCAATATACAGGTCTTTTCATGTCCAGCGATTCTTGCCTCAAGCGTACCAAGCAAGCGTAAGCAACCATAAAGAATTTTCTTATTGGCATACACACAGTTTAATTATGTATTACACCATTTCCCATCATTCCATTTCACCTGAATTCAACTCAAGACGCGTAACATTCGACAACAACTCCACAACCGGTCGTTTAGGATCCTCCCGACGCGACGTCATCTATAGTGTCGAAAAATACCTTCCATTTCAGTTTAAGATGCAGGTGATATTGAAATTTCCCAATAATATTTCTTTTTTCGCAAGTCTGTTGATTCGTAAGCGAGTTAATTAATATGCATCCACTGATGATACGATCGAATCATTATGAATGGCTATTACCATTAAAATTTCACACTTCTTTTCACCCTTCGTTCGCACAAATAAGAACAGCAATATGGCGTATTGAAATCAATTGGTTCGTATTATATTAAGCTAAATTTTATACAGAGCCACAGAAAATGTACGTGCAAGGCTTTAAACTGTACCCATCATTCGTTGTCTTAAACAGGTGCTTCATACATTCGCTTGAAGGAAAACTTGAATTAACATGCACGGTTTCTGCGCACCTGTTTCACCATTTTACAATGCTAGTACGATCGAAATTCAAGTTGAGTTTGATCATACATCCATAGCCGCAGATATTACATATAGATATTACAAGGAGCTCATCGTAAGCAAGTTAATTGTATGCACTCCTCTGTTGGTACGATCGAAATTCAAGTTGAGTTTGAACATAAATACATACATACGTTAATATAGTTTCTTTTGCAAGTCTCTCTGTTGATTCGTAAGCGAGTTAATTAATATTCACGACATCGCCAACGAACGAAATTCAAGTTGAATTCGCACATGAAGGTACATGTATGCTCTTTCTGTCTGGTTTTCATGCGCTCCTGTTTCACCATTTTACAAAAAAAAAAATTAGCAGCCTTTCTAACGTACTTTAAGCCTCCTAACAGCCAACTAGTTATGCACACAACATCTCCCAACACATGACACATCTCACAAACCACAGCTACAGCCAAAACATCTGACCCTATTTTCTACTACCTATGACTACCTGACGCACCCAACCGCAACACCCCGATCCTCTATAGCCTTTCATCAACGTTCAAAATCATCGCCAACCACCTGATCTGCTATTGCCTTCTACCAACGGCGCCAATCAACACCACACACCTGATCCTTCTTATCCTACCACGGCCTGACGCAACCAAACATCCACAACAACCCGATCCTCTATAGCCTTCTACCAATCACAACCACACACCTGATCCTCCACACCCTACCACTACCTCACGCAACCAACCAACCACAACAGCCTTCTACCAACACTGCAAATCACAGCCCTAATCCAGACCCTCCATAGCCTTCTACCAACGCCGCCAATCACCACCACACACCTGATACCAACACACAATCACAACCCCCATTCCACACCACACCCAACACCAAACCACTCTGATTCACCACTTCCCAAACAATCACCGCCACACACCTGATACAAAACCACAATCTCGGCACCCGTTCCTCCGTACACCCAAGACCAAGGCACTCTGATTCACCCTATCCCAGCCATACAAACGTGGTGCCCCAAGCCACTCGCTATTCTGATTGGAAAAGAATGAAAATGCCGTTCCCATCCATACAAAAACCGGTTCTGTGGTACGTCACTTACTACTAACATGCATTAACTAATGAATAATATGTTTTAATGAAATAAAATAAAAGATATTTGTATGCGATTTTATATATTTTAATTCATTTTAATACATGGAAAGTTGTGTTACAACCACAAAATAGCGGAAATTCATAAAAAAACTGGCATAATTTAAAGGTGTATACGATTCCCGTGATGGTATGAAAAAGTTTTCGTTATTTAACTTCAGTAGATTTTTCCCTCTGCATCTAGCACAATACTGGTCGTAATATTCTTTCACATCTTCCGAGCTGGAATTGTTGGTGATACATAACAATATTGAAAAAATCCATCATCTTGAATAATTTGAATAGTTCAGGGTTATAGTCCCATTACCAACAGATATCCGTTAGCGTTTCTATAGTCCAAGCTGGCTTTCAGGATACTCGTCATCTATTGTTTTCTTCAAATAATCGAGGTATTTGTAGAGTAATATCCATTGGTTGTAGTTTACAGGTTGCGGGAATTGTTCATGATTGTAGGAGATTATTTTGGCCTGGAATGTGCTCGAATCAAATCGAATCATAATTTTACGAAAATGACAGTCATCCAGGTAATACTTCGGTTTTAACTCTTTGAAACTGGGTATAGCGTCATAAATACTAAAACTATCAATTTCCGGTAAATCAGGCAACTTTTTATTCTTTTGGAGCTTTTGGTCCATCGTATCGCAGGTTTGAGTTCTCTTATTGCGAGAACTCTTATCAACGGGTCCCACTTTTACCTAAGGAGCTGGAATAAAGAACTGATGGATATGTGACTTCCTCACACTGCTTTTATACCACCAGTTTCTCGTTTAAATGTCTGGTTGCAATACTCTCCGCCATGTTGTGAAAAAGTATTTAAGAAGTTATTCCGGTATAAATGAAGTATTTTGTCATCATTGTTATCATAGTTTGTAGAAGAGAACCGTTTCAGAAAGTTTTTGAAACTCTTTCCACTAGAGCGATAGTAAAGGAAGACGCAAAAATATTGTCCACAAATTGTTGAGAAGCCACCTTGTAACCACTGCTTATTATTCACAAAAACTTTTTCGTTGATACGAAGGAATTTTTTAAAGTATTTGTTGTCTGGATATTTTCCGAATGAATCGAAATACTCGACGGGTCCCTTTTTAAGGCAGAAAAATGCCTCCTAATGTGTGCCACTTTTGTATATCGGGTCCGTGTTGGCGATGACACATGCGATTTCTTTATTCTTCGAGGTAAACGGTCAGAAGGATAAATGGTAAGTAATGGTATTACTTCTTATCACATTGATAATCTCCACAGTATTCATTCCTGTTCTTGTATGTTCTCTAGGTCTACAATCTTTGTATGTGATGTCACGTAACTTTGTAGGAATTCCTTTGTCGATTTCCCGTTCAGAAACGCTGTTGAAAACTTTGACAAAGATCTAATGAGATCCTCATCGAGTCGTTTGAGTTCCAAGTTTTCAAATCTGATCTGTGGTTATAACTGAAGAAGTAGGATATTTATACCTAATTTTCTTCGAATAAAGTTTGTTCTGTAATGTGAACCCGGTCAGCGATACTTTCTTAAAGAAGGTTAAGTGACCTTCTCAGAAGTATTCAACATTTACAAGGCAATGTGCCATGACTTCTGCTGTGTACTAAAGTAAATACTATCCAAATCTGATTGCTTTTGCGGTATATACATATAGCTATAGCTTATAAATACATCCCAATTTTTGTCAATTTCAAGCCTTCCATCATATCTCGCGTAAATGATACAGGTGACGCTTTTCTTTAAAGCTTCTCCTCCCTTGATCCTTACCACAGCTTGGTTTAACAAACAAGCGCATCCCGAATCGCGTGCGCTGTCTGCTGTTAAATCAAATGCTAGCAGAAAACAGCCATCATCAAAGAATTTATTGGATATCTGATGACCTATATCAAAATAATTGATTCCAGTCCCCTTGAACAGAGAAAGATATCCTCTAGTGCTAACTGGTTTTTCGCACGAATAATCAAACTCTTGAGAAAAGTTTCGTACTTGAACACCATTAACTGATAGATTGAAGTTGTTAATATTGTTATGCTTGAAGTTGAATGGATTCTTCGTGTGCTTTCCGGTGTATGAGTCATTATCCACCATACATAAAACAAGCAGGCTCGGTAATTGCCCGATGACTACGTTATCAAGAGATGAACTTCCACCCACTTGTACGGGTAAACTACATTCGAGCGCTATAATATAGTTTCATGCGCTATTAATATACTGGGATTGACCGCAACATGATTCATGAACAATGCCGCTTCTAGAATTTTTACGCGTGGATTAAAGTCATCTTCAGTCGAGTAAAAATAAAATTCCGGTTTATCCAATGAGAGTGTTAAACGGAAGTCCACTCCATTCATTACAGTTTATCCTGATTCAACATGTCACTATGAATTGTCCCCATCAGTTCGACCACGTTACCCTTTTCCACCATTGCAGACCTTTTAAGATAACCCTCATTTAACTCAGTAGGACCACTGCCAGGTCTTGAGTATTCAATCATGTCCATCTCATTCTGATCTAGATACCAACCGGCTGATTCGAGATGAGTTGATGCAGCGTCTTTATCATAGTTCAGTAAATTTTCAATATAGGCGCGATAGTGGTAATTGTTGTCTGTCTGAGCTTTATTCCTGCCATTCAATTGTACAGTGCATTGTCTAAAAAGTCAATGCATGAGCTTGTTAGCTACACCAACGGGGTCAGCTAAAACTTCACCCCCCTCAGCTTTCTTAAGTTTCTCCTTTCCCGTGAAAAGTTCTTCCGTGCCATTTTTAAATTTTATCAGCTGCACTTTGAGGCGTAAGTAAATGCTAGATAAGTCACGATATGTATCTCCATGGCCGAGTGAGACAAATTCCAACACAGAAGAATTGTCCAGTGGTGCAATAGGTTTGTAAACAACCTCGTCGGTTTTCAGAATACTGTTTTGAATTGATGGTGAGGTAAAAATACCCAATTCAGATTTCATACATTCTTTCTGCATCTTGATGGCACTATCTACTTGTCAAATATATCCAATGTACGCTTTCTTAATTGACGTCGTCTTTTTATAGTTTTCTTAGTCTTGCTCGATGATAGCTTTCTCACTTTTCTCCCTTTTTTACGGTTAGGTACCGATTTCAGCTGCTTGCTTGTGTAAGGGTTAGCTCGTTTTATAGCTAATCTCCAACCTCTACCTTCCATTTTATCGAAGATTTTATTTATACATTTTTGGGCTAATTCGTGTACTGCAGATTTTCCATGTTCTTTTAGTACCTGCTTCAGTGATCTGCTTTCTGCCTCTTTAAAAATGGACTTTTCTGTTTCGACGACTTGTTTGCCTGCAGCTTTTGCTCCACGTAGAAATAACGGTTGGAGATAGCGTACCAATCCACTGAAAAACTACCAACCACCCTTTCCTCGCTGGTAAACAAGTGTCGATCGATACAATTCTTCAATGTCCGATAATTTTCCCCCACTCTGGTCAAAGTAGTAACGTGCGCCTCATTAACATAGAGGCGTATCAAAACTATGTTGTTATTTCGAACTTGCGAATATTTATTCATTCTTACCTTCGTCTGAAATGAAGCATGATGAAAGTTGGAGTAAAGCTAGATTCAAAGTTGACTAGCTCGCCATGATGGTCTGTAATTTTGATTGAGATACTTTCAATAAAAGTTTTCTCTAGTGGACAGTACTCCACATAATCGAATCTAAAAATGCTATCACAACTTCCCAGCGGGATGGCTCGTTGATTTCTTACCAGTTTATTTCCAGTTATTTTGGGTTTAATAATATCCGTATAAACATATATCAAATTGTTTCCTTCACAATCACCGATGGCTGTGGAGGGCGTGTCACAATGTGTTCTTTTTTCAAGTACAGACAATGATTTTTCCAGCTGACTTATACTGTCCAGCATTATTGATTTATCAAACGACTCCTTTATTGTTGCATCGATTGTTTCGCGGTCACGTTTCTCAACGGGTGTCTCAAGGAATGCGTCGATAAATAAGCCGGCAATATCATCGGTCTTATCTACTTCTATTGGAACTGGAGTTGTAGCATTTGAACCATCGGATCTTTTGTAGGGCATGTTAATGATGGTGTGGAAATCAGTTTTAACCCACTCATCGGGTAATATTTCAGTGCCGGACTCTTTAGCGGTGCAGGATATAGATCCTTGGATTGCTGAGGCAATTTTGTTAAACACCTGCTTTCGTAATTGAGATGTTCGTAATTGAGATGTTGTGATCTTAGATGACTTTCCTTTATCAAGTATCTCTTCGTCATTAAACTTAATTCTGCTTAGTAACAAGGCTATGAAATCTGTTATGTTAATCGGTGACGGTATAGGCAGCGCTACATTAAGCTTCACGCCATAATCTTTCAGATGAAATGTATGGGTGGTCGGTTGAATACCCGCTTCTTTATCCCGTTTCTTCCTTAAACTATTTGACGGATAAAAATATTGATCAACCATCTGTAATAATTCATTGTGCTTTCGTTTGTTTCTTGGTATCTGTCCAGTTATGTAGTCTATAAGCGCTCGGAATGATTCAAATTTTGCATATGACTTTAAATAAACTTTCTCAGCAATCTTAACGGACTGATAAATATGTATGCAAAAATCTCTTTCTTCTATAATACTTCTTATGTCGGAGATCACCTTTCCATCTTTATCTTCTTCGATACGATCGTACATTATTTGTTTAATTTCGGGCAGGTAAAAGTTAAAATAGTCTGGTCTAATTGCTAAGAAAAATGACGATAGAAATGATGAAAAGCTCATATTATTTTCTTTATAAGATAACCTTTGCAGATCATTAGCATCCCATCTAAACGAACATGATACTTTCCCAATCCACCAACTTTAGCGATTATTGCTTCAGAAAGTATAGAACGTTAAGAAATTCCGCTGCTACCTGATTTGCTTTTCTCTTTTTTACGTTTTGGTAGAGCGATCTCCGTTATTCCGACATACCAATTGCCGGTAAACTTACACACACTCGGTAATATATTTTCAAAAGACGATAGCGTATTGTCAGGGTAAATGCCTAGGGAACTGTTGCTCAAGAGACACACGTAGAACTCGTCATCTATGTATTATGTTTATAGGCATTTTTAAATTCTGTCCCAATTCAGGTTTTTAACTCTGGAACTAGGCTCGGTCTTCAATCTTAACCGTTCATTTTGCCGAATAGACTTTTTTATGGGAATGTCAGTCTCAAATTGATCATGGTTGAGACGAGAGGGTCTTAATATAGATTGCTTGCCAGACTTTCGACCTACTTCATCGAAATCTGAACCCACGGCACCTCTATCATCTATTGCATCTAAATCATTGAAAACGTCATCCAGTGCATCCAGAGTCATATCCGCTGGAATTGTATACTGCGTTATACCATCGTTGCCGTTTATTATCCTATAGTCCTTGCTTGTTCCTTCAAATGAATCAGCCACACTTTTCCTTATTTTGGAAGCAGGTTTAAGACTTTTTGCTATTCCACTTGCTGATAATCGCCACTTAAAAGCAGCAGGTAATTCCTGCTTTGGTGGTGCTATTTCGTTTATCGACTCAAATATCTCCTCCAGTCGTGTAGGCGAATTTTGTGTGGGTATTTCGTTTTTAAATAGGAACTTCGTCTATGTGCTGTTTTCACCCAAATTCTTATATTTCTGACTATCCATGCGGTCTTTCAATGAAAGATTTTCCGCTTTCGTCTCCTTAAAAGTATTTCTTCTTCGTCTTGCATTTAAAAATTGTACTAGCACATTCCGGTGCTGATACAAGTTTGCTTCATCATTTTGGTGCTTATTGTTCAGTATCTTATTTATGGTTTTGTCAAACAGAGTCTGTGTACTAGCGCTCTCAACTGTCTCCTTTAAGCGTTCATATACTTCCGGGGATAATCGAAGTATTTTATTAAGACTGTTATTTATATGCATATTTTTCAATCAAAGACCCTATCACACCTGAAAGAATACTTCCTAACAATACAAGCAAAAATCCTCCTTGCTGCACTAACACTTTACGCTGTCGCGAAACAGATTTTCTTGCCCCGAAAGCTTACGCAGGCTCTTTTTATATTTGCGCAGTTTTGTGAATACTTTTCGTGATGGTGTATGATTACCCTTGAATGTATTGTGTGATTTCGCATAGAGTTTTAATTACTTCAGTATCGGCGGTTTTCAGTATAGCTTTTTTTAAACACGGACCTGCTTTTTCAAGGACATATAGCATATGCTTGTTGTCCTTCAATCGTTTCATTCATGACACCATTACACTCCTCCAAACTCTGCGGCTTACAAATCATTTAGTATAAAGGAGAATTATCATTGCGCCAGTATTCTTAGTAAACTGGTTAGTAAATACAATAGGACAAAACATCGCACTATAAAAATGTGACCTGTGGATGTAAGTTCGACGATTGAAGTACATTTACTATGAGCAGCATACAAGAAGTTGAAATTAACATACAAACCTAGGTTTAAAGTGGGCGATTATGTACGAATAAGTAAACAAAAGCATGCATTTGAAAACGTCTACTGGTCTACAGAGATATTTACAATAAAGGAAGTGATAGTAACACAGCCTTGCACGTACATCCTTGAAGATTATCAAGGAAACACCATAAAGGGGAGGGGAGTTATGAACAGGAACTGTTTCGCGTCAAATACCCCGGCATCTATCTAGTTGAAAAATCTTGAAGAGAAGATGAAAACAAACATTTGTCAAATGGCTTGGTTTTCCTGCTAGTCATAACTCCTGGATCCCTATAAAAAACATTATATAAAGTCAAGGTATGTAGGATCAAAATCACCGGGCACAGGATATTTATTTTTATTACGGAAAAAAGAGTCTTTATATTTCTACAAAAAATTATTGATTCGTCTCACAAGCCGCTTGACGTACTCTTCCTTTATTTTTCCGGCGTTGAGCCCCCACTTTGTAGGATCAAAATCACCTGGCACAGGATATTTATTTTTATTACGGAAAAAAGAGTCTTTATATTTCTACAAAAAATTATTGATTCGTTTCCCAAGCCGCTTGACGTACTCTTCCTTTATTTTTCCGGCGTGAACTGTCTGACTGTCCGCCTACTCATTAATTCACTGATTCCACAACTACTGTCCGCCGACTTATTAATTCACTGATTCCACAACCTGCCATCCTGCCCTGGTATCGTCTTTGATACCGCATTTTCACTCAGTGTCGTTTTTTCCGATGCCATTATCGTCGTCATCCGCGAACCACTCGTTGTAATCTTCGGTAGACTTTACCCAAGGCTTTATAAAGTCTGCTGCCGAGCTCGTGCGATTGGGGCCTTCGTGGTCTCCGACCTTTTCGACAACATAAGGATTATTTCTCATGGCCGTGAGAATCTTGTACGGTCCAAAAACTTAGGGTATAACTTTAGACCACCACCATACTGCATTCTTTGAATGGTGACTAGATCCCCCACTTCGTATTTTCCAGCCGATTTTCTCTTCCGGTTGAATGTCCTCCTATTTTCCGCCTGGAGTTTTAAGATGTTCTTTCTTGCATCATCCACGGAGATTTGTACGTTGCTCCTCAAATAACTTGATGAATTCGTCTAATTCACGTTTCAACATAAAGTCAATTTTATTCCAACCAAAATGCCCTTGTTCGTGAACCTGTTAAATGGCGTCATACTGCATTGTTTTTGGAACCACCATGAGCTCATCCCCATCACTCTCGCGATACAACACTCCTTTTTTCGACATGAAAAATTCATCATTTTGCCCTGTTTCAACTGAATTAATAATTTTCTTCAATTCTGGATCGTCTTGCTGTGCTTCCTGTATTTTTCGATCAAACCGTCTCGGCCTTCCCGCACAAGACAAATCTCAACTGAATTTCTACCTTATGCGTCAACATGGCGCATTGACGCACCAGATCGATGCTCAATCGTATAATTGAATTGATCAATTAACAGCGCCCAATGCGACACTCTTAAAGACAAGTCTTTCTTTTTCATCGTTAACACAAATGTCTTACAGTCTGTCACAATCTTAAAGTCAATGTTCAACAAATACACTCGAAATTTGTTTAACCGTTTTACCACTGCAAGTATCTCCAACTCATAACTCGTGTATTTCTCCTCAGCGGGTGTCGTCTTCCAGATTGCATAGTAGACAGGGTGCAACCTGCCATCCTCTGCGTCTTTCTGCAGCCACACAGCGCCTAAACCGCCCATACACGCATCTGTGTGTAATTCAGTCTGTGTCCCAACACGATACAACTTGAGCACTGGCCCTTCAATCAAGGCCCCCTTCAACTTTTCAAACGACGCCTTCTGTTTGTCCCCAAAGTCAAATTTCATACCGTTTGTTAACAATTGAGATAGGGGTCTTGCATTCACGGCAAATTGAGGAATAAATTTTCGAAAATACCCCGTGAGTCCCAAAAAACTTTGCACCTGTTTGTTGGAATTGGGATTTTTTTCACTGTTATTGTCTTTCTGTCAGAGGGTTGGATCTGTCCGGCCTTCACAATGTATCCCAAGTAATCAATCATCCTTACCAGCAATTCACATTTCTTCCAGTTAATCACCAAACCGTATTCACTCGCCGTTTTACAATTTTTAATTTCTCCAGATTGTCCTTCTCGTCCTTATCAGGAACAATCAAGTCATCAAGGTACACAAACACTACGCCACTTGTAATTAGCAACCGAAAAATTGCTCTAATATTTCTTTGGAAAACCGCCGGTGAGTTACAAAGTCCGATAGGAACTTTTAGGAGCTCATAATGCAAATCTGGCATCACAAACGCCGTATAATTGACAATTTCTTCCTCAACAGGCACGTGGAAGAATCCATCTTTTAATCCAATGTAGAAAACACTCGCGCATCTTGCAATCGATCCAATTGATCCTCGATCAATGGCAAAGGATTTCTGTCTTTAATAATTTTTTTGTTCAGTGACCGATAATCACAACAAAGTCTCATAAGTCCATTTTTCTTCTCAGTTAACACTACGGGACTAGCGTAATCGGATACACTTGGTCGTACGACACCTCCTTCGATCCATTCTTCAATCATTTTGTTCACTTGCTTTCTGTTCGTCGGAGAGTCGTCGTGGATTCTGAAATACAGGCATCTCGTCTTGCAACATAATACGTATTTTCACTCCTGTATCTGTAGTTTTATTCGGTACATAGTACTCAACTAATTGTCGCAGTTCGTCTTTAATTTCTGGATCTATCACATGTCGGATTGAAACGACATAGTTATTTTCCGTCACTTGGCCCACGTTGTTATTCAACACTTCGTTCCAGCCAGCGTCATTGGTGTCCACTATATTCTCAATCGACTCGATTTTCTTTAACATAGCTTGCCTTTGTTTTACTCGTACTTCAGCACGGTCGGATAATTTACCACCCACTAACAAATCGTGTCCGAGAAACTCGTCCGGAACTACGTCAAAATCAAATGTGAATGTCAAATTATCGATGACTATTTCCGCCTCGAAACGTCCAAGTGTGCGTTGGTTCAACGCACCCACACCATCGAAGGGAATTATTTTTGCCTCGAGCTTCCGGGCTCCGAGGCGCACGTAGCAACTGGATCGCATCAGATGTGAGTCGCTACCTGAGTCCAACACTATAACTTCCCGACCCAATATTTTGACATGCTTATGTTTTCTTGTCCCCCGTCATCAGTGCGTCACATCGAGTTTTCTCCTTTTTCTCATCTTTCCCTCTTTCACCCCTATGATTCTTCTTTGGTCTTAAGCACCTCGTAGAAAGATGCCCGAATTCCTCACAGTTAAAACACACCCCTTCCCTGTGTCCGGACAACTGACACTCAAATGCGCCTTACTACCGCAGCTAAAGCAATGCTTAGACTTTGCACCATCTCGTGTGGGATTCTTCTTTTTCATCCCGTCATTTTTATCACTCTTCTAGCCTTGTTTTCTGTGCGATTTCATCCTAATATTTTTTCTTTGCCTTTCGTATTGCTTCATTTTTTTCTCTTAAGTCTTTTACCGTTGTTGCACCATATAAAATTGACTTGTTCACTTCGTCATCGTGAATGCCGTCGATGATGTACTGCAACTTTGCATCCAACTCGATATCAACGTGACTTGCCATCTCTAGCACACGATAAACATAATCCTCATAAGATTCCTCACTTTTTTTCTTCACTGCAGCCAATTCTTCATGCACTTGTTAACTGTTCATCGTTTCAGAGAATTCTTTAAGTATGTATGTCTTCAATTTACCCCACGTCTAAGCGTGACACTCATAATTCACATACCCTTTTGCTGGTCCATCTAGCAAATTTTTCATATAAATCACCTTCTGTGCCTCTGACCATGAGCACATTTCCGCGGTTTATTCAAATGTGGAAAACCACCGTCGAACATTTTGGCGTCCATCACCGCTGCCGTTCCAAGGCATCGTCAACATCTTTGCACGTCACAATATTGTGCGGATAACCGGCAAAACGATCTCTTTCATCACTCTTGCCTGAGCTGCGCCTCTTGGGAACACCACGTGCATGCTTCACACCCGCACCGGTGTTTGCATATTCTTCATCGTCACTGTTTTCACTGTCCGAACTACTTTCGTCATCTCTGCTCGAATTACTCTTCTATTTTTCCTTCAGAGCCGTCTTCAGTCTTTCGAGTCATTCGGCCTTTTTACCCGTCGTGTTTTATCCCAAACCAATGAGTCATGCCTTTCACTCTTTGCTTCTTAACGTATCAAGATCTATATCTATCAAGATCTAGATCTATCTTTGTCTTCGAGATGATTATCAATTTTTTTATTTTTCCGACACTAGTTTCACCATTCACACCTGTTTCGCCCTTCGTCATTGCCTCTGATAACCTCAAGCGTTCGATCAGCGCCACCTTTTTACTCGTAACCTTGAGTTGTAATGCACGTAATCTAGCTTTCAGTTCATCCACATTCAGAGTATTCAAACCATTTTCGTTGTCACTTTCATCTTCTACTTCGCCGTCACTTGCGTTTCTCGCCAGATCAACTTTTCTCTACCGTTCAATTAAGACGGACTTAGATCCTTTCGTCGATAGGCCAAGCACTTGGAATCTACTACTTAATTCCTACATGTCCAATTCGTCATAAGTCACATTTTCCGTAGGACCCGGCATTTTACCACCTTATGTACGTTACACAAAAATCGTCAATGGGCCGTCTGCCTATTGTGTACCGCACGCACTTTTATCGAATTCTCAGGTATGGACTGTCACCGTTTACTTCACCACTAACCACTTTGATACCGTACCAAAATATCTCTGTTGCCTCGAAATGATCCCGGTTGAGCCCCCACTTTGTAGGATCAAAATCACCTGGCACAGGATATTTATTTTTATTACGGAAAAAAGAGTCTTTATATTTCTACAAAAAATTATTGATTCGTTTCCCAAGCCGCTTGACGTACTCTTCCTTTATTTTTCCGGCGTGAACTGTCTGACTGTCCGCCTACTCATTAATTCACTGATTCCACAACTACTGTCCGCCGACTTATTAATTCACTGATTCCACAGGTATATAGACTACAGATATGATCATGCGCATCCTCTCGTTCTATCTCGTTCTAAAAATGACGAAACTGATGTCGAATTGTCGCACAAATTTCATGAAAATTAGGGCTGCCGCTTCTGGTAAGGGGAATAAAACATAAAATTTACGCATCAGTGTTACCATGCTGTAGAAGTATTGTGTGCAAGTAAAGAAATAAAAGAAGTGTGAAATGGTTCATCAAGAACATGTTATTGCATTAGCAGGTAGTTTTCTGTGATACAGTCGCGTGCAGTTTACAATTCGAAATTATAAGGCGATTCGTTGCAAGTGGTGGCCACAATTTATTCAGTGTCTGATAGGCCTTGTTGCCAGCACTGAATTACCAGTTTTAGTTAAGCATTTATTTTTTAGGTGTAAGATGTATTTTAAAATAAGGATTCTGAATAAACAATTGTAAGACAATGTTAAATTAAGAAAACGTAAACAAAATAAAACTGTTAACTAAACTTCGCACTTTTCAATTATTGGTATTGAATTTGTTTGTCACGTTTCTGCAGGATTCAATTCTATAGACCGTGCGTTGTTCTCAACCTATACCATAATTTCCCGAGAAACCTAACATCCCCTTGATACCCACATCGTTATTATGAAGATGCTTAATTATACAAGTACATCAAAATCATCGTTGGCAGTTGTTTATTCATCATGCATGAATGTCGTAATTTTCATATAAAATTTTCTTACGCAAATAACATATCCATTAACTTTCCAAGTGGAATAGAATTTCAATCTCATCGAAGCGAGATGAAAATTTGCACTGGAAATTTTTCGGCATCAGTTACGTATGTGCGCAGCCCGGACGAGTTTGGAAACACGGAAGATCATACCTGTAGTCTATATACCTTGATATAAAGTGCACCACATACTAATTACCATGTTGATTCTAAGACGTGAATCTGATTGCATGCAAACCTTCGCCAACCTAGCTGTCAATGCAAGAAAATCAGTAAAACAAGCAGGCTGTGGATTCTTCTACACTAACGTGAAGGATTATATCAAATGCTACTTCTGTTCATTGGTAATGTCTGCATTTACCTCACCCTCTGACGTGGAGGCCGAGCACTTGCGCAATTCTCCAGACTGTACATATGCAAATGGGAAAGATGAATGCGGTATATACGATGAGTCACACACAAATGCAGCTGCTGAAAAAACATCTACACTATTATCATATCGCTCTAGAATCGTCGCAGCTATTTTCACACTTCTGATGACGCTATGTCTTATGGAGAGGCTTTCTCATCTTCAATTTACCTCAAACTACAGCCGAAATTCTATGCTCTATCAAATTAAGACACCCTTAAAAACAACAGAAATATTCAATTTTTTGGAATAAAATGCAAATTAATTTCACTCTTGATCTGTTTCATTCATTTATTAGCTTAAGGAAACAAAAACCGGCTTCCCACACTATCAACCTAACATCATGTCGAAAACAGTATGAGTGAATAAATATGTAATACAAAATGCATCAATTATTTTTCTCTTTCATTTATTTTGCTTAATCACACAGATATCAAGCGAATCAATATATTTATTCACACATTTTTTTCCGTCCACTGTCTGAAAGATAACAAAATCACGGAAAATCACGTGTCTCCATCAAATATTAGCCAAACCAAAAAATTTCATTAGCTAACTACATCAAGTTACTGCCAACGGCATCCGGTGACTTTATCTTGATGATCTCAACTTCTATTACATTTTGAACCTATTCGCACGCTCGATCAAAGCTCCATCATCTTACTTGTGCACAGGCATACAGCAAGTATACGCTGTAAGCGTACATATTCAAATTACCGCGCAATCAATCAATGAAAACAAGCAAAGTCACCACGTGCTAGCCAGGGAAACAAAGTCCGCTTACCCACTATAGTACCACAAGCTAGATCATGTTCCTGCCTCGTCCCACCATTGAAGATAGAAATGCAGGAGCCAATTCATAATCAACATTTACATGACTAAGCGACTCGTGTTTATTTTGACAACTCGTCCTCGCCAAAACGGTTGGTTGTAGTGGCAGCCTCGTTTATCCAAAGATGGCTCACTTCTGTCCAGGAAAGGTGAGCCTAAGGTTTGCATGTGTTTGGGAAATGGGACAGCATTGTCCTTACTACTAATGTACCTTCATTTTTTAAACGAAAAGTCAGCTGCGTCTCATTTTCTTGGAAGAAATAAACAAATGGGATTTGGATAAGGTGATGGAACTGAGCCTTAAAAAATACTATTGCCTTTCCCTTTTCCATATAATTAATTTTTTATATCAATTCAACACAAAAATAAATATTGGAAAGCAAGAAAAAGCCTAAATGAAAACAAATTAATAGTAATCAGAAATTAAATTCAAAAATATCAATGATGAGCAAATGATAAATAAAGATAAAAATAAAAATAGTACATTAAAACATTTAAAAAGAATTAATTTAATTGAAAATTCAATTTAAAATTGTTTCCAGGTATTTTACTCAAACTTGCAAAATACATTCTAAAATTAATTGTGATTCAAAATGTCATCAAAACAATAAATCCAAGAACAACGTTCCTTGCCTGCCGTGAATACAAAAGTTTCAGAAAGGAACAACAACCACAATTTTTCTAGTTCGCCGAATTGTCTCTAGTGGACAGTTTCAAGCTCGGCGTCAAATCTTTGTGATAAGCCTCTTGAGTTTCACTGAGACTGGACATAAAAATCAAATCAAAACTATTAGCGCTTACCCTATGATCATGTAACAATGCATTTAAGCGGAGAATGTTGATTTATTTGACTAATATTTATGGATAAGCTTTCCAACAATGAAGGTTCTTACAGTATTATTAGTTTCACAATATTTACGAATATAATTATATAACTTGACTTAGGTGACTCTCCCCTCTCCATTTTGCATATATTAAAACGGTGAATGGGCAATAGTGATAGCCACAATTTTTGTAAAAAATTTAAGGGGGAATACACACAGCCAACTACTCTACACGCACTTACGAGTCTCCACTTCGAATGAACTCAGTGGAAGTTAAAGCCTAGTACACAGTTCGATTCAGAACAGAAAATTCTGCATGTCTCCACATTTGGTAAATAATTTGCTCCTGGAAATTTGACAATGGAGACTAGTGGAGATTATTCACGAAACACTAAACTTTTCGCAAATGCCGGCTGCTGTTGATGTTGGCAACAACTTCAATGACAATTTTAATGACAGCTATTGCCAAACGTCCACTTTCTGAATCAAAAGAAATGTCGAAACAATTAAAATTCAAGTCTGAAAAGTGTGGAGAGTACCTGGTGCTGCCATCTACCGAGCATCGATTCTGTGCAGAAAACTATGTACTGCTTCTGCAGGATTGAGTCTGAAATTCTGTGCGGAATTTCTGCAACTGCAGAATTTTCATACAAATTTCTGCGCAGAGCCGAACTGTGTACTAGACTTTACACACGAAAAGAACAGTTTCGAACCCAAATTTTTCAATTGGCCCACTGATTCCTTAAGTGGCAGACGTCAAAACTTCCCATTTTTTATATGTCTTTTATAGAGCAACTACATCCCCATGTTTTAAAATTAATCCTTTTGTGCCAAACGTTCCAAACTTAGCGCTCAATCCACAAAGGAGAAAATCTCGGCTTTCTACCGCAGCTATTCCAAGCTGTACGCCTTTCAACTTCCCAAACTGAACTGCTCATCCTTTGTTTCGGATCCCACTTGACCGGTTTCTATATTTGGTAAAAGGGTGCCAATGATCTCACTGGCTTTCTATTGGACGAGTATTCCAGGTTTTCACAGTTGCCGAGTTAAAAGAAAAACCGCAATCCTGAGGGCTGAAAATTCCATTCGCAATCCAAACGAAAGCTGTACCCGTTTTTTCATGCTTTGTCTCAAGTTTAACTTCAAAGTTCAAAGGTATATAAGGTATATAGACTACTGATATGGTCATGCGCATTCTCTCATCCTATCTGGTTTTCTGGTAATGGGAATAAAACAAAAAAATTATGCATTGGTGCTACCATGCAGGTGAAGCATTGTGTGCAAATAAAAGAAGTGCGAAATGGTTCATCACGAACATGCAATTGCATTAGCAGGTATTGTTTTTTGTGGCAACGCAACTCGAAATTATAAGGCAAACGCGAAACAACTTCCGTGTTTGTTAACAAATTCAAGGAATGGAATGATGTTTTTGATATTTTTTTAGGTGTAAGATGTATTTCAAAATAAGGATTCTTTATAAGCAACTATCAAATATAATAAAACCGTTAACTAAACTTCGATTTTTTCAATTATTGGTATTGAATTTGTTTGTCACGTGTCTACAGGATCCATTTCTTTATACCGTGCGGTGTTCTCAATCTATACCATAATTTTCCGAGAAGCCTAAAATATGCATTGATGCCCACATCGTTATTATGAATATGCTTAATCATATAAGTACATCAAACTCATCGTTGGCATTTGTTTATTCATCATGCATGAATTTTGTCACTTTTTATATAAAATTTACTTACGCAAATAACATCAACTTTCCTAGTGAAATAGAATTTCAATCTCATCGAAGCGAGATGAAAATTTGCACTAGGAATTTTTTGGCATCAGTTACGTATATGCACAGCCCGAACGCAGTTAGAAGCACGGAAGATCACACCTTGTAGTTTACGTACCTTGTGTCCGTGCTATGTATTATTTATGCTATAATGTTTAAAATGAAAACAATATAATGCAGTTGAATGTTCTAGTTAAAACTTCAAGTATTCATTTAGTTTAATACGGTAATAACAACGATCAAAAATATCTAATACATAGACAAAATGATGCGAATATGACAAACTGATGTCGATACATGTTTTGGGGAATTTGAGCATTGAAGAGTTTTAGAAGCAAATCAATGAAATGAAAAATTTTGAAGGTGTGGATATATTCCCAAATTTAACCAAATATGTAGGATGTGCTTTGGCTTTGCCACATTCTGAAACAGAGCCCCTGTTTTCCACAGTCACTGAATTCAAAACTAAGAGGAATCGTTTTGGTGAATAGTGTTTTCACTCCATATGAACAATCAGATCTTGTTTTAGGGCGAGAAACGAGAATTTTAGTAACTTAAGATCCAACAAGACTATTAGGATTTGTTTAACAAGTCCATATATGAATAAATGACTCGATAAACTATATGAACTAATGAATGATCTATATATTGAACGATTATAATTAAGGTAAAAAATTCTTTACTTTGTTGGTAGTTCTGAAATCGTGATCATTTTCTTAAAATTTGTAATTTATGTGAATATTTCGTAATTAATGACCATGTAAAAAAATCGTTTTATTTTTATTTAATAAACCGAATACTTTGTTTTCATTGCTTATAGCGTGCAATTTTTATGGCAAAATTAAAAGTCAAGTATGAGGAAAAATTAAAAACTTGGCTTATTTTGAGGGCAATTTTATTAAATGTATCTGGCATCACTGGTTGCAGGGTTTATTGAAGGCCTTTGTATCTAATCACAGCTTGATGATAGTAGAAGAGCACCTCGGAAAAAAATTAAATTATTTTTAGGACGTATTATTGCTTCCAGGGTACAAAGGTATGAGAATTATATACATTTTAAGGTAGCCAACTACTAAAAACAATGAGTACTCACCACCAAGTTGCCTTAAAGCCAATAGTTGCTGAAATAATTCGTATATACTTTATTTTTCAGAAATAACAAATATAAACGTGAACAATCACTTCTTTAGAAATTAATCTGCCTGTAGCAAAATACTTTGCATATATTTATGTTTCAGGAAGTTTCTCATAGCTTCTATCGCCTTGTACCTATGTGAAATTTTATTTTTATCTTTTTCATCCATTTCAGCATAGGTTAGACTGAAATCTAAGGGCTGAAAACACGCGTCCCATCCAAAATTTTGTCGTCCCCTAGGCGTTACGACAAAGCCATCTGTCCGGCCCTGAAACAGTTTGACTTTTTGATCAATTCCTTCTGAAAAAGCGAGCGTACACACTGCATGGGCAGTTTTGTCAGAATACCCAGCGAGCATTTTGCTGATACCTTCAGGTCCTAGCTTTTGATAGAACCATTTTATGTAGGGACCTGAAATAAAAAGTACATTCGCATCACTAAAGGAAAATTTCCAGCTGAAACAGCAATAAAAACATCGAGATTACAACGTAAATTTACTTAACATTTTTAAACCTGTTTTACATGCGCGATATGATGGCGACTGCGTCTTGGCGATTCAGTCGCTCATAGCTATGTGATTGCCTATTTATATGAGCTATTTCAAATCGACAGCAATTTTGTCGTATTTCAAGTTTCTCCTGTTTTACATGAGCTGTTTGTGGAGCAGCGATTTTGCAAAATTTGTGTAAGATTTGTGCCTAAAAAAGAGGCACATTGGAGGTAAATAGCACCGGCTTTATGGAAGTTTTTTTAGTAGGCCTCGATTAAGCCTTCGATAAGTTGCTTAGAAGTAGTGACTTCGATAGAGCTTCGGATGCGAAACTGAGTTCTAAAGTTTCCATAGAAACTGATTGATATCTTGGAATTTTCCATTTTCATCACCTATATTCAAGCCAATTTCAGAAAATGCTGACAATGAAAATGAGCTGAATTGTGACGTCGTTGTACCTTTATCACATATTCCTTGGAAACCTTTCTTGCGGAAATCAAGCACACATTTTATTATAAAGTCGGATTGAAAAAATATTGTCTGGGCACAGATGCATCAAATCGTTGAGTTTTAACGAAAGAAAATGTGATTGCGTACGTTATCAACGCTATTCACAGCACACAATGTAGACAATCGAGGCAATTTTAACATTTATTTTATTTTGCGCCGGAGACTTATGGCGGTTCAATTGAAAAAGAGAAGTAATTGGTTTGTTGAATCAACGTCAACTGTAAGCTGCTACATATGTATATCACGGAATGTTTGGATTTCTCGTCTATTGCACACCAATAGCGTCAACTATTAAACATGGAATAAGTGTAAGAAGAATGAATTTTTGATAATCGCATAAAATATAAATAGAACTGTTCTTTAAATCGCCTTTCTGTCGTTTTGACACATGTGTCTCCTGCTCAGCGAAACCGCCAGAGTTTTGGCTATAGTCTTTTGAAAATATTATTACCAACGTCAAATTTGGATCACACCAACGTATTTACTTCAAGAAAAACTTAGATGCCAGCAGGCATTCAATTCGCAATATTCAAACAAATAAAATTAATAATATCGTCGGCAAAGAGTGCAATGCTGCTAATTCCAATTGTAAAATAGATTCAGGTCACATCTAAAATTAAATTGTTTATGATAAAGCTAGTACATACAGCTCAGAAAATTTTATATGTGAAAACCAGGCATTCCTTCAAGCATTTAAGGTTGTTTAGTGTTCCTAGATATGTCCATTATTAGATTTACAGATGAACATTCACCACGTCTTGTGAAATGTACCAAAATGGACTGAGCAGGTTTATACTCCAACGATATATAGTTACAGGAAAAAGATTTCAAAGGCAGCGTTGGCAAACAATAAAAAAACAAAAAAAAAATGCAGAATTGTGAATAAATTCGTACATATGTTGTTTTTCCTCATTACTTTCAAATTTCGGTAAGGCTTTACCGAAATGGCCCATGAAACGCTTCCAATTTGGACTCGGCGCTAATGCGATCTCAAGCGCAATAATTTGGTGCCACCCAAAAATTAATTACTGCGGTTCAATATCCAACTCATCCTCAGCCCATTCACCGAACGTACGACGCAAACGATAGTCCTAATGCTTCAATTGCAGCACTAGATGGATCTCATAGGGCTTTACACCAAGATCTTTCCTCAAAACTTTCCATGCAGCATACGGACAGAGGCTAAGTTGTTGAGAACGGCGTCGAATCGATAAATTTGGATCCTCAGTCACACTACCCTCTACAGCAGCGATAGCTGCCTCGGTACGCAATGTAAGAGCTATATATTGTAGTATACGTGAACATAAATCTTTCCCTCGTATGCGTATGATTTTTAAGAACTTCACGAAAAAAATTTCTAAATTTTTTGTTGTGATAGAAATATGTTGAAGCAAAGTATGTCTAGAATTTTCAGACAATCGAAGCATTTACTGCGTTGTTTTGCCCTTTTTAACTTCGAGAGGAATTTGGAAATGCCCAAAGTTATATCTACGAAACTAAGTGTTATCAGATACACAGGGTAGAATCAAAAAAGTAGTACGGCTGAATTAATTTTTTTTTATTGAACTAATCGTTATAAATCCTTAGTAGTCCTCGAAATATATCCCTTGTGCTTCAACACAACGCGTAAAACGCGAGTCCTAGTGCGAGCATGCCTTCTGGAACTCGCTTTCCGGGATTGCCTTCAGAGATGCCGTCACGGCCCTTTTGACGTCTTCTACGGAGCTGAATCATTTTCCCTTAAGATCCCGCTTAAGTCAAGGAAAGAGAAAGAATTTGGGATTTCTTGAACACAGTGTCATAGAGCCAAGCATCCATTCGTTCTGATGGCACTTGGAAGCCAATCAAAACGAATGGGTTTACGATTGTTTATATAAAGTCATAGAACTAAGCATCGAAAGATGTAATTTTTAATTAAAATTAACCATTCGTTCTGATGGCACTTGGAAACCATTCAAAACGAATGGGTTTACGATTGTTTGTATAAACACCGAGTAATGGAATGAACTTATCCACCAAATGGAAAGCGACTCTAAGAGTCAAAAGATAGAATTGTTAAGGGAATGAAATGTTTATGAAATTTAAAATTTGTTTATAGAAATGGTAGAGTGTTCGTGTGATCTTATTGGTCACTCGAACTAATGGAATATTTTTTCGATAAATATGATAAGGAAGAAAGTTTCAGACTAGTCTGGATAATCGAATTGGAAAATAAAGACGGGTTACGCTGAACATTCACGTGTCGCATATCATAATTGGCGCAGTCGGTAGGATACTTTTTAAAACGAAAAAGGGTCCAAAAACAAACAGATTTAAATCGCAAATTGAATATGTCAACCGCGAAAAGGTTTTAACTTTAAACGTCGCAATTGAAAACGAAAGCTACGTGAGCGAAATTGTTTCCCTAAGTCAAAACAGTGCAGCTAGAAAGCTTAGCAAATATTTCCAGATTCCAGCAAGAAGGTGCAAAAGTGTAGTTCCCGAAGAAATCATAGTTCCAGACCGCAGATAAAGTTAAAGTTCCAAAACAGTTTGATTCAAGTTCCAGAATAACAACTAGCACATTCGAAATGGCAACAGGAACCGATATTATTAAGACAAGCAAGATTAAAGACAACGAGGAGAAAGGCAAATTGAGTCTCGTGATAGATCCACTGAAGCACGCGTCACATCTTCCTATTTACGACGGAAATAGGGATCAACTGAAAAGCTTCGTCGACAAGGTAGATCAAACGGCCCCAACACAGTCAACTTACAATCATCATTCACAACAAATAATTTTAAGTGTTATAAAAAGCAAGATAGTTGGTAAAGTTAAGCAAATTATAGACGTGAACCCTCATTTTGTGAAGTGGGATGTCATTAAAAATTTATTATTTGCGTATTTTATGGATCAGAGAAAAAGCTCCAGAGTATTAAATGAACTGAGAACGACCGAATGCAGAGGTTCTGCAATAAATTTTATTAGTATTTTACAAAAACGGTTAACTGCCTTAAACATTAAAGTACAACAGGAAAATCACCCGAATTTGTCTGAAGTGATCTTGAATAATCACAAACTCACTGTTGAAGAGCTGAAAAATAATTTACCGGAGCCAAGTCGTAATCTTGATAGTATTGAGAAAGCAATCAGTATTTCAACTGAAACAGGTCATCTATATTATAGCCAAAACAAAATCCAACAAAGAAATAAAAACCAACATAAGCAACCATTTAAAAGTTACCATCGACAGAATTTTCAGCAACCGGTGCCTCTAAATAATTATCCTAACGTAAATAGCCCCCATCCGAATTTTAACAATTTCAGAAAATTCGAAAACTTTCAAACCAACCCCACTATCCAAAATTTCCAAGAAATTCACTTCAAAGCCGTATTAGAAAGTTTGGTAGCCCTCAACCTATGGAAGTGAATTTTTAAGACAAATTCAAGTCAACCAAAATAAAAACAAAAAATCTCCTGCCATTGAAAATAATAATATCCAAAATTTTCAGGAACTTGCCTTGGAAACTGCCCCACAACCAATAACCTACCATATATTCGAATAGATTCATTTGAGATTCCACTCAGATTCCTCACAGATACAGGGGCAAGTATGAGTATCATAAGGACAAACCTTTGTCACCCAAAATTACGTATCCCAAGAGAAACGTCTTGTATTAAAACTCTGAATTCACAATTTTCATACTCTCACATAGTTGAAATTAAACCTTTTCAAGAACTTGAAGGAAGCGAAAATTTTTAATTTGTCGAATACAAATTTAGTGATTATTTTGATGGAGCATTAGGCAACAATATTTTCGGTAAATATAACGCAAAAATCGATTTCAAAAATAAAATTTGACGATAAGATAAGTCTATAGAATACGAGGAAATGGAAGAATACATAAATAATTCATATATTTCGGAAACATATAAAACCAAAGAACCGCTCTTGTCGCTGAGAATTTAAATCATCATTTGAATTCCGAAGAAAAAAGGTGTCACATGAAGTTTTTAGACTACAAAGGCATATTCTTTCAAGAATGTGATGTTATGCACTATCACGACCCACTGCACATATTGAAACTGCATCGCGAACAGAATCCAGCTAAAACGAACATAAACTGGCAGTCTCTGGCAGTTATTTTTTGATTGAACAGATGGGGATCGAGAGGAGCCCGTCTAAACCACCGGCACCACCTCCGCAAGGATCAAATGGAGATACAGAACAGAGTGCCAATCAACAACATTCTGAAGACGTCACTCTTGGTGAAATTGAACATGTAGAAACTCAAAGGCCATCTGGGATCACCCGGATGGTGAACATTCTATCCCATACAGCATCTCTGCCAGTTCTCGCCACTGACAAAGCCCAACCGTCAATTAACCGATTCTTCATCGAGGTCGTCAAACCTGCATTACGGCAAAATAAACCCTTGTCAGCGAAACGAAAAATTCGGAGCCCGCCAGTACAAGATATGTCTGCAAAAAATGCAATACACCCTATACTTCTGCAAAATCGGTACGCCGCACTAAGTGAAATGGACACGCCAGAATTGAAATCTGCTGAAATCCCAGAATTAAAGCCCCCTGCCATATTTGTTCGAAATGTGCCAATGGTGACGATTGTTAACCTAATTAAAACCACAAGTGAACATCACGAACTTAAATGCACTAATTAGCGCCGAGGTGTCCACATCGACATACAAGTCCAATTGAAAACAATTGATGATTGCCGAAAAACAATAGCTACCTTTGAATCGGCAGAAATTTGTTTCTACACTTACCGACTTAAAGCTCTTCGAGGTCTCAATGTAGTAATTAAAGGGATCGAAACAGTCAATGAAAATGACGAGGAAGAAATGTGTGAAGAAATTAAATCGAGCTGGAGAAGAACGAATTTCAATTGCACTTCGTCATCAATATCATCAACAGAATGAAAATACGCCAACCATTACACAGGGTTGAACTTAAACCCAGCCAAAAATTACAACTGCGACAAGTGCACCCGATTTACAACCTAAAGCTCCTGATGAATAGATCCATCCGTGTTGAAGAACCGCATAAGCGAGTTGGGTCCGTTCAATGTCAAAATTGTCAAGAATATGGACACACAAAGGGATACTGCACACTCCCGCCAAAATGCGTCATTTGTGGACAAGATCACTCTATCAGATCATGTACTTCCTCAAAAACGACCCAACTGTAACGGAATGCGCAAACTATGATGGTCCACACACAGCAAACTTCCGGGAATGCCAGGTGTATGTTGCCAGGAAGAAAGAGCAAAAGAAAGTTGACCCACCAACAGTAAAAACACAACCTAAAAAATCAGAAGTGACTACTGCCTCATCAGTCCCAGTCAGTTATCGAAACACCCTTATCGGGAACACCAATCAAATCCCTCCAGTTGATGTACCACAACCCCATCTTCCTCAATCCTCCATGTGAACACAAACTGGATTAATCCGAATGCGAACACAAACTGAATTAATCCAGCTACTCCGATGTCCAAAATAAATAAATTTAAAATATCCTACTGGCATGCAAACGGTGCGAACCAACATCGAAATGAAATTCAACAATCCCTTGATCAGAACGATATTGATGTACAGGCAGTCCTCGTACTTACGGCATGTTGGGTTCTCAAAATACGCGACGTAAATCGAAACGACGTAAGTCGAGACATAGTTTTTCATATGTTTACATGTAAAACTCAAGGGTTAGGATCCACACGGACTTAAAATTAAAGAAACTGCATTTATGACAAAGGATATACGTACTTTATTATCAAAAGTAAGTTCTTAAAATAATTATATATGTGCTTATGAAATTGCTAGTTATTTTTGGTATTTGTGTGTTATTAAATTTAATAATAATGATAAAACTTTAATAATCAAAATATGTAATGAGAAATAATAAATTTAACTTTTGGCTTTAAGCAACTATCAATTCTAGATTGCTTCGCTTCTTTCTTCTTGCTATCGTACAGGTCTTGGTAAGAAAGAAGAAACACTGATAGGCTGCACAAAATTTGTTATTAACATTAAAACTTCTCTCAAAATTAGGATCATTTTCTTCAAAAAATTTCATGGCATTCTCCAAATTTGCAAAGGCTATGGAAAGTTTCTTTAGTGTAAGTTCTTTTTCAGAGTTACTATTAGAAGAAGCTATTTCTTGTGACTCGATTGCTTCCTCTTGTACTTGTGCCTCCAATTCAATAAGATCTTCATCAGTCAGTTCCCGCGAATGTGAGCATAACAGATCATCAATATCATCATGAGTAACTGCAATGTCAGGCAAACGGTTAGCCAAATGAACAATTTCAGTTGTGATCTCATCGATATTAGGTTGATCTGTAGATGAAGAACTTTCAGATGGCTTAAAAAAATGTGGGCATAACTTTTTCCAAACTCCTTTTAAATTGTTGGGTGTCACCTCATCCCATGAAGCAGCAATATTTTTTACGCATTGCAAGATATAATAAACTTTTCCAAAAATCTCTCAGCTCCATGCCATCTTTTTCCTCGCGACTAGTGAATTCTCCTATGCCGGAAATCGAAACAATTGACGTATGCTTGAGGAATAGTGTCAAAACATTGTTCGACGTAACTTGAAACGACGTAAGTCGAGGACTGCCTGTATTCTTGATCAATGAAACTCACCTGACAGAGAAAAATAGTTTCAAAATTAATGGCTATGATGTCTATGATACTAAGCATCCCTTAGGAACACCCAGGGGAGGAGCTGCTGTACAAATTAAAAAAATTATACCGAATTTCTGATGGGGAAGACACTCAGCTCTTAATATTCAAACCTGTTCCATATGTATCGAAGGAAATCCAGGCAAAATTGTTTTTGGAGCAATTTACTCATCCCTCAACCACAATCCAACAGAGGAAGACTACAAGACATTTTTTCGACGAACAAGAACATCGGTTTATCATTGCAGGTGATAATAACTCTAAACACACATTCTGGGGATCCCGTCTAATCAGCACGAGGGGAAGAATTCTCTACAAAATCATCAAGGACAAAGGCTACGACATATCTTCCAACCCATTGGCCAGAGGACACCAAAAAAACTCCGGATCTAATCGACTTTGCCGTTACCAGAAACGTCTCACGTACAAGTATATCATCTCAACTTCTGCTCAACCTCTCATCGGACCACTCACCAGTTCTCCTCGAATTTCAATTCAAAAAGGAGGTAAGTAAACCGTCATCTAATTTAACCTCCTTTTCGACCTGGCTGAATTACAAATATTACATCTCTCTCCACATGGTATCAACATCACCAAGTAACCCGACGGCAATCGAAAAAGCTGTTGACAAATTTGTTAGGATCATTACCGAAGCAGCCAGATACGCTATACCACCTCCGAGGTCCACTACAAAGAGTGTGATTCTGACTGCAGCGCACATCAAGGAGGTTGTTGCTAAAAAGAGAAGGCTTCGTCGAGCATAGCAAACATCGAGAGGATTGACAGCAAAGAAAGATTACAAAAAGGCTGAAAAAGACTTGCGCCTGTTACTTAGCGAAGAAAAACAAAAGCAGTTGGCAAAATACCTCGAAGGTCTCTCACCCAGAGCGGAAACTGATTACAGCTTATGGAAGGCCACTAAGCATCTCAAGAGATCCCAAATCAGCACCCCACCTATTCGTAAACACAATGGACAGTGAGCAAAAAGTGACAGTGAAAAGGCAAAAATTATCGCTGATCACTTTGTGTCTTTCAACCAAATCCATAGAAAGAGAGAACAAACCTGGATCACCAAATGGAAAGAACTATTAACATTCTCAAAATTAAACATCGGCAAGTTACTTATGTTATTAAAAACCACATTAATGTTAAAAAGTCCCCTGAACACGACCAGATAAACGGAAAGATGATTACAAAACTGCCGATTATTGCAACAAGGTGGTGACTCAAATATACAACGCTATGCTGAGAATAGGATATTTTCCTGAGCAATGGAAGCTATCAACTATAATAAAGCAAGGATCACCACCTTCTAGGCTCCTACCAATCTATCAGCCTCCTAAGCATCTTCTCAAAAGTCTTTGAAAAGATTATTGCAGCAATAATTGCAGACGACCTCAATAAAACCATTCCAACGCATCAATTTGGATTCAGATCAAAACACGGAACGATTAAGCAAGTGCACCGCATAATGGAAACAATCCAACAGACGTATCAGGAGCGCAACTACTGCTCGGCGTTATTCCTTGATGTAGCCCAAGCATTCGATAAAGTGTGGCATGAATGACTACTCTACAAAATCAATCGAACAGGGCAACGTTCGAGACGAGATCCTAAAGTCCTATTTAACTGGAAGGCGATTCCAAGTGAGCACAGCTGAACAATTGAGCCCCGAGCAATCAGACTGTGAAGCGCACACAGAGACACAGATAGCGGAAGATATACCGTGCGTCTTCCGTTTAAGGCAGAGACAAATTCTAGTGAGTTTCTACAAGAATATCTGGATCTAGGGCATATGGAAGAAGTCCCAACAAAAGAAAATTTATAATCCACATCATGCTTTTATTAAGGGGAAGTACCTTTTTTGATTTTTTTTAACTTCCCAGTATATGGGAAGTTTTTGTAATCGCCTCGAAAATCGAAATTGAAATTTTCAACTTTTCTTTACGTTTTGAGGTCTATAGAGTATATATAAAGTGTTTTTATAAAGAAGGAGTATGTATGTGTGTGTATGTATGTACGTACGTACGTACGTATGTGCGTTCACGGGCAGTTTTTATACGAGAATAACTCACGTAAACAAAGTCGTATCGACTTTGTTAAGGTGTCAATCGAAGCGTCTTTGCAATCTTAAGAGCTGATTAGTTTTTGGGAAACTTCGGTCGGGGGGGTTTGCTGTTTTCACCCCTTGAAGGTCAACCATGTTATGCGCTGTATCTCACGAACCAAACATGCGATTTTTATTATTAAGGTGACAATCGACGCGTATTGACATTTACGTGATTCTGTCAAATTTTTAAAAAAATCGTTGGAGCGGTTTTTTAATTTTTTGAAAAAAAGTTCAAAAAATTGGGTTTTTTTTTCAAAAACATCAAATTTTTAACTTGATTTTCAACACGCAGTAATAAATGTTGATATAATTTATATATTCCAAACAGTTTTTGTGAAAAAACTACCAAATTTTTTTTTCATGATTACAAAAAAAATTAAACAAAAAATAAAAAATCATTAAAAGTCATCATGACCTTCATGGTCATTTATGTCATTCATTATATCTCGAGCACCAAATATAATCTTTGCATCATTAAGGTGTCAATCGACGCGTATTAACATTTTAACGATGTTTTTAAATTTTAAAAAAATCTTTAAAGACTTTTTTTTAATTTAATAAAAAAAATATTGAAAATTAGTGTTTTTTTTTTCATAAAAAAAATTAATTAAAAGTTAATAAAATAAACATCGTAATAATAAATGTTTATAAAATTTATAAACTTTTATCAATTTCTGTAGAGAGACCAGCAAAATATTTTCTCATGATTTCAAAACAAATTGAATTAAAAATAAAAAAAATCATTCAAAGTCACCATGTAAAAGGGGTTCATACGAATTTGTATACCTTAAATCTCTTATTCTAAAGACATTGTTGTAAAGTCAATCAAAGTTTATTATTATTTGCAAAATTTGCGGAGATTTTTAATAGTCTTCACAGAACCGTGTTTGAACTTTAATGAAAAAACTGCTTAAATTTTGGAAACCAATACAAATCAAATCAAATTTGCAATTGTGGTAATCAACGTTTTGAATGGTAAAATGTTTTGTAGTCAACACTTTTTAAGATCATATGCTTTGAAAAGCTTTCATCAAATAAAAAGTTGTAGTTTTTAGGAGATTTGTTCTTTAGTATTCGTAAAATTTCAGTTACTTCTTTCATCATTTGAAGTACATATATTTTACTTTTTACATACAATTGAACCTATTTTTGATTGCATAATCAATGTTTCTCAAAAAGTTTCATTGATGTAAAATCGTGAAAAAATACAAATTCAGTGATTATGCCAAAATGCTGGCAATTTTGATCGCAACTATCAAAATGGCCATCACGTGACAAAATTTCTTAAGTGAGTGTAATAACAAAAACTGCATTCATTTTTGTTAGCGCTGTTTTGTCCTTCAAGTATCGATATGAAAATAACAAATAACGTAGAATAGGCTTTGTAACCTGTCCCCCCTCCGATTGATCCACGTGAATATTCAATCAAACCAATCCACGAAAATCTTTACGTAATCAATTGACGTAGATGGTACGATGAATATTAAGTCATTCCAATATTTTTTATGAGAGGTACATTTTTATTATTAAAATTAATATTATTTCCATAATTATTATCGTGTTTAATATTTTTAATATCTATGTAGATATTACTAGGAAGTTGACCATGTGGACCTCAAGGGTCGCACCTCACGGCTTGTTTTAAATTGTTTTAATCGATAGATATATCGCCTAAGAATATCATGTCAAATATTCAAAAGCTAATTCTCAAAATTGTGGAAGAGATGCACCCCGGAAGTGTCTGGCGCCGAGCTTTTTTCTCTTGACCAAAAACTTTAAACGGCCTTTTCTAGAAACCATGTTTTTTTAACATTGCGTAAGTGATAATAAAAAAAATAGTGAATCGATTTTCATCATCTAGCATTCATTTTAAAGAGCATAAAAACTGTTCTATATAGACTAAAGATTAAAAAAAACAAATAATTTTGGGACTACTTTTGACTGGAAGTACAACGAAATTTTTCGTCAAAATCGTAAATTGTTTTTTTTAGCCTGTTTTGAAGGGTTAATTTTCGAATTTCGCAAATATTTTAGTCTATCTACTAAAAAAAACCCTCTCGAGTAAGCAAATGTTTGTTGATTTCAGATGAAAATTGCAGCCAGCATCGCTTACGCAATTTACGACGTCAGCGATGACATGGCTTTCAAGATCCTTGAAAAATTTGTTAATTTTCAACTTTCACTTTTGTAGAATATGTTTTTTTTCAACCTCAAACAGCGCCTAAAATAAATATTATACTGATTTAATAAGAACTGTCTTGATTTCCCCACAAATCAGTTGCAAAAAAGACCTTTTTTTCGGCCTCTAAAGGTACTTCCCCCCTTAAGGAAAGCAGCACAACTACTAAAGTGCGAGTTGTGTTTGATGCGTCACATCGAACGTCCAAGGGAATGGCGTTGAACGACATACTTATGGTAGGCCCTACTATTTAAAGGGACCTAGTATCAATTCTTCTTAAATGGCGGCTGCATAAAGTAGCGATAAATGGAAACATCGAGAAGATGTACAGGCAAGTGCGAATTGATTCCAAAGATCGCAACTACCTGAGTATAATTTAGCTACCAGTCACTCCAGGACCAATCAAGCATTATCGTTTGAATATCGTCACGTTTGGCACGGCATGTGCGTCGTATCAAGCAGTCAAAGTGCTTCAAAGATTAGCTCAAGATGAGCGATTTAAGCATGAGCAGGCTTCCGAAGTCACTCTGAACGACTTCTATTTGGATGGTGTTCTCACTGGTGCTAACAATCTAAGTCAAGCAATCTCGTTACAAAGAGGCATCACCAGTTTATTGGCATCTGGAGGCTTTAGTATCCGCAAGTGGTCCTCAAACTGTCCAGAAGTGCTGGAATCAATACCAAAGGACGACCGCGCTTTGCCTCGTCCTGTCGCAATAAACTTTGAGAACACAATTAAAACATTGGGGTTTCAATGGAATCACCAATTAGACGTCTTCTCCTTCAACGTATCTCTACCTGAAGGTGGCAAGGTGACGAAAAGGCTAGTAGCATCAATCATTGAAAGGCTATTTGATCCCCTGAGTTGGCTACAGCCCTCTTTGGTTGTAGGAAAGATTCTACTACAAAGGCTTTAGCTCATTAAAGTCGATTGGGATGACCAACTTCCGGAAGACATCACTTGTGATTGGAAGAAATATCTCTCGGACTGTCAAACTCTGGAAAACATAAGCATTTCTCGCTTTGTCGGATACACACCCAAAGGAAAGATTGAACTACATGGTTTCAGCGATGTGTCAACGGATGCTTTTGCAGAGGTCATATATGTAAAGGTGATCACCTCCTTAAATGAAGTCAGGGTTCACCTGCTGGCATCGAAGACAAACCGTCTCACTTCGAAATTAATGTCTCAGTAGCTCAGTAATTCATTCAGCCCTTGCAGAGTTGTTTTTCTCACGTCTCATTGCTCGCGCCCGAAACTTATCGTCTCGGACAAGCGACATGAGTTGTTGTGCTGAGAACGATTCTGTTTCGGTGGAAGAAATTTTTAAAGCGATGATGAGTATCAATATGTAGAAGAACCATGACACGTGAATTGAGCTAATATACCGAATCAGAAACAAAATGATTTTCTTAACGCTTCAGTTAACGTCTCTTTCTGAGACATTAAGGGAAACGTTTCTTTTTACTGAATGAAAGTCAATGAAACGATTCACTAAAAAGAGATGGTTTTACCCATGCCTAGTCCCGAAAGAATCCAGCCGACTGCGGATCGCGAAGTTTAGCCCCGACGCAACTCATCAATTACGAGCTATGGTGGAAGTGATCGGTATGGTTGCACAGCCCAAATCTAGAGTACAACCCCAAAGCTGATCAAATTTCAGCGATTCAAGGATGAAAGAACCTGAGGTACATCTTACTATGCATGTCACTGGGGAACGTAGGCCCTGATCTTCCGGTTTAACCAACAGCATCAATATTGTCGAAGTACTCAAGCTACCAAATGCTTAGTCGTGTGATCGCCTTTTGTCTAAGGCTCAAATTTCGTAATTGATGCCCACAATTCTTATCATCCCACATCCGTTATCATCACTACAGAGAGCGAAACTATCTTGCGCTCGCCTATGGCAAAGAGTTTTACAGAGGAAGTGCGCCGGTTGCATCGACGCCAGTTGTCCCATCTACGTCAAAACTTGGCTCCGTATCTTGACGCTGAAGGATTAATCAGGGTGGGTGGACGATTACAAAATGCCAAAATAAATCCTCTGGCTACCTTGATAGTAAGAGCGTTTCATCACAGAACCCTCCATGGAAGTAATCAACTTACAATAGCAGCCATCAGAGATCAATATTGGATACCTCAAGTCCAAAAGTTAGTAAAGAGTTTTATTCACAAATGCCTGGTATGCTTCAAACTACATGCTTAGCCGCAAACTCAGCTCATTGGAGCATTGCCCAAGGAGAAAGTAAGGCCATCTAGAGCATTTATCACGGTAGGATTAAACTTTGCTGGACCCATCCGCATAAAATGGTATTGTTTTTTATTATATTAGTAATTGATTTCATCGTCACAAAATACTACGCGTTTGTTTTTTTATTTTTTTTTTTAAAAAGAAATCCCTTAGACGACTCGATTAAACGATTTGAGAAGACGATTAAAAGTTGCAAGGCAATAATCGGTGAATTGACCAAAGTGAGAGTTACCAACCCGATACTTTCGAGGATCAAATGCCTCCCAAAAGTTCATAAAGAGGGAATTATTTCCGTCACAAATGTGCCTACCCTAAACTGGCCAGATGGCGCGTGAATGGACGGAGGAGGAAGGGGATGAACGGAATATTGAGCAGCTCACAACGAAAAGGAGTTCACCGAAAACATACGAAATTTGGACCAACAGCAGTAGATGGGACTATGGTTTCATTCGATGTGAAAACGTTCTTCCCTAGCGTACCAATGATGGAAATACTTGGATACATCGAAGAATGGCTGCTAAAATAAGACGATTCACTATCATGGAAGGCTAAAACTAGGCAATATGTTACACACTGCAAGCTGTGTATGACTGAAAATTATTTCACCTTCAAAGGGAATTTTTTTAAAACTAAGGGAGGAGTAGCGGTGGGAAATCCGTTCTCACCTTTCTTTCAGTGAAATATTTATGTCGAGATTGGAAGAGGGATTAAAATCAAGAGGCAAATTACCGAGATGACATTTTCGCGTACGTCAAGAAAAGAGATTTGCAGCAAACATTAACGGAGCTTAATTTAAGTTGAACTCCAAAAAATTTTTTCCAAAATTTCCTTAAAAACGTGTATTTAAACTATTAAACCATATATACATTTCGTCTGGCACATTCAGACTTCTTCAGTGTATAACTAATTCCCTAAGTTCTGCGTTTCTATTTTAATCCCTAACGTTTTACATTTTCATCGCAAAATTTAATCAGCTTAACCAACACAGCATGCATCGTTGCAATAAAACGATTTGTGTCGAGAAGAGGACTATGCAGTGACATATACAGCGATTGTGGCACCAACTTTGTTAGAGCCAATAAAGAAATAAAGGCTCAGTTTGAACAACTGAAGGGACCCACTCAAGTATATCTCACCCAAGAGCAAATAAACTGACACTTCAACCCACCAGGCAGTCCACACTTTGGAACACTGTGGGAAGCTGGGTGAAGTCATTGAAACTGCATTTAACTAAAACCATTGGAAATGATTTGCTGAACATTGAAGAAATGTATACGGTTTTGGCTAAGATCGAGGCAATATTAAAAAATCGTCCTCTAGTGCCAATATCTAATGGCGTCAACGATGCGCAAGCCCTAACGTCGGGGCACTTTCTAATCGGACAATCGTTAATAGCTGTTCCCCAGGAACCTACCAGTGGAGAAGTTAGCTTTATAACAAAGTGGCGTCTTGCCACTGCCTTATTTCAAAGCTTCCAAAATAGGCCCAAATGGATGCGAGCCCATCATAGTAAAGATATGCCCACTTCTCATACCCCCAGCAAAAGAAGAAGTCACGAAGCAACAGGAGCAGGCGGCAACAAACTGCATATCAAAACCAAGCAACGAGCAGCCTGCAGTGTCATTAGAAGAAGCCCCGATGCGAGGCAATCAAGCTAGATTGATGAGGAACCTTCGTCTATACTCGGGTTTGCTTATGTTTCTGCTTGCGACCTGCTGTGTTCTTTTCGCGAAGAAAACCAATCAGACTGCTGGCGTTAGCATCACTCCAGTCAATAGTGGATTTGCTGTTGAACATATTGGAAATGTGCACTTAAAAAATGGCTCTCTGCAGATCCATGTTAAAATTCTATGGGCAGATATGTAGGAGGATAAAATGTTCAAAGGGCTGTCGACAATTTGACTCAGTTATGTCACACTGGTCTCACGTACACGGATAGAGTTTCCTGAGGTCACCTTGTACAACATCTATCCACTACCAATCAAGGTATCATACATCAGATACATACACTGCATTTCGTGAGGAGCAGACAAAGGCATGGACTACTGGGTAAAATACTAACATCATTATTCGGCGTTAATGATGAAATTTACCGAGTATCGAGACAATGCAAGTGAACCAACAAACCTTGAAGCATACTGTGAATAAAGAAACGATGCTGTTTTTCCGAGCAACCCACTAGCTAAACAGGACGAATTCAATGGTAAACAAGCAAATAGTCTTTTTCAATAAAGGATTTAACGAAGCAGTATAGAAAATCAAGAGATTCGACTCCTGATGTCAATCACCAACCAAACAGAGTCATCTCTCCCAGCATCTTTGAAGGTGTCGCATCTTCCATTAAGGGAAATCGCAGTCCACTTTCGATGAGATGCTTGTTACATTATCGGTTACCTGCAAATAATCGAATCGATAAAGACGGAAACTATCCCTCATTCTCTTCTCAATCAAACGTATGCTGTATACGAAATTTCCGCAAATATCCTAGGGGTAGACTTCCATAGCCAAACCTACTTCGAAGTCTCCGAAGATGAGCTACGAGAAAGCCAACGCTTATCCAAACGAAACCTACGAAACCACGCACCCTATTCGATCTAAGGAACAAGCCCCATTGCATCATCAAGAAGCTATACAATTTATATGGAGGAAACAACTGTACAACCCGAACATTTGCTCTGGGAGCAAATATTAGCGTCATTTGGAAAACAATTTATGGGAAGAACAAACGGTTATTCGTAGTTCCGCATGTGATTTCAGCTCATGACTCATTGACGAGGCCCAACAAAATTTTGACGAGCAACAGGAAGCCATATGAAGGTCCTATCAAACAACTTTAATTTCATTTAGTTCCGTTTCAATTGTAATTGTTGTAACCTTAATTATTATATTGCTATATTTGTGTCAGGTCCGAAAGAAAACATCTAAAAATAAGGCGATCACACGATGGTACAAACCGTCCGAAATACCATCCGCAGAATTGAAATAAGCCCAATTTTATGATGATTAAGAACAGGGGTTCTTGGTGGGCGGTATGTTCGCGTATTTCAAGTACAATCGACTCGCGCATGCCAAGACAGGTGATGACTTGGTAATCTGAAGGCATGCTCGTGTTGATCGCAATCATGGGCAATGTAATGCGGCCCAAATCGATTTGTATTTTGCTGACCCGCCATTATTCAATGGCATAAGCATTAAGATAGTCTTTTTTATTGTGAACTTTAGACTTACGGTTGCTGACCTGATAGTTGCATTGCGCTGACAGGTCAGCCATGAAATGCATAAAAATGCAAGAATGACTAGGCTCGTCGCCAGTCAGAATCAATAAAGCACATAGATTGAACCCGTGTTGTTTTGATTTTCGGGCCTTAATTTTAGATCAAACTCTATAATTTTAGGATTATACTGCAAGCAGGTTAATTACAAGAAAACGCTACTCAAGAGATATTAATTGAGGATTTTATCTTTGATATCTTCGTGATTGGCAACTAACCCGAACAACTTCTATTCTTCAATGGTTTTTAAAAATAATTCTCACAATCGTCCTGACTATTAACAACTTGCGCTTCGCAGAAGTACTGCTATTATAGCAGATTCTGCACAAGATTTGCAACTTTGGTGAATTGTTTAAACAATACAAGCATGAACATGGCTTAACCATAAACATACCGAAAACGAAATACATTGTGGTAAGAAAAAAAATTTAAACCACAATTGACTTGTGTCAAACAAGTCCTATCAATCATGATACACTGCCTGTACGAAAAATCAATTGACTAGTTTGATGCTTTGATTGATGGGAAACTGTGAATCACTTAGCACATTTTTTCGACGATTTCGTGAACATGAGGGTAGGGAAATGCACGAGTAATTGGTCAATCAGTTGTTTCCCTCATTTGTGATCAATACAATGATCTGGTGTCGATTTTCATGTATTGTCTTTAGCATAGTGTATTAATACTATATCATATTATTTGTTATATCGTGTTCTCGAGAATGTGGACGGCTTTATTATCATAAAAGATTTCTCTAATTTAAGAGAAAATTCGTTAGTTCTCCTCTTCCGATGTTTGCCTGCTAAATGTCCTATCTTTGATTTATACTCGCACTAAATTCATTATTATGTTTAACACAGATTAACAAATTTATTGTTAACACGTGTTATTATCTAAAAAGGTATTTTCTATATCTCCGTCCATTTTTTGTAGCATTTTTCACTTTGTAAACCGATAACTCGCGCCCCATTTGGGTGTACTGTTAACGGAGGTAGCTTTCTGTAGTCGGTATAATAATTGTGGTTTGAATTATCCCTAAGCATTGTGTTAATTTTCCGGTTTTGTGTGAACGTTTGAAGAACATTGATTTTTGAAATAAAAAAGTCTTTTGCTGGCGTTATTGGGCGACAGACGTGTTTCCATCTAAGCGTTTTTCTAATTATTAACTTCCAGTGAAAAATCATTACTGTTTTCAGAAATGGGATAAATTGACCAGTTTTGTGCGGGACTAACACAGTGTCTGGCCTGAAAACACAAACAATACGTATGGCAGATTCGTGGATTAGTTGTGCATTTTTTGATCGACGTACTTCGTGTCTAAGTTTATCACAACTATTCTTTCGAAGCACAATGCAGCCTAATTATACAATCAACTACTTCGCCTTCATCGCAAAGGAAACGGAAGCGGTAAACGATACTACCTTTAGATGAATGAGTTGGCTTCACGAGCAGAAGGACGAGCGGCGCGCCATTCATACATTGTTCGGGGGATAAAAAACCAACGGTTTAAATTTGCACTCCTTCTACTCCCAATACTTAATTAAGACGACCTGTTATCGTAAATCATATGGTATGAAAAAATGCGTGATCTTTCAGTGACGGAAACTAAATGCGATGCACTGAAGGGTGCGTACGTCAAACCAATTCTAACACTCTTGGATCAAAGTTATCACACAACTTTGTGGAGTACTGGCGAAGCAGTACCTCCCACACCGAAGCTGTCCTTTTTCCATTTAACATATTTTGACTTCCAACGCTTGCGCTGCGAACACTATGGTAGATAGAAAAATGTCACTGTGATAATACACAGAGTTATTTTGAAAGGGGCATTTATGGTAAACGTATTGTTATTGTAATAAATTTAACAAAATCTTAAGGTAATTTCAATCATTATCAGTTAATTCCGTTGTGTAAACGTTGCGTTCTTCTCCTGTAAAGTGTCTATTTCATTTATATAATGACCGATTCAATTGTAGGTATTGTCCTCGGACACGTTTCAATAAATTGCAAACAGTAACAACAAAGACCAATATGCGGCATCAATCAATAAGCATCACATGCCAGTGGGAGGTGTCCCGTGCGAAAAAAATTCTGTCAACTTGGTTGACAAGTAGATAAACGAATTTTTAAAATAAAAGCTTGTTGTAAAAAGTTGATTTGAAAAACGGCAACGTCAAAATATTCGAGAATTTAATGAAATACATCACATAACAGGCGTATCAATTTTTTGAAAATCCTTTTGGCCTTTCAAATGCTCCTCCTGTCTTCCCTTAATTCTCTAATTCATTCATCTGTGTTTCGATTTCTTCCTGTTGAGCATTCAGTATTTTTTTAATTCTTTATGTATACGGGTTTTTTTTGTCTAAAGTACTAATTTTCTGGGTTTAGAAATTATTGGCTGATAATTTTTCATCTTCGAGAGCAAACACATCCTGAAATTATGTGATAATTTCCAAAAAGTTTTATTTCAATTTTAAGTCATTAATATCCGTTCTGATTCCGTAAAGGAGTTTTGTAATCTTTGTTCACTAAATTTGGTTTTAGTGATGGAAATTTTATCGGTGGATGCTGTCGTTTTGTATATTTTATAATATGAATTGGTTCTGTGTCAACCCTAGGCCGTGTAAGGGACTTTTACATTACATATGCCCTTTACGGGTATTATAGTACTTTCAATGAAGACTCAATCTTTTTACTCACTCACTCACTCAGTCTTTTTAACGTACGAGATCTATAGGTATGATAGATTCTGATATTGCGGGTATATTCAAACGAACAATTTGTAATGGTTTTGTATTTAGCGGTAATACAGTCTCATTTTTGTTGATGTTACAAATTATAGTATAAATTTCGAAATCAATTTTACATAGGTATTTCTCAAGTATATCTCTGCCTACTATTCAATTATTCCTTGCCGAAACCTTTAGAATTTCCTTGGTTTGGTATTATATAAACGTGCCGGAATTTTTTCTATTGCCGTAGTTCCTAGTACTACTGTTGTCATTACGATTGTTGTGCGTATGTGCGTTTGGAATTATTTTTCGTCTCGATTATCTTGAGAACCAAAGATCGTATTGACGTAGGACTGGTTTTATTCGACGCGTAGTTACGTAACTTAAAACTGCACGACTTTTCAGTAAAATCGGTTAAGCCAGTTTTTATTTAGGATGGAAAAATTGAACAACGACTAAAAATTGCTTATTTTGAAACTGTTGAAACGCACTATTAATTCGAGCAGATCTCAAATATCTTCATAGTAATATTATTATTATTGTGTGTTTTAGCAAAATTTTGTTGTAAAAAATGTTATTTAAAAACAAATCAAGATTAATTTATACAACTCAAAACTTATATTAGGAGGTTTGGTATGTGTGACGCTAATGCAGATAACAATTGGATATTGTTATAAATAATTTAATATTGTTAATAACAATCAAATATTATTAGTTGTAATTTGATATTGTAAATATGAACACAATTATAACTATTCAGTAACGATCAAACAGTCTTAATAACGAATGATTATTATTAAAAATAACTAAATACCCTCAATAATGGTTGTGGATTTCGGGGTCGAGAGGGAGGACTAGGTGGAGGACGAGGAGGAGGACAAGGAAGATGACAAGGAGGTGGACGAGCAGGAGGACGAGGTTGCCGAGGCTTTGGTAGAGGACGACCAAGTGGGGTGGGGCGTCTTCTTTTACCAAAGCTTTTACGGTTAGATTAAAAACAAGCCGCGAGGTGCGACCCTTGAGGACCACACGGTCAACCAGTAATATTTACATAAATATTAAAAATACTAAACAAAATAATAATTATGAAAATAATACTACTTTAAATAATAATAATGTACCTCTCATAACAGTAACTGGAATGACTTAATATTAATCGTATCATCTACGGGAGCGTCAATTGATTACGTAAGGTTTTTGGTCGATGGGGACAGATTGATTTGATTGAATATTCACGCGGATCAATGGGGGAGGGAGGGTTCTACGTTATTTGTTATTTTCATATTGATGACAGCTTTTTTTATAGCATATGATCTAGCAAAATATTGACTACGAAACATTTTACCATTCAAAGCGTTCATTGCCACAAATACAAATTTGATTAATTTTTTTTGATTTTCAAAATTTAAGCAGTTTTGATATAAAAATTAAAACACGGTGCTATGAAGACTATTAAAAATCTGTTTAAATTATGCAAATATTAATCAACTGTGATTGGCTTAACAACAATGTTTTCAGAATAAGAGTAGTCGGGTAAAATCATTCATATGAACACTTTTTACATGGCGACTTTGAATGATTTTTTATTTTTAATTTAATTTTTTTAAACATCATGGAAAAGCGTTTTGCTGGTTTGTCTCGAAAAATTGATAAGGATTTATAAATTTTAAAACATTTATTACCGTGTTGTGCAAATCTGGTTAACAAATTTATTTTTTATGAAAAAATCCTAAATTTTTCCATTTTTTTTGTTAAATTAAAAAACGCCTCCAACGATTTTTTTAAATAAAAAAACATTACAAAAATGTTAATACACGTCGATTGACACCTAAGTGATGTAAATATTATATTTGTTTCGTGAGATATAGTGAATGGCAGAAATGACCTTGAAATCATGATGACTTTTAATGATTTTTGATTTTTAATTTAATTTTTTTTGTGATCATGAGAGTAAATTTTGTTAATTTTTGCACAAAAAATGTTTGGAGTATATGAATTTTATAAATATTGATTACTGTGTTTCGAAAATCAGGTTAAAAGTTTACTGTTTATGAAAAAAAACCTAATTTTTTGCACTTTTTTCAAAAAATTAAAAAACGCCTCCATGAATTTTTTTAAAAACTTGATAGAATCACATAAATGTTAATACGCGTCGATTGACACCTTAATGATGAAAATCGCGTATTTGGTTCGGGAGATATAACGCATGACAGAAATGACCTTCAAACGGGCAAAACAGCAAACCCCCCCCCAACTAAGTTTTCCAAAAACTAATCAGCTCTTAAGATTGCAAAGACGCTTCGATTGACACCTCAACGAAAACGATAGGACTTTGTTTACGTGAGTTATGCTCGTAGAAAAAACTGTCCACGAACGCACATACGTACGTACGGACGTACGTACATACACACACACACAGACACATACATACTTCTTTCTAAAAACACTTAAAATATACTCGTAAGACCTCAAAACGTAAAGAAATGTTGAAAATTTCAATTTCGATTTTCGAGGTGACTACAAGAACTTCCCATGTACTGGGAAGTTAATAAATAAAAACAATAAAAGTAATTATAATTATCTAGAAAAATAATTATCAACAATAGTGATTATTAATAATAGTAATTAATAATAAAAACAAATTATAGCTTTTTTATTCACCCCACTGGGAAGTTAGTCGTGTGTTAGTCAAGGGTCGCACTTAAACCACATTTTTTTTTACTTTAGATCCTAAATCATCGAATTGTAGTTGACTCAATTCGATAATTAAATTCAATATTTCATCACAAAACTGTGTTGTCTTATTTTGCGACATGTTGTTGAGTGTAACGAGGTAATGTTTTAAATTCTTAAGTATTATAGGTATTTGTTTACCAATTTCTGTTCTAACTGTATCCGACAGTTTGACGCTACATACGAAACCAAAACGGTTCTAATTTAGCATTGTCATCGAATGTTTTAGAAATGAATTCAATTATTTTCAAAAACGAGATCAGCTAAGAAGCTAAGAAGAAATATAAGAATATTTCCCGTGAAAAGAGGAATTGTCTGCATTGCCGATAAAAGATCGAAAGTTCCAATATTTACTTATTGTATTCCAGAATATTTCTAAATAGAGATACATACTATTCAATTCAATTCTAAATGCGCATTGTCGACTTTGTCACCGAATACTTGTCTTGCTTGCACTTTTCTTGAATTTTCCAATCACTCTCATTGGAGTATAATAGTATATTGCTTATACCTATGTGTATGCATTTTTTGCATTTTCTAAATCGTTTTTAATTTGCGTTAGGGAATTTCCATTAAGGATCCAATAATGATGAAAGAAAATAATTGTTTTAGATATTGACCGATCTATTCAAAAAAAATACTTTGTCTGTATATGTATAATATGAATGTTAAATAAAAAAACACAATAAGTGTCGTAAGAGCCTGTTTATCTTCAGCGAAAATCTGACGTTTGTCAAGCTGCAGTTACCCATTTGGTTTCTACTTATTGCCGTGTTTATCGTAGACATTAAATTTCGGGTTGGCTATCTTCAGATGATGAAGTTCCGTTGCAATCAATTTGACTCCTTGTAGGAGTCTCTGCTACTGTTTGTCCTTCAATATATTCATAAACTTTGCAATATTTTGTCTGGTGCGCTCTTAATATTCCTCAATTGTGAGTCGTTTCGGTACATTATGCCTCAGTCTCACTAACGAGATGACGTTATATTCAGGCGTTTTTCGATTAAGCCTAGCTGGTATAAATTCTCCTAACAAAAGGCGTTCGATGGTGGAGAATCCTTTATTCAAGCATACTTCAAATTTTGTCACTTCTTCCGGTGTCAAATCTTATTGCACACATCTGAAAATTTCGGTACTTTGTAAAATCGCCCTCTTTATCAAGAGATGGCTCACTTAGGCCTCAATAGGCCCATTGTGATAACACAAAAAATTAGGACGGCACTAAAACCTAGCTGCTGGGTGATGAGAGCCAATAAGATTCTCGTATGAAGCCGGCTGTGCAGTTTATGTTTAAATCCGTGAGGCTATCCAAGAAGGGGGAGCCTAAAGTTTGCATGCGTTTCCTGGATAGTGCTGGGCATTCGCACCGAAAATGTTAGATTGTTTCTTTTTTATCTTCCGATCTGCAACTTCGGCAGAAATCATTGAAAGGGACACCCAATATTTCTGCGTGTCTGCCAATCAGACAGTGCCGCGTCAGTACGGATACGATGGAACTCAAGGTTTCGCGGCTCGTGTTAAGAAGCCGCTTGGTGCGTTTGGAGCACAGTGCGTGCCAAGTTTGCCTGGTTGTCCTACAGGTTTCTTCAAGTAGCCAGGCCCTATTTGCAGTCTCCATGTAATATTGCTTAAATCCTAGCTTCATGGGGACTAGAAGTTGGCCGACTTGGAGTGTTGAGCTCAGTGCCAGCTCTCGCAATTTCCCGGTATATCACTATGCCTCGGTACCTAGCAAACGATCTTTTCACAGTGAAGTGACATCGCGTTCAGTTGTGAGCGACTTTCCTTTACAATCATGGATGAGGTGTACACGTTGGATAATGAATGAATAGCAGCCTGAATGTCAGAGAAAATATTCAGGTTTCTTATGGAAATTTTCTGGGTTCTCAACCATCCCACAGTCTTGTATATTGCAATGACCTCTGCCTGAAAAACACTGCAGTGGTTTGGAAGCTGAAAGCATAGTTTCAGCCCTAGCTGTTCTGAGAAAACACCACAGCCAATTTTTCCATCCATTTTAGAACCATCAGGATAGATGTCGATAGATTCCTGCATACCACTTTATTCTATTGATCAGTCATCCCTGCTGGGATGGCTGACTTGAAACCATAATGTAGTAGATTGTGCATACCGCTTTGCGTGCTCTTTCTGTTATGTTCGCCTTCCACGCGAGATGGGAATCCAGAATTAGACCTAGATATTTGACCTGATGAGGTGGCGTTAGACCTATTAAGTTTAGGTGGGACAAATCACGGAATTTTGCATCTTTTTGTGAAGAGCACAAGTTCCTTTTTTCTGCGGATTAATCTTTAGACCACAATCTTCGCTCAACTTGGTGAGAATACCTAGGGCAAAGTTTAGTCTTTCAGATAGAGTGGTAACGAATTTGCCCGATTTACTAGTGCAACATCGTCGGCATAGGCTACGTCTTGCAGCTAGTCTCACCTTTTCTGACAGGAGCTTGTCCACCACTAAGTTCCATAGAAGGGGTGATAGAACCCATCCTTATGGGGAGCCCCTGCAAATGCTCCTTCTTGAAATACTGTTTCCGAGTGTGAAGTTGATGTTTCTGCTGATTAGCAGTTGTACGATGAACCTTATCAGGTTATCATCGACATTGCTTTCCATAAGTGCTTTACCAATAGCCTTATAGCTGACATTGTTGAAAACCCCTGTTAATATGTAGAAAACTGCTTGCGTATATTCTTTGAGGCTTAGCGATTTTTCGATGTAGCTGGTGAGCAAATCAAGAGCTGTTTCAACCGATCTCTCTTTCGTGTATGCGTGCACATTGGAAAGTGGTTTCAGAGCAGCTCTCAAATGGATTTCTATCAGTCGTTCTAATGCCTGCAGAAAATAAGAGGTGAGGCGGATATGTCTATAATCCTTAGGTAAGGAGTGGGATGTCTTGACCGCTTTAGGCATGAAAACTATTTACGCTTCTTTCCACCGCTGTGTGCGGTTAGCCATGGCAGTGATATATTGATTCCCTGCTGGATCTCAACAGGTGAGGTCCATGCCAGGGGATTTAAAGGGTTGAAATGAGCTGACTGCCCAGCGTAGGAGCCTGTCGTTCACAGGCACAGTGGTTGACAGGCAGACCGGGAGCGTATGTGGATCAGCTTTGTTAGCCGCATCCTCGCTACCCGGGAAGTGCATGTTCATGAGGACGGCCAGCGTATACTCTATCTTCTGTGTGGAAGAACCTTTGCTTTTCGGAAATAATCAGCACCCCATAGACGACGGAACGCTATTCCTCGAAAAATTTGACTATTCGGTTCATAAAATATTACTAATGAAGTTGGAGTCTGCTCGATCTCGTTCTATGAGCCACTTGCAAAACCCAACTCTTTTCGCGTAATCATCGAGAAGTAACTCCTGAAGAGACGTAAACCGTAAGAGTGCATCTTCACCTTGTGCAGAACTCTCCAAACGGTGGTTGCAGACATTTTTGTCGGTAAGTTCATGAAAAATCAACTTAGGAAAAAATGAAATGCATATATATTAACTAGGTAACAATAGTTTATAAAATAAGAGAGAGAAAATTCTATTTTATTTACAAAAAAATTATAAGTCAAAATTCAAAATACATATATGATTTAGTGATGTGTCGTTCGTGAACGAGTCGTTCATTATGAACGGCACACTTATGTGTGTTGTCACGAACGACTCTTTTTTTTTTAAAAACGTTTCGTTCATCCAGTGTGCTTCTACGGTTGCAACTCCAACTATAAAGCATGTCGCACACTTGTCCGCTCAGCTCTGGTCCGCTTGACACGAAATATTCTGAACACATCAAAATGCTTCGCGCGAAGAACTGCACAGCACAGTATAGGTTTCATGGTCTTGTGGACGCACATGTGCCGTGAGCTCACGATACGATCTATGTACAAGCAAGTAACGATGACGTTCATGTGCCGTCGTGAATTTTCATTCAAAAGAGCAGCTGAGTGTTTTTGAATGAAAAAATGAATATCGTTCATTTGAACGATCCGCTCTGAACGAATCTTTTGAGTGTGCTGAACGAAATGTGTCAGTATGTCTAAAGTGAACGAGAAACCTATCTCTAATATGATTGTTAAATTCCAATTAAATATTCGGACACTTCAAATATGTAAATTAAGTATAAAAAACCTTTTTTTCTTATTTTAGTATTTTGTTGGAAAACCTTTGGTTTTTAGAATGGCTGTCAGTCTCATTGGAATAGATTCTACCAACGACCTGCAATAAGACGGATAGATTTGTTTTCCATTCGTCCTCAAGAGCCACTTTAAGCTCGGCCTTCGGAGAAATTACCCGCGATTTCAATTTGTTTTCTAAAAAGGCCCACAAATGTTCGATTACATTTGTATCCGGAGATTGTAGGGGCGTTTCCATCACGTGAGGACAATTATACAATAACCACATGCGCGTATTGTGAGCTTTGTGTTTTGGGTCATTGTTTTAATAGAACGAAAATGTCTCAGAAATGCCCAATTTATCTACACTTTATTTAATTTTCTATTTTAAAATGGATATGTACTTGTGTTGGTCCATTATGTCATCAATAAAAACTAGCTTTTCTGGTCCAGAGGCAGCCATACACCCCCAAACCATCAATGATCCAGCACAATGTTTTACGGTCGGTTGAAGGTTAACAGGTTTGAACTCCTTAATTGGTCGTCTTCACACATATGTTTGTCCATCTGACCGGAAAATATTAAATTCAGTAAATGTGCTCCAATAGGAAATTTATGCTCTTTAGCGAACTTAAGTCGCTTTAGCTGGTTTTTCTTATTTACAAAAGGTTGTTTGCGTGGAACTCTTCCGTTAATATCGTCACTCCGTAGAACTTTTCTCACGGATTCTGTACTTGCAGTAATGTGGAGGTAGTTAGATACTTCTGATGTCAACTTTGTCGCACTCAGCTTGGGATTTTTATTTACTTGCTGCACGATCCACCGTTCATCTGCTTCTGAATTTTTTTCGGCCGTCCGGATCTAGGATTATTTTCAATACTTTTATTAAATTCAAACCGTTTAATGTCATAACCTGTCGAATGGCTTCTACCGATGATTTCTCCAATTTCCCACACAAATATCCCATTTTTTGATGTTTGATGACCAATTTCCGAACTTCGTTAGTAGTTTCTTTACCTCGACGACCCATACTAGTTGTGAATGAGAATTCACTATAAAAATTTCGCAACAAGTAATTGATTCTTTTCGTTTACACTTTGACTACTGTTATTTACACTTAATCTGTTATAATTCGTAGAATTTCCATCTCAAACGTCAAAACAAAACCAGTGTTGCCAGGTGTCCGAATATTTAATTGGAATTTAACCATTGGCATATAAATCTTTTGTTGATATAATAAAAAGCTTTTTTTTCTTAGATTATAACCTAGTGTTAACAAATAAATGTATATGAATTCCATTTTCTCCTAAATGGGATTTACAAAGAGTCATTGACGAAGTTTTCGTCTCGAAGCTATGTCCGATTAGTTAATTGAGCCACTGTACATTTATTGGAAGTGTCTGTCACGTGATGCCATGCACGCGCATTGCTAATAAATGTTAATCGGCCTTCAATCATAAGAACAGCAGCTATATCAATCGTGGTAAGTTTTGCAAAACACTAAGCGAATGGGGTTGAAGGGCTGATCATAGCTTTCTTTGTCGAAAAAATTTATCAACCACATTGCAGTCAAGGAAGGCCCTAACTGAATACCACAGTATTTTGTATACACAGATATCTAGCATTTTGTATACCTAGATATAGTTTTTCATGTAAATTAAGTGTTATAATGAGTTACCTGGAAGCCCTTGTAACGCATTACAACACAGGCTTGTATCCTCAACAATTACAGGGCCTTTTATTTGAATTGCGGCTTGTAAACACTTATTAATACAAATATCGCTGATCTCTCCTTGCATCTCAGGGATATCTAGACTTTTCGCAATGATAGATACAGGTAGGCTTGTTCCCAGAATATCCACAAACTCGCGAACTTTTTCTTCATTACTTGAAACGAATGTTATTTGAATTGACATTTTTACAAATAAATATTCGACAGAACCAATGAAGAAGGAAACTAAGGAACGGCAAGAAGCGTGTAAAGACAAAAAGGTGTGTGGGACGAAAACATTGAAGTAAGAGAAGAGGAAACGAAATACCCGTGTCGGTGTGTATATGTGAGTGAAACCAAAAAGGTTTAAATTTATGGTCACACTCTTTTTCTTTTTGGTCAGCTGGTGCGTTGTTAAGTGTCAAAGTGCTAAACGATTAGCGCGCGAAAGTGGTAAAAGTGGTCATTTCGCAATTAATCTAGTGTTTTTTTAGTGCGATAACAATAGCATTTGCGAATGAAAAGTGACTGGAGTCAAATCTATTAAAATAAAGGACTCTAAAAGTGATTATATGCAAAATGAAGTGCGCTGTGATTTCGTGCGTTAACAGCCTTCGGCGACGGCCAGAAGGAGTGTCTTTCCATTGGTAAGTGAAGACCTGTTAAATGAAGTGTAGTAATGATAACTTTCTCATTCATAATATGCAAATAATGTCGATTAAAAAATCATTAGATGTAAACAATTCGCCGCCATGTTTTGCGCGAAGTTAGATGCAAAGGCGGCGCTATTGTAGGGGCACTAAATTTTCGTTGTGAGAAAGTAATCAATTAGTTTGAATTTTCATATGCATGCATATATGAAGGTATTTTATAAAATTGTGGTGATGGCTATAGCTTTTGTAGTATTGTAGTATTATCAGTCTCTGATCCAATACAAAAGTAGAGGCTTGCTTAAGGTACCATCAAAAAGCAGTTTTCTAATTTTCCGGCAAACTGAAAAAGAGCTCCGTAAAATTATTCATTTTTCGACAAATATTTTACATAAAAACCGATTCGATCAGATTTCATTAGTCGTGCAAAATTATTGTATTGGCATTTGTTTGATGATCATTCAACACATATGATAGACATTACAGGTCGCTAATAAAGCTTACCATAGAAAAACACCTTCAAACTAGATATTATTTTATTGCTAAAAACAGAGTCCGAAACGATTTCCGTACGTCAGCAGTTGACAAAATTTATACATTTCAAAGGGATGTAGGACACAATCAAAACCCCACATTTTAATTAATTTATTTTGAAGTTTTATAAGAAAAAATAATATTTCCAGCAGCTAAGCCGTAACTCCGCCAAAGCCGGTCCCAAGCCCGGTTTCTTGTGTGTTTAGTTCTGTGAATGCATTTCTATTTTCACAATTTGGAAAATTCAGAACCAGAACTATGTACGCAATGAAAGGAGGAGGGGGCTTACCACTATTTCTCTCTAAATTTTCTTTTCCCATTTAATCGTCTACATTAAGCGCCTGGCTCATTTACAAACCAAATGAACTGCATTTTGCTGCTCAGCTTTTCGATGGAATACGGAGAATTCCAAATGTTATCCAAAAATTTCAAATTTTCAAACACATTAAGTGAAGCAATATTTTTAAAGATTCATGCTTAATGAAACCTTACATTCCTTCAACTTACACTAACTTTAAAAAAAACATCATTTATTTATATCTGAGGTGATTCAAAAAGATATTCAAATTTTTCCCTCCGAAAAGTTGCACCCATCCATCTACGCATTTAACTTTTTAGGTTGTGTTGGTGGGCACAACTACATTTTATCAATTGGGTACGATAATTTTGTTGATCACCGCTTCCTCTTCTCTTACTTCAATGGACGAAAACTAGGAAATTTCATTTCGTGATGTTTCTTTGGGAATATGTTTTTAAGTCAAACGGAGTGCTTCACTTTTCTGGCATAACACTAAATTTTTTCCAACGTTGGAAGGTAGAAATCGAAAAGATACCGATCAACTCTTGCCTCTCGGCATCCCGGATTTCTACCGAAAACCAGCTCCGTCTCCTTCAAACACTCTCTCCATCAAATTTTCAGTAATTCTCCATATTTATATTCCAGTTCATAGTAGAAGTGGGTCGTACTGTATCAACCTGATACTTTGTCACTGATACTCTTTTGTCACTGATACAGAAAAATGCTACAGGCAAAATGTATCAGGTACTTTTAGTAGCAGTGCCGACGGCTCCGAAAATATGATAAAAGACATTTTTTGCAGTCACATTTTGCTCGTATGAATCATGGAATGGATCATCATCTTACAACAGACAGTGATGCGTGAAAGTGTGATTCGACTACATAGATGTTGGTTGTGACAAATGTTTTTTGTATCAGATTGATGGGTTGGATGGCTGTGATGTCATAGCTACATGATATTAAATTATTTGTTGCAATGCTAGTTTGTTTCTCAATTTGATTCAGTTAACATATATGAAATGCATGTATAAACAATTGTGCTTTAGGTGAATGGATGAATAGACCAGGGCGGATCAGTTTTCAGTTGGCTGTTGAGAGGGGCACACTGATTTTTGCAGAATAAGTTGCGGATTAACTCGTATAACAATAATTGACTCATCGTCCCTCTCAAAAAGTCGGGAACATTAATAAATACATCGAAATGTTTGAAAATTATTAAAAAATCGATTTTTTTCTACTTTTTTCACCTGTAACTATAGAACGATTCATTTTAGAGCGAAGTAGTGCCGCAATAAAAGTTACGTGATTAAATTTTCGATAAGATATGATTGGTTGAAAACTTTAAAAAATTTCACCCTTACCGCAAAATAGCAATAATTTTTTTTAAAAATGGGGAAAAGGCATGTTTTATTTAATTTTTTTAACGCACTTTTTTGAGAGGGAAGATAAGTCAACTATTCTTACGCGAGTTATTCCGCACTTATTCTGCAAAAATCAATGTGCCCCCTCTCAACAGCCAAATGCAGTTATTTTTTTACAGATTCGTTTTGGTCTAGATATGCTTAGATGAAAATATTTTCCAATGGGGAAACTGATAAAATCAACCTTCTTTATTTTACAGAAGCCAAAAAATTTAACCATGTAAAAATATGTATTAGTTTGGTGTTTAGGTAATACATTCAATTTTTTTAACGGATAAGCTCTACATATAGTAGGCGATTCCTATATTCCTGATAAAAAAGATTTAATAGTAAAAATAATAAATAAAATTGTTGAATAAAGTAGAAATGATTTCCGAGAAAATATAATTCCAAGTTTTTTAGTTTAAAGTTCTTTGTCAACTAATTACATTCTATATAATAACAAAGATTTTTCAAAACAATAAATGGAATAGTGTACATAACGAAATAATTATTTTATATTCATTAATGTTGCTTTTAGAATTAAAGAATTAAAATAAGCAATACTTTGATAAAAAGAGCTAAGCTAAGTGCTATTATATTTTTAAAAAAACTAGCATCTTAACCTTTTCTGATGATAATCTGGAACGACGTTTATTCAAAATATTTCCAGTCGTTGAAAAGACACGTTCACAAGGAACCGAAGTATTGACAGTGCAAAACTTTTCACGCACAATTTGCCTGATGTAGGGAAAGTTATAGCCATATTCTCGCCACCACTTTAATGGGTCTTCTCGTTCCAATAGAAGTGGCTCCTCAAGGTACCGTTGCACTTCAGTCATTGCTCTTGAATATGAAGAAGACCCAGTTGGGTGAAAATTTAATTTCCTTTTTTTTAAAATTTGATAGAAAAGATGCTACTGGAATGTCTGCTGCCACTGGAACTATAGCTTCTGTTTCTATATTTTGGCTAGAAGCATTCGACCAGGTTTGATTGCTTGGGATCCCGATGTGATCAGAAACTAGTCTGATTAATTTGTTCTGCATTATTTCCGCTGTCTCTGACTTATTGAAAGCGACATTTTTATACCTGGGGTCTAAAACCGTCGACATTGTCAATATATTATCTCCTTCTATGTTCCCTAGCCAAATATTTAGATTGCTTGATGGATTCCATATCACCTGCTGGCATATTGCACAACTAAATATACTCTGTTTTCCATTTCTTCATAGGTGCTAAGGAGTCAGTCGACGTAAACGATGATTGATGATACCGTAGTATATTTTCCCCCACTAACTATATCTGTCACTTCCTTCATTGGCCTCAGAATATACCGTATTTTTTGCAAAACTGACCACTCCTCTGCATTGAGAATCTCAATTTTTTCGTCTTTTGAGCTGCGGAAATTCAAGACTTCAAACATGCAGATACTGTAGACTGAGTGTTTTTACAGGAACTATCGAGATTTGGTTGGTGAAATGAATTTGAAACAAGATGCTTCGTTCTGACTCAGGTGTGCTTATCTCTTATCTATTGCAAAAGTGTTTCCTAACTGAACACTTCTTCATGTTGGTTGAAGACGATTTGTAGCTGAATTTTCTCTTACAAATCGTGCATGTTCCAGATTGATTAGTTTCATCCGCACTTAAAAAAATTCATACTGGTTAAGTTTTCCTTTTGTCCATTTCTAATTCACAAAAAATCTCCAATAAATTTTACGAAACTTAAAAAACCGCTTATCACAAACACGTATCAAAAATAAGGTTTTGCTATGCGAGCGGTAGCAATAAGACTGATGGCCTTTCACGTTTTTATCATGCATTATAGTGGATAAAAATTTTCAAGGTTGCGTTCTTGCAAAAACAAAAAGCAATCGCGATGAAAACTTAGCAGCATACAAGTAACTTGCAGATATCGGTTCTGCTTCTGATGTGAATAAAATTTAATGTATCAGTGACAAAAAGTATCAGGTAAAAGTATCAGCGACAAAATAGTAGCAGTATCAACTTGAACTTGATACAGAAAATATCTGTCACAACCCATCTCTAGTTCATAGTACTTCCCAGACGATTAGGATCGGTTTAAGGTATAGTACCAAATTTGAGAGTTTTAGTATCTTTTTAGTTAGATTAATAATTCAAAATATGTTTATTAATTATTTCATGTTGCTTACATGAATTCGTGAACGAACGATTTTTATTTCTCGAATTTGTTTCAGTTGTGGTCGGGAAAAATGTGAATCTTGCGTTATTCTCGGTTGAAGATCTGTATTTCAGCCGTGTGCGCTAAGAGAAAAGGTCGGAAAAGAAAACGCTGGTGGATTGATTGGAATTTTCGTATATCGAGAAAAATGTGAAAATTTTTGTGTTTTCGGGTGGTAGTGGCAACCAAATTAATGTGCAGTATGTGTCTCTAAAACTTCATGCGATGAAATTTCAGTGGTGAAAATCTTGATTTCAATCGGTTTAATGAAAATACAATTTCAAATGATTTATCCAATTTTTTGTGCTTTACATACCGCAAAAATTTCAGTGGCGCTACGGGTAAGGATCTGGTAATCATAATTTTACAAGAAAAGATTGATAATTTAAAAAACATGTAAATGAATAATTGTGAAATCTCAAAACATGGTACAAGATTCATTATAGAAGAGTAACTGAAGATATGGAAATCGTAATGCCTAAAATGAAAAGGTAACGTAGGGTGTAGTTTTTTCGGTTTTGAATGTATTTGGGTTGCGTATGCCACGATTTCGAAGGATGTCTCAAGCCCAGTTAGAAAATGAAAAGGCAGGATTGATGATATCACATAATGTAATGGAAGGTGCAAATAACGGACAAGCAACTAGATAAGTAAAAGCGAAAACCAAGGTACCTAATAAAATCTGTTTACAGAATGAACTCGACTATGCTATTGGTAATTCAGAGGCCATACACGAGCGCATAGTCGCTTAGGAAGAGAAAAACTGCAATATTTGCTATAGGTACATCATAAAATCGTAGTTTTGCTTTCTTGCAAACTTTGAACAATGTGATCAATACGAATGTTGCAACGTAGGTAATGAAAAGTGGCTTCCGCGCCAAGAAGCGGGCCAATTTTTTCTATATAAAAAAATGAGACTGGTTGTGTCCTATGATAGAATACTTCTAATTTTCCCAAAAAAAAACTTAAATAAACCATATGATTTTAATAATGTTAAGTGTAAGACAAAAAAAATCTTTAAAAAAACCTGCTTCAGCATTTTTCTACATAAAGTGGCAGTATTTAATACTGACAGTTTTATAAACGTTATAAATTTTCCAAAATCTAATGAAACCTTTAATTCGGAGTTAAGTTAGGGACTCTCCATAGTCAAAAGGGAACTTTTAATGGTGAATATCGTTTATTATGGTTTTCAAACTAGAAGGAAAATCCGCAAGTAACCAACCGCTTAACTAGAATTGCATCTTTAAACAAGGAAACAACATAGAACAAATTGTTAAGAATTTGCGCAAGCAGGTGGCGAGAGAGAAAGTGAAAATTTGTAGCTATCAAGTACCATCGGAAAGTTTTAAAAATCAGGGGGGAAATGATTAAGGAGGGCTAAAATAAAATTGTGTATTTGAGAGGCATGTAATAGACTACCTTCTTATTGTTACGTCGTAGAGAAATTCAACCATTATATTAATGCCGATGGTTACGGTGGCATAACTCCGCCGCATTTGGTACCAAGGCCAGCTGAAAAGGGGAAAAAGAGTTTGGTAAATTTTGTAATCTTGGCATTGGTAAATTTTCAAACTTAAATTATTTTTGCCCCTTGAACAGATTTCTCAACGTACGCCTATGCCTAACTCGGGAAGGCGTTGGTTTAACTAGGCCGTACAAGTTGATTGAACAGAGCTAACTATGGAGTGGAACGACAACAAATTCTGTTGTATCACTTTCTGTTTGTAGTAGTGTCACTTTGAATGGGGTAGTGACGATCATCCGCGGACTATATTAACAGTTTTAGGGGCAGACATTTTTGGTGGGATATTCAAACAGTAATGGAAATCGTAAGCCCAATTTAACAAAATTGCAATATCAAACTGAAATTAAAGATTTTTCATTGAATGTAAAATCAAAGTTAAACGAGTAATAAACTAATCCAGCATATCACCCAAAGTGAAACACGTTACTTGTAGAATTATTTTTAAGTGTATATAGGAAAAGGTGAATTAAAGATTTAATACTATAATTTAAATGCCACCCTCTTCCTCTTACAACCGCACTTGGGACCGGAATTGGCGGAATTACGGCCCCAACAGCTCTTTATTTATTTTAAATTAAATTAAATATTTTCTGTTTAAAATTATTGAATGACCTTAACCTTCTTTCCTTTGCGATAATTTTGACGCCGCAAGTTGTGAATAATGAAATTCTTCTGATTTATTCTCAACCCAAGCAGTTTCACCCTTCTTTGCAGCTGCTTGAACATTTCTTCGTCAACCGGCGTTTTTGAGTGCTATATTCAAAATCATTCCATACGAGTTTACAATATTTCAAAACAATTCCCCGCCGACAATTTTATCACTACACAAATCTAACAGAAGATGTAAGGAAGACCAACTAGGTTTTGTGAATGTTCAGTCTTAACATTAGATTGAACATTCACAAAAGCACCAATCACCTTATGTAATGTCCGAAAAAATTAATTGGCCGCATTGATAGCTTTAAATTGATTATATATACAAACTATATACAATTATATATACAGACATATAAACAGGCACTATATATATATAAAACTGATTATATATATATATGTTATCAGTTTACTTTAAAAACCAGAACTAACGGCAAATCAATTTTAAAGACAATCATATACATTTACAAAACAAGAAAGCTTACTGTTTGCGGTACGTTATGGGGAATTCTTTCGGATCCAACCTAAAATAAAAATGTAAGTTGTTGTTATACTGAAAAATACCAAACTGTTGTTTACTACCTTAACACTTAATTTGTGCGCTTCAAGCAAGTCTGCATTTATTGTTATATCATTATTATATTGAACGAAAAAATTAACAAAATAACTTTACAATACTTACTGAATGATCTGAATAATACTTTGTAGCCTCTGAATCAAATTTCGAAACACGACCCTCTTTCGTTGAAACTTCATTCGGATAACAATCTCCTTCATTCAACTGAAAAATGATAGTAATTACCACAAGCCTAAAATTTGTTTTGGAAACTTACAGTTCTGAAAGTGCGTTTATTAAATTGAATTACATGCTCACTTCTTCGCGTTTTTTGGGTAAGTACTTGTCGATGGCGTCTATAATAGCATTTTAGTAAGATTAAATTAGCTGTCGTCCAATATGTTGTAATGAGTTATATCAACTTACCTCAACTTCCAATGACGAGTTCAATTTCGGGACTGCTTCTGGCATCAGGAAATTCCCCCCCCCCCCAATTGCATCAAATCGCTTTTAGCGAAGTGATTCGAGCATACGGCCGAACTCGCTTTCACATCTCCTTTTACTTCGAAGGACCTCAACCATTTTTTCCTAATGGAATCATTTGTTGGAAACCTGGAAAAATTATTTGACATTAAACTACAATATCCGCAAATTTCAATTTCATAACAATAAATTTAATTTCCTCAACAATTTCTTGAAATATTAACTTTTGATACGCCACTGAGTCGCCGCCAAGCTTATTTCGAGAAATGTCATAGACACTTCGTATTTTTGATGAACATAAAAACACGACATTTCTGAATAAAAACTGTTTTAAATGGGATTCACCTTCACACAAGTGTTATATTAATGCACTTACCTATGAAATGACACGGATTCATTCTTAAATTCTATTGAATTTACACATCCCGCGACCACGCACTTTATCTCAGCGATTCACAAGTTTTCACAGTTTTTGCACTTTATTATTGTATCTCCACTGATCAGAGATGTCTTGCACAGTATTTTGATTGGTTTTTGGCAGAAATAACTGGCAAAGACCCACGATATTCACAAAACACCACTAAATTGCGCTCACTATATCACTTGTTTATGTTCTCGAACGACTTGTCAATGGCAAGCATTTGAAGTATCGTTTTATCTGACGTGTCGTTCGGGCTTGATTTCGATACCACACACATATAGGCGTTTATTCATTTCGCACCGTTCCTGTTATTTTTCTGTTCCAAGGTTGATTGTCTCAATAATTTTGTTGATGTTCCACTCCTAATCTTATTCTTCATTGGACAGAACAATAGAGTTAACTATGGAGTGGAACATCCAATGAAGAAGGAAACTAAGGAACGAAGCGTGTAAAGCCTTATAGGTGGGTGGGACAAAAATTTGGGAATGACATTTCGTGACGTCTCCTTTGAAAAGATGTTCTTAAGTCAAACGGGGTGCTTCACTGTTCCGGCATTACACCCAATTCGTCAACAAAATTCAATTCGATTTTTATTTACCGAATTTATTTCAGTTGTGATCGCGACAAATGTGAATTGTGCGTTATTCTCGGTTGAGGAACTGTGTTTCCGTCGTTCGTGCTAAGCGAAAAGTGCGGAAAAGTGTACGGTAGTGAATTAATCGCAATTTTCGTGAATTGTCAAAAATGTGAAAATTTTCGTGTTTGCGGGTGGCGGTGGCGTCCAAATTAATGTGCTCGAGTAATATGTGTCGTTACCGCTTCACGTAATGTAGCTCCGGTGGTGAAAATTGCGATTTCAATCGGTTTAGTGAAAATGCAATTTGAAATGACATATCCTATTTGTTGTGCTTTGTATGGCGAAAAAAATTCAGTGGCGCTACGGATAAATACATTTTGGTCACAATTTTACTATTGTTAATATGGAAAGGTACTGAAGTCAGGGTGTATTTTTTTGTTTTTAATTGTTGTTTACGCCACAATTCCGCCGAAGCCGGTCCCAAGCTCGGTTGAAAAAGGAAGAGGGAGGTATTGCATTTTGTAGTAATAAGTTCTGTTGTATATATTTATCGAAAAATGTTTAAATTGATTTTTTTTGGTACTCATCGCACCAAGCAAAGCGTGTTATGTGAAAATATTGTTTCTGGCTAACGAAGCTATCGAATATATATCTAAATTGCGTTTAGTTAATGGGCAGAGACTGTTTAAAAATTTTATATAAAAGATTCATTGAATCAAACATTTTGAAGTTCCTGCCTCTTTATAAACTGAACCCAGACCACATTGAACTGTTCTTCTCTTCGAGTCGCACTGGTCTTGGGTATAATAACAACACCATAGTAAGGCTGTTCATAGCGCGCAAGAAGAAGCTGGTTTTCAGGGCTTGGTAACTGCATTTGTTTAGAGGAAATTGCAATACTAAATTCTTGCCAAACCTGTCCATTGAATGACATTGCTATTAGTTTTGATAGGGACGTCATGTTTGACCCACAGATTGCAGTTGAGACAAGCTCTCATGACCCAATTCTCGCAGAAGAGCATTGTTACGCTTCCAATCCTGCAAATCTTAGTGAATACAGTAAAACAGTTATAAAATATATTGCAGGTTTTGTTGTCTTCAAGATAACTAAGACTCTGCAAGGCGATCTCGCTGCAATCCAAGGTCACTTGTTAAGTACAAAAGCAGAGTAATACTTAAAATGCCATCAGAAAGTGCCGTGAAAATCTGCAAGAAAACCGAACAACTAATTCGTAGATACCAGTTTTGTACCGAATACGCAACTCTATTCAAGGAAACATTTTCTAAAATTTCTAATAGCATTTACACACAACACTGCAAGAACTTGTTGAAATCCATTGTTGGTACATACCTACAGACCCGATATAGTTTTATAACTAAACAAAAATCGGAAAAAATTTCAATAAGGCAGCGCTACAATAAAATTGTGTATTTTAGAGGCATGTAATAGACTACTTTTGTACTGATACATCGTAAAAACATTCAACCATGAAAATTAAGCCGATGAAAACGGCGCCGTAATTCCGCCGAAGCCGTTCCCAAGCCCGGCTGAAAAAGGAAGAGGAAGGCAATTTGGTAAATTTTGGCATTTTTGCATCGAAATTTTCAAACTAAAATTATTTCGCGCCATATATTTTGCTCCTTCCTAAACTTTCGCAAACGTACGACTTTGGTTTTCTCGGGAATGTGTTAGTTTCACGAACACATACAAGTGATTTGCCCCATTAATTTTTTTGATGTTCCACTCCTTATCTTCTTCCTCATCGGGAACATCAACATAATTTGGGGTAGCAGTTTCACTATGGGTTTGTGACACCTTCATGTAGTGGTTGGTTGTCATTGGGAGAAAACATCGAAAATTTGAGGGCCCGAAATTTTCGCGCAAGATTTCAAAAATTTTACATATCTAAACATTATTCAAGAATATATTTCAGCAATTTTAGACCTTCAATAAAAAGAGTTTGCATGAATATCAAATAGAAACCGAAATCAATTATGCACCATGTAAGGCGTCAGCCCACTCACTTAACGTTTAGATTCTGAACATATCGGATGAGTTACCAAATACATGTAACATTAATAATTTTAGTTTTAAACACAGCGAAAACATTAAAATCATATGTCTTCAAGACTTATTATATCATGATGGTTAATGTTAAATATTAAAAATTCGCCAATATTGTAGTAAACCACTCATTATTTAATATTAACCGTGAAAAATGGGAACACTCGACTTAATTTGGTCAACTTTCAAGCCACCCTCTTCCTTTTAAAACCGGGCTTGGGACCGGCTTTGGCAGAATTATGGCTGTTACCAACATCGAATTTGAAATATATAATTGATGAAATTCATCTCGTCTTATTAATTTCTGAAACGCCACTGACTGACAATTGTATACAATTTTCGGAAATGTCATTCTTTGTATTGGATATTTCAGAGCACATAAAACTATGAAATTTTCAATTAAAACAGCTATTAAAAGTACTCAATCTTTTAAACAGATAACAGCGTGTATGAAAATCCACTTTTTTATTTCGAAAATATGATGAACCATAAATTTCGCAGTTCATATCACAAATTCTTGAAATACACTAACTGTCGCGTCAATTTATCAACACTGTTTTCTTTGGGCTGCTACACCCGAAGTTAACACTTGTTTTTGTCACATAGTACTTCGAAACAAGGTCAGGATTTCAATAAACCACTAAATTTCGCTGAATACGCGTTTTGCTTTCTTTTTGTTAAGACCTGTCAATGAAAGCCGTTTGACACTTATAAACCTGTGACACTTAGGAACAGCGCTCTATTGCTGCCACATACGTATATAGTCCAGTCAAAATAGACACAAAAAATCCAAACCTAGACAAAACTCCGACAGAGCTGAAAATTTACACAGACCTTTGAACATTGATTTTAAATAAAACGCATCATACACTTCTTCACGAAGAAACCTCTGACCATCAAGACACTCGTTTGTCCATGTCAAGGCACGCAAGCAACACACTCACCAACGACAATGCAACACAGGTGCTTTCACATGCAGCTACCTTTCGACACAATACCTTACTAGGTACTGCAAGCATCACCTTGGTCGGTAAGACAGGTGACCGAATAAAGGTACGTGCACTTATCGATCCTTGTTCCGAAGGATCTTTCATTACTGAGAAAGTCACACAAGTAGTAAGTGACGTACCTGCAAACCGGGTTTTGTATGGGTGGGAACAACTTTTTCAATCACTACCAACCAGCACAGGTTGGCATTTGGTGTACGTGGTTACAAGGGGTTTTGATGGGGAATCAGTGCCATTTTGAGTCTGGTGTACGGTCGCCTGGTGGCGGTGAGTTGTTGTTTGTAAGAGGGGTGTTGCGGTTGGTTGGTTGGGGTTGTCAGGTAGTATGCGGTGATTTGTTTTGGTAGAAGGGTGTAGAGGTTTTTTCAAGTGTGTCGCGGTGATTTGTGTTGTGTTGTGAGGGCTTGCTGAGCGTGGTTGGTAGAAGGGTGTAGAGGTTTGTTCTGGTGTGTCGCGGTGATTTGTGTTGTGTTGTGAGGGGTTGCTGAGCGTGGTTGGTAGAAGGGTGTAGAGGTTTGTTCAGGTGTGTAGTGGTGGTTTATGTTGTTAGATTGCATGGCGAACATATGTGTGCATGTAGATACATTGAGAGTGTGATTTGCGAGGCGTTGAGCGCAGTTGTGGGTTCAGTTGGTTGGTTATTAGGGGTGTGTTAGAAAGAAGAATCTATTGAGTTTTTGTGAAATGGATTACCAGGGCGTCTTTAAAGGCTGACGGCAAAATATTCATGAAATGCCGTGTGCGCAAATTTTTCTTCCTACATTGATGCAATTGTACCTTCTGGCCACGGTGAATATATGTAACGTCTGTTCAAGACAACGAATGATGGGGACAGGGTAAAGCCTTGCACGCACATTTTCTGTGGCACTGAATCAAAATTAGCTTAATGTATTACGAACCCAATGATCTTCAATACGCCGTGTTACTGTACGTTATTTGTGCCAAAGGCAAGCCAAATGATGGGTGAAAAGAAACAGGAAACAATTTAAATGGTAATTGCCATCCATGCTGAATTCTGATACTAACCTTAATGCATTACGAAAAGTATCCAATTAACTTCATACAAATGTACGTTTAGATGTGTTTAAAAAAGTGAGTGTGTGGGGAGATTGAAGAGTTCGATAGGAGTGAGAAACCAAGACGGTCACGGAATCGGCTCCGTGCGACATAAAAGCTGTCGGGATTTCTTTTTTAAATTAAATTCCAAGCTATAATTCTTGTAGTGTTTGCGTTAAATCATTCGCTAAAACTTCCTCGAAAAATGTTTTATCTGGTGCAAAGCAAAGGTGAAGTCCAAAGAAAAGTACCAGCGGCTACCGACAAATTCATCGGCGTGGATTTCGCTGCAACCTGTTGCGAGCTATGCAAAATCATCAGTTGGAAACTCGAAGATTTGGCCAACCAGCACGGCGACAAGGTTATTATATTGAAGGGTGATGTCGCAAGTTGCAAGGATTTGGACGGTGAATATGGTGTGTCGAGCAGGTCAACATTTGTATTCATCAGAAACGGCGAGAAAATCGACTCTTTTGTCGGGGCGAATGCTGAAGAATTGGAAACGAGGTTTGCCAAGCACTTGGAGGCTAGCTCCTAATAATTGAAAGTGAAACGCAATAAAAGTTGTTAATCTTAATCATATTGCGAGTACTGTTGTTCCAACAACCATAAGTTTTTTTTAACATATCGTCATAAATTTCGGTTACAATTGTTATTTCTTCACATTACGTAATTTTCATGTTGAAACCGATTAAAAATCAACAGTATTGTTTTAGTATACTAAAGAAAAATTAGAGTTTAAGTTCTAATAAAGTGTAAATAATATGAAGTGAGTTTACATGGTTCCTCCCCTCCTCAGCGTGTGCGTGATTCGGTTTGGTCCGGTTTTTGATGTTTTTCCTTGTGATTTTGATTAGCCCACGACCCGGTGAGCTAGCCGGTTTCAAAAAAAATGTTAATCTATGGTCGCCACTATGCGGCCACAGTTGTTGGGTGCTCCGCACGGGCCCCCTCTCGGCAATCACCTTTCATGTGACGTCAGAATTGGCGGAGCACATGAAGGATGGTTGGCTGGGAGGGAGGTGTAGTAGTGGGAGCACGCAACACATGGCGCCCAAACGTTTCGGCATTTTGACTTTCTAAATTTCTAAATTCAAATTCTATAGTGGTGTCGAAATTCGGAAAAGTGTCGGGTAATTCGCGTAGTTTGTTTGAATCGGGATTGTGATTATCTCAATCACACCCAGTAATCGCTTCCACGTTTGAAACCGTCGCAATCCCAGTTTCGACCCACTTCAAAAATATATATATATATATATATTCACTTTTAACTTGTAGTCGTCGAATAATTTGATCGCGTATTGTCTGCTGGTGGGGAGACCAAATATATCATTTTCAAAAATTATAATACATACAATAATCACTTCATGTTAGTCCGATTCGTTATGTGAATCGACACAATAATAATAAGTCACACTTTTTGTAAAAACTATGTACAATAATTTAAGTCAAAATTTTTGTAAATTCATGTAAAACTATTGTAAACTATTGTAAACGACTCACACTCACACTCCTACAATCGGTTTCGGTAGTACGCGTTTAGTATCTTCGCCGCGGTAAGTAGTTGAGCGTATCGCGCATTGGTGTATAAATGATATATTTATCGTAGTTTTGTGGCGTTTTGCTATAAGCGAGTAATTTGGACCGCCTTTTTGAGTTAGGCATAATATCGTTAGTTGTAATATGTATCGTGTCCTAAAGTATCGTATAATATCGTATCTTATAATATCGTTTCGTGTAATATCCTATTTAGTAAAATAACTTAAACATTTTGTTCATATATAATCCGCGCAAACATTTAGTCGCTCTATCACTTAACTCAACACATAATAACTACTATCTTAATTTTTATATCATTCTATCCTGCAACATGGATATTCCTCATGCGTTTTGGCCCAAAGTGGTGTCTTCTCTGGTTACGTCTCGGGAAATCAGACCATCCCTCGAGTTATGGAGTGAGTCCAATCCTTTTTCTATTAATCATCCGCTACAAGTGTCTGAAGTGGGAGGCAGTTCCCCACCTAATCAATCCGTGGTGATAAACATTCCGCCCGAACAATGTCAGGCGCCCATCATTTTCAACAGTCCGAAACACATTGTGACTGAAAAACCTATCCACACTGCGGATTTATATATGTTAAATCAAGGTGAACACTTTCGGTATGTAAGTCCGACACAACCTGTAGGTGAGGTGAAAACTTCACCCCCTACGTATCCAGACGTTCCTTATACCCATAGTTTTTCTCCAACTGGGATGGAAACCTCAAACACATCTGTTCGTCATAATGTACCCATATTTAAATGGGGCATCACGTTTGATGGAACCAACTCTAGTCTCAACGCCGAGACCTTTATATTCCAAGTCGAGACTCTCTCTCGCACATATCAGGTTTCGTTTGCAGAACTCATCGCGAGTTTCCATTTGCTAGTTCGTGGACCAGCAGCTGTCTGGTATTGGAAATTTCTGCAACTACATCCCCAGTCCTTTGGTTGGGACGGCTTTAAGGCCGCTTTTCTGAGCCAGTGTGGCTCTCTTACCTCCAACGTGGATATCCGACGACATATTGACGCGCGGATTCAAAAACTCTCTGAAACATTCATTGAGTTCTTTGATGCTGTTGAAGGCCTTCCTATTCAGCTTCGGCATCCATTACCGGACACCGACCTACAAGACATCATATACCGTAATATGTCCTCCCATCTGAGCGATCACCTAGCTGGTCGCACCTTTAACAACACTCGCGAACTAGTTCCATGTTGTATTTCCGTCGAGAGTGTATGGAACATCAACTCTCGTCGTTCTTCCGATAATCCATTCAGACATGCAGACGTATCTTATACAGTTCGACCAAAAACACGTATTCCAGTCAGGGTACCTTCCTTCTCTGACATTTCTACTAGAGATGTCACCATCCAAACGGACCCCAATATCAATTTAAAACCTGTTATTGTACCTGTCGAGTCCATACATAGCGATCCCGTTTCCGTGACGTCACCTCATATAGTGCATCCTTCTATTAAATCTAAATGTCGCTTTCTGTCCAATAGTCGCCTACGTCAGTGTAAACGTACGGCATTATATTTTTATAAACTTCGTCAACTGCGTAAGGCAATAATATATTCCATATATTCCGATGATCCTTCTGCTGATTCCCGACCTTTTAGTGAAATAGCCATTAATGGGCATAAACTCTCTGGGTTACTCGATAGTGGAGCTAGCGTTAGCGTATTAGGTCACGGGGCCTTAAACCTCATATCCAAATTACAACTTTATCTGCATTCGTCCAAACTCCACATTAGTACTGCTTCTGGACAACATGTCTTCGGGAATTTAATTAAACCCATTCGATTTTTAGTGGTCCCTTCTCTAGCACATTCCGTGAATCTTGGAATCGATTTTTGGAACGCATTTAATATCGTACCTTTTTAGTTACTTTCTCTACAAGTAATTAATACTGTTTCCAACTCTGACGGCGATGTGTATCATCAACTTCCCAAAGCGCAGCAAATGCAGCTTCAATCTGTTATCCAGACCTTTCCGTCCTTTAACGAGCGTGGCTTGGGAAAAACTTCCCTTCTGAGTCATACTATCGATACGGGTTCAGCGAAACCCGTTAAACAGCGTCACTATTCAGTGTCTCCTATTATTCAATCTCAGTTATATTCCGAATTAGATCGTATGCTTTCTCTCGGCGTTATAGATTAAAGTCAGAGCTCATGGAGTTCTCCAGTCATCTTGGTCCGCAAACCCGGTAAAAAACGGCTATGTCTGGACGCTCGTTGGATTAACGAAGTCACTATCAAGGATGCATATCCCCTTCCGCTAATTGAGGGTCTCTTATCTCGTCTACAATCTACTGAATTTATAACCAGTCTAGATTTCAAGGACGCCTTCTGGTAAATTCCGTTATCTTTGGAGTCCCGCGAAAAGACCGCTTTCACAGTCCCTGGTCGTCCTCTATATCATTTCACTGTTACGCCTTTTGGTCTTTGCAACGCCCCACAAAGTATGTGTCGCCTGATGCATAAAGTCATTCCGCACGAGTATCATGACAAAATTTTCGTCTATCTAGACGACCTACTCATTACCAGTGCCACCTTTGAGAAACATTTAGATCTATTAAGTAAAGTGGCTCAATTTCTCACTTCCGCCGGCCTTACTATTAACGTAGAAAAAAGTAAGTTTCTTCAACGCGAGATCAAATATCTCGAATATAAAGTCAGTGACGGTATCGTAAAAACCGATTCGGATAAAATTTTTAGTATTGTTGACTACCCCACTCCTAGGTCCGCTAAGGACGTACGGCGTTTTATGGGAATGGCGGGTTGGTATCGTCGTTTCATCCTTCGCTTCGCCAGCATCACTGAGCCTCTAACCGATTTACTTCAGAGTAAGCGTTCGTTTAAGTGGAATGACTCCGCCGAAAACGCTTTCTCACAAATAAAACAAGCCTTAATTTCGGCTCCAGTTTTAATTAATCCAGACTTTTGGAAACCTTTCTTTATACAGTGTGACGCAAGTACTACCGGTATAGGTAGCGTGTTATTTCAAAAGGATGAGGATGACAAGGAACATCCTATTGCTTTTATGTCCAGTAAATTAAATTCTGCTCAACGTAACTATACAATCACTGAACTCGAATGCCTTGCGGCAAATTTCGTGCCTATATCGACGGGTTTTCTTTTACTATCATTACCGATCATGCCAGCCTTAAATGGCTGATGTGACAAACTGATCTTTCCGACAGACTGACTCGTTGGAGTCTCAAACTACAAGGATTTGACTTTCAAATCCAACACTGCAAAGGATCCGTAAATGTCGTCGAGTACATGAGGGTATTGTTGCCGGCAATATCTCAATTCTCTCTGACCAAACTTTAACTTAAATTCTTCCGGAACATGCTTCTCTGCATCCTTTAATTCCTGACTCAGCCTTTAGTGAACCTTCATTTCTAGAGCGTATCGATCTCATACAGAAAAACCCCGATAAATTTTCTAATATCTGTGTACAAAACGGGAAAATTTATATTAATACCAGTGTCATGTCGGATGACCAAGTAAATATCCCTCAAACTAAACTGTGGGTGCCCGACAGCCTCCAACAACTTCTTATCTCTCAAAGTCATAGCTCCCTTGTATCCGCACATGGTGGTGTCCATAAAACCGCCGGAATATTGCGTCGTTACTTCTATTGGCCGCGTCTCAAACTCGACGTCCGTAAATTTATTAGTCAATGTTCTGTCTGCAAACAGTCAAAATTTAATAACCAAACTCTACGTCCTCCCCTCGGAAAAATTCGTATTTCTGAGCGTCCACTGAAACGCCTGTTCATTGACTTTCTGGGTCCATATCCCCGTTCTAAGTTCGGTTATACGCAACTTTTCGTGATGCTAGACCACTATTCCAAACTTAAATCTACTAAAAATTACGATTCTTAACTTTCCAGTATATGGAAAGTTCTTGTAATCGCCTCGAAAATCGAAATTGAAATTTTCAACATTTCTTTACGTTTTGAGGTCTATAAACTATATATAAAGTGTTTTTAGAAAGGAAGATGTATGTGTGTGTGTGTACGTACGTACGTACGTTCGTGGACACTTTTTTCTACGAGCATAACTCACGTAAACAAAGTCGTATCGACTTCTTTGAGGCGTCAATCGATGCGTCTTTGCAATCTTAAGAGCTGATTAGTTTTTGGGATATTTCGGTCGGGGGGGGGGGGGGGGTTGTGGTTTTACCCCTTTGAAGGTCATTTCTGTCATGCGTTATATCTCGCGAACCAAACATACGATTTGCATGATTAAGGTGTCAATCGACGCTTATCAAAATTTTTGTGAATTTGTAAAATTTTGAAAAAAATCGTTGGGCCGTTTTTTAATTTAAGAAAAAAGTGCAACAAATTAGGTTTTTTTAATAAACAATAAATTTTTAACCTGATTTACGGAAGACAGTATTCAATTTTTATAAAATCTATATACTTCGAGCAGTGTTTGTAAAAACAACATCAAAACTTTTTCTCGTGATTACGTTAAAAAGTAAATAAAAAATAAAAAAGCATTAACAGGCATCATGATCTCAAAATCATTCAAGTCATTTCTTTCATGCGTTATATCTCGCGAAGCAAACATACGATTTACATGATTAAGGTGTCAATCGAAGCGGATTAACATTTGTGTGAATTTATTAAATTTTGGAAAAAAAATCGTTAGAGCCGTTTTTTAATTTAAGAAAAAAAGTGCAAAAAATTAGGTTTTTTTTAAAGAATAATAAATTTTTAACCTGATTTACGGAAGACATTATTCAATTTTAATAAAAAATTTATGCTTCAAGCAATGCTTGAAAAAACGTTATCAAAACTTTTTCTCATGATAACAAGAAACATTAAATAATAAATAAAAAATCATTAACAGTCATCATGATCTTCAAGGTCATTTCTTCCATTCACTAGATCTCACGAACCAGATATAATATTTGCATCATTAAGGGGTCAATCGACGTGTATTAACATCTTTTTGATTATTTTAACATTATAAAAATCCGTTTCAGTGTTTTTTTTAATTTAATAGAAGAAAATGCGAAAACTTAGGGTTTTTTCATAAAAAATATTTTTTTAACCTGATTTGCACAACACAGTAATAAATGTTTATAAAATTTATACATTCCTATCAGTTTTTTGAAGAGAAACCAGCAAATTATTTTTTCATGATTCTGAAAGAATTTCAATTAAAAATAAAAAATCATTCAAAGTTACCATATGACAAGGATTCTTCTGAATAATATTACCTTATATCTTTTATTCTAAAGACTTTGTTGTAAAGTCAATCAAAGTTTTAAAATGTTTGGATAATTTGAGCTGATTTTTAATAGTTTTTGCAGTCTTTTAATTAAAATAAGCGGCTTAAATTTTGAAAACCATCAAAATTTCAATTAAAATTTGCATTTGTGGTAATATTTGCATATGTGGGTTTTCATAAAAAATTATAAAAAAAAAGTCGTCGACAATAACGAAGCATGCGTGCAATAATGTGAAGTATTGGCAGTTCGAAAAAATTGGATGTTAGATACGAAAAAATCAATAATCTTATTGCAATATAAGGTTGGTAATTTTATGCAATTAACAGATGATTATTATATTTAAAAAAATCATTTGAAAGTTATACTTAATGTACATTTAACATTTGGAATATAGAACAATTACGTAGAGCCTGGTTACAAGTAGAAGTAGTTAATAGTAAAAATTACTTTTGATAAAGCAATACTTCTTTAGTTCTATAGGCACACATAATTAGTATTTATGAAAAAATATTGTAATTTTCTATTCTAATACGTCTTATATTAAGTCGATATTCTACAAAATTTTAAATCTTACTCAATTGTAGCTGCTGTTGATAGGATGATTGATGTTATGAGAGCTTCACTGATTTCTTCTATTTATTTTGATATAACAACCTACTATGCAAATCTTTCTTGAAGGTGATAAAATTCTTGAGTATATGATAAACCCGGGAAAGGTAACCCTATTTTGTATGCTGGGGTTGGTAACCGTGAGTCATTTTGACCCAGAGGTAATTTTATAATGAAATATGTAGGAATTTTTCAATTTTTCAAAATAATTTATCAAAATTAGCAATATTATTTTGTTTTTATTCATTTATTTTCAGTTTTTTTTAGAAAATTAACAGCCTTCTTGTTACTTAAAAATAATTTGTTCTCATTCTAACTACTTCATTGTAGATTGAGTCAAGTAACAAAAGAAAGATAACTTGATAAACTTAGAAGTTTTACTTCAAAAATTCAAAAGAATTTCAAAATCACTAAACGGAACATTACAGTCCACAAGTTTTCCACTGTGAAATGTTCATTTTTTTTTAATCTTTTAGATGAAAAAACACCAATTCAAAAGACAACGTTCTCTTATATTTCTCGTAATTAACTGAGGCTAAATCTATGATCACATGTCCTTTTTATATCTGTCTAACAAGCGTTCTTCATTTGAGTCCTTTTACAATACTTATTTCCTTACAAATACATAGGTGCTACTTTTATGACATGTAATCTGTGAACAATAAAATACTTTAGTCTTACATATATTGTGTCGGCATCGGCCTTTGTCGATGCTGACGTATTGGTTACATATGGAAATGTTATGATGTAACTCCTCTCCTCTACGAGTGAATCTCGTCCTCGAGATTCTTTGTAGCTGTCGTAAATTTGGTTGATGAACATTTAATTTAACAAATGAAAGAATATAGAGTTCTGGTTTATAATACTTCTTATTTGCTAATCGTGCATAAATGTTAATTGCATTTGGGTTTGCTAGTTACATCTGTATAATATGTTTTTCTCTTTTTGTATCGTTCTGGATGTATTTTGCCAGAATTCGCTTTTACATATCTAGGGTCTAATTTTTTTTCGGATTCTTAACAAACCGTGTATCGAATTCGGATGGCTTTCTGTTAAGGTTCCTATTATGTATTATTTTACGTTTTGTTTCATATTTACGATTGTGTACCTCACTATCAGAAATATTTGTTTCCTTATGAAAAATCTCTATTGGCTTGAGACGATGTGTAGAGTGGATCGTGTTATTGTAATAGTTAACACATTCCTCTACCGGATTGTAATCAGCCAGATCTTTGTTTTCCGACTTTTGTAGGCAGACTCCTAAATGCTCATTCAATGACCTATGCGCAATTTCAATATCGGAATTTCCCGTTTTATGATATGGGCTACAGAAGTGGTTAGTAATATTTTCTTTTTCCAGCCATTCTTTAGTTTTTTCGGTATTTAACGCGCTTTAATTGTCTGAAATAAGATTTTCGGGTTTTCCTATTTTGTTGAAAATAGCTCTTAGCGCGTTAATAACTCAGTCGAATTGCCTGTTGGGAAGTTTTATTACGCTAAGAAATTAAGAAAATTTGTCTATACAGGTAATATAGGCCGAGTTTCTGTCCGTAAACCAAATATCGCTATGATATATTTCTCTAATCTTTTTGGGTGTTATTGTTTCCTTGAAAGGTAATTTATTCCGGTTTCTTTCGTATTTTGCTTGATCGTAAATGCTGCAGCTATTTATTTGTTTCGTTATAATAGTTTTGAGATCTGGAAAATAATATTTGTCTTTGAGCTGCATATAGGTTTTATTAATACCCGTAAGGTTGCTATTTCTATGGGTTTTAACAATTAGCTCTTTGATTTCCTGGGATGAGCAATCATGCAGTATTTTACTTGCTTGTACGATAGTTCCTTTTGGATTTGTTTTTTTCCAATCGCTATAGTACTTTTGCATAATAAGCATTGCTTCTTTGCTGTAAATTTTTTTACCTGTACCTTCTGTTGGTACATGGTTCTGCAAAATATATTTTGCATTTTTGTCTTGGAAATCTTCAAATTGAAATATAAGTCTAACTTTATTATGGTGTGTTCCTTTTTTTACTTGATTATTTGTTCCCCTCTGTATTAAAATTTGCTTTTTATATGAATTGATGGGCTTTTCTGATATGAAGATGTAATAATTATTATCTTCTAAGGCTGAGTGTTGCATGGCTAACGATTCATTTTCGCTGTTATTGATTGCGTGAATTTCGACTCGTGATAATGCGTCTGCAACTGAAATGTCTTTGCTATTGACATGTTTTATCACAAAACCGTATTCTTAAAGTTTTAACTTCCATCTTTGCAGTTTCGCATTATCATCTTTTATGTTTTCTAGGAAGTTTAGTGGTTTGTGATCCGTTTGTAAAATGAATTTTCGTCCAAATAAATAGGGTCTAAAGTAATGTGTCGCCCATACTATTGCAAGCAACTCTTTTTCAATTGTTGAGTATCTAATCTCGTGTGTACTCAACACTCTACTTGCAAAAGAGACGGGGTGGCCTTCTTGAGGCAATACTGCTCCTATTGCGAAATCGGAGGCGTCAGTAGTCAAAGTAAAATGTTTTGTAAAGCCAGGATGCCTTAGTATCGGATCATTCATTATGTACAATTTAAGTTTTTCGAAGGGGTTCTATGTAATCATATTCATTCGGGTTAATGCTGGAGTCTTTTTTTAATTGTGTGGTCAAGGGTTTTGCAATTTTCGCAAAATCCTTTATAACTTTTCTATAGAAACCCATTAATCCGAGAAACGACTTGATATCTTTCTGAGTTTTGGGTATAGGCAACTTTCTGATGGTTTCTATTTTTTTGGGTTGGCTTTGATACCATCTTTTGTTATTACATGTCCAAGAAAGTCGGTACTTTTTTTAAAAATGAAGTTTTAACCATTTGAATTTGTAAATTTGCTTCACGGAGTGTATTGAAGACGGCTCTGAGTGCGTTTTCATGTTCTATTAGCGAAGTACTGAACACCAATATCACGTCGATGTACACAATATATACTTTTCCGATATGCTTATGCAATATAGAATTCATGAGCCACTGGAAAGTTGTTTGCGAATTTTTCAATCCGAAGGTCATTCTTGTGAATTCAAAGTGACCTTCATCGGTCAAAAAGGTGTTTTTTCTCTGTCTTCTGATTTAATTTCAATTTGGTGGAAACCCTTAGCCAAATCAATTGTTGTAAAATAATTTGCATTACCTAGCTTTCCTAGTATATCATCGATTTGTGGTATCGGATATTTGTCTTCTACAGTGAAGTTATTTATTTTCCTAAAATCGATAACAAGTCTATGCTTCTTTTCCCTTTTTTAGGAACTATCCAGATAGGAAAATTGTATGGAGATTTTGAGGGTTGAATGATACCTTGATGGAGGTCTTTTTTTATTTGATTCTTCACAAATTCTCTGAGTGAGTATGGATATTTATTATTTCTTTGGTAGATTGGATTTGGGGTGGTTAATTTTACTTCATGCTTAATTTCGTGGGTAAAAGATAGCTTTTGGTTTTCATGGTATTCTAAATCAGAGAATTCTCTTTTTATTCTTTCCATGACTTCTACTTCTTCTTTCGTAAGATGTGTCCCATCGTCAGTCTTGGCTTTATTTTCTGGCTGAAAGTGTGCTGCTTGGGCCATATACACCACTTTTTGTTGGGCACTTATAGGTAAAACAATATTATTAATTGAAATTGAATTATTTCCAAAGTTAATTATTGCTTTCGTTGGCCTTAGAATATTTTGTCCTATAATGCAGTCAAAAGTCTTACTTTCAAAAGGTAGTAATTTCCACTCAATTTTACCCTTGAATTGAAATTCTTGTGGAAATTGGGCGAAAAATCCCTTGTTAGTGGATGAAATTCCATTTACAGAGCAAACTTGTAACGCTTTATATAATTTATGTTGCATATGTACGGCTACTAGCTTTGAATTTAATATTGAAGTAGAGCAGCCGGTGTCGATTAAACAACGGAGCTCCTTATTTTCCATAGTTAGTCGAATAATGGGTAGTTGAGGCTCTCCTCCGAGGCACATAGCCAAAAATCCGCATTTGCACGAAGAGAAGTAGAGCGAGAAGTAGCTGTGTTCATAGATACATCGGAAGGAAGAGATAAATCTGCCCTGTTTAGAATTCTAGTATTTCTTATAGGAGGTACGTCCTTTACTTTAAAATAATTTTTATTTCCGATAAACTGATTGTTATTGTTATTCGTGTATTTAACGGTTACAATCCCTATTCCCACGATTTCGATATTCCTAAAACCCGAGCTCGTATTACTTATCCATAATTGCAGAATCGCGTCTGCACCACACACGAGGATACCCATAAGTATCTTCGCGACGACACTCGACGTTATGTTACACTTAAGATAACCAAGTCTCGTTTTTCTCTATAAATGTCGTTCTTGTGAACTTCGTTTATGAACCAGATCCAAGAAATGCTGGATAAGAAAATAATCCGCCCTAGCAATTCCCCATATTCCGCACCTATATGGATCGTACCAAAGAAGGCCGATGCCAGTGGGAAAGCTAGATGGCGATTGGTTATCGACTACAGGAAACTGAATTTAGTCACGATTGACGACAAATTCCCCATCCCGAATATTGATGAAATTTTAGAAAAATTAGGAAATTGTCAGTATTTTACGACCCTCGATTTGGCAAAAGGGTTTCACCAGATTGAGATTGATGAAGCAGATATTCATAAAACAGCTTTTAGCGTCGAAAACGGGCACTACGAATTTTTGCGAATGCCTTTTGGTCTTAAGACGGCCCCCGCAATTTTTCAACGGTTGATGAACCAAGTATTGAGCGACTATATAAATAAAATATGTCTTGTTTATCTCGATGACATTATCATTTTCTCAACCTCCCTTCAAGAGCATATCGATTCTCTTCGCAAGATTTTTAAACGATTGAAAGAAGTTAATTTGAAAGTTCAAATTGATAAATCCGAATTTCTGAAACGAGAATCTGAGTTCTTAGGACACATTGTGACCCCAGATGGTATTAAAACAAACCCCAAAAAGATAGAATGTGTAAAAAAATTTCCGATCCCAAAAACTAGCAAACAATTTAAACAGTTTCTTGGTCTTACCGGTTATTACCGAAAATTTATTAAAGACTATTCCCGTATCGCTAAACCAATGACTCAATTTTTGAAAAAAGATGCCAAAATTGATATTTCCAACCCAGACTATTTAAACAGCTTTAAAACTCTCAGAACTATGCTCATAAATGATCCAATTTTACGGTACCCTGATTTTAACAAAATTTTCACTGTCACAACCGATGCCAGTCAATACGCACTTGGTGCTATACTCTCTCAAGAAAACCATCCCATTTGCTATGCTAGTCGCACCTTAAACGATCACGAAATTAACTACAGCACTATCGAAAAAGAGTTACTAGCCATAGTTTGGGCAACTAAATATTTCCGCCCGTATCTCTTCGGCAGAAAATTTATTATAGAAACGGATCATCGTCCATTGACATGGTTGTTCTCAATAAAAGAGCCCAATTCCAAACTTGTCAGGTGGCGTTTAAAACTTTCAGAATTTGACTACACAATTATTTATAAAAAAGGAACGAAGAACGGTAACGCTGATGCTTTATCGAGAATTGAAAAACCTGAGATAAATTTCGTGAAGAAAAATGAAGTATCCTCTAATATCCCTACTAGCAATTCCGCGATAAATGTGTTCAAAACCCAAATCATCTTAATTAAATCTAATTCAGGGTCTCTTAGAAAGAAGAATGAAAAAATATTCGATAAGTCCAGAACAACATTTTATATAAAGAACCTGGAAGAAGAAACGGCAATAACTTTACTGAAATGTCAATTTAATCCAAATGGACTAAATGCCATACTGATTGAAAATGAAGATTTCTTTAAAACGTTAGAGTTAGGTTATTTGAAACATTTTTCCGATAACAAAAAATTAAAGATCATACGTTGCACAAAACTGTTAGAAGATCTTAAAGATGAAGAAAGAATTTTCGAAGAAATTAGGAAAGAACATTTGAGAAATAATCATCGTGGCATCGATGAAGTAGTTATGGAACTCAAACTAAAATATTTCTTCCCTAAAATGAGAGAGCGCGTAAGTCAATTTACAAATAATTGTGAAGTCTGCAACTTAGAAAAATATGATAGGAAACCTATAAAGCAAAAATTTAAGATAACAGAGACACCCCATTCTCCTAGGGAAATCATTCATGCAGATGTATTCTACAGCCTTGATAAAACGCTATTTCTAACATTCATCGACAAGTTTTCGAAATTTGCTCAAGCGATAAAAATTATCGGCAGATCTTGGACAGAGTTCAAGAGAGCTACTCTCCAATATCTAAGTATTGTAGGTCATATCAATAAATTAGTAACAGACAATGAATTAGGAATCAAAGCTCTCCCCCTTCAGGAATTTTTCAAAGAAGAACAAATCGAAATTCACTTCACTTCAAATAATAATCATACTTCAAATGCAGATATAAATAAACTCCACATACGTATTTTGAGGCATGATCCAAACAAAGATTTTGATACAGTAGAAGAAAAGATTTTGAAAGCAGTAAAATTTTATAACAACACCATTCATACTACAACTGGAATCAGACCTATAGACTTTTCTTCAGGCAAAGTGAACTCTGATGACTACCCAAACATCAGGGATAAAATAATAAAAGCAAAGGAAAAATCCATCGCTAAATTAAATCGTAACAGAGAAGATGTAGATATTAATGAAGGACCAATATTTCTAAAAGAAACCCGAGGTGGTAAAAACCATGCAAAATTCCGTAAAGTTAATGCAAATAAACTAGATGAAGACCATATAATAACGAATACAGGCCATAAATATTATAAATCCCATATCAGGAGAAAGAAAAAATATCAGGATAATGCAAATCCCACCATCAAATCAAATTTTAGGAAAACAAGAATTCGCAAACAATCGCAAAGTACCCCAAGTCAAACTTTAAAAATAGATACTACCCTAACTGAGGAGCAGAGACGCGTAATCGAAAAAGCAGTTAATGGTGGACCCCAAGAAGAAATCTTAGTATCTCGATACAATCTTAATATAACTAGGAGCGATATAAAAACCTTAGTTAATAATGCTTGGCTCAACGATCAAGTGATCAATTTTTATTTGAATTTAATTAAAGAACGTAGCGAAAACCAAATCTCTGGAAAACTCCCAAAGGTTCACGTAATGAATACATTTTTCATCCCTTGTCTTTTGAAACATGGTTTTAAAGCCGTTTCCAATTGGACCAAAAACGTTGGTTTATTTTCGTTTGATTTAATCGTCATTCCTGTTCATGTAAACCAGATGCATTGGTGCATGGCGTTAATTAATTTCAATGAAAAATCAATAAAATATTTTGATTCTTTGGGAAACCCTAATCCTTCTATACTGAACTTGTTAGAAAATTATCTTAGAGAAGAAGCTTTTGAAAAACGCAAGCATTTATCTTACACATCCACATTTATAAAAGAAAGCGTTAATAACACACCGCGTCAAAGTAATGGAAGTGATTGTGGAGTATTCAGTTGCATAATCGCCGAATACCTAACTAAAAGCAAAGAAATCGACTTTTTTCAAGAACATATACCATTCTTTAGACAGAAAATGATTTTTGAAATTGTACAATCAAAATTATTATCGTAAAAATTAAATCCCTACCTTCTCTTACTAACGTATAACTCCCCGCAGAGAAATCATTTGGACGATATCGCACAGGTGTTATTCGCGAGTAAGTTAGGCATATTGTCGAAGAATATTCTTGACACTGAACAACTAGCGTTTCGAGAATCCTTAGAAACTTATCAAAATATCAAAACCTCCGTAAGATCCTATAAAGACACGATCATTATCATTATCATCCTTCTGATCCCTCAATTTTCAAATGTATCATATTAAAAAGTACTGGTAGAGTCTATCCCAAACAATCAAGGAAAATCCGTTGTTTTATCCTCAAAAAAAAAAAATTACTGACACACACAATATTGTATATGAGTATCCCGTAAAAAAAAAAATCTTTGTAACAACCCTGTAATTTTAAGAGACATATATGTTAATAATATCATGAATTCAATGCAACCTGTAATAAAGAAATTTAGAATATAGAAGAAATCAAAGAAATAGATACTGGTATGGTTCTCACCAAACCTTTAACAAAGACGAATGTCACTCATAACTGTAGCAAAGTCAATATAAATAATATAGGAAATTACTTAATCAATTTAAAGGATGTAGTATTATTATTAAAAGTAAAACTTTCAAAAATAATGAGAAGAGAATTTACGATAAAGTCATTTTAGCCAATTTTGTAACAAAAAACAAAGGAGAATAAATTTATTGGAAATTTCACACTTGAAGATCTATACCAAGAAAATGTAAATAGAAAACTCTTGGATAAATTGAAATATAAGAGCCATAATCATAGGTTTATTAATTTTGGGATAAATTCAATATTAATTTTTTGCATTATATCAATATTAGTCATAAAAATATATAAATACTGTATGAGGAGATATAAATGTAAAAATTCTGTAAACATAGAACTTGTTTCGTCGGAGCCTCAATCTAACGGTGGGGGGGTTACAATCCCTATTCCCACGATTTCGATATTCCTGGTTACAATCCCTATTCCCACGATTTCGATATTCCTAAAACCCGAGCTCGTATTACTTATCCATAATTGCAGAATCGCGTCTGCACCACACACGAGGATACCCATAAGTATCTTCGCGACGACACTCGACGTTATGTTACACTTAAGATAACCAAGTCGCGTTTGTCTTCATAAATGTCGTTCTTGTGAACTTCGTTTATGAAGACTGTCGCCATCAATGTTATTTATAGGTAGTGTAAATTAGAATATGATCTCCTTTTTAAGTAGATTAGTGAAGAGTGCGAGGTTCCAGGAGAAGAATCCTCGCGTGTAATAGTCAGTCATATTTGAAGATCACGCGACTCTAGATCGCAAAATATATTATATTAAAAAAGATAAGTTTTGCGTTTAATTTTTTCCTCCTCCGAAGTACGGGATATATATATATCCTCTATTTGTTTTAAATATTTGCGAAAGCAATTATAAAATTTTTAACACCACTGTAACTAACGTACCCTGTTACAACGAGCACTTTATATGCACTTTCGAGTGAATCCGGTTTGTAGGCATATAAGACGCCTCTTATAGGTTCAGGACATCTGTTAATGAATGTATTTTTAGCTATTTGATTTATTTATTTCGGACTTTTGAGAGACGGTGTATGCAATACTATACTTAATCTTATGATTAATTTTGAATAAGCACTTACATATGATTTCGTAGAGTTGTCCTGCTGTTGTGAATCTAGCTGCCAGCAATCTTTCGGTGAGTTGGACCTCGTTTTCAGGTGTGTCGAAATGATTGATGAGGAGTGCTTTACCATCTGACCAGCCTTTTGTCATATGGGTGTGCAATACTTCCCTTGCTTTCCCGACAATGCGTCCTAATATCAGCTCCTGGAGGATGGCATTGCAGGGGCTGCTATTTACCTCGTTTATGATTGCATCCACTGCGTCAATAAAGGGGAATAAGTCCAGTTGCGTTCCATCAAAAGTTGAAAGAGCTGCAATATAACCAGACAAGCTCTTGAAGTCCATTCTGTTGTTTATTGTTAGGAGTGAAAATTTTTCGACGAGTTCCTCCAGGTTTCTATATCCTGTAAATGATAATTGTATCGATGAGTTGATGCAGAATTTGATTTTCGATGCGATATTCGTCGAGGTTCTTTTGTTAAACGATTTGAAAACAAACTAATCGCAATCCGACTGCGGCACTTATGTTTACAAGTTTTCCACTGTGAAATGTTCACTCTTTTAATCTTTTAGATGGAAAACAACAATTCAAAAGACAACGTTTTCTTATATTTCTCGTAAACAAATGAGGCTAAATCTATGATCACATTTCCTTATTATATCTGTCTAATAAACTATCTTCATTTGAGTCCTTTTACAATACTTATTTCCTAACAAATAGGTGCTACTTTTGTGACATGTAATCTGTGAACAATAAAATACTTTAGTCTTACATTTATTGCTTAAGATACTATATTCCAGTGTCGGCATCTGCCTTTGTCGATGCCGGCGTATTGGTTGTACATGGGAATGTTATGACGTAGCCGTCTTACTTTTATTGCTTAAGATACGATATTCCTGTGTCGGCATCGGCCTTTGTCGATGCTGACGTATTGGTTACATATGGGAATGTTATAACGTAACTTTGCATTAGGAACAGGTTCTCACCTAACGACGGAGTCGACTTTCCGATTTGCGTCCGCCGGGCTCACGTGCACAACTAAATTGACTGAGATTATCTGAGTGCTCATATGTATAACTTCAGTTATTGAGAGAGGGGAACGAATGGAAATTTTGAAGTGAGTCAAGATGACTCAGGTTATCTTTCCCGGGTTAATAAATTGGTACCGATGGTGTTTGAACAATCAATAAAGAAAAGCAATAGTTTTGTAGTGTCAGTCTTGAACAATTTACGCAGAAAATAAATGATTTTGTGGTGGCAGCTGTGTAGTCTGTTATCCATATTGTTGTTTAGTCACTTTGAAGTAAAGAAATTTTTATTCGGCATTCCCAGTTTATGAGTCAATTAGATATTATTACATCGATTGTTTCTTCATAGATTGAAGCAGAAATTGAACATTTCTCCACATATTGTAGTAATTTTTGAAGCAAATATTAGATGAATTTCATTGAGTGGACCATCCTGTATGCGTAAATATTTTGATTATTTGGAAACTATTCAAAACAAAAAAATTTTAAATATTATTTTATAAGTTAACAGACAATCCGTTAAACTCTGCACAAAGTGCAAGGTTGCATATTGTTATATCAGAGGCTGAAATGAAATCCGTAATGCGTAATGCGCGTAAAGCAATCATTCCCATGTGACGACGGTTCTCATGAAAAACGTTCACACGTCCTCTGATTTAAGATGTATGCTGGACAAAATGAACCGATCGAAATTGGGTGAGTTTCCCATTAAATTAAATTAAATTAAATTATTCTTTTATGTATAATATTAATTGGTTCGCTTGGTCCCTTTGCTTGCAGTTAGAAATTAAGTAATAAATAGGAATAGAATTGTAAGAAAGTAGAGTAGTATTGTATTAGCCTCCAAACGGAGATCATTAATAAAAGTCTTTCAAAAAACGACGAGTTTAGTTTTTGATTTAAATAAAAAGGCTTGAGAGGAGTTTTCCGTTTTCAAGACCTTGTAATTGGCACAGTCGTTTGTCCGAATAATATAAGGACACTAATCGAATCTAGTCGCGGCATCGATAAGTGCAAGGGCACAAAGTGCATATTTCGCAAAAACGCGAGAGCGTTGAAAAAAGAAGTTTCGCGAGCGGTCAACCGGAAAAGAAAATTACATTTAGTGCTGTGCAATTTACGACAGATTTGGGTCTCAACAAGAAGCTAGGAAATGGCAACCGAAGACATCAGACAATCATCAAGGCTGGACGAAGTGCTGCAAAATCTAGAAAATAGAAACAGAACGGATGAGGGATCTTCTCCACCATTGACAACATCTACTTTGAAACGTTTACAACTAAACCCGATAAGATTTGCTTCCAAACTGGACACTTACGATGGATCTAGTGGAGCATTGAAATCCTGGATAGACAACGTAGAAATCCTAGTCTCAACACTTTCTGTCTACGATCAACTCTCGCATTTAATCATCTTTAACATTCTACGAACTAAACTAGTAGGTAAGGCACAGAAAGTAATGAATATTAACAATAATATAAGCCAATGGAGTCATTTAAAAGAAATTCTTATATCTAACTTTAGTGATAAGAAAAATTGTTTGCAACTTTTAGACGATCTTAGATTTAGAACAAATGTATTAGATTTTTACAATCAAATAATATCTAAGCTACAGCGTTTGAATGTTAAATCGGAACTCGAAAATAAGTGCCAAGAAATAGACGGAAATAAAAGAATCGCGTTAAATGTTTTTATGTGTAAAATGATAGTGCCAGTTCGAAGTGTTTTGTTCGGTAGAAATCCAAGTTCATTAGATCAAGCTCTCGCTATTCTGACAGAAGGCAACTATTTATACTATTCACAATGTGAGAATATATCAAAAAATTTCGTACCAAGACAAAACGTGCATAAACCAAATTCATCCAATTCGTTTCACAAATATAATTCACAACAAGTGCAAAATAATAATACCTTCAATCCTAATCATAATAATTTTCGTGACAATCGACGGTTTAACTGGCAAAATTCCACACAGTATCATAATAATAGAGATTTTAATCGTAACCATAATAATCGATTTAATGAAACTTTCAATGATAATTCTCTCCAATCTCGAATCAGACGATATGGACCACCACAATCAATGGAAGTTGATAATTCCCGTCAAATGGTGCAAACCAACCTAAATTTTCGGCAACAAGCCTCGGATGTAAACCAACGTTACCCTATATCCCAATAGATTCTTATGGAATGCCATTACGATTTTTAATAGATACAGGTGCGACAATTAGTACTATTCGTCCTGGACTTTGCGATCCTTAGCTTAGAATCCCTATCAAACGAACTAAATTGTTCTCTCTAAACTCAGAGCTTGTGTACGATTACATTATTTCTATTAAACCTTTTAAAGAATTCTCCGATTCTGATCAAAGTCATAAACTTGACTTTATGGAAATAAAATTTAGTGACAAGTATGATGGTCTAATTAGTAATGATGTATTATCATTGTACAAAACGACAATTGATCTTCATAATAAAACTATACAGTTCAACACAAAGGTTCTTCCGATTTATTTCAACGAAAATCAAGAAAAGAAACCGATTGTAGGCAGTTTAACGAAAACTTTCAGGGAAAATGAAGGTTCGAAAACTGAATCAAACGAACACCTAGAGCAGTTGCAAGAAATGAAGAACTCTACAAATGTAAATCATTTACCCATTCCTTATAATGAACTTGTCACATTTTCGGATGAGCGAACATTTGCAAACGACGTTGTAAATGAAATTCGAACAAACCATTTAAACTACGAAGAAAAACAAAAACTACTATTTTTAATAAATAAGTATAAATCAACGGTTTACGGAGAAGGTCACACATTAACATTTACTCATGTTATTAAACATGAAATCAAAACAAAACATAATGACCCAATTTACACGAAAACTTACCGATATCCCGAAGCTCATAGGAAAGAAGTGGAATATCAAATGCAGGACTTGCTCAATCAAGGTATAATTAGGCATAGCTCATCGCCGTATTCATCCCCTATTTGGGTTGTACCCAAAAAGGCCGATGCATCTAGCAAACCCAAGTGGAGAATTGTGGTCGATTATCGGAAGTTGAATCTAATAACAACTGATGATAAATTCCCTATTCCTAATATAGATGATATATTAGACAAATTAGGTAGATCCATGTACTTCTCAACATTAGATTTGGCGAAAGGCTTTCATCAAATCGAAATCAAAGAAAGCGATATACCAAAAACAGCCTTTTCGACGAATTTCGGTCATTATGAATTTACACGAATGCCATTTGGCCTTAAGAACGCACCTGCTACATTTCAAAGATTAATGAACTACGTTTTGAAAGATTTAATAGGCTCTATTTGTTTTGTATATATGGACGATGTAATAGTATTTAGTACTTCTTTGCAAGAACATTTAGTTTCACTAGAAAAGGTCTTCAAAAAATTTAAAGACGCAAATCTACAAATACAACTAGATAAGTCTGAGTTTCTGAAAAGAGAAAATGAATTTTTAGGACATATAGTAACACCTGAAGGAGTAAAACCTAATCCAAATAAAGTAGAAGCCATTTCAAAGATGAAAATCAAAACACATCAAAAAACAAAGAAACAAATTAAACAGTTTTTAGGTATGGTAGGCTATTACCGAAAGTTTATTAAAGACTTTTCAAAAATTGCAAAACCTCTTACTAACAGATTGAAAAATGATACACAAATAAATACGGACGATACTGACTATAAAGAAAGCTTCGAGCAACTGAAAATTTTGGTTATGAGCGACCCAATATTAAAATACCCCGATTTTTCCAAAAAATTTGTAGTTACGACCGATGCTTCTAATTACGCAATTGGCGCTGTTCTTTCCCAAGATAACCATTCAATTTGCTACGCTAGTCGAACTTTAAACAACCATGAAACAAAATATTCCACTATCGAAAAAGAATTACTATCAATTGTCTGGGCTTTAAAATATTTTCGACCATACATCTATGGCCGTAAATTCACAATAAAAACCTTTACCTGGATTGCAAACCTTAAAGAATCTAACCCTAAGCTACAACGTTGGAAAATACAATTAGAAGAATTCAATTATGACATTGAATATATTAAAGGAAAATAAATTTTGTTGCGGATTATTTTTCACGACCAGTTATAAACATTATCGATGATAACAATGACAATACTTCAATGAGAGCAACCTGCCATAGTGCAGAAGAAGACAATAGTAATTATATCCAAATAGGTGAAAGACCACTTAACGTGTTCAAAGTACAACTAGTAATTAAACAAGGAAATCACAATTCAGTTCAAATTGAAAAACATTTTAATAGGACCAGAAAAATATTTACTTCTAAGGAACTTGATGATAAATTTTTCACTTTTATTCTGAAAAATCACTTACCTTCCAAAGGCCTTGTAGGTGTATATATTCCAAATGAAAATTTATATACAAAATTCCAAGGCAGCTATCTAAAATGGACAACACCCCACAATCCTGTAAAACTAGTAAAAAGCCCGTATCTTTTGTTTGATTGCGACGAACAAAGTGACATTCACGAAGAAATTAACAGGGAACATCTAAAAAATAATCATCGTGGCATCGAAGTTTACAAAAACATTAAAACTAAATTCTATTACCCAAATTTAAAGAACGAAATAGCAAAACTAATCAACAATTGTCAAATCTGTAACATTTTCAAATATGAAAGAAATCCCCCAAATCCCCCATTCTGTAAAAGCAAAATCCCCGAAACACCCAATGAAATTATCCACATGGACATATGGTACCGAAATAAAAACTCAATGTATATGACTTTCATTGATAAATTTACAAAATTCGCGTATATTACCCCAATAAAATTTAGGACATGGACGGAAGCAAGAACCGCACTGAACGCCTTTCTATCTGTAAATGGTAAGCCTCAAACTATAATAACCGACCATGAAAGCGCTTATCAAAATAATCTCCAATATTTTTTACAGAATGAAGGTATACAACTTCATTTCTGTACACCACACATTAAAACTGGCAATAGTGACATTGAAAGATTTCACAATACTTTAAATGAACATCTTCGCATAATGACAGAAATTAATAGACAAGATCCAACTAAACCCATTTGTGTCCGTGAAGCAGTTAAATTCTATAATAATTCCATACATAGTACAACCAACGAAAAACCAATTAATTTTAAAAATTGTGTGATTTGACCCGAAAAATATCCTGATATCAAAGAAAGAATTCTTAATACTCAACATAAAAAAAATGGAATACCACAATAAAAACAAAAAAGACTGTGAATATAATCCCCAATTTATAAAAAATACGTTAGCTAAACTAAGCATTTTTTCTAGCGATAAGCAAATGTGTAATTTTAAGTAATCTTAGAACTTAAGTTTTAGTTTGTAACGATCTTCCGATGAATAAAGAATTGGGCTCAGCCCTGAAAATATATATTTTTTAATAAAAACTTAATTGTTAATTAACTGGCGCCCGAGCAGGGACACGCGTCCGGAAAATACTTTTTTGTCGTTAACATACGAGTAGTACGTGAATAGGATAATAAACACATATCCTGCCTGCATTCGACAACCACGCGAAGGCATTGCACGCAATACTATCTCACATTAGGAGTTTAGTTTAGTTTAGTGATTTAGTTAGTTTAGCTTAGTTTATGATGTATCGAACATTTTGAAACATTTAGTAAGGGGCTCGACGCAACTCTGGCGGTGGCGTCGAGCCGTATGACAGAAATAGTCGGCGGAATCAGCGCCCCTGGACACGCCTCCAACTCACGCACCACCCACATAAAGTGTGAATCGAGGCGAAAAGCTAACGGGCGGCGACCCAAGAGCACAGGTTCGTGTACCCGCTCTCTCGTCCGAGGCCAACGACCGCCAACAAAGAGCCCGTTTCGCCGTTGGTTGCGGGAACGTGCCGAGCGGTTTCGGGCGGGAGTATAAAAAAATAACCGCTCTGGGAAGCGAAGAAAGCGTCGCGTCAGCAACGAATCGTCGCCGCCAGCTCGGCTTCGAAGAAGCGTCGCATCGCATCACCGCACGCTCCCGTGCAAGCAACGAAACGTCGTCGCCAGCTCGACCGGCCGATCTTGCAAGATTTTGCTCGGTAGACAATAAAAGTGTGACCGGAAGTTGTCTTTTTTTCTCCCCCCCTTTTTTTGGTTTTGGTGGGTCGGAAACGACTTCGCGGGAATATCGGTGAGCCGGATTCTCGTCCGACGGCTCGAGAGGCCCATTGGGGTGAACGAGTGACGCCCACGATGCGTCTCCAACGGGCTGACCGGCACTCGAAGGCCTCAACCGATCGAATAAGCCATTTCCTCGAGAGGTAACGGTAACATTTGGCGCCCAACGTGGGGCCGCATAATAGATAAGTTTGCCGTGACCACTATTTCCGGATCGTTAAGCACTCGTAAGGTGGAAGTGAAATGTATTAGTTGAAACCTTTTTGGGAAACGTGCGCCCGCCCGTAGCTAAGGGGCGAAGGAATTTATCTCCAGCATCACTTTGTTGTTGATCGTCGTAATAGTGTCATAACTGAATTTTATTTTCATCAAGACGGGTTACAAAATACAGTGCGTTTACATATAAATTTTGTTTTGTCGTTAGGTAAACATTTTGCTTAGGGATAATGGCGAGGGCAGCCAAGATCCTCATCGACCGGCTCAGCAAAGACGAGTTGGCGTATGAGCTATGCATTCGCGACCAGCCAGGCGGCAGCGTGGATGAAATGCGCCCTACTTTCCGAGCGGCGTTGATGAGATTCGGCACCGGACGCAGGGCAGGAACGAAACAATAGGAGTATACGTCGCCGTGATGGACGGAATTTTCCGTCACCTCACGGAACCTTGTCAGGAGTCCGAGAAGTTGGGGATTTTGAGGAGAAACATTACTCCATTCTATCAGACGCAGTTGGGGATGCATTCTATCAATTCCGTGGCCGACCTCAAACGGCTAGGTCGCAAATTGGAGGCCACCAGGGTGTCTGTAGAGGCTTATGTGACCCCACCGACCCGGAGGACGGCCCGATTACTAGAGCCTGACCTCGCTTATGTGGAAGCCTATGCGGTAAATGCAATTTCATCCCCAAATTCCAACGGTCGTACCACCTGCTGGAACTGTCGTGGCACAGATCATTTCGCCCGCGAATGCCGGGAACCTAGGCGGTGTTTCGGATGCGGCCAGCCAGGTGTGGTTCGATCCCGTTGTCCGATGTGCTCACCTGGAAGGTCGCCGCGGCCGAGTCCAGAAGCATCCGGTCGAGCCGCAAGACAATCGGGAAACGGACAAGGTGCTCACTGAGCGGCGAGTTGGGCACTGGGATCTCCGACTGAACGGATGCCGCAAATTTTCGAATCAATTACGTGTTCTAACCCAGTACGGGAGATGTCCGTCCGTATTTGACCGTGAATATTATGGGGAAGGAGGTAAAATGGCTGGTAGATTCTGGTGCTTCCTGCACTATAGTGGGGAAGGAAGAATGGAAACAGTTGGAGGATATTGAGGTGGATTTATTGCCCGTGAAACGCCGCGTGGTAAGAATGGCGAATAATGAACAGTGCGAGATTGATGGGCAGGCATGGGTACCTTTTCGACTTCAGGGGAGAAGTAAATGGGTAGAGATCCTGGTGGTACCTTCTCTTCCGCACACTTTGATTCTGGGGGTGGATTTTTTGTGGCAGTTTGGGGTGGTGATCAATCTGCAGTACGAACGCTGGGATTTTGTCCACATAGCGTCAACTTCCACACCCGATCATCTACGAGATCGATCGGTTCTAACACAGCATGAGGAGCTAAAGTTGGGAACTTTGGTAGAGGGGGGTTCCGGGATATGGGAGAGGGGCTGGGTTGTACATCTCTGGTGCAGCACGTCATAAGTACGGATTCCGCTCCTATTAAGCAGAGATACTACCCCGTCTCCCCTGCGATTCAGAAACATATCGACGCCGAACTGGAAGAAATGCTGAGGTTAGGGGTCGTGGAGCCCTCGTCCCGTCCGTGGTCTTCGCCGATTCTGATGGTCCGGAAGAAGGATGGGACTTACCGGTTCTGCGTGGACTTCAGGAAAATCAACCTAGTGTCGGCTCGAGATGCGTACCCACTCCCATACGTTTCAGCTACTCTGGACAAACTGCGAAATGCGAAGTATCTCTCCACGTTAGACATTAAGTCGGCCTGTTGGCAAGTACCAGTAGCTGTGGAATCCCGCCCATACACAGCGTTCACTATTCCGGGTAGGGGATTATTTCAATTTAGGAGGATGCCGTGCGGGTTATCGAACGCTCCAGCCACTTGGCAGCGTTTAATCGATCGGGTTCTGGGACCAGACTTGGAACCCTATGTCTTCACATATCTGGATGATATCATTATCGGCACACAGTGTTATGAAAAACACTTGGAGGTCCTTAAGACGGTTTTTCGGCGCTTGAGGGAAGCGGGTCTAAAACTATCCCGAGACAAATGCCATTTTGCCGACCTAGACTCAAGTACCTGGGGTACGTGGTGGATGAGCATGGGCTAAGCTTGGACGCGGAAAAGGTCGAACGCATGGTGGGCATTCCCAATCCGACTACTGTGAAACAGGTGCGACAATTTCTTGGGATGGTATCGTGGTATCGGCGTTTTATCCCGGACCATGCCTCCTTGGTACCACCACTGACGGAATTGCTTCGAAAGAACAAGCGTTTTGAGTGGACTCCTCAGTGTGAGGCAGCGTTCACGAAATGCAAGCTGAAGTTGTCTTCAGCACCAATTTTGACCTGTCCGGATTTCAACCGAACGTTCAATGTCCAGAAAGACGCTTTCGATATGGGGCTCGTGGCGATCTTGGGCCAGAGTTTTGAAGAAGGTGAAAAGGCAATTTGCTATCTTAGTCGTGCATTGACCAGGACAGAAAAGAAGTATTCGACAACTGAAAAGGAATGTCTAGCGGTGCTCTGGGCAGTTGAAAAGCTCAGACCATACATAGAAGGGGCCAAATTCAAGGTAATCACCGATAACTATTCCCTAGTCTGGCTGAATGATTTAAAGGACCCAACGGGGCGTTTGGCTCGTTGGGCGGTACGCCTGCAACAGTATGACTTTGACGTCATACACCGGAAGGGAAAAGATCACTTGGTACCAGATGCCTTATCAAGGTCAGTCCCGATCGCGGAATTGGTAGCTACCGGAGAAGCACCCGATACCTGGTACGAGGCTATGAAGGTTAGGTTCACTAACAAGAGTGATCAGTACCCAGACTGGCGCGTTCAGGACGGCAAGCTGTGGAAGCACGTACCAGGGAACTTTCCAGATCTCGAAGAAGGCGAAGCCTGGAAAAGGGTGGTTCCGAAGAATGATAGAGGAGAGGGGCTATTTCGCTGCCATGATGACCCAAGGGTAGGGCATATGGGCGTGAAACCGACGCTGGGCCGGGTGGCTCAGCTATACTACTGGCCGAAAATGGCCACCGACATCAAACACTATGTGGGAAGATGTAAAGTTTGTCAGGCCATCAAGGCTCCGATAGGTCCGGTGATAACCCGATGTATAGAGGCTAGGCTGCCATGGGAAATGATCTGCGTGGATTTGTTTGGGCCTTTGCCAAGGTCGACCCGCGGACATACCCACATCTTGACGGTGGTGGATTACGTCTGAAAATTCTCCTTGGTTTTTCCCTTGAGGTTAGCAACCGCCGCGGCAGTCTGGCGGCTAGTGGAAAAACAGTGTTCCTCTTGTTCGGAGTGCCGAAATGGGTGGTGTGCGACAATGGGGTCCAGTTTCGAGGGAAGAAGTTCCAAGAGCTCGTGGAAGGATATGGAGCCACCATTAAGTTTACCGCGCTCTACCAACCCCAGGCTAACCCTGCGGAACGAAGAAACCAAAACATAAAGAGAATAATGCGCTCCTAATTCTCCAAAAACCATCGCGAGTGGGACCGCGACTTGGCCAAAATAAGTTGTGTCCTGTGCACTTACAAACAAGATGGGACGGGGCTTACCACGTATTTCATAAATTTTGGTCGAGAAATGGTGACCTTCCGGGAGAATGGTGAGCGCCCCAGTTTAGATGCCGAACCGATAAACCCACACCTCCGGGCCAAGGGTCTTGCTTCGATCCGAGAGAACATTTTGCGACGGATGTCACGGGGGGGGGGTGGAGAAAAACAAAGGCCGCTATGACCTCCGGAGACGTCATCTTTCCTTTCGCGTTGGGGAGCAAGTTTGGCGAAGGAATTTTGCGATCTCGGATGCCGCGAAATATTTTTCCGCGAAACTCGCAACCGAATACGCGGGCTCTTTCCGAATAAGGAAGATTGTTTCGAGCTGGACGTACCTGCTAGAAGATGAGAAGGGGAAGGCAACAAGTGTTTGGCATGCAAAGGATCTGAAGCCGTATATCAACTAGAATGCATACAGGGATGCTAGTACAATCTGCGGATATGGTTACCACTAATTCATTACACTTTTCTACGAATGCTTGCTGAGCTCTGAGCGCGATCTTCTCCGGTAAATTCTTTCAAACCGACAGTTTTAAGTTGCTTTAGAAGCTCTTCTTTCATTGCTGTGCTGTTACCACTCGGTAATGGTCCTCCGTCGTTTCTTTTGTATATGCAAAGCATCGAAGTTTGGGTATCGACAATGTATTATTGATAGATTAGTCATTTAGTTTTCTCTTTCTCTTTCTTTTGGTTACTATTCGCGGTACGAGTCTCGGAAGACATTTTCCTTTTATAATATTTCGAATTTCGGAAGTATTTTTTTTTAATTTTAATTTTTTTTTATTATTCGGATTTCGAGGAAATCCTCTTCTGACAAGGGGGGAGCTGTCACGGTTCGACTCACGGTACCACCACCTACTCGCCTTAGGAGCCACCACTTTGTAGGTTAGCTTATTTAAGTTTAGAATAGTTTGGTCAGGGGCTCGGCCCAACCGCCTTGTGTTATATACTCTGCCGACCTAGACTCAAGTACCTGGGGTACGTGGTGGATGAGCATGGGCTAAGCTTGGACGCGGAAAAGGTCGAACGCATGGTGGGCATTCCCAATCCGACCACTGTGAAACAGGTGCGACAATTTCTTGGGATGGTATCGTGGTATCGGCGTTTTATCCCAGACCATGCCTCCTTGGTACCACCACTGACGGAATTGCTTCGAAAGAACAAGCGTTTTGAGTGGACTCCTCGTCGAGCCAATAGGAAATAGCCGACGTAGTCAGCCCCGGGGGGATATGCCTCAAACCACACACCACACATGCAAGCTCCATTTTTAATCGAGGTGAAAAGCTCGCGGGCGGTGCTACAATCATGCACGCGGACTCGTGGACCCTCGCCCGAGGCCAACGACCGTGAACAAAGAGTCCGGTTCGCCGTTGGTTGCGGGAACCGGCGAATCGGTTTCGGGCGAGGTTATAAAAGCGAAAAGCTTCTCTTCGGAAGCTCTCTGTCCACTGCTCGATTTCATTGGCGACCCCCGCGCGGGAGACTGAAAGTAAATTAGCCGGGGCGTTAAGAAACCGTGACTGAAGAATCGCCGGGAAAAGACAAATTGCGATGCGCATCTACGGAAATTCTTGATAAGTTCGCGTAAGTGAAGTTCCGCCAATGCGTTTCTCTTGTCCGTCGAACGGTTAGTGTTCCGTAGGCAACTCCAAGAGTGGATTTGAAAACGCGTGCGTTGAAAAGGCACCAGTGAAGCAGTAACTGAAGACTCGCCGCGAAAAGACAAATTGCGGTGCGCGTCTACGGAAATTCTTGATAAGTTCGCGTAAGTGATACCCCCCCCCCCCCATAACTCTGTGCCAGTGCAACCGACAAGGCGAAGTCCCGCCAAAGCGTTTCCCCTATCTTTCGAACGGTTAGAGCTCGGTGTGCATCCTGCCGAATTGAAAGCGGGCGTGCAAGAAGTGGGTCCAAGCGCAATAGTACGATCGTTGCGACAGGACCAGTTGCGAGTCGTAGCCGCAAGCTCACACCAGGAAGACGTAGACGAACCGTCGCCGTCAGCTCCAGATCGAGAGTATCGAGACATCGCTGAGGAGTCCCGGCGCAGCGCAGGTTAGATTAGTTAGAGGAGTAGGTGTAGTTTAAGTAGTATTAAGTTAAGTTGTAATCAGCGAGTAAGTGGTGGATAACATCTTAGATTGTTCTTGATTCTTTGTCGAGTAACTATTCCGTGTCCATAAAAAAAGGTAAAGTAAAAGAAAAGTGAATTCGAATACGAAGTCTTGTTTTTTCTTTCTCCTTCTCCTTCCTTGTGTCGGAAACGAATATTTCGGGAATCTCGGTGAGCCGGATTCTCGTCCGACGGCTCAAGAGGCCCATTGGGGTGGACGAGTGGCGCCCACGATCCGTCTCCAACGGGCTGACCGGCACCCGAAGGCCTCGACCAAACGATTAGGTCCTTCCCGAAAAGGTAACGGTAACAACACTCGTTTGTCCATGTCAAGGCACGCAAGCAACACACTCACCAACGACAATGCAACACAGGTGCTTTCACATGCAGCTACCTTTTGACACAATACCTTACTAGGTACTGCAAGCATCACCTTGGTCGGTAAGACTGGTGACCGAATGAAGGTACGTGCACTTATCGATCCTTGTTCCGAAGGATCTTTCATTACTGAGAAAGTCACACAAGTAGTAAGTGACGTACCTGCAAACCGGGTTTTGTATGGGTGGGAACCACTTTTTCAATCACTTCCAACCAGTGCAGGTTGGCGTTTGGTGTAAGTGGTTACAAGGAGTTTTGATGGGGAATCAGTGCCATTTTGAGTCTGGTGTACGGTCGCCTGGTGGCGGTGATTTGTTGTTTGTAAAAGCGGTGTTGCGGTTGGTTGGTTGGGGTTGTCAGGTGGTATGCGGTGATTTGTGTTGGTAGAAGGGTGTAGAGGTTTGTTCAGGTGTGTCGCGGTGATTTGTGTTGTGTTGTGAGGGGTTGCTGAGTGTGGTTGGTACAAGGGTGTAGAGGTTTGTTCAGGTGTGTCGCGGTGATTTGTGTTGTTTGTGAGGGGTTGCTGAGCGTGGTTGGTAGAAGGGTGTAGAGGTTTGTTCTGGTGTGTCGCAGTGATTTGTGTTGTGTTGTGAGGGGTTGCTGAGCGTGGTTGGTAGAAGGGTGTAGAGGTTTGTTCAGGTGTGTCGCGGTGATTTGTGTTGTGTTGTGAGGGGTTGCCGAGTGTGGTTGGTAGAAGAGTGTAGAGGTTTGTTCAGGTGTGTAGTGGTGATTTATGTTGTTAGATTTGCATGGCAAACATATGTGTGCATGTAGATACATTAAGAGTGTGATTTGCGAGGCGTTGAGCGAAGTTGTGGGTCCAGTTGGTTGGTTTTTAGGGGTAAGGGGTGTGTTAGAAAGGAGAATCTATTGAGTTTTTGTGAATTGGATTACCAGAGCGCCATGAAAGGCTCACGGCAAAATATTCATGAAATGCCGTGTGCGCAAATTTTTCTTCCTACATCAATGCAATTGTACCTTCTGGCCACGGTGAATATATGTAGCGTCTGTTCAAGACAACGAATGATGGGGACAGGGTAAAGCCTTGCACGCACATTTTCTGGGGCACTGTATCAAAATTAGCTTAATGTATTACGAACCCAATGATCTTCAATACGCCGTGTTACTGTACGTTATTTGTGCCAAAGGCAAGCCGAATAATGGTTGAAAAGAAACAGGAAACAATTTAAATGGTAATTGCCATCCATGCTGAATACTGATACTAACCTTAATGCATTACGAAAAGTATCCAATTAACTTCATACACATGTACGTTGAGATGTGTTTAAATAGCCATGATTGGACAGAGGTATGGTAGTACATATAACCATGTATTAATGTTCTTAATACTGCGAGACAGTCTACCAGGAGTTCATTAAATCAGGAGGTTAATATATCTCAAGTCTTTTTTGAAGGCAAACGAATGATGGTAAAGAGGACGATCAACTTGTTTGAGGCCAATACGTGTTAATTGTAATTAAAAGTATTTCCCCAAGGTAAACCGTAAACAGGTGCTTCTTTCGAGAAGAGATGTATCATAAATAATCAAGTACGTAACGGAAGGTTAATCGTTTTTTCTTGTTGTTTGCTGGGGAACAGTAGATTTGAGGGTGAATATCATTAAAATACCGACTTGTCTTCCGCATTCTTGATGAGAGTTTGTGTTGTACATATTTTACACTATATGATGAAATGTAGTAATTAAGTTGTATAGCTCAATTCGCAATGTGAATTAATTAGCTTCATGAGAAAATGACGTTTGGTTAACACGGCCGGTAGCACAGACTACATGCATATGTTTGCAATTTGTACATTGTCAATTGTGGTGCGTGTGTTTTCATCCAATTCGTTATAGAGTTGTCGTGAATGGGTTTAGGGGGAATGAAATTGACCAAGCTATGATCACCGGGGTGAAATGGTATAAATTACAGGAAGGCTACACAGTAAAGTCATAATTAAAATTTCTAGCGTACATACTGCCAGGAATTTGGTGCTGTGGAATATCTGAGGATACTAACAACAGTAAGAGTTGGTGAGCAAATTATTTATATATATATGATTCATAATTATTTTTACTATCCTGTTACAGATAAAAACCAATTTTGTAAATTGCAGCCCGATAAAGGTCTACTTTTCAGCTGGTGTAAACTAGCTTAGGGTTCCCCATTTTACGTTTTCAAATTGTTTCAGTGCGAATATATAAATAACTTTGAAAATGGTAGGTAATACAACTAAGTTTGATGGCTGAGGTTTACTATCAATTTTTCCTTTCAGAAAACCGTGGCACTTTTAGACAACATCTGCATCTATACTCCTGATCAACATGTTGCACTTGCTACATTAGACGTAGGTAAAAAATACAGAATTAAATTTTTTCGATTGATAACCACGCATTATGGAGCACGCATCACTGTGCATTTGGTGGACTGTACCTACTGTTTTCTTCCGCCAAGATTCTCGGAGAAAATAAAAAAACAACGTCAGGTTGAGGAGCTGAACGAGATCACAAATTACAATCTCATATTCGAGGGTAAAGGCGACACAAGGGTGGTTATTTCAAAATAAAATTTGTTCAAGATAGCAACGATGAATAAAAAGCATTTTTTGTCATACAACATTGTTATTATTTCCAATTCACTTTTTACATATCACAACTGTATGAAGAAATAAAAGACTGATTTCGAATATAATTTAACATTGTATTAAAATGTCACTTATATAAATTTCAAAACTTCACATTTTTTACTTTGTAATAAAAACACATTAACTTCCGTATTCTGTTGGAGGCTTTTTCAACATCACAACACTCACATGTATCCGGTCCGGATTCGGCATTGTCATAAAACCATGGACAGGAATTGTAGTGTATTCCGTGAATTGATGTGGTGGACGGGATCTTTGAGTATAGCTTTAATGTTTTGATATCACTTAGCAGCCTCTCACGATGTTCATCCAGAAGTACATCCATGTATTCCGCAACAAAGTCGTCATATTTGCGTAGTTCCACAGTACTAGGCATCTTGTTCGCACAAAGTTTGTTTGTAAACTGACAATGTTTTCAATGAGAGGTTTTGAACTTTATAATATGTGAAAACCTCTCATTGAAAATGTTCTCCCTGAATTTGTAAGAGAGAACGGGTTTTATAATTTCATGTATTTTGAAATGCGATGTTTGAATCTAAACCTATCACAAGCATGCATTTCCCACTCGCCTTTACAATTCATGCGATACGCATAGCCCCCGGCTATCATATACCTCATGTGAACGCTGTCTGCAAATCTAACGTGTTTTGCGGTTTCAGCGAGTTGTGATAGGATCCTGGAATGCATTTACATTACGTCTTTTATATCTACCCATGAATTATGCGCCGAAGGAAAACCTAGCCATTTTACAAAAGCTCGATTTTTAATCCTTTTCAAAATCTTCTCAACAAGGTAAACATCGGGATATTTCACCTTTAATAATTTTGTTTCATAGAAACCACCTTGTATGGTGTTACCTTGATAATCTTCAAGAAAGTATGTCCGTGGTTGTGTTTTTCTCACTTCCTTTATAGTGAATATTTCAGTCGACCAGTTTGGTGTGTAGCCCTTTTCAAAAACATGCTTGCACTTACTTATTCGCACATGATTTCCAATTTTAAATTTAGGCTTTGACACCACCTTAACTTTCTTATAAACAGTTGCAAGTAGATGTACTTCATTTGTTACGTTAACATCTATGGGACGCATCTTGATTATGCGATGTTTTGTTTTGTTGTATTTGTCCGTCAACTTCTGGATAATGCTAATCCAATGATAATTCCCATTCATACTGAATTCTTTCCAAATGATGCCCTTCAGAGTTCGGTTGAATCTCTCGACAATTGAAGCTTTTAACGCGCTGAATGTAGAATAATGGTTTATTTCATAGTTTTTCATTATCCGATGAAATGTTTTATTGAAAAATTCTTTTCCATCATCGGTTTGTAGATTTCGGGGTATACGTCTCTGTTTGAGAAGTGATTCCATAGGAATCCATTGGAATTTTTACTTTTGACGGGGAAAGCCCAAGCGGACTTGAAAAATGTATCAATTATTGTCAATAGAAATTTATAACCGCGATTTTCAGATGCATACGCACTCATATCAACCAGATCTGCCTGCCAAACATCATCAATACCCTTTATAACAACACGTCGACGTTTAAAGTTTTTTCGAGCAGTTCTATGGAGTTTGTTAACAATTTGCCTTCTACTCATCTTGAAAAATGTATAAATAAAAGTTTTGTTATGGCTTTTTTAAGAAGTTCTTCTTTTCCAAACACCAAAAAAAATGCTGCACTTTAAACACCCTTTTACAATGATGGTGGCAGGCCCGTCTGGCTGCGGGAAGACGACATTTATAGAAAATCTTCTTAGAAACAATGCAATGATTCAACCATCAGTGAAGAAAATTATTTGGTGTAACGCTGAACAGAGTGCTATACCACGGCAAGCGCCATTTGAAAATATCGAATATTTGAACTCTATTCCTGAGGAATTTCCAAATAGCACGAATCAACCAATCCTAATTGTATTGGACGATATGATGTTAAATGCGTTTTCAAGACAAGTATGCGAGTTGTTTACGAAAGGATTGCATCATCGTAACCTGTCTGTCGTTCTTGTGACTCAGAATGTTTTCGATCAAGAAAAATTTTGCCACACACAATACATTGAAGGGTAATCATACACCATCACGAAAAGTATTCACACAACTGCGCAAATATAAAAAGAGTATGCGTAAGCTAGCGGGGGCTAAACGATCCGTTCCACGCCAACGTTAAGTGTTAATTCAACAAGGCGGATTCTTACCCGTATTACTAGGAAGTGTTCTTTCAATTGTGATAGGGTCTTTAATTGAAATAGCAGTCTTAATAAAATGCTTCTATTACCCCCGAAAGTATATGAACGTTTAAAGGAGACAGTTGAGAGCGCTAGTACACAGACGCTGTTTGACAAAACCATGAGTAAGATACTGAACAATAAGCGCCAAAATGATGAAGCAAAATGGTATCAGTACCGGAATGTGCTAATACAATTTTTAAATGCAAGACGAAGAAAAAAATCATTTGTGGAGACGAAAGCTGAAAATCTTTCATCGAAAAACCGCATGGATAGTCAGAAATATAAGAATTTGCGTGAAAACAGCACACAGACTAGGTTCCTATTTAAAACCTATCGGAAACACAATGAATTATTACAGATGGTTGATCAATATATTTATGCGTCAAATAGTTTAAGGAAGAAACGGGATAAAGAAGCGGGTATTCAACCGACCACCCATACATTTCATCTGAAAGATTATGGCGTGAAGCTTTATGTAGCGCTGTCTATACCATCACCGATTAACAAAACAGATTTCATAGCCTTGTTACTAAGCGGAATTGAGTTTAACGACGAAGAGCTACTTGATAAAGGAAAGTCATCTAGGATCACAACATCTCAATGACGAACATCTCAGTCACGAAAGCAGGTGTTTAAAAAAATTGTCTCAGCAATCCGAGGATCTATATCCTGCACCGCTAAAGAGTCCGGCACTGAAATATTACCCGATGAGTGGGTTAAAACTGATTTCCACACCATCATTAACATGCCCTACAAAAGATCCGATGGTTCAAATGCTACAACTCCAGTTCCAATAGAAGTGGATAAGACCGATGATATTGCTGGCTTATTTATCGATGCATTCCTGGAGACACCCGTTGAGAAACGTGACCGCGAAAGAATCGATGCAACAATAAAAGAGTCGTTTGATAAATCAATAATGCTGGACAGTATAAGTCAGCTGGAAAAATCATTGTCTGTACTTGAAAAAAGAACACATTGTGACACGCTCTCCAAAGCTATCGGTGATTGTGAAGGAAACAATTTGATATATGTTTATACGGATATTATTAAACCCAGAATAACTGGAAATAAACTGGTTAGAAATCTACGAGCAATCCCGCTGGAAAGTTGTGATAGCATTTTTAGATTCGATCATGTGGAGTACTGTCCACTAGAGAAAACTTTTATTGAAAGTATCTCAATCAAAATTACAGACCATCATGGCGAGCTAGTCAACTTTGAATCTAGCTTTACTCCAACTTTCATCATGCTTCATTTCAGACGAAGGTAAGAATGAATAAATATTCGCAAGTTCGAAATAACAACATAGTTTTGATACGCCTCTATGTTAATGAGGCACACGTTACTTCTTTGGCCAGAGTGGGGGAAAATTATCGGACATTGAAGAATTGTATCGATCGACACTTGTTTACCAGCGAGGAAAGGATGTTGGTAGTTTTTTCAGTGGATTGGTACGCTATCTCCAACCGTTATTTCAACGTGGAGCAAAAGCTGTAGGCAAACAAGTCGTCGAAACAGAAAAGTCCATTTTTAAAGAGGCTGGAAGCAGACCACTGAAGCAGGTACTAAAAGAACATGGAAAATCTGCAGTACACGAATTAGCCCAAAAAGGTATAAATAAAATCTTCGATAAAATGGAAGGTAGAGGTTGGAGATTAGCTATAAAACGAGCTAACCCTTACACAAGCAAGCAGCTGAAATCGGTGCTTAACCGTAAAAATGGTAGAAAAGTGAGAAAGCTATCATCGAGCAGAGCTAGGAAAACTATAAAAAGACGACGTCAATTAAGAAAGCGTACATTGGATATATTTGACAAGTAGATAATACCACCACGATGCAGAAAGAATGTATGAAGTCTGAATTGGAAATTTTTACCTCACCACCAATTCAAAACAGTATTCTGAAGACCGAAGAGGTTGCTTACCAACCTATTGCATCACTGGACAATTCTTCTGTGTTGGAATTTGTCTCACTCGGCCATAGAGATACATATCGTGACTTATCTAGCATTTACTTACGCCTCAAAGTGCAGCTGATTAAATTTAAAAATGGCAAGGAAGAACTTTTCACGGGAAAGGAGAAACTTAAGAAAGCTGATGGGGGTGAAGTTTAAGCTGACTCCGTTGGTGTAGCAAACAACCTCATGCATTGACTTTTTAGACAATGCACTGTACAATTGAATGGCAGGAATAAAGCTCGGACAGACAACAATTACCACTATCGCGCCTATATTGAAAATTTACTGAACTATGATAAAGACGCTGCATCAACTCATCTCGAATCAGCCGGTTGGTATCTAGATCAGAATGAGATGGACATGATTGAATACTCAAGACCTGGCAGTGGTCCTACTGAGTTAAATGAGGGTTATCTTAAAAGGTCTGCAATGGTGGAAAAGGGTAACGTCGTTGAACTGATGGGGACAATTCATAGTGACATGTTGAATCAGGATAAACTGTAATGAATGGAGTGGACTTCCGTTTAACACTCTCATTGGATAAACCGGAATTTTATTTTTACTCGACTGAAGATGACTTTAATCCACGCGTAAAAATTCTAGAAGCGGCATTGTTCATGAATCATGTTGCGGTCAATCCCTGTATATTAATAGCGCATGAAACTATATTATAGCGCTCGAATGTAGTTTACCCGTACAAGTGGGTGGAAGTTCATCTCTTGATAACGTAGTCATCGGGCAATTACCGAGCCTGCTTGTTTTATGTATGGTGGATAATGACTCATACACCGGAAAGCACACGAAGAATCCATTCAACTTCAAGCATAACAATATTACCAACTTCAATCTATCAGTTAATGGTGTTCAAGTACGAAACTTTTCTCAAGAGTTTGATTATTCGTGCGAAAAACCAGTTAGCACTAGAGGATATCTTTCTCTGTTCAAGGGGACTGGAATCAATTATTTTGATATAGGTCATCAAATATCCAATAAATTCTTTGATGATGGCTGTTTTCTGCTAGCATTTGATTTAACAGCAGACAGCTCATACGATTCGGGATGCGCTAGTTTGTTAAACCAAGGTGTGGTAGGGATCGAGGGAAGATTCAGAGAAGTCACCTGTATGGAATATGATGGAAGGCTTAAAGTTGATAAAAATCCCAATGTATTTACAAGCTTTCAAAAAAGCTATATATATATCGCAATAACATTCAGATTTTGATAGTATTTACTCTAGTACACAGCAGAAGTCATGGCACATTGCCTTGTAAATGTTGAATACTTCTCAGAAGGCCACTTAACCCTCTTTAAGAAAGTATCGCTGACTGAGTTGACATCACAGAACAAACTTTACTCGAAAGAAATAACGTATAAATATCCTACCATCTTGACTATAGCTACAGATCAGACAGGCGTATTTGGAAACTTGGAACTCAAGTGACACGATGAGGATCTTATCAGATCGTTGGGAAAGTTTTCAACAGTGTTTGTGAACGGAGAATCGACAAAAGAACTCTTACAAAGCTACGTGACATCACATACTAAGATTGTAAACCTTGAAAACATATTCTTGAACGCGTTGAGAAGTAATATCATAGCAAAAAAGTTTTTTCAAGGTGAATATCCCTGCGATCATTTACCTCGGAAAATCAAAAAACCGGCATGCGTCGAAGCCAACACAGAACCGTCCCAAAAGAGCGGTGTTCATTGGGTAGCATTCTACTTCCCTAAAAAACGAACAGCTGAATATTTTGAATCGTTCGGTAAATATACTACTAACAAGTACTTCAAAAAATTCCTTCGGCGCAATGGTAAAGTATTTGTAATTAAAAAGCAGAGGTTACAGAGTGCATTCTCGACCACGTGCGGGCAGTATTGCTGTGTATTTCTTTATTTTCGTTGTAGTGGTAGAAGCTTCAAAAGATTTCTGAGCAGGTTCTCTACTACAAACTATGACAACAATGATGACGAAATAGTTAATTTGTTGCAGAGAATCTATTCGAGGGTTTCTTCGCAAAATGTAGGGGAGTGTTACAACCAGTCCTGTAGACAGGAGACATGTGCTATAAAAGCAGCGTGAGCTCAGTATAAAGGAATCGGGCAGAAACCCCTGACTTTCAGTCTTACTTTAATAACCTTTCGGGCAGTATGACATCACCTATTCGGAAAATCGTGGACATTGCAAAACCGCAGCGATCTTATAAAAGGAGCAAACCCGGAGGCACAGCTGAATTAATTACTAAAAGATCTTGCATGCAAAAAATATCTGAGGTTCCTGGTGAAGATGTGCTATTGAACTACACCTACTATCTGGATGGATGTCAAAACCGGAAAGGTACGTTGGGCTTCGATCCGCTTACATTTGAGGTTAAAATAATCTTCAGTTATCCTGGACGTTTCCCTGTATCAACTTACTACCTAGGGTGGAGTTCATTGTACATTGATCTGATCAAGATGAAGCAAGAAAATATTGAAACTGTCAAAACAACACAAGCTGATTTAAAAAAGGAGTACATCATACCAGTCGATCAAGGTAGTATCCGGCTAACACCCCAGAACCTTTTAAATTTGTTCAAAAAGATGGAATTCTTCAATATTATTATATACCACAACAACAACGCAACCGACAGTGTGAGAGAGTTTTTCAAACAGTATACAACTAGATGTAAGGCTAAAGATGTATTACAACTATCGAGTGAAGACTTTTTTATACCCTCACGTGCTTCATATGTGCACATAAACTATTTTCGACTTTTTTATGAAATTCCATGGTTTTGTAATCCTCAAATTATTTATGATATAACGATTGGTTAATAAAAGTATTAAATAACAACACATTTTCATCTTTTACTCAATATTTTTCATTTACTAGCATATATAAGTATATGTTTACACAATTTTGCACTGCACATTGCTTGGAATGTGTCCCCTCATGAATTTCGCAATACGTGTGAAACTTTCTCAGTTCGCTGAGTTTTGGTAATTGCAACTGGATTATATCTGTTGATGGTAGATATTTTTTCACAAACTTCTCTTTCATCTCACCTTTTACATAGATCGTCGATGTAGCATTTTTTTCAAATATATCTGGTAGACTAGTGTAGTTGATATTGCCATCATCCCAGCGCAAACCGTTAATGTTATCCACGTCAAAGTCGTTCTGTTTGCAGCCCTTAAAAGATAACTCCTGGTGTGGATACGGTGGTGAAAGATGATACATTGATGGCATAAGTGATCCGAATTGTAAGACAGCAAGCTCTTTCGCAAAATATTGCCCGTTATTTCCACACACAAACTGGATATCTACAAAAATATGTGCCATATCTGATGGTTGCAAGACTAGTAATGAAATGAAAGAATTGTTTAGAGTACTGGTACTTATATTTTATTCCAACAACTATTCGAATTTCATCATATGATCTAAAAGTAATTGTTAAGTTTCATAACAAGGCAAACATCACTTAACAACTAATTTACATGATATGAATATCTAAATTATAAAATGCATATATAAAATGTTAATACAATAAAAATGGATAATATTCATTCTTTACACAAATTTTTTAAATGTTATCATAATTGTTTGGTCTACATTTTCAAAACCATAAGGATAAGAGAAATATTCATCCGACACAACTCTTTTGTCAAAAGTGAATCTCAGGAGTTTTTTTTCGGGTTCTGATACAAAAACACTTGTACGCTTTCGCTTGATTTTACGTTCTTAGCTTCCAACCCCCATCAATGTGCAATGATAGTGTTAGTAAGTTGCTAACCAAAAAGCACAACTAGTAGACAATGTTATCGACTAGACTAGGAGGTTCTAACCCAGGAAAAACTGAACTTAGCAACGAAGCTTATACGAAACTAGGTTGACAGTCATTATAATTCGCATATACAAATAGTAAAAATAGTTGAATCATAATGAGCTGAACCCATCAACAAGCCTAACGGTGGTCGTGCTGTCTGATAGCGAATTGGCATATGACAGCACCTGAAGAGGAAGCCATTCGCTATCCCGAAACCACACTTTCCATTTGATTTATTTTTTCTAAACCCAACGAGCTATTATCAGTCGTTTCTTGAAATTTAAAGCAATCTCCACAAACGTGATAATAACAGCCAAAAAACTCAAAGACAGTATTTGATTCTTTATGAAAGCCTTCGACATAGAATCCAGACTTATCCAACTTTAACTTACCATTGTTGTTTGCGGAGATTATCAAGCCGCTAGTTTGTGAATTTTTCCAAGCCAGCTACTTACAAGAAATTACGGAATGTGTTTTACTTTTGAAATAGCCTGTTTTAGGTATTACGCTTAAGATATTTTTTTCAAGACATTTTTTCTGAAAAACTAGCATACATGTCGATGCAATTGTGAGACTTTCTATTAAGGGGTTCACATCGGTCATTTTAATAAATTCATCCATAAACCTTATACATCCTCGTCGTAAAATATCAACATCATTTACACAATATCGCAACAACTCATTTCTATTATTGAAAATATCTTGTGTTTTTGTATTGTACAATTTTAAAAAGGTCATACTTTCTTTAGGTTTCATTGTATCGCAACCGTAAATTTCTGGTGGTGGGTATTTACCGATATAATTTATATTCTCCTCCGTAGTGAAATAATAAGGAAAGTAACCTTTAGCACTCTCTTCAATATCGAATACCTGTGGAAACTTAGAAAGTGGAAACGGCAGGCAATTTAAAGAGTCAACAGTCATATCCCGGGAAATGCCTATGACATCACCTCCTATTTCGCAACAAAATACAATATTCTAAAGTCATTTCCGAAACGCATACCAATAGTCTGAATCATTTTCGGTTTTGCTTATCATAAAACCGCAATAATAACAAAATACAATATTCTAAAGTCATTTCCGAAACGCATACCAATAGTCTGAATCATTTTCGGTTTTGCTTATCATAAAACCGCAATAATAACAAAATCTCACTTGACATTTGATCGGGTCAAATTAACTTCCCAGAAACGAAAATGCCAACTACCGGAAATTCCACTGATAAGGTGGAATACGAAAGATCATATTACCGCACTATTCGCAAATTAAACCAACATAATGTAAACAATTGCCCTTATTTGAAAAACAGAAATAAACATAGGAAACAATAGATCAAGATTAAAATTGGCAATGTAATAATTATAATATTAAGTTACCTTTAAGGAATTTGTTAAATAAACATATATTAAGTATAAAAGGGCTAGAACCCAAATTGTAAAAAGTTGTCAGTTTCCAGTCATCATTCAAGTTAAACCGGTGTTCAAGTGAAATAAAATTGTCAAAAGGTGAATAAAAAAAACTAAGGTAAAGGAATGGACAGCGACGATATTCAGTTCCTGAAAAGCGCAACAGATCCCGATGTTCCGGCACCCAAGGATTTGGAGACCCAGAATTTACTTCTGGAAACTCTAAATTTTGTATTAGCATATCTTATGGAACTTCAGATCCTTCTGACTGAAGTATTGAAGGAAAGAAATGAATAAAAATGGAATAATTTGAATAAAATTTGTGTTGTGTTATTTAAGTGAAAAGTGGACAAGAAGTTAACTGGCGCAGTCGGTAGGATGTGTTAAGTGTAATAACCTTAATTAGAACAAAGAAGTTCATTTAGTGAGAACGCTTAAAGTTCATCATCGAGAACGCAAATCTCGAATTAAAACACTAAATTTATTAAAAAATTTACACGCGAGTTTTAACTCCTAGTAACACATCCGAAAAAAAAAAAGTCTTATTAAACCAAGTTTTAATAAACGCGTATAAGCGGAAATTATACGTAATAAAACCAAGTGAAAGACAGAAAATATTAAAAGGTACGAGTCTCCGCAGAAGGAAGTCGAACCGTCAACACATCATCAGATTCCTTTTTTTTTTTCAACGAAGAAACAACATCCACAAAAAATCTACAATGGCAACTGAAACAGGTAACCCTACTATTAAACCTTCAACCCTTAACACAAAACTACAAATCACGCTGGATCCAATAAAGCATGCAGCTCGAGTTCCAACATTCGATGGGAGTAGAGACCAATTGAAAAGTTTTACTGACATGGTAGATGTCATGATTCCGGTAATCCAGCAATACGACGGCCCATCACAAAATATAATTTGTAATATTGTTAAAAGTAGAATTATCGGTAGAGCTAAGTTAATTTTGGATGCAAGCCCCCATATAATTAAATGGGAGGATATAAAGAAAATACTGTACGCAAACTTTTCTGATCAGCGTAATAGTACGCAATTACTTAACGAATTACGAACTACGGAATTTCGAGGTTCAGTTATGGACTTTATTAATATAATCCAACAGAGATTAACAAATTTAAATTTAAAAGTAGAACAAGAGGCAAATCCTAATAAAATACAATTAATTAAGGATAACCAAAACGTAGCTTTGGATATACTTAAGAAAAATATTCCGGAACCAATTCGAACCATCCTTTTTTGCAGAAATCCTAGTACAATAGAAGAATCAATTTATATCCTGACAGAAACAGGACATTTATATCACAAAAGAGACAACAACCATTCTAAATTAAATAAAAATAAACAATTAAAAAATAATCGCTTTCAAAATCAGAATTTTCAGAATAATAATTTTCAGAATAGAAATCAATATTATCCAAACCAAAACCAATACCTTCCTCAGAACCAGCATAGTTATAATCCCAACCATAATCACCACAACCTCAATAACTTTCGACCAAATAATTTCCAACAGAGAAACTTCAACCAAAACTCCTTACAAAGTCGTCTTAGAAAATTCGGGCCTGGACAGCCCATGGAAGTAGATAATTCCCGACAAATCCATATTAATCGGCAGGAAAATTTTCAAAAACCTGCCTCGGAACACCAAACTTCTCCAACCTCCCTTATATCCGAATAGATTCATATGGCACACCCCTTAGATTTTTGATTGATACAGGTGCCGCAATAAGTATCATCGATCCAGACCTATGTCATCACAGCTTAAGGGTTCCAAATATAAACTGCAATATTAACACCTTAAATTCTCAAATAAATTTTTCCCATACTATAAACATCAAACCATTTAAAGAAATAGGTGGTGAGCAAAAATTTAGCTTCATCGAATTTAAATTTAATAATTTCTTTAACGGTATAATCGGAAATAACATATTCTGCATGTATAAAGTAGAAATAGATTTATATAATAAATATATATCATTTAATGATAAAAAACTAAAATTATACTTCTCAGAAGAAGAAGAAAAGTTTGAAGAATATATAAATCACGTTTATGTGACTGCAACTTGTAAGGAAAATAATCCTTTATCTCTACTAAGAGTAGAACATTTAAATAACGAGGAACAAAGAAACCTCAAATCCTTGCTAAAAGATTACAAGGATATTTTATTTCAAGAAGGCGAAAATTTGACCTTTACTCACGAAATAAAACATGAAATAAAAACGACAAACAATACTGCTATATATACTAAATCCTATAGGTATCCTTACGTCCATCAAAAAGAAGTAGAGAAACAAATTTCCGAAATGCTTGAACAAGGAATTATACGGCCAAGTAAATCCCCGTATTCCTCACCTATATGGGTCGTTCCCAAAAAAGCCGATGCTTCAGGGAAATTGAAGTGGCGAATTGTGGTCGACTATAGGAAATTAAACAACATTACTATCGATGATAAATTCCCAATACCCAACATCGACGAAATATTAGACAAGTTAGGAAAGTGTATCTATTTTACAACTCTAGATTTGGCAAAAGGGTTCCATCAGATAGAAATAGAAGAAAAGGATATTGCAAAAACTGCATTCTCTACTGACAAAGGTCATTTTGAATTCACAAGAATGCCATTTGGTCTAAAAAACGCCCCTGCAACTTTTCAAAGGTTGATGAATAACATTCTACACGAATATATAGGCAAAATCTGTTTCGTCTATATGGACGACATAATAATATTTAGTACATCTTTACAGGAACACATATTATCTCTAAAAAAGGTTCTAAATGTCTTAAAATCAGCCAATCTAAAAATACAAATTGATAAAAGTGAATTCCTTAAAAAAGAAACTGAATTTCTTGGACACATAGTTACCACAAAAGGTATAAAACCAAACCCAAAAAAGATAGAATCTATCCAAAATTTTCCTATCCCCAAAACTACTAAACAAATAAAATCATTTTTAGGACTAGTAGGATTTTATAGAAAATTTATCAAAGATTTCTCCAAAATTGCAAAACCACTTACACTTCGTCTGAAAAAGGACACAAAAATCAACCCTCAAGATCCTGACTACGTAGATGCATTTGAAAAATTAAAACAACTAATAATATCAGATCCAATATTAAAACATCCCGATTTCGAGAAAAAATTCATTCTCACTACAGACGCTTCTAATTACGCTATTGGTGCTGTACTCTCACAGGACAGTCACCCTATCTGTTATGCTTCACGCACCCTTAATGATCATGAAATCCGATATTCAACAATCGAGAAAGAATTACTCGCCATCGTATGGGCGACAAAATACTTTCGACCCTATCTTTTCGGCAGGAAATTTTCAATCAGAACGGATCACAAACCCTTAACATGGCTAGCAAATTTAAAAGAACCTAACATGAAATTACAACGATGGAAATTAAAACTAGAGGAATTTAACTATGATATTGAGTATATAAAAGGAAAAGAAAACTATGTAGCAGATGCTTTATCAAGACCTTCAGTAAATAAAATAAACTTAGTAAATGTAAACGAAGTAAGTAAGGAAATAAATAATGATAATGAATCCTTAGCAACCTGCCACAGTGCAAACGAGGATAATTCAGAATATATACCCATATCAGAAGGGCCACTAAATATATTCAATAATCAATTAATAATAAAGGAAGGCAAGGAAAATAGAATTAAAAAAGAAAGATACTTCGGAAAACTTCGAACAGTCTGCATCTCAAGAGAGATAGACGGTAAATATTTGCAGTACATTTTAAATAACCATACTCCTAGGAAGGGGCTCATGGCAGTATATATCCCCAACCTCGCGATATATACCCAATTTCAAAATGAATATTTGAAATGGAAAGGTCCCCATTCCAGACTAAAGATTATAAAATGTAGTTACGTTCTTTTTGATTGCACCGATAAAGGTCAAATCCAAGAGGAAATCTTAAAGGAACATAAAGCAAATAACCATAGAGGAATCGAAGAAGTATATAAAGAAATAAAAACAAAATACTATCATCCCAAATTAAAAGCAGAAATAGCAAAAGTAATCAATAATTGCCATACATGTCAACTTAGTAAATACGAACGACAACCAGCAAAAATACCATTTAAAAAACCATCCATACCGGAAAAACCCCATGAAACTATTCACATGGATATCTGGTTCCTTGATAAAAACCATTTTTATTTAACCATAATAGATAAATTTTCGAAATTTGGCCAAGCAATAGCATTAAAATCAAGAAATTGGATAGATATTCAATCAGCTCTTAATCAACATTTGGCAACTTGTGGTAAACCAAAACATATAATAACAGATAACGAAAGTGCTCTTGCTAACAACCTAGAAAACTTTCTTCAGAACGAAGGAGTAACATTACATTTCACAACTCCCGGAATAAAAACAGGAAACGCAGACATAGAAAGATTACACAATACCCTAAATGAACACGTCAGAATTAAAATAACCGAAACTAAAATGGCTCCATCCTCAATAGACATTAATGAAATAATGAAATACTATAATAATACAATTCATTCAACTACTAATCAAAAACCAATAGAATTAAATAATGGCACTATCCCAGCTTCCGAATATCCAAAGATAAGAGACAGGATAATTAAAAAACAGGAAAGGACTATAAATAATAAAAATAAAAATAGAAAAGATGAAATAATAAACCCAAAATACATAAAAAATAAATTCCAAAAGAAAAAACACGATAGGCCCTTCGTCATAAAAGCGAATCATAAAAATAAAAATCCAAAATTGTTCATGAAATTAAAGAAATTTCAAAAATCTACCCCACAGGTATCAGCACAATCTTCTTAATCATCTCAATATCAATCACCATAGGACAGCATATAGAAATTACAGAAATACCTCAAGGAAACGGTTTCACATTAATTCGCAATGATCAAATCCAAATCATCCAGAATTTTTCTAAAGTTATACACACGATAAACTTACAAAAATATGAAGATCTGTTATACGATATAGAAAATAATACCTCACCGGAATTAATTAAAATATTTCCAAACTTACACATAATAATTCAAAAAATCAAAGATAAACTATTTACACTGGAACCCCACAGACTCAAAAGAACAATATTTAGCCCATACGGATCCTTTTTAAAATGGTTTGGCGGAGTAATGGATGATAACGATAGAGAATATATAGAAAGAAATTTCGAAAAAATTGAAACAAATATGAAATCTTTTGTAAGCAATAATGAAAAACAGATTCACATTAATGAACAAATTAATAAAAATATCAACACACTAACAGAGCATATCAATAAACAGCAAGAAATTATAATCTCTAAAGTTAATACACTAAACAATGAAAATAATGAATTAAGAAAACAATTATTAAATTTGGAAACATATCAGTTAGTAAAAGAAAACTTACAATCACTTTTAGATTCATTAATGGAAATCGAAGATATCGTATTACTATCAAGATTAGAAATTCTAAGTAAGGATATTCTTACCATCGAAGAAATTAAATATTTTAAAATAGATATTGATAAATTAAAAAACATTAAAGTATCAGTAGCTCAAAAGGGTAAAACAATATTAATAATTGTCCAAATTCCGAACTTCACGGAAAAGTCATATTATAAACTATCTATAATTCCAATTCCGAATAAAAATAACTTAGAACTGGTAACACCATATCAAGAAATCCTAATTTCAAATAATAAAGTATTTATGTATAATAAAGAAATTGAGGAAAAGAAATTAGTACCTATAAACAACACATGTATTAGTAAAATATTAAGTGACCCAGAAAATTGTACCATGATACCCAATAATTATACAAGTATTATGAAAATAACTGAAAATGTAATAATTACAAAAAATTTTCCTAAAACTAAATTATATCATAATTGTAATGATCAAGAAATTGTTATTCAAAATCATAATATTATAAAATTTGCAAATTGTAAAATAACCATAAATAATAATACTTTTCTTAATAAGGAAAATATTGTACGTAACAACATTATCTTACCAAATGTAATAAAAAATATTACCTATAAAGAAAGAGAAAATTTAACGCTAGAAAAAGTACATGCCCAAAACATTGCAAATTTAGATCATATAAACTTAATTAAATTGGAACATAACACAAGTTCACAAACCAGTCTAATAACTGATATAATTATAGTCCTTATCATAATCATCATCGCTGTAATCGCGTATTACAAATTTTTCAGAAAAACTTCAAAACTAAAAATTAACATCAACTCTTTGCGCGAGGACACGCATCCTAAGGAGGGAGGAGTCATATCCCGGGAAATGCCTATGACATCACCTCCTATTTCGCAACAAAATACAATATTCTAAAGTCATTTCCGAAACGCATACCAATAGTCTGAATCATTTTCGGTTTTGCTTATCATAAAACCGCAATAATAACAAAATACAATATTCTAAAGTCATTTCCGAAACGCATACCAATAGTCTGAATCATTTTCGGTTTTGCTTATCATAAAACCGCAATAATAACAAAATCTCACTTGACATTTGATCGGGTCAAATTAACTTCCCAGAAACGAAAATGCCAACTACCGGAAATTCCACTGATAAGGTGGAATACGAAAGATCATATTACCGCACTATTCGCAAATTAAACCAACATAATGTAAACAATTGCCCTTATTTGAAAAACAGAAATAAACATAGGAAACAATAGATCAAGATTAAAATTGGCAATGTAATAATTATAATATTAAGTTACCTTTAAGGAATTTGTTAAATAAACATATATTAAGTATAAAAGGGCTAGAACCCAAATTGTAAAAAGTTGTCAGTTTCCAGTCATCATTCAAGTTAAACCGGTGTTCAAGTGAAATAAAATTGTCAAAAGGTGAATAAAAAAAACTAAGGTAAAGGAATGGACAGCGACGATATTCAGTTCCTGAAAAGCGCAACAGATCCCGATGTTCCGGCACCCAAGGATTTGGAGACCCAGAATTTACTTCTGGAAACTCTAAATTTTGTATTAGCATATCTTATGGAACTTCAGATCCTTCTGACTGAAGTATTGAAGGAAAGAAATGAATAAAAATGGAATAATTTGAATAAAATTTGTGTTGTGTTATTTAAGTGAAAAGTGGACAAGAAGTTAACTCAACAAATGAAACTTGTTCACATGTCAACTTCATAATTTTGACTCCATTCATAAAAGGTACAATATGTTTTTTTCTAGCTAGTAGCTCCGAAATCAAGAAATGACCATCATAGCCCTGTAAATTATGTGCATAACAATATACGTTGCTCACATATGGTCTAGGGATTAAACAATAGTCTAGAAACCGTTGCACAACAGAGGATTGATCACTTTTTTCAAATATATGCTGTCTGACACCACATGTATCACATGGTTGTTTAATATCTTCATCTTGATAACAATTGTGACAAACATATTGTGCTGCAATTAGATTTGCAACATGTACAAAAGTTGAAGAGCTGTCTCCATACAGGCCGTCTTGAGTAGTTTCACAATCAAAAAATATTATGAGAAACTTTTTATCCTTTCTACCTATGTAGGGCTTTATAAAACAGTTATGTTGGCACGGTTGTATTTTTGAACACATCTGACAGAAGTATTCGTCACATTGATGTTTTAATCCTTTCCTGTATGTAAAATTTATAAATTTTGTGCAAAATACACATATCTTGAAAGTGTCACGTACAGTTTCTCCTCTGAACTTTTTATCTAAATGGTTGGCGAAACAAAGCGGTCCTTTAAACCCGTGATTACACTCTCTACAGTCAACCATCTGTGATACATACACGCAGGGTGGGAATGTGATACAGTACGGACCGATTTTATGACGTAAAAACGTTTTGTATTCTCGAGCTAGAAGAGGTAAATTTTTTTTGCTGTTATATCCTGTAACGAAATTTGAAAAAGGATGGAACTCGGATCTCGAATATTATCGAAAACAACAATTTGATACCCACATAAGTATTTTTGAAATTTATAAAGATCTAGGATGTTGCATCCATTCTCACTGATTACCACTTTGGCAGTTTTACACAATTGATCAGCCTTCAAATCCAAAGATTGTAAAATGACTGAATTATTAACACGGCTTATATTACCCTCGACCATTTCTATTGCGTAACAAATACACCTTGGTAAACATGAAAGATCATCAGCTTTAGTGGTTTTACCCGCATCCGCTAATACTTTTTCCTTTTTAAAAGTTCATCATCATCTGTGTACTTTTTATTTATACGCCCGCCACCGAAAGGAATGTTTACGACATCCACATGGAACTGAATGACATCATCCGAAAGAAATTTAGTGTTTGATTGGTTGACATTTGCTATAAGACCCATTATGTATTTCCCATTAATTTCCTGAACAGGCTTTAAACTCGACCATATGGGTTTAACGTGTGGTGATTTTGGGAGTGTTATTTTAAAGCTCATTTTACACTCCGAATTTGCGTTACCAAGAATGTTTGCAGTTATCCTATCAAATATTTTTTCTAAAGCACTTAAAGGATCAACGGCTATATTGGTGAAGTCCTTTATCTGAAAACTTAAGGTGACACCTGTGACTTAAATTTAAATATTTCCATCCCTAAATTTATTTGTTGTATTCCTCAACCAGGTAATACAATCTTCAAAACTAGATGCTAACGCAATTTTAAAATCTTTAATTATATTTTCCATCTTTTTATTTTTTATCTAAATTCACTTATAGGGATGTAGGGTAGATCGCCTCCTCGTGGTGCATCCTGGGTAACGCTAAATGATCTACCACGGCACGACTTTCGATTGTTTTCTTGGACAACTCTCTCGTCTTAACGACTATATCTGATGCTTTGGGCTGGTAGCAGCGGTATTCTGTCACCTGAGTACGCAAGAGTGACATCTTGCGGAAATGGCTTTCAGGCTAATGCCAATGCTGCCTCCGTCCCGGTAAAACCCTGGCAGGCCTCACGGTACGTTCAAAACTCGTCGCCACTAGTCTGGCCGTGTAGGTTCAGTTGAGTTTGGACTCCTGATTAGTCCCCGGCCCGGCTCTGAGCACATCTCCTCATAAGGGAATGTGCCAACCCTCGCATGGCCTCCCTGCTTCGGCATAGATAACCATGGGGTCTCAGGGGAACTGCACAACGAGTGGAGATAGCGGCTGTGAGGGGGGACCCAAATCGCAATGAATTTAAATTCAAAAACTCAAAAGGAAGATCCACTCGGCCCGGAAGGGAAGTGGACGAAGGTGACGCGTCCTTCTAGTGGGAAGAAGACCGCGGTACTCAGCCAACCCCCTACTTCTTCGAGGGATGCATGCACCAAGGCAGCTATGCCAGGGGCAAGCACCTCCTCAGTCAAGCCTACTGGCGCTAGCGGTAACACCAAGGTAACGGCGAACAAGCTGGCCCGCACTGTTTCCGGAGCGCCCTCCAACACCGCTTCCACTTCAGGTGTTAAGAAGCAACAAAACCCCTCGGTTACGGCTTACAGAGACAGAAGGTCCGCCTTCAAAGTCCTGAAAAGGCTGAAAGATTTACCTCCGGATGGTCTTTCCCAGAAGGATAAAATCTCCCTGAAATGGGCAACCACCACGGTAGAGGCTTACAAAGCCTCTATTCCGAAGAAAGAGGCAACTCATAAAAGATGCAGATCTAATGAGTCTGCCCCAATTCAACCGAGCGTTCAACTGCCGGTTAGTAAAAGACCAAAACTGGTCTCACCCAATCCTGTTAAGGGCAGGAGTTTTAGTGAAGCTGCCAAGGAAAGCCTGGTATGGGCTGTTATCGACAGAAGCAGTAGCGATGGCACCATCTCACCGTCAAACTGGAAGATGGTGGAAATCGCGCTTCTCCGGGTGTACAAGCCCATACTTGAGGCAAATCCTGGCCCTCCACCAAGCTGTCGTGATGCTGGCTGGTACCAGGGTCACGTTAAGTTGATAGCCTGTACAGATCAACGTTCAGCGGATCTTTACAAGCAGGCTATAGGTAGAGTGGGAGAAGTCTGGCCTGGAGCAAAGCTGGACGCTGTCTCCAGGGAAGATATCCCGAATAGGCCTCGGTCCAGGGCGTGGATACCAGCGGAGCCATCCACACCGGAGGAAATTGTTGAGCTAATCAAGCTCAGCAATGCTGACCTCCCGGTGGAAAACTGGAAGGTAGCTAAGGTTAGCGAGCCCAGCAATGGACAGCGAGAGGCTCTAATAATCTTGAACGAGGAGTCGCTAGCTCCATTGGAGTCGAAGTGCGGGGTGATTAGCTACGGTTTCTCGGCTATCACCCTGCGAGTATATCGCAAGGACCGTACTGGGAAGGCAGTACGGGAACCGAGCAAGGAGAGTGGAAGCGAGGGAACTGTGGAAGCATCAGTAGACCCGACCGTGGACCTCTCTGAGTCAGATCTTCTCTCCGATGACGGAAGAAGCACCACCTCCACTGCGGGGTTGGCTGGGGACCTTCTCAGATCCCTCGACCTGGTCGAGGAGGAGGAGATGTCCTTATCTGACGAGGAGGCGGATAAAACATTGTGTCGCGATGCTGAGGTTTCTGCAGATTAACCTCCAGCACTCCAAGGCAGCATCCGCCGCACTGCTCCTCCACCTGGCCCAAAAAGGAGAGGAGCTAATACTAGCCCAGGAACCTTGGGTTGTTGGAAACCGGGTTTGCGGGCTCAACTTGAAAGGATATAACATAGTATCCTTCAACACAGCAGGTAAACCGAGAGCTTGCATAATTGTAAAGGAAGGCTTGAAGTTTTTAACCTTGTATAATTTCAGTGACCAGGACACCGTTGCGATAGCAGTGGAAAGACAGTCCAAACCCCTTTGGGCTGTCTCCTGCTACATGGCGCATGATGTTCTGCCACCTCCAACTAGCCTGCAGAGGCTTACAAGGGAAGCCACTGCAAGAGGCATCCCTTTAATAGTCGGAGCGGACGCCAATGCTCATCATCGCATCTGGGGTAGCACCGACACGAATAAACGGGGTGAGTCACTATTTGAATTCATTTTATTGCATGACTTAGCCCTAGCTAATAAAGGTGAGGATCCTACCTTCATTACGGCAAGCCGTAGAGAGGTTCTGGATATCACTCTGACGAACGAGCACTTGAACCAAGCTATCAAGGGATGGCACGTATCACAAGAGTGCTCGTTCTCCGATCACCTATACATAAAGTTCGATCTGGCATCTGACCCTCCGACAAATCCAACCTTCATTAACAAAAGGAGGATGGATTGGGTCAAATACCAATCGGTATTTGAGTCCGCGCTAGAAGGCGGACCTCCAGAGATTGCAGACACACCCGGTCTTGAGAAAGCCGTTGGGACCCTTACATTGGCCTTCAATGACGCAGCAAGGTCTGCATGTAGTCCAACGAAACCTAGAGGGAAGTACAAGCCCCCATGGTGGAATAGTGACATTGCGGAGCTGCGGAAGGAATGTAGGAAGTCCTTCAACCGAGCTAAAGAAACTAACGACTGGTCTTCTTATAAAACAAAACTGAAGGAGTTCAAATCCTCTATCAGAAAGGCTAAACGCACCTCTTGGAGAAGCTTCTGTGCAGAAATAGAACACTCCAAAGATGTCAGTCGCCTGCGTAAAGTCATGACGAGCTCCCCCTCATTTCTAGGGTCCGTTAAGGACGCAAATGGAGTCTGGACGAAATCCAGCTCCGAGACTCTGTCTGTTCTCGTGGATACGCACTTCCCGGGCAGTGATGATGTGGCTGATAAAGCGGATCCACACACGCTCTCGGATTGCATGCCAACTACTGTGCCTGTAAATGACAGGCTCCTACGCTGGGCAATCAGTTCATTTCAACCCTTTAAATCCCCTGGCATGGATAACATCTCACCTATTGAGATCCAGCAGGGTATCAATATAGCACTGCCATGGCTGAACGCCATTTTCAAAGCATGTGTACGGATGGCTTACATTCCACAGCAGTGGAGAGAAGCAAAAAATAGTTTTCATACCTAAAGCGGGTAAAACATCCCACTCCTCACCTAAGGATTACAGACCTATCAGTCTCACCTCCTTTCTGCTAAAAACTCTGGAGCGACTGATAGAGATCCATCTGAGAGCTATTCTGAAACCACTCTCTAATGCGCAGCACGCATACACAAAAGGGAGATCGGTTGAAACAGCTCTTCACTCGCTCACCAGCTATATCGAAAAATCGCTAAGCGTTAAGGAATACACGCAAGCAGTTTTTATAGACATCGAAGGGGCTTTCAACAATATCAGCCATAAGGCTATTGGCAAAGCACTCGGGGAAAGCAATGCCGATGACAACCTTATAGGGTTCATCGGTCAACTGCTTAGCAGCAGGAACATCAACTCCACGCTAGGAAACAGTACCTTACGAAGGAGGGTTTGCAGAGGCACACCACAAGGTGGGGTGCTATCACCCCTTCTATGGAACCTAGTGGTGGATGAACTCCTGTCAAAAATAGAAGCGACTGGCTGCAAAGTCGTAGCTTATGCCGACGATGTTGCAATAGCAATATCGGGAAAATTTGTTAACACCCTATCGGAAAGACTAAACTTTGCCCTAGGTATTCTTACCAAATGGAGCAAAGAGTGTGGTCTAAAGATCAACCCGCAAAAGACGGAATTTATGCTCTTCACAAGAAGGTATAAAATTCCACGATTTGTCCCACCTAAGCTTGAGGAGATAAGTCTCAACCTATCTCATCAGGTCAAATATTTAGGTCTAATTCTGGACTCTAAACTCGCATGGAAAGCGAACACAGCAGAAAGAGCACGCAAGGCTGCATGTGCAATCTACTGCTGCAAACGAGCTATTGGGAAAAGGTGGGGATTAAAACCCAAAATTGTATCATGGCTCTATACGGCGATAGTGGAACCAATCCTTCTGTATGGCGCAGTTATTTGGTGGCCTGCTATGGCGAAAGCATCAAATGTAAACCTGCTGAACAAGGTCAGAAGGAGTGCGGCTATTGCAATCACCGGGGCTCTACGGACTACCCCGACAAAGGCATTATTTATGCTATTAAATTGGCTTCCGACAGAGCTACTTACGAGACAGCAGGCCAAGTGCACTGCTGTTCGATTAAAAGCTCTGCGACTATGGCATGAGGATAACTTTGGTCACTCCACAATACTACGGAGGGATGGGCCAAAGTCAGGGAAAGTGGACCTTGCATCTCCGATTCCCTGTTTTCACCATGGTTTCAGGACAGTCATCCCGAATAGGGAGGACTGGACCACAGAAAGAGATGGGATACAGGAATCGGTCGACATCTACACCGATGGATCAAAAATGGAGGGAAGAGTTGGCTGTGGCGTGTTCTCAGAACAGCTAGGCCTGAAACTATCCTTCCGATTACCAGACCACTGCAGCGTCTTTCAGGCAGAGGTCATTGCGATTTATAAGGCAGTTGACTGGCTGAGAAGTCAGAAAATTTCCACAAGAAATTTAAACATCTTTTCTGACAGTCAAGCTGCCATCCAATCATTATCCAGCGTGTATACTTCATCTAAAATTGCGATGGAATGCCGCTCACAACTGAACGTGTTGTCGCTTCACTGTGAAGTGATTCTTTGTTGGGTACCGGGGCATAGTGATATACCTGGAAACTGCAAAGCAGATGCCTTAGCGAGAGCTGGCACCGAGCTTCAGGAATATACACTTAACCCCGAAGTCGGCCAACCTCTAGCTTCCATAAAGCTAGGATTTAAGCAGCACTACGTGGAGGCTGCGAATAGGGCCTGGCTGCTCGAAGAAACCTGTAGCACAACCAGGCAAACTTGGCACGCACTGTGCTCCAAACGCACCAAGCGGCTCCTCAACATAAGCCGCGACACCCTGAGTTCCGTCGTTTCCGTACTAACGGGACACTGTTTGATCGGCAGACACGCAGAAAGACTGGGTGTCCCTTTCAATGATTTCTGCCGAAGTTGCAGATCAGAGGAAGAGGAAGAAACCATTAAACACTTTCTGTGTGAATGTCCGGCGCTGTCCAGGAAGCGCATGCAAACCTTGGGCACACCCTTCCTAGACAACCTCACGGAAGCAGCCGATTTGGACATTGGCTGCATAGCCGGCTTTATTCGAGAATCTGGATGGTTCTCGTCAACCCGCAGGTTCTAGTGCCGCCCATATATTCTGTGGTATCACAATGGGCCTCTCGTGGCCTAAGTGAGCTACCTTTGGATAAAAGGGGGCTGCCACTACAACCAACCAACCAACCAAATTCACTTATCTCTCTATTTTACATTATTAATACACTATTTTAAACTATTTAGTAATTTTATTAAATTAATTTTATCCGCTCCAGTTGTTAGCGGTATTATTCGGTGCAGCTCTGCTGACGTAACTTAACCTGACGTCCACCACGTTTCTTTTTTTTGAAGGGCTCCGTTGACGTAGGTTCAGGCACGAATCTTTTGCTCTGCAACCGTCTTTGCAGCTCTTCAACCGTCAGAGGGTGACGTCCTCTTCGCCTTTACAGGCTGTTTATTCTCCTCTGTTGCGGCTCCTGACGCAGCCCCTTCACGCTGCTCAGCTGCTGCAACTCCAGCCAAAACTTTTTGCGGCCGTTGGAGATCTATGGTCAAATATCTCTTGCGATATTCCTCTAACATTATCCTTCAAGGAATTTCTTTACCAAACATCCTAAGCTAAATTACGTCAGCTGCAAAATAGGCCTTGTGGGGCCGCAATTTTTAAAAAATTTACAATAATGTTGTAAGAAAAATAGAGAAAAATCAATATATAAAAAATAATAACTTAAAAATCAAAAAAACTTACCTTTCTGATAACCTATCAGAGTGCTGTCCAACAATTTATTTTAACCCATGGTACCAGCCACGAAATCTTATACAAATTTTTCCACGCCGTACAATGTACAAATTGTAAGCATATGCATGTAGTCTGTGCTACCGGCCGTGTTAACCAAACGTCATTTTCTCATGAAGCTCATTAATTCACACTGCAAATTGAGCCATACCACTTAATTACTACATTTCGCAATATAGTGTAAAATATGTACAACACAAACTCTCATCAAGAATGCGGAAGACAAGTCGGTATTTTAATGATATTCACCCTTAAATCTACAGTTCCCCAGCAAACAACAAGAACAAAACGCATAATCTGCCGTTAAGTACAACGCATAACCTGCCGTTACATACTTGATCATTCATGATACATCTCTACACGAAAGAAGCACCTGTTGACGGTCAATGCGTTTGGGGAATACCTTTAATTACAATAAAACACATGTATCGTCGTCTTTACCATCATTCGTTTGCCTTCAAAAAAGACTTGAGATATTTTAACCTCCTGATTTAGTGAGCTTCGGGTAGACTGTCTCGCAGTATTGAGAAAATTAATACATAGTTATATGTACTACCATACCCGTGTCCGATCATGGCTATTTAAACACATCTCAACGTACATGTGTATGAAGTTGCATTATAGTTAGTATCAGAATTCAGCATGGATGGCAATTACCATTTCCTGTTTCTTTTCACCCATCATTCGGCTTGCCTTTGGCACAAATAACGTACAGTAACACGGCGCAATGAAGATCATTGGGGTCGTAATACATTAAGCTAATTTTGATACAGTGCCCCAGAAAATGTGCGTGCAAGGCTTTACCCTGTCCCCATCATTCGTTGTCTTGAACAGACGCTACATATATTCACCGTGGCCAGAAGGTACAATTGCATTGATGTAGGAAGAAAAATTTGCGCACACGGCATTTCATGAATATTTTGCCGTGAGCCTTTCATGGCGCTCTGGTAATCCAATTCACAAAAACTCAATAGATTCTCCTTTCTAACACACCCTACACCCCTAAAAACCAACCAACTGAACCCACAACTGCGCTCAACGCCTCGCAAATCACACTCTTAATGTATCTACATGCACACATATGTTCGCCATGCAAATCTAGCAACATAAGTCACCACTACACACCTGAACAAACCTCTACACCCTTCTACCAACCACGCTAAGCAACCCCTCTCAAACAACACAAATCACCGCGTCACATCTGAACAAACCTCTACAACCTTCTACCAACCACACTCAGCAACCCCTCACAGCACAACACAATTCACCGCCACACACCTGAACAAACCTCTACACCCTTCTACCAACACAAATCACCGCATACCATTTGACAACCCCGACCAACCAACCGCAACACCCCTTTTACAAACAACAAATCACCGCCACCAGGCGACCGTACACCAGACTCAAAATGGCACTGATTCCCCTTCAAAACCCCTTGTAATCACGTACACCAAACGCCAACCTGCACTGGTTGGAAGTGATTGAAAAAGTGGTTCCCACCCATACAAAACCCGGTTCGAAGGTACGTCACTTACTACTCACACAATCATTGCGACTAACCAAATCGCCTTTCCGGCTAACAGTGTCCGGAGTGGGAGGACAAACTACAGTTCAATCATCATCTTCAGTATATTTATCTTTAATATCACATGTAGATACCGAATTCAACTTAAGCTTCTCGCGGTATTGTCCAAGCTTACACAACTACTACCGCGGCATCCAATTGAGAAAACATCATAGCCTCATACTCATGGTCTGCAGTTCGCTGATTCAAACTTCGCTAAACCTTCGGCAGTTGATTGTATCTTAGGAGCAGATGACTACCCTCTCATTATTCTGGAAGGACTACGTATTAGAGCTCAAGGCTGACCCATCGCTCAACAAACCCGTTTAGGACGGATACTTACGAGACAAACCACCGCTTCAGCGAGCTCAACGAGTTCAACTACAACTAACTCGTTTACTACGACAATATTGCCTGAAACAAGCTTATCAAATCAAATGCACCGCTTCTGGGAAAGTGAAGAAGTAAGTTCCAGCAACATCATGCTAACAGCTGATGAGCAAGCCTGCGAGCAGCACTTCAAAGACACGTACAACAGAGATGCAACAGGTCGCTATGTAGTGCGACTTCCTTTCAAGAAACAGCCGATATTACCAGGATCCCGGCAAGTTGCTGTGTGCAAGTTGTATCAAATCGAGCATCGACTTCAAAAGAACGCTCAACTTCAGCTCGCATATAGTAAATTTATGAGCGAATACGAAAAGTTAGTTCATGTGCGAAAACTGACGCACGAACAAGTGCTTATACTTAATGTAAACTACATTCCACATCATGCCGTTGTACATGCAGACAGGTGCAAGCTTCGAGTAGTGTTCGATGCATCTCAAGTAATGGATAACTTTTGTTTAAAGGATTAACTGTACCCTGGTCCTCAATTGCAAAGCGATATCATCAGTGTATTAATGCGCTGGAGAATTTATCGTTGTCTTCACTGCAGACATCGTGAAGATGTTTAGACAAATTCTTATACACCCGAATGACCTCAGCTGGCAACGGATCGTTTGGCGATCTAACCAAGAAGCTGCTACTTCTGATTATGAGCTTTTGACCGTCACGTACGGTACTGCATGTGCTCCATACCTCGCCAATAGAGTACTGCAACAGTTAGCCCTCGACGAAGGCTTACGTTACCCTCTTGGTTCTAATATTCTTCAGAAGCATACGTACGTCGACGATGCACTTGCAGGCGCACAAAGTGAGGATGATGCGCGAGAAGCTCAGCAGCAACTCGTCAGTATATTATCAACTGCAGGTATGTAGTTGGATAAGTGGTCATCAAACTTTCCAGTTACACTCAAGGAATCAACGAGCACTTGGAAGCAAGAATACCACTTTGAAGCGGATGACGTTTCAATTTTGGGACTGCGCTGGATCCGGAGAAGTGATGCATTCGCCTACCGAAAGCAAGAAATAACAATACCAGAGGTGATCATTAAAAGAATCATCTTACCAAACGTTGCCAAGCTTTACGACCCATTAGGATGGCTCGCTCCCTTGATTATACGAGCAAAAATCCTAATTCAAAAATTTTGGATATCAGGAAAGGAGTGGGATGCTCCTGTAGATCAGCTCACAGCAGAAACATGTGTAGATTACTGCAATCAATTACCTATCATACAAGAACTTTCTGTTCCACGTTGGATTGGAACCAACGTGTCATCAACTCTGAGACTGCATGAGTTTTTAGGTGCATCAGAGAAGGCCTATGCAGCAACCATCTATGCAGTTGTCGAAGAATCTTTCTCATCACGATCAGAACTTCTTATTGTCAAGAGCAAAGTTGCGCCGATCAAGACTGTCAGCTTACCTCAATTCGAGCTTTGTGGAGCTCTACTATTAACTCGACTACTCTCTCAACTGATCAAAGAAATGGATTTTTCGAGCGCTTCTGTAACGTGTTGGTCTGACTCAAAAGTGGTGCTTGCTTGGCTCAAGGAACATCCAAGCAACTGGAAAAAGTTCTTCGCCAATAGAACGAGCGAAATCATCACTCTGTTGCCGAACATTCAGTGGCGTCACATTGCTTCGAAGGACAA
>OZ012661.1:68821184-69030902 GCA_963942545.1 Oxycera nigricornis | reverse complement strand
GGAGGCCGTATAATTGAAATGAAGCTTAATTGAATCATTTAGATTTCATGAGACATTTATTATAAAATATGGAAGCCTACGATGTGAGCGGTACGAATGTGACGTAAAGGATTAAGTGAATAAAGAGCTGGCTCGTTTCCATTAATAGTTTGAAGCGGCTTTTCACATCGCTAAACACAGACCATTGTCTGAATTTTCTGTTTACGAGACATCTCAACCAAGACAGTTTGGAACATGCTTTCGGGGTTATTTGAAAAAGTTGTGGAAATAAATTAACGCCCACGCCATACCAATTTGGCGCAAGATTAAAAAAAATCACCACAAAATACATGGAAATCGCGAATACTGGGAATTGCGAAACTATTCTCGGGCAAACGTTATCGGCGATTCCATTTACTACTGAAAATGAGAAACGAACAGATACTAACAGCATCACGCTTCCTGTTCCTGAGCAGAAGCCGCTGGAAATAGATGCTACCACACACGGTGCCAATACATTCCCGTACTTTTGTGGCTATTTATTCCGTCGGTTTCAACAAATTCACAGTTGTCAGCGAAATTACGATCCAAAGGAGTCAACTTCTGACACCTTCAATTTAAGGGAACGTAAGAACTATTCATTCACAAAAGCGCTTACTTATTTTCAGCAGCTCGATGTTGCGTTTAAAGACATCTTCGATCGTCTAAGCAACAAAGTAGGTGTAGATGATTCTCTTATTAATATTTTAAGCGACGTTATATATAGTCTTTGCTGTGAGTAAGACCGTAAAGAGGATATTATTTATGCATTTGTAGCGATACGTATAAAATATATACGAAAATATTATAATAATCTACTAGATACTAGATACTTACAGAATTGTCATAACATCGAGCATACAAATGTATTATATATATATACATATATATATATATATATACATATATATATATATATATATATATATATATATATATATATATATATCCATATGTTGTGACCCCGCAACTGCACGCGCTGCACCCAATTTCTATGAAGTGCAAAAAGCACTTCAACGCACAAATAAACATGCACATTACATGTTTACGGACATTGAACCGCCATGCACTACGAGAAATGCATACCTCATAATAGCCAAAGGTTATTGAGAGAAATTGCTGATCGATACATCGATCAGAGAAAAAGTACTTGCGTGTGCGATAAGTTGGAAAAGTGTACCGAAGAAAACGGCTAGGTTAAGAGGCGAACGTCAGTCGGAGGGAAACAGTCTATAATAAAACATCTAAATTAATCTAATTAGCGTTTAATATATTCTTTGCGAATACCCAGACACTCTTCCGCCAATACACGGCAAAGCACGGTGTCTTGGAGTCACAACATTTTGGTGGCAGCGGTGGGATAATTCCCTAAAAAAAAAGTGGAAACAAACAAAAGTTTAGAACAGAAGTGTTAGAAGCCCCACGACTGTAAGACCTTGCCAGCTTTAGAGCGTAGGTATTTGGCAAACAGTGGGCAGTGTAAATAAAAGACCCGGATTCCTCAACTTTAGGGCGTGAAGCTCGCCGGGCAAAGCAGCAAAGCGGCAAAGCAGCAAAGCGGCAAAGCAGCAAAGCGGCAAAGCAGCAAAGCAGCAAAGCGGCAAAGCAGCAAAGCGGCAAAGCAGCAAAGCGGCAAAGCAGCGGAAGCTGGATTTCGTCCCTCGCAAAGCCCTCAGCAAGACGGGAACATCTTCGCACACAAACGAAGCGAAAACGGAAATAGCAGCAGGAATAGCAGCAGGAAAAGTCGAATACGCGGAAAAGAAGTCAACAACAGCGAACAAACGGGACCAAGCGTAAGCGAAGAAGTATTTTTATTTTAATTAAGCACCTTATTTTTAATCTAAGAAAAAGTGTAATTCATTCCCCTTTCGTGTCATTTCGTTTTGTTAATTATCCCTCTCGTGTAAGTTATTGTTATATAGTTGTGTTCAATTTAGTGCGGGAAAATTTACGAGACCAACATTCTCACGCGAAAGTATCGGTCGATTGTAGAGCTCTTTGAGGTTCTACCATTCCAGAACGAGCGCGGTCCATTACAACGCCGTCCGATGGAATTCAAAGTGAGCATTAACGATGTTTTCAATATCGTGCCGGTGTTCAGTGGCAACCCCGAAGACCTGAACAAATTCATTGCTTGCGGAAACATCCTGTTTTTATCCGCGAAAACAGAAGCGGAACAAAAGGTTTTCCTGGAGCTAGTCAAAACCAGACTACAAGGGCCTGTATTCGAACTAATTCAGTTCAGATCCTTTACCAAGTGGAATGATCTTGTACGGGAATTAGAGAAAGCCTTCAAGGAGGAAAAATCGCGTTCCTCTACTCAAAACGAATTGTTAGCTGCAAAGCAACGACCCAACGAGTCAGTAAAAGAATTTGGTGATCGTGTTAGCCATTTATTGTACTCCCTTAACTCAGCTACTTTTGCCAGCACCAGCGATGAAACAGTGCGGAATTTTCTCGCTGAAGAAAACAATAAACTTGGAATCCAAGTATTCGAAGACGGTGTGAGGAACGAAAATCTTAAGTTGATAATCAAAGCACATGCCGAAACTGACCTAAAAAGAGCAGTGGCTTATGCGGAAAATCACGCGGCTCGCCTCGAGCGCACCTCACAATTATTAGCACCTAGAGCTTCTCACAAAACCCTCCACAATTTGAAACCTATCTGCCAAACATGTGGTAAGACAGGACATAACAGTGAAACGTGCTATCGTAACACCGGTTTCCCAAATTTTGTGCCAAAACAGATAAAACAAGAGGTACGACTCTTAACTTGCGGGTATTGTAACAAGCCCAACCATTCCCAAGACGAATGTAGATATTTAAAAAAACGCGTTTTACCTCGCCCACGAGCGAATTTTGATCAACCACAAGTGAAATTTCAGTTTGAGCGGGATCCCAATCGAGCGGGAGTTCGTAATCCCTTTAAAGGAGGACGTGACCTCGGGTCTTCTTCTCGAGATCCAACCCATGAAATACGACACTCGACAGTAGGACAGTGTGACCCTATCCAAAATTTTGTTAACCCCTACGAAATGGGTACGGGAAACGAACATGTTCGAGAGGTCGAAGTCGGCAAACCGTCTTGAACATTAGTAACAGCCGATGTTCACAACTACAAAAACTGAACCTTAAATTATACATATCATTTTGTTCGGAGTTCAAAGAACCGGCAATACGAATCAAACTTCACCCTTCGAACAAACACTACCTCACCTTGCTGATCGATACAGGTGCGGATATTAGTCTTCTGAAAAGCAAAATTATAGAAAATATAAGTTTAACTAACCACGTTACATGTAGTGAAGAATCTACACGTTGCACAATCTCCACAATAGCAGGAGGTTCCGTGCGAACATCTGGTAAAATTGAAGGAACATTAGAATTTCAATCTCCAGATAAATTAATCACTTTGAGACATCCGTTTCACATACTTTCGGGAAATGTAAACTTGACCTATGACGGCATTATCGGGAATGACTTTCTAACAAAATATAGGTGCAGCATAAATTATTGCGACTCGCAATTAGAATTAAAGCTAGTAAACTTCGAAAATGGTGCATTACAATCAAACAAGGTCGAACGTTTAGGTAAAAGTCCCAAACGGACAAGAGATGGAGATGGTCAGAGCGAAGATAAACTTTGCCAGAAAACTGGAGTTGATACACGAAGAGATTACAAGGGTCTGATGAAAGGAACAGATGGTAATAAAAATCGTGATCAGTATATCCCAAATAAGGTGTTAATACCTGGAACCCCTGCTCACGAACAAAGTATCGTCACTTTGAAACCTCGCAGCAAGCAATTGATTGCGATCCCTTTTACAAATTCCAAAGACGTGGTAGTACATAAAAAACAAATTAGCCCAGGCATTTATCTAGCTGAATCATTAGCACGGCGAAAAAATGAAGAAATTAACGTGTTGGTAATGAACACTCTGGAAGAACCAAAGGAAGTAAATCTCGAGGACATAAACCTGGAGTGGAGCGAACTTAACAAATTCGACATAATTCAACCTGGACAATTCACTAGCCATATTAAACGTAGACTAGCAAAATTGGAGTCTAAACTCGACTTAAGTCATTGCAATCGCGAAGAAAATAAAAGTATACGGCAAATTTGTAGAGAGTACAATGATGTCTTCTATTTAGAAGGAGATCGTCTTACATCAACCAACGCTATAGAGCATAGAATAATAACAGAACAGTACAAACAGCCAATATTTGTGAAGCCATACCGACTACCGGAGAGCCAAAAGAAGGAAATTCATAAGCAAGTGAACGAAATGCTTGAAGACAAAATAATACGTCCTAGTTTCAGTCCTTGGAATTCTCCCCTTCTACTGGTTCCAAAGAAGACGGATCCAACCGGTGACAAAAAATGGAGAGTAGTAGTAGATTTTCGGAAACTGAATGAAATTACAGTCGGAGATGCATACCCATTGCCTAATATTACAGATATATTAGACCAATTGGGCAAAGCTAAATATTTTAGTACACTTGATCTAGCTAAAGGATTTCACCAGATTCAAGTAGAGGAAATAGATAAGGAAAAAACCGCCTTTAGCACACCATTTGGACATTACGAATATAATCGAATGCCATTTGGCTTAAAAAATGCACCCGCAACGTTTCAACGTCTGATGAACAATGTTCTAATGGGTTTACAGGGGCTTGAATGTTTTGTATATGTTGATGACATAGTGATATATGGATACGATCTAGCCGACCACAATGCGAAGTTAACTAAGATCCTTAACAGGTTGAGGCAACATAATCTTAAACTCCAAACTGAAAAGTGCCACTTTGTAAAACGAGAATTAGTTTACTTGGGGCATATTATCAATCAAACGGGAATCAGACCCGACCCAGCTAAAACTAAATCTGTAAAAACATACCCAGTGCCAAGAAAGGCAAAAGATATTAAATGCTTCCTGGGTTTAGTAGGTTATTATCGCAGATTTATTCCTGATTTCGCAGAAACAGCTAAGCCTTTAACCAATCTGTTAAAAAAGGATGTAGAGTTCAAGTGGGATGCTTTCTGTGATGAAGCATTTATCACCTTAAAAAACAAGATCATAAATCCTCCGATTTTAGCTTATCCAAATTTTAATGAAGAATTCGTAGTTACGACTGATGCAAGTGACGTTGCGTTAGGCGCAATACTCTCACAAGGTACTATAGGACAAGACAAGCCTATTTGTTTCGCAAGTCGAACACTAAACGATGCTGAAACACGTTATAACACAACAGAGAAAGAGCTACTAGCGATTGTTTTCGCCATAAAACAATTTCGCCCATATATATATGGAAAAAAATTCACCATATGCACAGACCACAGACCATTGCAATGGCTCGTAAACCTCAAGGATCCTACGTCGAGATTAGCGCGATGGAGAATCCTCCTGGACGAATACGAATACAAAATCGTTTATAAGTCAGGTAAACGTAACACTAATGCAGACGCTCTAAGTCGTATCAGTTTTGATTGCAATAACATTGAACTGCAAAATGAAACCAAGGTTTTAGTCACTACACGTAACCAGAAAAGGAATATGGAACAAGAGAAATCTGAACCAAAAGATTATCTGCAACAACAGGAAAACGTCAAAAATAAATGGAGCCTAAATCTGCAGGAAAAAAACGAATCAATATATTCCGGTGGAAAAGAATTACTCAAAGTTATTATATTACCACTGCTAGAATCTGTAGAGGAAACTATACTCGGTAAACGGATACCCGACTTTAAAAAACCAGAAGTAGGGCAAATGATAGCCGAATCTCAAAGGGACGCCAGTTTACTCTATATTGTAACTTTGCCGATACCACTCAGAAGCTTAAAGGACCAAAAGACAGTAAAGTCATGTTTAGAAAATGTACGTGGCATTTGTACTAAAGGTAAAATGAACTCGGTGGGTTTCTCGTTACCGAACTTTGACAATAAAACAAAAAACGAATTTAAAGCTTTAATGGAGGAAGTCTTCATTAACCAAGGTATAAATATATATTTATACATAGACAGTAGAACCTTCTTGAACGATCCTGACGACATCAATAAAGCAATATTTGAATATCACGACTCCCCTTTTGGAGGCCATCAAGGTGTATCACGAACCTTGAAAAGAATCAAAGCGAGATATTATTGGCCTACAATGACGCAAGACATCAAAACCTACATCCGTAAGTGTGCATCTTGCCAATTGAACTAGAACGGAAAACTTCCCCCGGTACCAATGAAAATAACAACAACTAGTAGCAAACCATTTGAGCGTATCGCTCTAGACATAGTCGGACCATTCCCAACCAGTTACAACGACCGAAAATACATACTAACGTTTCAGGATGACCTGACCAAATTTTCAGAAGCATACGCGTTACCCAACGCTGAAGCACCATCAATAGCAAGAACTTTCGTAGAAAACATTATCTGCCGACATGGTATGCCTCTTTCTTTACTAACCGATCAAGGCGCGAATTTCTTGGGTAAAGTATTTACGGAAGTATGTAAACTACTAAAAATAAAGAAACTTAATACTACCCCGTATCACCCTCAAACTAACGGAGCTTTAGAGCGCAGCCATAAAACGCTAGCGGAGTATCTTCGTCATTATGTAAATAATGACCCTCTCACATGGGACACATGGATCCCTTATGCTATGTTCGTATATAACACTACACCGCATAGTAGTACTGGTCTCACACCATACGAAGTGTTATACGGTTTCCCAGCTAGTGTTCCTAGTATCCTCGAGCAAAAGCCGAAAATTTCTTATAATTATGATGACTACGTAAATGAACTACGGGTGCGTTTACAGTATGGCTATCAGACGGCTAACGACAGATTGAACAGAAAAAAGGAGGTCTCCAAAAGATATTACGATAAAGCAGCAGTTCCAAAGCAATTTAATGTAGGAGATAAGGTTCTAATCAAAAACCAAACTAGAAATAATAAACTCTGCTCTCTTTGGAAATGCCCTTATGAGATAATAAAAGTACTATCTAGTGAGAATACCGTGGTTAAAATTGGCAACAAATTAAAAGTTTCACACAACAACAACCTCAAAATTTTTCATGAATAAAGCACTGCTAATGGCACTGCAAAATTCTGTTATACAGTACTCAGCCCATTTTAAAACTAATTTTCAGGTGATGGATCTATTGTTGACTTTCCTTGGACTTGTAACCTGCATACTTGGGTCGTCTAAATTTACTTCCATTACCAAAGGCCCGGGCATTTATTTCGAGGAGATTGGGAAAGCGGAACTATACTCCAGCGAATGGAAACTTGTGGTTTATTATGACCTTGGAAATTTAAAGATAGCGCTCCAACACGCCGAACACTATGTTATCGAAATCAATAAGTTGTGTAATCAATTGAACAGTAGTAGTAATCTGAAAATAATATGTAATGGCACAGTTGCAGAAATGAATCACCTATTAGGCGATACTATGAATAAGTACGATCTACTAATGAATGGCAACCGTCGAAGTAAACGTGGGTTGATAAATGCCATAGGTACTGTAAGTAAATCTCTTTTTGGTACTTTGAATGAAGACGACGCAGTCTTCTACGATAGACAGATAGAAAAGTTAAGGTTGAGTGAAAACCACCTACTAGCACTGGTTAGAAACCAGACCGTTATCTTGGAAACGACGGCAAATATATTTAATAGGTCAGAAGAGACTATTGAAAATCAGTTCTCCACAATTAGCGCTAAGTTAGAAACTCTTGGTCAAATAGTCAAATAGTCAAAGGTCTCTAACTCAACTCGTGATCAAAATTCACTCGTGGAAATCGAATTACTTACCTCCCTGGTCACATTAATCATAATTAGATACGAAAACACCCTCAACGATATTTTAGGCATGCTTACTGATGCAAAGCATGGTAAGCCCCATCCGAGCGTAGTAACACCTGAGCAGTTAAGAAAGGTGCTTGTCACGATCAAACAGGAAACTCCTGATGGCATGAAACTTCCCCTCATAATAAACAGAGAAGATGTTCTCAAGCTTTACCAAATAATGACTACAAGCGCTATGGTCCAAAAGCAAAAGGTAATATACGAACTAAAAATTCCTCTAACATCCAATGGAAATTTCAACCTTTATAAGGTCATCCCATTACCGACCCAGTTCCACAGTAACTTAGTATTTATACAACCAAATCACGAATATCTGTTAGTAGAGGACGATAAGCAATACTATTACAGCCTGAGCTCAGAGGAACTAACAATTTGCAGGAATTTAGATCACCATTTTCTGTGCCCGATGACACACCCACTATATAACGTAAATTCTAACTCCCCACAATGCGAAATTCAATTGTTACGCGATAGTGACGCATTCCCCGGAGAATGCGAAATCAGGCAAACCAACCTCTCAACGATTTGGATTCAATTAACGCAACCTAATAAGTGGTTATTCTCGTCGCTCAAGGATTATAGGGTAGACGAAATTTGTCCGAACACTACTATAACGCATAGACTTCAAGGAACAATGATAATAGAAATTTTCGCAAAATGTTACCTTAAGACACCGGACTTGACTATCCGAGCCTATAACGACAAGACAACCGCAATATATAATTCATATATACCACCTCTAAATATCTCCGCAACTCTGGTTAACATGTCGCAACCAATCCCAAACTTCTCTAGCAAAATAGGTTTTGTAAAGTTCTCTAGCAAAGAAGGGTTAGCAAGAGTCTCTGAAAATATAAAAAACATTAAAAATGAGGAATCGAGAGAACTAATGCCTTTAAATGTGCACGATACTCATCATTACATTGCCATTTATGCAATACTGCTCCCTATATTAGCGGTATTCTTTTACGCAAAATGTAAAGACCGAAAGCCCCCATCATCGAATTCAAATTCTGGACCTTTGGTAGAAAATACCTCACGGAATACGAACGACTCAACGGATACTGACACGCCAGTATTCGTACTAAGTTGTAAATAACGCAGCTAAATAACATAACATATACTAGTTCTCAGTAAAACAACGCAATATCTATCTACACGAAAGGGAAATGAAAGTGGGAAAACTTGAAATAATTATGAAAAAAAAATATACTAAATACACTATACTTTGTAACAATATATGTATGTATTCCTTTAATATTAAAAAAAAATAGAAAAAAAAATTCATTTTATAAAAATATTTTTAAGTATCTTTATACCAATAATGATCGAAAATTTTTACTTATTAGACTATTTTATGTAAGAAAGGGAAAATAAAAGAAATGTAAAACAGTAAAGATTATATCTAGTTTACACATACGCATATGGATAGAATAAGAAAGGGTAAACAAAATGAATGTAACAGCTAACATATGTAAACCGACTCGTTTTTCTTTCAACCTGGACCGCACATCGGTAAACTTTTTACAGTAAATTCCAAACCGTTTCTGAGCAAGCATTTTTTAAGGGGGATGGGATGTTGTGACCCCGCAACTACACGCGCTGTACCCAATTTCTATGAAGTGCAAAAAGCACTTCAACGCACAAATAAACATGTACATGACATGTTTGCGGACATTGAACCGCCATGCACTACGAGAAATGCATACCTCATAATAGCCAAAGGTTATTGAGGGAAATTGCTGATCGATACATCGATCAAAGAAAAAAGTACTTGCGTGTGCGATAAGTTGGAAAAGTGTACCGAAGAAAACGGCTAGGTTGAGAGGCGAACGTCAGTCGGAGGGAAACAGTCTATAATAAAACTTCTAAATTAATCTAATTGGCGTTTAATATATTCTTTGCGAATACCCAGACACTCTTCCGCCAATACACGGCAAAGCACGGTGTCTTGGAGTCACAACACATATACGAGTATATATATGTGTGTATACAGTGCTGTGCAAAGCTTAAGCAACTCACTACATGTCAGAATGAAAGGGGAAATTGCAATCAAAATATAAAGATTTTTTTTCTCCTATTTTGTTTTTAACCTTAAAGCTCTGCAATAAAAAAAGGACATCAGTATTTCAACTGTTCTTTAAAAAAATACACCAACAATAAGGCTGTGCAAAATCTAAGCAAAATGCAGCTACGATTCCCAGTCAGAACAAAAGATAACGGGGATTTGCCGATGTTTTTGTTTTATCTGGGGCTCGTGTCAATTAGATCAGTAAAGATCGTCTTCCCTTTGGGTTTAGTTGTGTCTAAAAAAAATTTAAAATGCAGCGTAATCAATACGATAATAGATTTAAATCAAACGTAATTTCGCTATATTATTCTGGAAAAATGCAAATAGAGATTGCCAAATCGTTAAATATAAACAAATCTTCAATTTTAAAATGGATTACGAAATATAAAAACACAGGTAGTGTGAAAAGTGTAAATTTTGGTGGAAGGCCGCGTAAAACTACCATTAGAGATGGCTTACAATTTAAAAAATTGATAAAAATAAAACCGTTTATCTCGTCAAAAGAAGTTGTTAAAAAGTTAGGCTTAAATGTCAACTCAAGCACTGTTCGCAGACGGCCAATTGAATTCAATCTAAAAAGCTATACAGCTTTAAAAAACCAATGCTGACAAAAAGACACGCAAGGAAAAGGTAAACTGCTCGAACAACACTTTTAAACATTATTATTTTATTATTTATATCGTTTTATATATCATTTAGGCTTGAATTTGCTAAAAACCGTCTTGACTGATCAGTTTCTAAATGGAAGAGCGTTTTATTTAGCGATGAATCCATGTTCAACCTCTTCAATTCTGATGGCTTATCCAGTGTGAGGCGTGAGAAGGGGCAACAACTGAATCCACACTTCTGTAGGAAAACGGTGAAACATGGGGGAGGAAGCGTCATGGTCTGGACATGTTTCTCAGCATTAGGTCTTGGTCCCTTTCATAGAATAACAGAAATTATGGACAGATTCATGTATAACGACATCTTAGAATCTAGAATGTTGCCTTATGCAGAGTGTAATATGCCACTTCGATGGGTGTTTCAACATGATAATGACCCGAAACACACATCGAAGTTGGTTAAAGAATGGCTTAGCTCTAAAAGTATTTAAGTTCTTGATTGGTCGGCACAATCGCCCGACTTGAATCCTATAGAAAACTTTTTCGGTATATTGAAACGGCGTATGGGAACAGTACAGTTTGCAAACAAGGACCAATTATTTACAAAAAAGGCATATCAATTTTAAATAATTTAGTTGAATCAATGCCTCGCAGATGTGCCGATTTTATTAAAATAACGGCTATTACACGAAATATTAATAAAAGTTGCTTAGATTTTGCACAGCCTTTTTGTTGGTGTATTTTGTTTTGCTTTTTTTAAAGAACAGTTGAAATACTGATGTACTTTTTTTATTGCAGAGCATTATCAACTTGCTAAAGTGTAAATTAAAAAGAAAAAAAAGAAAAAAATTCTTTATATTTTGATTGCAATTTCCCCTTTCAATCCGACATGTAGTGAGGTGCTTAAGTTTTGCACAGCACTGTATATACATATATATATATATATACATATACATATATATATATATATAAATATATATATATATATATATATATATATATATATATATATATATAATTTGGTAAATAATGCCTAGCTTTCTGAAGAAACACTAGCTTTGTGTTTCTTCCCCTGAGTAGGCTATCTTTTGCTTACCATTCCCCTTCGAGCTCTGCTTCAAGCCTCCTAATTTTCTCCTGTACATCCCAACTCTCTTCTTCCGGTGGAAGCAACAATTGATGAGTTTGCGTTCCTATGCTTCTTGTGAGCACTTCGTCACCCACATTCCCGATATCATCGTCCATGTTACCCGATTCCTTTGAAAACAAAAAAATCCTCGCTGTTCATTTCCAAGCAGTAAATGCAATGAAAAAAGTTTTTAGAGAAAGGAAATCCACCACCTTTACATTGTTAGTATCTACACGATATTTTACCTGTATTATTGGTGTCGACGTGCCAGGAACGGGAGGTGAAGTCACATTGCTTTCGGGAAATGGAACCGCAGTTTTCTTGAATCGACTTCCACTAAGGGTGAACATAATCGGATGGAAGTGAACGGCGCACACATAGCGCAGCCACAAATTAAAAGACATTGCTATCAAAGGTTGCGTTCACCTTAAGGTGCAGGAATATTGATTTAACCCATTAAGGACGGCACGGTGTTCCAGTTGAATTGAAGGCATGGAAATTGAACGCCGAAGTACTGATAAACCAGTTAAGAAGAAAACTTTTAAAATTCTTCCTAGTAGTGCCTACAAAGCATGTTTCGAAAACGAAACATTTGGGTCAAACGATACTAATTTCTCTCTCGATATTTTGCACACTTATTATTTTGAAGGAAAATAATTGAATATGATTGAGAAGTAACCATGGCATCATTAGAAAGTAAGCTTAAAATGAAAACAACGCGATCTTTTTGCTTGTATAAAATTTAATTTTACGTCAAAAAAAGATTTTTACAATAAAGTATGATATGCATTAAAACATTTAGGATGTATAGCAACTTTACATTTGCTGCACTCAAAGACTATCTGGTTCTGACATTGACGACATCGAGCTCGTTTTTGGCCACGTCTAATATTGTGATCTACACGATCATATCGAATTGAGCTTGCTGAAATTTTGTCCCTTGCTCCTGGTTGGAGTCCTTTAGTCAATATTAATTTTGTCTGCTTTTCTAATGTGAAAGCTCAACTCATCTTCGTCAGAACTCTGATTTAGAAGTTCCTGAATTTCCTTCACGCTCAAAATTTTTTGCCGAAACATTTTTCAACTGAATTATATTTCGCTCGCACAGACCGGAACAACGATAACACGACTCAGCGATAACACGCCTCAAATGATAATGCTGGAATAACTAACAAAAGTATAAAATGGATCTGTATTGGAAATTTTCTCTGTCCCGTGCCCAAAGGAAAATATCCAGCCCTTTCGAAAGAATTCGCAGTAAAATGAAAATTCTAATCGCCTTTGCCATTTTTACATAATCTCTTGTTTCCAGCATATGCATTACACTTTTCGACCTAATGTGTCGTTTTCGAAACGTGGATTTAAAACTGATATCGACGTGCATACGGAACCAGGCAGGTGCATATACATACAAACATCGTAAATTTTAGTATTCATAGAATATATCTTGAAAAGATATATGAAATATTTGAAATGGTTCCCGTTTTTTATTTACTTGCAAGTGAGATTGCTGGAAAACTGTGACTATTAATACAAGCAGATGTAGACATTTAGCATACGTTAAATTGAATGAAAAATAATACTTGAATCAAAAACATGTACCAAATTATTCTCCGACATAAGAAATGAACATGTTTCGTTTTCGATACAGTAGTCCTTAATGGGTTAAAGTGTAATTTAATCCATTTTGCATGTGTGCTTGGATGTGTTAAAAGTAAGCATATCAGTTTTCAAAAATTACATTGTAATAGTACAGCACGGTTATAACCGTAAACTGTATCTTAACATGCAGCCATTTCACGGACAGATCCAGAAACACAGGCGCCCGTTCTTTATCAAACGAGATTTGCATACAGTGTGATATGGAAGAAAGTATATCCGTTGATATTTATAATGTGGAAGCCACATCCCCACCACACCCTCAACCACATGATTTGAATGTATTTTCACCGTGTCATGCCGTAGATCATACAGTCAATATGTTGCATTTCTTACTGGGTTTTTGCTGTTGTAAGTATATGTTTGCATGAATCGTGCAAAATATTCATGATATTGTGAACCACTAATTTACAAGAAAAATTTGTAGATAATCTAAGCTACCTGCAATGAAAATATGCTTTCCGGGTCCTGTACAAAAAAACATTTTCTTGCTTGTTTTTGGCAGGTCCATTATTTCCAACACTGGCACGTTCTTTGTGTGCAAAACATGTTATCGTTGTTCTGCGATCTCTGATCGTCCTTCAACGATGCATCTAACAGCATCACCTTGTTTTACTCATGATGAGAAGAAACATATATCTGCGTATACTCGACATGACCCGAATATGCAAATAGATCTCTTCTCTTTCCCGTGGAATAACGGCTTCGTAGCAGTTTGCCGGTTTTTAAGCCGATATTCTTGGGATGTAGGGTAGATCGCCTCCTCGTGGTGCATCCCGAATAACGCTAAATGATCTATCATGGCACGACCTCGAATGTTTTCGGACTACTCTTTCGTCTAAACGACTCGATCTTATGCTTTGGGCTGGTAGCAGTGGTATTCTGTCACCTGAGTACGCAAGAGTGACATCTTGCGGAAATGGCTTTCAGGCTAATGCCAATGCTGCCTCCGTCCCGGTAAAACCCTGGCAGGCCTCGCGGTACGTTCAAAACTCGTCGCCACTAGTCTGGCCGTGCAGGTTCAGTTGAGTTTTGACTCCTGATTAGTTCCTGGCCCGGCTCTGAGCACATATCCTCATAAGGGAATGTGCCAACCCTCGCATGGCCTCCCTGCTTCGGCATAGACAACCATGGGGTCTCAGGGAAACTGCACAACGAGTGGATATAGCGGCTGCGAGGGGGGGCCCAACTGCAATGAATACAGAAAAATCTAAAAAAGAAGTTCCACTCAACCCGGAAGGGAAGTGGACAAAGGTTACGCGTCCTTCTGGTGGGAAGAAGACCGTGACGTCCAATCGGACAGCAATCAGCCTACCCCCCACTTCTTCGAGGGGTGCATGCACCAAGGCAGCTATGCCAGGGACAAGCACCTCCTCAGGTAAGCCAATTGGCGCCAGCGGCAGCACCAAGGCAACGGCGAATAAGCCGGCCCGTACGGTTAACGCTGCGCCCTCCAGCACCGCCTCTTCTTCAGGTGTCATAAAGCAGCAAAAATCCTCTGTTACGGCTTACAGGGACAGAAGATCTGCCTTCAAAGTCCTGGAAAGGCTGAAAGATTTACCCCCTGAGGGGCTTTCCCACAAGAATAAAATCTCCCTTGAATGGGCAACAACAACAGTAGAGGCTCATAAAGCCTCTCTGGCAAAGCAAGGGGCTGCTCACAAAAGATGCAGGTCTAATGAGGCAGCCCCAAATCAACCGAGTGCTCAACTGCAGGTCACCAAAAGACCAAAACTGGTCGCGCCCAATCCTGTCAAGAGCAGGAGTTTTAGCGAAGTGGCTAAGGGCAGCCTGGTATGGGCCGTCATCGACAGGAGTAGCAGCGATGGAACCATCTCACCGTCAAACTGGAAGATGGTAGAAATCGCTCTTCTTCGGGTGTACAAACCCATACTGGAGGCAAACCCAGGCCCTCCACCTGATTGCCGTGATGCTGGTTGGTACCAGGGTCACGTTAAGCTGATAGCCTGCATGGATCAACGCTCAGCGGATCTATATAAGCAGGCTATTAGCAGACTGGGAGAAGTCTGGCCCGGAGCAAAGCTGGACGCTGTCTCCAGGGAAGATATCCCAAATCGGCCTCGATCCAAGGCATGGATACCGGCGGAGCCATCCACACCGGAGGAAATTGTTGAGCTTATCAAGCTCAGCAATGCTGATCTTCCGGTGGAGAACTGGAAGGTAGCCAAGGTCAGCGAGCCCAGCAATAGACAGCGAGAGGCCCTCATAATCCTCAACGAGGAGGCGTTAGCTCCATTGGAGTCGAAAGGCGGGGTGATAAGCTACGGTTTCTCGGCTATCACCCTGCGAGTATATCGCAAGGACCGTACTGGGAAGGCAGTACGGGAACCGAGCAAAGAGAGTGGAAGCGAGGTGACTGTAGAAGCATCAGTAGACCCGACCGTGGACCTCTCTGAGTCAGATCTTCTCTCCGACAACGGAAGAAGCACCACCTCCACCACGGAGTTGGCTGGGGACCTTCTCCAAACCCTCGACCTGGTCGAGGAGGAGATGTCCTTATCTGACGAGGAGGCGGACAAAACATTGTGTCGTGATGCTGAGGTTTCTACAGATAAACCTCCATCATTCTAAGGCGGCATCCGCCGCACTGCTCCTCCACCTGGCCCAAAAAGGAAAGGAGCTAATACTGACCCAGGAACCTTGGGTTGTAGGCAACCAGGTCTGCGGGCTCAATATGAAAGGATACAAAACAGTATCCCTCTACACAGCAGGTAAACCGAGAGCTTGCATAATAATCAAGGAAGGCTTGAAGTTTCTAACCTTGTACAATTTCAGTGACCAGGACACCATTGCCATAGCAGTGGAAAGGCAGTCCAAACCCCTTTGGGCTGTCTCCTGCTATATGGCACACGATGTTCTGTCACCTCCCATTAACCTGCAGAGGATCGTCACAGAAGCCACTGCACGGGGCATCCAGCTAGTTATCGGCGCGGACGCCAATGCCCATCACCGCATTTGGGGTAGCACCGATACGAATAAAAGGGGTGAGTCACTCTTTGAATTTATTTTAACGCACGACTTAGCCCTAGCTAACAAAGGTGAGGATCCTACTTTCATTACGGCAAGCCGTAGGGAAGTTCTGGATATCACTCTAACGAACGAGCACTCGCACCACGCTATCAAAAGGTGGCATGTATCACAAGAGTGCTCGTTCTCCGATCATTTATATATAATGTTCGATGTGACTTTTGACCCTCCCAAAAATCCAACCTTCATTAACAAAAGGAGGATGGATTGGGTCAAGTACCAAGCAGTATTCGAGTCTGCACTAGAAGGTGGACCTCCGAAGATTGAAGACATAGGTTGCCTGGAGGAAGCCGTTGGGACCCTTACATCGGCCTTCAAGGAAGCAGCAAGATCTGCATGTAGTCCAACGAAACCAAGGGGGAAGTATAAGCCCCCCTGGTGGAATAGTGACATTGCGGAGCTGCGGAAGGAATGTAGGAGGTCCTTTAATCAGGCTGAAGTATCCAATGACTGATCTTCTTATAAACTAAAACTGAAAGAGTGTAAAAGCTCCATCAGAAAAGCAAAACGCACCTCGTGGAGAAGTTTCTGTGCAGAAATAGAACACTCCAAGGATGTCAGTCGTCTGCGAAAAGTAATGACGACCACCCCCTTATTTTTGGGGTCTATCAAGGATGCGAATGGGACTTGGACCAAATCCAGCTCCGAGACGCTAGCCATTCTCATGGACACGCACTTCCCGGGCAGTGAGGATGTGGCTGACAAAGCTGATCCACATATGCCCCCGAACTGCCTGTCAACCGCTGTGCCTGTAGACGACAGGCTCCTACGCTGGGCAATCAGCTCATTTCAACCATTTAAATCCCCTGGAATGGACAACATCTCACCTTTTGAAATCCAGCAGGGAGTCAATACAGCGCTACCGTGGCTCAAAGCCATCTTTAAGGCGTGTCTACGGATGGCTTATATTCCACAGCGGTGGAAAGAAGCTAAAATAGTCTTCATACCCAAAGCGGGCAAGACATCCCATTCCTCACCTAAGGACTATAGACCTATCAGCCTAACCTCTTTTCTGCTGAAAACTCTGGAACGGCTGATAGAGATTCATCTGAGAGCTACCCTGCAACCACTGTCTAATGCGCAGCACGCATACACAAAAGGGAGATCGGTTGAAACAGCTCTTCACTCGCTCACCAGCTACATCGAAAAATCGCTAAGCGTCAAAGAATATACGCAGGCAGTTTTTCTAGACATCGAAGGTACATTCAACAACGTCAGCCACAAGGCCATTGAGAAGGCACTCGAGAATAATAATGTGGATGACAACCTGATTAGGTTCATCGTGCAACTACTAAGCAGCAGGAGCATCAACTCCTCACTAGGAGACAGCATCCTAAGAAGGCGGACGTGCAGAGGCACCCCGCAAGGAGGGGTGCTATCACCCCTTCTATGGAACTTAGTGGTGGACAAACTCCTGTCAACAATAGAAACGACTGGCTGCAAAGTCGTAGCCTACGCCGACGATGTTGCAATAGCAATATCGGGCAAATTTGTCAACACACTATCTGAAAGACTAAACTTAGCCCTAGGTATTCTTACCAAACGGAGCAAAGAGTGCGGTCTAAAGATAAATCCGCAGAAAACGGAACTTGTGCTCTTCAAGAAAAGATACAAAATTCCACGATTTGTTCCACCTAAACTTGATGAGACAAGTCTCAATCCATCTCATCAGGTCAAATATTTAGGTCTGATTTTAGACTCCAAGCTCGCGTGGAAAGCAAACATAGCGGAAAGAGCGCGTAAAGCGGCATGCGCAATTTACTGCTGCAAAAGAGCTATTGGGAAAAGATGGGGACTGAAACCCAAAACTGTATCATGGCTCTATACAGCGATAGTGGAACCAATCCTTTTGTATGGCGTGGTTATTTGGTGGCCAGCGATGGCAAAAACATCAAACGCGAACCTGGTTAACAGGGTTAGGAGGACTGCAGCTATTGCAATCACCGGGGCTATGCGCACTACCCCGACAAAGGCATTGTTTATGCTATTAAATTGGCTCCCGACGGAGCTCCTAACGAAACAGCAAGCCAAGTGCTCTGCTATTCGATTAAAAGCTCTAAATCTCTGGCGTGATGGGAATATCGGCCACTCCACCATATTACGGAGGGATGGACCACCGCCTGAGAAAGTAGACCTCACTCCTCCGATTCCCTGCTTCCACCAAAGTTTAAAGTCCGTCATCCCCAGCAGAGATGACTGGATCATGGAAGGAAATAGGATACAGGAATCGGTCGACATCTACACTGATGGATCGAAAATGGAGGGAAGAGTTGGCTGTGGCGTGTTCTCAGAACAGTTAGGCCTGAAACTATCCTTCCGATTACCAGACCACTGCAGCGTCTTTCAGGCAGAGGTCATCGCGATTTATCAGGCAGTTGACTGGCTGAGAAGTCAGAAAATTTCCATAAGAAATTTAAACATCTTTTCTGACAGTCAAGCTGCTATCCAATTATTATCCAACGTGTATACCTCATCCAAAATTGTAATGGAATGTCGCACACTACTAAACGCGATGTGGCTTCACTGTGAAGTGATTCTTTGCTGGGTGCCGGGTCACAGTGATATACCTGGGAACTGCGAAGCTGATGCCCTAGCTAGAACTGGCACTGAACTCCAGGATTATACACTAACATCCCAAGTTGGCCATCCGTTGGCCTCCGTCAAGCTAAGTTTCAAGCAGTACTATATAGAGGCTGCAAATAGGGCCTGGCTGCTGGAAGAAACCTGCAGGACAACCAGGCAAACTTGGCACACACTAAGCTCAAAGCGCACCAAGCAGCTCCTCAACACGAGCCGTGAAACACTAAGTTTCATCGTATCCGTGCTGACGGGGCATTGTCTCATTGGCAGACACGCAGAAAGACTGGGTGCCCCTTTCCACGATTTCTGCCGCAGCTGGAGATCGGAGGAGGAGGAGGAAACGATCCAACACTTTCTGTGTGAATGCCCAGCACTATCCAAGAAACGCATGCAAACTTTAGGCTCACCTTTCCTGGACAGCCTCACGGAAGTAGCCAGTTTGAATATTAGCTGCGTAGCCGGCTTTATACGAGAATCTAAATGGTTCTCGTCACCCAACAGGTTTTAGTGCCGCACCCTATTGAAATGTGGTATCACAATGGGCCTATCATGGCCTAGGTGAGCCGCCTTTTGACGAAGGGGGCTGCCACTACAACCAACCAAGCCGATATTCTTTGGGAAATAGAAAGAAACCTATATGAATAGATATTTTATTTCGATTGGGCGCAAAGAAATACTCAACAATGATTTGGTCAACGGTTAATATACGTTACAAGTTTCAACATGTCCTACTTGATTCACACGTGACATTCTCCCATCAAATTTAATTTTTGTTTATGAACATCACGTATGCTTTATAATCACTAATTATATGATTGTCAGCTTAACACATATCTGCGTTTAAGTCAGTATGAAGAATTCAATTTCACGTTACAACTTATGCGCATCTATACAAGATCGCAAATAACATATGACTTTCATGATATATAACTTTTTTTTAAATACCGCGAAAGCACATACAACCCTTTTCTTTAATTCACCATTGTTACGCAGATCTTTTAAAACTCAATATAGTTTTCTAAGCTATTCCAACTTGAAATAACTTGAACCAGTTTTTACCACTATTGCAACCTTCCACTATACACCTCATTTTTATTATTTTTGTCTGTTCCGTTCGACTAGCAAAACTAGAATGAAACTAGCGAATGTCGCTTAGACCCAGACAGCGACGAAGAAAAATCGTCTAGAAGGAAGACAGAACAACGTGGAAATGCTTGCAGAAATCTTAATATACATGTAAGTCGGCAAATTTTTCCATATATTGTATATGTTTCCAAACTTAAGCCTTCCTCCGTCAAACTGTACTCTATAGCTCCAAGGCGTAAGCTTGCAGACTCCGAAAAATTAGTAGATGTAGGAAATGATAAACTTAATAACAATAGTGATAAAGTTCCAAATAATACAAAGCGATTATTCAGCCTTTCAAATATATCAAAAATATTTAAACCAATCAAAATTAAAGTTAGTTAAACAGAAACCGATTCGTTCGCGGAGAAAAATATAATTGAAAGTGACTTATATAACTATAAATTGATTAGTGACTTATCTATTATTAATATGACTACCACTAACAATCCGGCTTGCATCGATATGTTCACGGCTCTTCGAGTGCCTGACGCAATAAAAGATCATTCAATATCTTTATGCCACAACCGCAAAGCTTTCGTCCCCCATTCCAAAAACAATCTTCTGTTCAACTACGGTCTTTTCTCCATCAACCATTTGTTCAACAGGAATCGGTTCCACACTTTTCACCGTTTCAGCAAAATCACCCCCAAATGAATTTTTATCAACAGCGACAGCCATAAACAAACGGATTTGTCCTCCCGCGGTTAAACCAGTTTAATAATTATAACATCCAAAGATTTGGTTCTAATCACGCAAACAACCAGACAGGATCAAAACCGGAGCTCATGAATACGAGCACAGCAATGTCAAGGACGACAAAACCCCAGGTGAAGCCTTCCTACAACTATTCTGGCAACAGAGCGCTTAAAAAAATGGAAAAATTTTTTTTTTGATTTTAGTTCTAAATACAATTAAAAATACGATGTAAAAGTTTTTAGAGCAATATAAAAATTTTAAACTAGTTTTTAAGGGCCTAAGGCGAAACGCGGCGAAGGCGCATTTTTCAACTCTCCAGCGTATAATTGTGTTTGGAATTTCATCTCTAAGCACACTTTTTCTGGCATGATCATTATGGAAATTGCTGCTTAGACTGTTTCTTGCATTTTCAATGAAAGATTTGCAAATGTATTAAAAATAATGCAACTGATGGGCATTTCCAAAGTAATTTCAGCCTATAGACACGCACGTAAAACAATCGAATCGTCGCAGCACTAAGGCCTTCAAAGACGTTAAAACAGCTAATAGTGACAAAAAATTGAAGCTTCAGGAGAAGTACAAGGACGAGGAAAGACTGATGTATTGCACTGGTATGGCAGAATAAAAGTACGTAACATTCACTTTGAAAAATTACCTGAAAAAAATTTAAATGTTAATTTCTCGGAATCGCGTTTTTTGAGTTGGCGGACATGATTTAAAGAAAACTAATGAGTCGATCATACTGAATTTTCAATATGTTGTTAATGACATGTCTGGCTATAGCGTGAACTAAAATCATGTTGATCAAAAATAAATTTTCCGATTTCCAGCCGATTTTCTAACCTTAAAAACCAATGTTTCTTTCAAATGGCCGCCATTTTGTTATTTTTCGGCGAAAAATAATTATCCTAGTTCACGCGCTAGCCATTTAAGCAAGGAATAATTTTTTATTTAATTTGTTTCTCTCAAATGTTGCAGACTAGAGTAATCATGTCCGCCATCATTTTGGGGAATTTTTTTGAAAAATTCGTAAAATCCAAAAAACAGTTTCAAAAATTTTGAAAATCTCTTTTTTTGTATACTTTAAATGTTAGTTAATATTTGTGAGCAATTTCAGATCGATATCTTTTTTTCTTCTATTAAAAAAAAATCGTCGAAAAAAACGTGTTTTGTGAAAATCGTAACCTAAAAGTCCTTTTAATATCGACGAATCCAACCCTTATACTGATATGGAAGGAACCCTTACGAATTATCCTTACATGCTAGACCAATACGACCCATACAATTGTAGAGATGATAGTGAATATCCCTTTCACCGAAACGAGCCCCATTACTATCCTTTATACGATTACAGCAGTCAACCACAAGAACACGAAGCAGAAGATTTCGTAGCAGAGCCTGTAATTGACGACTCGAATTTTCGGCAAAATGCCTCAACAAACCAATCGGATACCTAGACGTTAATAAGCACGGATTTATCCTGCTATATATTAACATTTCTTCCCCATTTGGTCGTCCATTGAAATTTTTAGTAGATACTGGAGCTTCATCTTTTTTTTCGTCGTTGGGAGATGGAAATCTTCAAAAGATACCGAGTTGCTCCTGCTTCTCGGCATGTCGGATTTCTTCCGACTAAAACCACCTCCGTTTCTTCCAAAAAATCTTTACTCCATAATTCATTGCTTGCACTGTCCGTGTGCAATTTATTTCCTGAAAGCTTGTTCATTTAAATAGTACTTCCCAGACGATGTATATCGGTATAAGGGATAGTACCAGTATCTCAAAAGTTTTATTCAGAGTTCAATATATCTAATTTTGTTTCACATTTGTAGCAGGAAAAAAAATATTAGCGTTCTTAAACAAAGATATATATATATATATATATATATATATATATATATATATATATATATATATATATATATATAAGGAAAAAGGAAAAAAAAGAAAAAAGAAAAAAAAATTAAAATTAAATTAAAAATTAAAATTAAAAAAAATGATAATAAAAAAAAACATTACCGTTCTTAATTATTCAAATTGAAGTTTCAGTAAATGTTTACGTAGCATGATTTTAAATGTCATTATGTTACGCGCTTCTTTTATTGTTTGAGGTAGCTTATTGTAAAAATTTGATGCGGCGTTAATCGGATCCATCCTCAGGCGCTCTGTCCTAGCAAATTTTATTAAAATTTCATTTGCGTTTCTCATATTGTAGTCGTTTTTTCTCTCATTTATGGCTAGTTTCGTTATTTTCATTTGTTCAATGTGTAAATTTTTAAAAATGAATTTTCCTTTTTCCATGTGAATCAGTCCGTCTACATTAAGTTCTTGTGCTGTTTTATATACTTCAGATGTAGCGGTCATCCTTTGCAAGTTATATATGGTTTTTTATGCTTTAGTTAGTAGTCGTGACATGCTCATGAGGTTATTTTTGGTAGTTTGGCTCCAAATTATAATTCCCTAATTCGTAAGTCCCTCTGACATAAAAAAAAATTAAACCCACCTTTATCACAACTGTCTTAGCTAAGCATAAAATAGAACAACAAATCATGCTCCCCAACTTCATTGAATTCAATCAACCGGGAGAAACACGATTTCTAGTTTTCCGATTCCACGGGTATTTTGATGGATTTCTAGGCAAAGTGCCCTTGGAGCAAAAGTCGATCTTGGCAACAAAGTCCTTGTTACCAACAGCGCAGCCTTGGCCTTAAACTTCAAACCAAATTTCACATCTGCAAAATACACTATTTCAGGGAAAAGTAAATCCATTGTTAAATTGCCGGTCAACATCGAAAATGGTGAAATTTGTGTCAAGTCTGTGCACATCACGCCTAATATTACTATTTCGGAAAGAATATACGCAGCGAAAGATTGGTTAGCCTTATTCGAAGTCCTCAATCATTCACCTTCAGATGGAACACTCTTTGTTGAATAACCTCTAAAAAAATCAAGAGCTCACCTCTCATTATCATCAGCTTCACAATTACGACATAACATGCGACGACGGTCATCCACTTCCTTCATCACTAAAAGACATCTCCGAAATTCTTTGAACTTCCCATTTCAACGACGAAGAACGAAAACAGCTCCTCCAAATATGTCAGGAATACGACGACATCTTCTTTCGAGAAGGGTAAAACCTTAGTTTTATAAATCAAATTAAAAATCATATTAAAACTATGGATGATGCGCCTATATACACAAAATCTTATAGATACCCTTTCTTTCATAAGGATGAAGTTCGTAGGCAAATAGCTGACCTGGTCAACCAAGGTATAATCCGCCCAAGCAACGCACCATGGAGCTCCCCAGGGTGGATAGTTCCAAAGAAAATGGATGCCAGCGGAAAACGGAAATGGAGATTAGTTATCGACTATCGAAAACTAAACGAAAAAGCGATATCTGATAGATACCCAATTCGGAATATCAATGACATCCTTGACAAACTTGGCAAGTCAATGTACTATTCAACACTTGACCCGGCAAGCGGATTTCATCAAATTGAGATGAATCCCAAGGGCGCTAGCAAAATCGCTTTTACGGTCGAAGGTGGACATTACGAATATGTGTGGATGCCAATTAAGAATTAAGTTACCAAGAAAATCCCTAGTGGAAATTCATGCTAATGAAATGAATACATCCGTTCCAAACGTATCCACTCAGAGTACCGGTGGTACAACAATTTATTCCGCAGATGAAGATTCGAACACCGGTATCTCCATTTCAGAAAGACCACTGTACGAATTATCAGTTTTTTTCTCGAGAATTCTGACAGAAAACTAGAAACAATTTTGGAAGAACCTTTTCGTAATAAACAACATCGCACAATAAGAAAAACGCAATTCTCTGAAGATAGTTTAATCTATACATGTAAGAAATACTTTACGCCCAATCGTTTAATGGCAGTCCATGGCAATGACGAGACTTTCAATATTATTCAAAAAGTATATTCCGATCACTTCTCGCAATCAAAGATGCTACTGTTTCTGACGAGCAAGACACTCTTATAAATGATTATCACGCAAAGAATAATCACCGAGGAATAAATGAGACCCTTTCACATCTAAAAAGAAGCTATTACTTCCCGTTTCTCAAAAACAAAATAGCACTAGCTATTAACAATTGCGATTCATGCCAGACTATGAAGTACGATAGAAATCCTCAGAAGCCTAAATATCAAATTCCAGAAACTCCTGAGAAACCGCTTGGTACACTTCATGTCGATATTTACACAGTAAATAAAATATATATTTTTACGATATTTGATAAATTTTCTAAATTTGCAGCAGCCTATACGTGATTCAACATTTGATAATCGGCCAAAACAGGTCCCCATAATTATTTTGTAATTTTAATGTAATATTTAAACTCAATAGTATTTTCATAATGTAGTGCAATACTTTGTTTACATACCCAAACACTTTGGTGAGTATATGTTTGGTTTTCATAAAGTAAAAATAAACAAAAAGTGCTAGATGTTATATTTCCTGTCGGTGGAATTTTACATTTTGGTGACATTTTTAAATAATAACATGGATAATTAAAAATAAATTATAAAAGCTTGACTATATTTACATTGTATGCGCATTAATCTAAAACTGTTCAATATTTTATTTAAGATAATATGATATTAGACTAAAAAAAATCATAAAAAATCTAAGCGAATGGTCACGGCGTCATTTAGCTACCGAAATTTAAATTTGAATTCGCCGCGTTTTATAATGCCGCGGACAACGAAAAAGCGCATTCTAAATAGACGCGGTGTCCGTGTTTGTGGTTGGTGAGAAAAAAGACGCGGTGTCGGCAGTTGCTTCGGCGTTGTAGACTGATTATGACATGTGCGTGCATATAGTTGATACACTTTGTCATTTACCTGTGAGGCAATTAGGAGGTGAACCGTAAGTAAATCATTCTGCATTTTGTAATAAACTTTCACGAATTAAGGTATAATTCGTATCACCTGATGATTTTGTAGTTATATTAGTTATAAGAATGTATAAGAAATATAATGTGCATTTTTGTCATGTTTCTGTGGTCATTTTCCTGTTATATTATTGACAGGAAAATGACTCTGTGGCAGGAAAATGACAACACAAGGTAGGTAATGTTATTAATTTATTGTCATTTGTTAACTTCCCAGTATATGGGAAGTTCTTGTAATCGCCTCGAAAATCGAAATTGAAATTTTCAACATATCTTTACGTTTTGAGGTCTATAGAGTATATATAAAGTGTTTTTAGAAAGGGAGATGTATGTGTGTGTGTGTGCATGTACGTACGTATGTACGTTCGTGGACACTTTTTTCTACGAGCATAACTCATGTAAACAAAGTCCTATCGACTTTGTTAAGGTGTCAATCGAAGCGTCTTTGCAATCTTAAGAGCTGTTTAGTTTTTGGGAAACTTCGGTCGGGGGGGGTTGCTGTTTTGCCCGTTTGAAGGTCATTTCTGTGATGCGTTATATCTCAGGAACCCAACGTACGATTTCTTTGAACAAGGTGTCAATCGACGCAAATTGACATTCATGTAATTCTATCAAGTTTCTAAAAAAATTCTTGGAGCCGTTTTTAATTTTTTTAAAAAAAAAAGTGGAAAAAATTGGGTTTTTTTTCAAAGTCAATAAATTTTTAACCATATTTTCAAGTCCAAGTAATCAATGTTTATATAATTTATATACTCCAAACACTTTTCCTTAAAATGTCATCAAAATTTTTTCGCATGATTACAAAAAAAATCAAATAAAAAATAAAAGATCATTAACAGTCACAATGATATTCAAGGTCATTTCTGTCATCCGGTATATTTCGCGAACCAAACATACGATTTGCATCCTTTAGGTGTCAATGAACGCGTATTAACATTTTACTGAATCTGTCAAGTTTTTTAAAAAAAAATTTCGAACCGTTTTTTTAATTTAAGAAAAAAAAGTGCAAAAAATTAGGGTTTTTTCACAAACAATAAATTTTTAACCTGATTTACGATATATAGTAATCAATGATTATAAAATTTATATACTCCAAACAATGTTTGTAGAAACATCATCAAAACCTTCTCTCATGAATACGTAAAAAACTTAATTAAAAATAAAAAATCATTAAAAGTAATCATGATTTTCAAGGTCATTTTTATCATTCACTATATCTCACGAACCAGATATAATATTTGCATCATTATGGTGTCAGTTGACGTGTATTAACCTCTTTGTGAAGTTTTTAACATTATAAAAGTTAGTTTCAGCCGTTTTTTTAATTTAACAGAAGAAAATGCGAAAAATTATGGTTTTTTTCATAAATTTTTTTTTTAACTTGATTTGCACAGCACAGTGATACCAGTTTATAAAATTTAGACAGTCTTATCAGTTTAAGAAGAGAAACCAGCAAAATTTTCTTCCATGATTATGAAAAAAACTAAATTAAAAATAAAAAATCATTCAAAGTTACCATGTAAAGAGGGTTCATACGAATGATATTACTTTATATCTTTTATTCGAAATTAATTGTTGTAAATTCAATCAAAGTTTTAAAATATCTACATAATTTAAGCAGATTTTTAATAGTTTTTACAGTTTTTCAATTAAAAAAACTGCTTAAATTTCGAAAACCATCAAAATTTCAATCAACTTTGTATTTGTGGTAATCAACGCTTTGAATGGTGATATGTTTTATAGTCAATACTTTGCAAGATCATATGCTTTGAAAAGCTTTCATCGAATAAAAAATTGTAGTTTTTAGTAGATTCATTCTTTAGTAATCGTCAGATTTCAATAACCATGATAATTTGTAGTACATTTTACTTTTTCCATGCAATTGAACCTATTTTTGACTGCATATACAAAAATTTTCAAGACCAGAAAGGCCCCCACCGATTGATCCGCGTGAATATTCAATCGGTCCTCATCGACCAAAAACCGTAATACGTAATCAAGGGACCCTCTCGTAGACGATATGATTAATATAAACTCATTCCTATTACTGCTATGAATACCTCTCATTGTTATTACTTAAAGTAGAATTATTTTCAAAATTATTATTGTGTTTAATGTTGTTGATGTTTATGTAGATATTACTGGGAAGTTAACCGTGTGGACCTCAAGGGTCGCACCTCGCGGCTTGTTTCAGTGTGCAATAATTATGGCTCCAAGGAAAAAAAACACGAGAAGAAGTGTTAGAAAGAAAGCGAGAATTGGAGAAAATGAGATACCAACGAATTAAGAACGATAATGAACAAAGAAACGCATTGAAACAAAAGAAGAAAAATTACTATTTAAAAAGAAAAGCAGAGGGTTAAATTAAAAACATTGCTGAATTAACTTCTCGGTGTAAAAGAGTCAAAAGAAAAGAGTGGCGAGAAAATACAGCAAAATATAGGGAAAAGAAAAAAAATCTTTTGGCGAACACTGCTTTATTTCAAGAAAATACAACTCCACCACAATCTGATAATGAAGTGTCTATGAATGATGAGAACATAATTCCAGTCGAATCCCAAGAGTTACCAGTTTTAGATGGAAAAATAATAGATGGCCGTAGAAGGTCAGAAAGAAATAAACGTAAAAAAAACCTGCTGTTACAAGAACAGGACAGAACTATAAATAAGTTAAAGAATCAGCTAAAGAAATACCAAAGAATTAATTCTAAAATGAAGATGCAGCGCAAAAAATACAGTCCGAGAAACAAAACCAATGAAATTATTAAAAAAGGGGATATAAACGAAATAACGAAGAGACTGTTATTCAGTGAAGTTATGTCAAAACAGCTATCTCAAAATTATACCAAACTTGGAAGTCATGCTGAAAAACAGGTATTTGCCGAAGCTATTTCTGGAGAAGTAGTTAAGAAACATAAAGTTCTGTCCAAACAACATGTTTTACCTGAAAAAAAGAGAACGTAAAGTGCAATTTGGATCAAAATTAATAAATATACAAAGGAAAAATAGATCTAATAAAATTTCAGAAGATGTGGAAATGAATATTATCAATTTCTTGGAACAAGATTGCAACAGTCGTATGTGTGCTGGAAAAAAGGAAACTGTAACAAAGAATAAAGTAAAGAAACAGAAAAGGTACTTATTAATGACTATGAAGAAGCTACATATAATATACGTTTAACAAAATGGGAATATATCTTACAGTGCATTTTGCCAAAGTCGTCCGTTTTGGATTGTTAAACCAAATGTACAATAACGTGATACTTGTTTGTGCGTGATACATGTAAATTTAGACCTATTAATTCAATCTTTACATCAGTACAATATAATAACTGCACACAGCACTGAACATTTTTTGGAAGCAGTTTGCTGTGACAAATACAATGAAGAGTGTACAAGTCTCAAATGCAAGAATTGTAAAGATATAAAAATCGTTTATGGAGAATTCGACAATAATATCAGAATTAATGTTATGAAGTGGGAAAATGTATTTGAACAGGTCATTTTAACACGAACCGGGAAATACAAAATAGTCAAAAAAAATATCGAAAGTTAATCACACCTTGAATCCCTACGATGTTGTTAAACAATTCGAAAATGTTGTCCCCATTTTCTTGAACCATCATACAAATATTGTTCATCAGTATGCTTGCCATAAAGACATTTAAAGATAATATGTCTGAAAATGATGTACTTATTCATGTTGATTTTAGTGAGAACTACGCTACAAAATATAGTTCAGAAGTGCAAGCTTTTCACTTTGGAGGTTCGAGAAGTCAAATATCCTTACATACAGTTGTTGTATACTGGAAAACAAACAATCAATTAGAGTGTCAAAGTTTCTGTACTATATCCGATTTCTTAGATCATGATGCTTATGCCATATGGGCTCACCTGCACCCGATATTTGATTGGATTTCCACAAATCTGTAACAAATTTGCATTTTCTTAGCGATGGGCCCGTTACCCAATATAGGAATAGGTTCATGTTCTTCATTCTTGCAAACAGACTTAAATATTTTTATGAAAATTACACTTTCTTCTCTTGGAACTATAGTGAGGCTGGGCACGGAAAGGGTGCCACTGATGGTGTTGGGGCCGTTTGTAAACGCACTGCCGATCGAATGGTTGCTTTACGTGAAGACTAAGTCGACATAAAAAAACTACAAACGGTTCTAAAAGAAAACTGTCCCAACATTAAGATTATAACAGAGTGACGCAACAAGATTATGAACATACTCAAATTAAATTGATTGGAAACTCATCTAGGCCTTATTCGGGAACTTTAAAAGTCCATCAAGTAATCGGTAATAAAGATAACTTCAAATTAACAATGAAATTCTTGAGTTGGTTTTTGTGAGAATATGTTTAGCTGCGAACATTATTTGATGGGCACTTTGAACTATGTGGATAATGTCAATGGTAAAAAGGACACAAGTTCAGAGTCAGAGCATGAACGTGAAATTCAAACACCCAAAGAAAACATCGATCCAAATACTTCAAATTTAAATTTTGATGCTGTTGAAGATCACGTTACGACAACTAGCTCGTCTAACATTCCAAGAAAAGAAAATGTAACTTATCACAATGGCGACTACATTCTTGTTAAATGTAGCTCTAAAAATACAGAATATAGATATGTTGCTGTGTGCATGGGAGAAGTAGATGAAGAAGATGGCCAAATTAGAGTTACATTTTTAAAAACCACTGGTAATGATGGTAAAATATTTAAAATTGATGATAATTGCTATGATCTGACAGTTGAAGATATACTTTTGAAGTTACCTCAACCTTCTTTATTACTGAAAGGAGAACGTATTTTTTAAGTTCCCAAATGCTTAAGATGTATTCGAAAAATAGCTTTGTTGTCGGGTCTTGCTCTTTCTCTACAAACTATTTTTAATATTATTTTTATTACTTTTAAAAATGAAAAACATTATTTCTGTTTTTATTACTATTATTAAAGTTGAAATGTATATTATTATAGAAAGATACATTCTTCAAGTAACTGATTAAAAATTCTGTATTTGATTTAGATATTCATAATTACTCTTAAATGAAAGAATATTACTTATTTGTTGATGATTGAACAAAGGTAGAATATAATATAAAGGTACAAGGAAAGAGACGTGATTTATGTTGATTAATACAGTAAGTTAAAGTTCCTAATGAATCTGGTCAACTATGTTACTTACTAAATATCATTGTATGTTCTATAAAACTTTAAACTTAAAACTTTTTCTGTTATACTGTTTATTATTCTTGGATTAATAATGAATATAATAATCACTAATAATGGATGATTTTCCTTTTTTTTTAGATGTTTCAATCTTTTTCCTGCTGTCCTGTCATTAGTCTGTCGGTTCATTTCATTATCCTGTCACTAGTGTCATTTTCCTGTTCTGTATGTTTGCAAATATTGCTCAAAAATCCCTTAAATCGAATAAAGTGTATCGATTTGGTAGTTATTATATAGATTTAACTTGACTCCATTGCTTAGACATCAATTATGTATAAAATACGACAAAAAATATGAAAAAAAGTTTGTAGTCGTTTTCGACCGATTATCAAATATTGACCCACGTACAACAATCGCAATAGCATTTCAATAATCAAATCGCTCAAGCATTACATTAGCCTGCACAGCATAACCAAATCCGTTCGCACGCTAGTTTCAGATCAGGGAACTGAGTTTACTTCAACACTATTGAAGGATTTCTGGGGCAATTCGATATCAAGCACTGCATTACATCCTACCAGCAGACAAACAGTAACGGACCCGTAGAGAGACTACATTCCACATTGACTTAAATATACAGAATCATACATGACAAACAACGCGACAAAGATCATGAAGACATACTAAACGAAACAATAATCACTTACAACAACACCATTCACTCTTCCACAAACTATACCCCCTACGAAGTTTTCTATGGTAAAACATACAAATTTAACAATAATTTGCAACAAAGTAACGTACATGAATATTTGTAAAAACTAAAGGAATTTCAGACAAATTTATTTCCACACATAAAATCACATTTAGCGAAACAAGTAATGAAAAGCACAGAAAAATTTAATCTTAAACGAGAGGATCCTGAATGTAATTGTAATGTATGGAATGATAGTATTGAGATGGCAGGATCGCCATGTAATGTATGTAAAGATGCTACTGATTGTAATGAAGGTGGATGCGATGAGACTACTGTTGTCTCATCGTGCTGGCCAGGTGAAGAGCGTCTTCTTCTGTATTCCTTTAATGATATGAACTTCTTTTCTCTAGAAAGAAGCTATACTTAGATAGGGTGATAATAAGTACGCGAGATGGACCTACCGGCATTCCGTAGATTGCCACATGTTTGGCGCAGTTCAATAGAACAGGCAGCCGATATTTCTAATTAAAAACTGTTGCCGAAGCTTGAGGCAACTTTTAATCTGCCGAACTTTCAAAGGCAGATTTTACTTGAATCTTCCTTCCAAACACTTTGCCGATTTTAAGGCAAAGGTTGCTAAATGAAACAAGCAACTTTGTCTGGCTATGGAACGATTCTGCCTTGTGCTAGACTCGTTCCTTCCTTTTATTTACAAAAACTTTTGCTGTACAATCGATTTGCTTATTCTATAAAATTCTTACTCTAGTTTTAAATCTACTTACCAAAACCAATCGTTCCCACGGAATTTTTGCTTGCTTGCAATGTCCTAATTGCACATTTGCTTACTTTGAGCTCAATGCTCTACTAAAGAGTTTCTCACGGTACGCGGGTTCGAGAATATGATTATTAGAGAGCTTACTAAAATTTTGTAGGACATAAATATTTGAGTATGCTGTCACAAAAAGCTCGTTTTGGGACATAGCTGTGTATTGGTCGTTTGGGACATAGTTGTGTATTGGCTAGCACCGGGTTTGGAACTGGGAATACACTACACCCCTTTCCTTTAGAAGAGTATTTGTTTGCAAATACGACTGATTGGTTGTGGTATTTTGTTTTACAATTATGCTTATCTGATGATGAGATATAAGTTTGTATTAAGTATAAAGTGTACAATAATTTTACAATGATTGATTGAATGTTTTATATAATTTAAGTCTATTATTATGTATCCATTTACATTTGTCTTCTATCTCTAGTAGTGTATTTACATTGTTTGTGTTTATTACTTTATATGGGCCTTTATACGGTTTCTGGTTTTTCTTTCTGTTTTCTACTGTTATCAGTACTAGATCACCAATGTTTAAATGAAGAGGTTTTGTATATGCTGTTCTATTGCTCCTAGCTAATTTTGTTTTCTCTATTAATTCTCTGGCTTTTGATGCCGATATTTTTAATCTTAGCTTCAACTCATTCGCGTAATTTTCAATATCATAGATTCTATCTGTGTTTTCTAAAGTGTCGTTTGGCAAATAAGAAAGTTTTCCGAAAACTAGTTCGTATGGTGTGTAGTTAGTGTCGACGTGTGGGGTTGTATTATACGAAAATGTATAATATGGTATCCATTCGTCCCAGTTATTGTCATCAACGAATGCTAACAGATATTCATTGAGGACACGGTGGTTTCTTTCTACAACACCTAACGTCTCGTGGTGATAAGGAGTTGAAAAGATTTGTTTTATATGTAACAGTTCGCAAATGTTCTTTAGGAGATTATTAGTAAATTCTGTCCCTAAATCGGTTTTTAAAATTTTAAATTGACCATATTGTAGTATGAAGTTATTTACAAGTGCCTTGGCTACGGTTTTTGCTTCCTTATTTTCTAAGGGTATTGCGGTAATATACTTAGTTAATTCGCACTGTATAGTTAAAATGTATCGATAGTTATTTGAAAATCTTAGAGGACCGACAATGTCCGCGGTTATTATCTCAAAACTAGTAGATGGTGTATCGGTTTTAATCAGTCTTTCCTTTGTGTGCCTTGTGATTTTGTTATATTTGCATTTTTCACATTGGTTAATGTAGTGTTTTATCATTCTATTCATGTCCCTCCAACAGTATCTTTGTTTCAATTTTAAAAGTGTTTTACGGATTCCTGTATGTCCTCCGTGCGGCGATTCGTGGAATTCTTTTATAAGTTCATTTTGTTCAGCGATGTTATTAATTCTTTTGGGGGGTTTATATATCATAATTTTTAACTGGATATCCATTTTTCGTTGCAACGTATTGAATATTTTCTTAAATTCTTCTTTGGGTACGTACCTGAATATTATATCTTCCATAGATAGAGCTAGCTCGTTTATATTATAATTCTGCGCATAATTCAGTAACTTCTTCACTACAGAAACTAGTTTCGTGTTTGAATTATCGTTACAGTTATTGCGAGATTTCACACTTTGCTTGTCGCTGGCGGAAACGTATTTCTCGTGAGCTTTATCGCTAAAGTGGACCATTAAATAATCTTCCTCCTTTGAGATTATTATACCTTCTTCATCGTTGCGCAACATATTAAATTTTAGTTTTAATGCCCCTGTTATATCGGATAGCGAAGTACAATCGAACGCATAGAGGTGATCAATCTCCCGTTTTCTTTTGTCGCTTTCGTTATCGATTTTTGTGCTTGTTTTATTACATTGTTGTTTTATCGCCTTGCTTCTTGTTATCGCCATAAGTTTCTTGCTGATACTTTCGTCATTGGTTGGGGTAATCATTGATTTTAGTATTTCTGAGTCTAGTTGTATAGGACTCGAGATCAATTTTGCACATTTATTCACTGAGTATATCTCTTCCTAATATACCATCAGTTTCTATTGGAAAGTCCTCATCTACTATATGGGAAGAATCTGTTATCATCTTGTCTTCGATGATGAATTGTATGCCCGTGAGTTTGCATTTATTTTCGGGCTTTAAATCGATATTAGTGCGAATTAAGCTATTTGTTGAGTTTTATTACCTTCTATTTCTGTAAGTTTCGGGAATATTTCTTCCAAAAGATTTTCTGTGGTATATATTCTAATTTGAAAAACCAAATTCGCAGTTTCAAGATATATTGATATCTGAGTTTTCATTTTTTTTTTATACCTAATGTCAACCTGTTTCACTATTATTTTGTGTTGACTCAAACTGTTTGTTGAATTCTAAATTCAATATTTCGAATATTTTTACGATCGATGGCTAATTTAACTAGAGTGTTAATTGTTATTTTAGTGCGCGTTACCAATTGTTAATTCTATACATTTATCAATCATTATTAACATCATTAATCATATTTTCCCTTTCAAAGATAAAGTGTATATTGTGACAATTTTCATAAGAATTCTCATAATGATCTTATGCTTTCTTAAAATTCTACTGATTTGTTTAGAAAAATCCTAATTAATATGATATTCTTTTCCAGTCCCTATTCTATATAAAATTGAAATTTGACTTAAAATATTTAGTGTTGAATTGTAAGTTTCTGGTCGTTGCCGATTTAATCCTTAAGTTATCATTAAATTATTTGTTAATTTAATCGCAAATAATGCAGAAAATTCTTCTTCATCTTCGCCTTTTTCCTAGTTGTAATTGTCTTCCAAATTTTTGGTTGAAGTTCCAAATCCATTATTTCACGTCTAAATTCCATTTTCGGTCGCAGTATTAGTCGTCGACATTCGAATTTAAATTTTTGTTCTAATTTTATTACAAAACTTTCAGCTTCGTATGGGCCGAATCGCCCTGATACAGGTTTCCAGAGTGCAACATCGTGGCTTGCAGGTTCGTGGGTCGCAGGTTCGTGGGTCGCAGGATCGTGGGTCGCAGGATCGTGGGTCGCAGGATCGTGGGTCGCAGGATCGTGGGTCGCAGGATCGCCATGTAATGTATGGAATGATAGTATTGAGATGGCAGGATCGCCATGTAATGTATGTAAAGATGCTACTGATTGTAATGAAGGTGGATGCGATGAGACTACTGTTGTCTCATCGTGCTGGCCAGGTGAAGAGCGTCTTCTTCTGTATTCCTTTAATGATATGAACTTCTTTTCTCTAGAAAGAAGCTATACTTAGATAGGGTGATAATAAGTACGCGAGATGGACCTACCGGCATTCCGTAGATTGCCACATGTTTGGCGCAGTTCAATAGAACAGGCAGCCGATATTTCTAATTAAAAACTGTTGCCGAAGCTTGAGGCAACTTTTAATCTGCCGAACTTTCAAAGGCAGATTTTACTTGAATCTTCCTTCCAAACACTTTGCCGATTTTAAGGCAAAGGTTGCTAAATGAAACAAGCAACTTTGTCTGGCTATGGAACGATTCTGCCTTGTGCTAGACTCGTTCCTTCCTTTTATTTACAAAAACTTTTGCTGTACAATCGATTTGCTTATTCTATAAAATTCTTACTCTAGTTTTAAATCTACTTACCAAAACCAATCGTTCCCACGGAATTTTTGCTTGCTTGCAATGTCCTAATTGCACATTTGCTTACTTTGAGCTCAATGCTCTACTAAAGAGTTTCTCACGGTACGCGGGTTCGAGAATATGATTATTAGAGAGCTTACTAAAATTTTGTAGGACATAAATATTTGAGTATGCTGTCACAAAAAGCTCGTTTTGGGACATAGCTGTGTATTGGTCGTTTGGGACATAGTTGTGTATTGGCTAGCACCGGGTTTGGAACTGGGAATACACTACATAATAAGGAAGGATCAATTATATTCAGAAGGGAGTGTAGAAAAAATAAAATAGCACGACGATTTACAAAACATAAAGTTAATTAAAGCAATTTTATTACAGTTATAACAGATAAAGATCAGAAACTACATAAATCTAAAATCAAAAGAAAACGTAAATTTCAGGCTAATCCGGTTAGGACAAGGACAGAAGATGGACAACCAAGACCTGACCAACAAACAAGGACTTCTACCGATGATACTTGGCGACGCCAAATCAATTGAATTTCACAACAATCTACTCCATATTGTACAGCTAGAAAAATACCGACGAAACATCGAACAAATAAATGAAACACACACAATCTTAAAGAAATATACGAACTAAAAGATTCCTTTGACATAAGTAGGACGAAATTACAGGTGGCTGATAATAAGTTAATCTCTCTGATACCAAGGAAGAGAACGAAACGTGGTGTTATCAAAAGTTTGGGAACATTTATTAAAAGTATAACAAGCAACCTAGACGTTAACAATGCGATCAAATCAATAAAGAAATCAGCAAAATCTTACAAAACGAAAACAATCTAAATTTAGAAGTAAATCAACAATCCAGAATAAACAAAAAAAAATCACAGCAATGGCCAACAAAAAAGTATAACAAATTATATAAAACATATCCAGGAAAACTTCATAATCAGATTAGAAACGATGGCACATTTGTAAAATATTTCCAATTTGTGGCCCAGATAAATCATAATATCGATCTGCTGAACGAATATCTCTACGGTGTAGCAGAATCCGCGATGCTTGCGAGACTTAACGTAACTTCTAAACTAATCCTCAGTCCAAACGAACTGACAGAACTATACGCTATCTTTACAAACCAGTCTATTGAAATTATATCTAATGAGCATATTTATGAACTTTTGAACCTACAAGCCTATACGAATGGGTCCAACATCATTTTTAACATGCGAACTCTCATTTATTCAAAAGATTATTATTCCTTTTTCCACTTAATTCCACTACCCATCAATAAAACAAAGACCATCCTAACCAAACTCTACCTGTTGATGAGTCCCGAAAACATATCCACCTTCGACGAAAAATGCCGCAGTATAGAGAAAATCTTCTGCTGTCTTCAACCAAAAAATTTGGCGAAAACCACCGATTCCACCTGCATCGGAAAACTCATGACGAACCAACGAGGACACTTGGAACTATACGATCGAGAATACAACATGGAAATGTTTCAACCCGAGCCTAACCACCTACTGTTGATCAACATCCCAGAATCTACAATGATCACAACTCCAAAGAAAATCAAGGTCAAAGGATTATGACATATCAATCAACGATGTCACATATAGTTGCAGCAGCTCTACTCACTGGGACGGAATTAACATCTACCTTATAATCTTTTTCGGAATTAATACCACCGATTCGAAGAGTATCCTGATCGAATTTAAAGAATTAAGCCAATATTAGTTCATCAGACACACCTCCGAGATCCATACTGTACCAACCCAACCAAGGATACTCGACTTAACGACGAGCAGTATACTTACCATCGCAGTCTGCCTTTCAGTCATCAGTCATCAGTCATCGAAACTATACCAGAAGCTTAGGACATCGAGAATATCCCATATTAGCCGAACTATCATAGCTCCTGCCAGCGAACCTCCAAAAATAGAGTTCACCTGGCTGACGATTCCAACCAAGGGGGGAGGAGTTACGGCTACACCATAGTTGTCCACCATACACTTATGTGTACTATGTCTTATTTCTTTTGTCTACGTTATCGTAGACTAAACAAATTCCATTTTTTTTTCAAATTTAAATGATTCAAATGATATAAGTGCAATAGTTACGGCTACACCATAGCCGTCCACCATACATACAACGTAGACTAAACAAATTCCAATTTTTTTCCACATTCAAGTGATTCAAGTGCCGTTGCATATGCACTCACATGCTTCGGCGTGCGAATCTTTTTAAGCACAATAGAAAGAAAATAAGAGAGTTCAATTTTGTAAGAGCAAGCGGAAAAATTCAATAAAAATTCTGAATTTAAAAAACAAAAGGTCGTGTTTCATTGTATTTTTTCTAGAGGATAACGTAGATCCTTTAACTCGCGCGGGTGACGTCATCGATGCATTTACCTCCACCAAATGATGTGATGATTGCTGCATGGACACCTTCATCACCAAATAATACCTTTATTATAGATTTGACTCCAAGTTCCAATGAACTCTCAGTCAACTGGTCAACCTAGTTAATATCATATTTAATGAAGTATCTTCTTGGAATTGAAAAATTTAGCAATATTAAAATTGCATACTTCCAATTGATTATAAAATCAATTGCAACATTTCGTAACATTGAAAATGCATTGCTCTGATAATTGCAAAATCAATTGCAACTTTGCTGACGAGCATTGGTAAGCAATAATTAAAATAGGCTTAATGATAATGAAGAATTGATTGGAAAAGTCAGTCAAGATCGGAACTTGATCCAATAAAGAGTTATAGATAAAACAATTAAAAAGGTTGTTTTTTTTACGAGTAATAAACGAATCTACGTTAGTCGCGAGCTTGGAAACGAAAGCCGGAGCGCTCTCTGATAGGAGGTGTAATTTAGGCATCTTTTGTCTCAAGTCTACTTTGACAGCTCGGAGAGGTCGTGCTATATATTCTTTATGCTATGGTTCGTGCAATGATTGCACGAGCTAATTTAGAAAAGAGTTTCTGAGGAGAAGCTGTTATAACCAGTAAATTTTTAATTAATTTAACACCAACAAGAGCTTTGAAACAGTTCAAGACACCATATGAAATGTTGTGTGGTAAGAAGCCACAGTTAAAATACTTGAAGGTATTTGGTTCTATTTACATTCACAATAAAACCAAAAAATGAAATTTTGATGAAAAATCACTAAAAGGTGTACTGGTTCTGTATGAACAGAATGGTTACAAAGTATGGGATGTGGAAACTGGCAAGTTTATAGTAACTAGAGATGTCGTTATAGATGAAGTTAGTTTTTTGAAAACTAGACCAACAGCAAAGACTGAAGGGGTTAATTTAGAAGACCACCAAAATAAAACTGATGCATCTGACATATTATCAAAATCATTAGTTGACTCACTTGATAAATCTGACGGTAGTAAATTAGATAAAGTTAAATCTAGCACTGAAAATTTCAAATTAAATCATGAATCTAGTGAATCCATCTAATGATCCTGCATCTCAGAATTCTCAGAATTGTCACAATAATGATAAACGTGAGGAAGGTTTGTAATTTGAGCTAAGAAGGAGTGAAAGAATTAAAGGTCGTCCTGCTATTTCATACAACGAGAATGATATGTTATATGGGTATTTATTAATTGCTCAATCTCTTGTTTGTAAAATTCCAACTTCATATGAAGAAATTAAAAGTAGAGATGATAGAGCTCAATGGGAATTAGCTATAGCAGATGAAATTAATCCTTTCTGATAAACAACACATGGTCTTTACTAGAGATGTGTAAGTAATGACTATAATATCACCCGAGTAATATTACCTAGCCACGTAATGCTTCATCACCCATTACGCGAGCATGGCGAGTATCACGCATTACTTCACTCCGTCGGTCCGCTCCGCGCAAGTGCGCGAAGCGGCGGCGAAATAACCCGAACTAAACGAAAGAAACGGTTGTAATGCGTAATGCGCAGATAATCACTTCATTTTTAAGTATCACGATCACGTTATACAAATAAGGTTCTTTTTTCGCTGTTTTCTAAATCAGTTTAAAGTGAAAGGCCTATTTTGTTATTTTAGCGACAGTTGACTAATTTTTAATTGTTTTGACGCACTCATTGTTGTTTAAGTAGTTATAATTTTGGATTTTTAGTTTGTAAACCTTGAAATTCGGTAATATTAGGTGGGTTAGCGTTTTTATTTGTTTAAAATGCCACCGAAAAGAAAATTAGGCCCGTTGTGGAGCCATTTCAAAACGTGGCAAGTGTATATATTGTTCAGAAATAATCTCAATATCGTCCAGTTCAATCGGTAGTTTGAGAAGACACTTAAAAACAAAACATCCTACAATAAATATTACAATGCAGAAACACGATAGCGTGATTGAGAATGAGCAACTGAGCGAGAGCGAGAGATAAGTGCAAGAGCTATCCAGGTCCAGGAATCAATAACAAACCTATTCGTCAAATTATCATTTATTTTAATATTACATATTTATCATCTCATATTATGTTACTCAGCTCAAGACACCGATCCACCCAAACAAAATTATAATACGCCATACCTATATAAAGAAATGACACAAGTATCCAAGTATGTCTGATTCCTTTCATTACAAGTACATGCTACACTCGTATCATAATACATCATCATCACAGTAGGCACAGATCTAATACTGTAATGTCTGACTAGAACTAGGCAAGGTTACTGAGTGGGTAATGCAAAGTAATGCGTAATGCTTTTTGGTAATATTACTTTAGCGAGTGATGTGATAAACATCACATCACTTTTTGAAGCACTGTTTTGCGCATCTCTAGTCTTTACTATCAAAGCCTCCGAATAAAAATATTCTAGATTGTAAATGGGTATTCACAATTAAAAACAATGAGTTTGGAAAACCATTAAAATATATGGCTCGACTTGTAGCTCGTGGTTTTAGTAAAGAGTATTTAATAGATTATAATGAAACATTTGCGCTTTCTAGTTTTATAATTATGGTAAATCAATTTAATTTACTTATTCATCATATGGGCGTGAAAACAGCTTTCTTAAACGGTGTATTAAAAGAAGAGATTTATATGAGAGTCTCTGATGGGGTTTAAAGTATTTGTAATGTTGCACAGCTGCTAGGTTGGCCGCCCCTGAGCTGCCTCATGGCCGAGAAGCTATAGCGGGTGTTCAGTCGCGGCAGGCCCTGAAAAAAGAAAACAGGGGACAAAGAGATCCCGCTAGCGACCGAATTGGAACGGGGAGTCGAACTTGTGAGTTTTGTCGGAACACGGTCGAAAGGTTTTAGTGCGGCAAATTATAGTTAATAAATATACAAAGTCGTAATAAGAATCAATCAATATAATCATGACTTCATTAAAATAATTGTGAATGAGTTTTGTGTTTAAATTATTTGTGAAACAAAATATCAACGAACTAAATAAAATCATTTAAGAGAACATTCAACTTTGAAAAACTGCATCTAAGATTTGTGCAAAAGTTAATCTTGTGGAGCCCCGCAAGCTCCCGCGTTTAGCAGAAGGCTCACGATCGGCAGAAAGCTCACGGCGCAAGCAGACTCTGCTCCCGCGCCAGCTTTATGCCTGTGAGCCGACGACTCGGCCTGTTTCTCGCTAGCCGTGACTGCATCGACACGTTCTTCCCGCCGACACGAGTCTCGGTGGACTCAACCGAATGTAATAGTTTAAATAATATGTAAATAATTAGTGCAAATAGAAGACTGCAAAGTGGTGACCCCGCGAACACACAAACATTAAAGCCAGTGCGAACAGTTACAGTGATCCTCTGCACGCGGTATTAGCCAGTGCCGAATATACTTTTAGCAGTGATCCCCTGCACGCGGTATCATACGGCGCCATTAAAGCCCGACCTCGCTACTTTTCGTGCCCGCGAGTGTCGCTAACCCTCAGCCAGCCGCCGAGATGCTTTGTGGCGACGATGAGTCAGCACGCATCGCCGCATTGCAGCGGGCTCAAGCTCGTGACGCGTTGCAGCAACTCGCCGAACGTCAGCTTCAGCCGCCGCCGTCGGAACAGCTCTTAGCCGAGCAACCAAATGCCACACACGGCGTCAACGCAGTCAGCCACTCCACCATTCTGGCGCTCGAATCCAGAACTCTGGTTCTTCCAGGTGGAATCGGCCTTCCAGGTGCACCGCATATCAAACGATGCTTCGAGGTATCACCTGGCCGTTTCAGCCCTCGACTTCGACACCATATCCGAAGTGTCCGATATCATCCGCAAACCTCCGGACTGCAACAAATACGCGGCGTTGAAGACGGCCGTGCTCGCCCGGCTCACAGACTCGCCAGACGCGCAATTGCACAAGCTGCTCACTGGTGTCGAGCTTGGCGACAAACGCCCCTCTCAGCTCCTTCATCACATGCGATCTCTGGCCGGGACGAGCGTTGGCGATGACGTATTGCGCGTCAAATGGCTTGATCTGTTGCCGCAGCAGACACGGCGTATGCTGCTGCTAATCAAAGGGCAAACGCTAGAGGAGCTTGCCGCAGTTGCTGATGAGGCGCACGACATGGGACCAAATGTCTGCGCCACATCGACATCACCAGCACGCTCGCCCATGCCTTTCGCCGGCAGAGGACCACCCGCCAAGTCGACAGACCTCATCGCCGAGGAGCTCGCCGCTCTGCGTCTGGCAGTCGCTCAGCTGACAGCGATAACTCGTGAGACGTTACAGCAACCTCGCACCGCCACCCCTGCTCAGCGTGGCCGCTCCAGATCACGAGGCCACAACCAGGATGAGGGGCGCGCAGCAACCCCGGGAACCGATCCGCGATCAGGTCTCTGCTGGTATCACACCACATACGGCACTGCGGCGCAGCGCTGCAGATGGCCATGCGCCTCGCGGAATCAAGCCGCTACCACACCCTCGGAAAACTAAATACGCCGGCGCTGTATTCGGCGACCACCGCCGGCGAATTTTCGGATAAGCGGCTCTACGCCGTGGACCGCAATACGAAGACCCGCTTCTTAGTCGACTCAGGCTCCGTCGTCTCCATTTTGCCAAAGCAGTTCGTCGCCAAGCCGCTGCAGAAGCAGAGCCTCGTGCTCCAGGCAGCCAACGGAACGCCAATTGCCACGTTCGGCACGCAACTATTGACGCTGAACCTTGGCCTTCGCCGACCCTCCCAGTGGCCGTTTATCATTGCCGACGCTCAAACCGCCATCCTGGGAGCCGACGCGCTCAGCCACGACGGCCTGACTTTGGATTTTTGCCAACGTCGTCTCCTCGACGAGTGCACTAGCCTATCGACTGTCTGCGCAGTCGGACCAGTACCAGACATACACTCGATCAAAGCAATCTCAGGAGCTCTTAAAACGCCGGACGGCCCTGAAGGTGAGCTCTATAAGCGAATCATCGACAAGTTCTCGTGCGCCACCCTGTCACCAGGTGAGATGGCCTGCATCGCCGACTTGCCAGTGCATCACCAAATTATTACGACTGGACCGCCGGTTTTTGCTCGACCACGTCGCCTCGCAGGAGAACGTCTCGCTGCGGCGAAACAGGAGTTCGAGCATCTGCTCGAGCGCGGCGTCATCAGGCCTTCCTCGAGCCAGTGGGCCAGCCCTCTGCACATGGTTCCCAAAGAGGGCAACAAATGGCGCGCCACGGGAGACTACCGCCAGCTCAACGCATGCACCCGACCCAACAGATATCCTTTGCCGATCATCGAGGATCTACTCCAGGACGCCAGTGGTACTGTCTTTTCGGTCGTGGATCTCCAACGGACCTTCTACCAGATCCCCGTTGCACCGGATGACATCCCCAAGACGGCAGTGACTACGCCATTTGGGTTGTTTGAGTTCTATGCAACGGACGCTCAACCACCTGTTGAGGAAGTTGCCCTTCGTTCGCGTCTACCAAGACGATATTCTTGTTGTTTTGGACGACCACGAACAACACCGAAATCACCTGGAACAGCTCCTCGAGCTCTTGCAGGCGACCAAGCTTCAGGCTAATTGGGGTAAATGCCAGGTCGGTCTCTCAGAGGTCATCTTCGCCGGCTACCTAGTCAGCCAGTCGAGTTTCGGGCCACCTGCCTCCAGGACTCAAGCCATCACCGACTTCACGCGACCAGCAGATTCGTCGCAGCTTAGGCGCTTTCTCGGCATGCTCAACTATTACAGACGATGTATCCCCCATGCCTGCGTCCCCTTAGGCTTCTTCTCCAGAAAACTGACGGAGACCGAGCAGAAGTACTCGACATATGACCGCGAGCTTCTCGCAGTGTTTGCAGCCATCGAGTTCTTCCAGCGCATCTTGGAGGGTCGTCAATTCACCGTCTATACCGATCACCGACCGCTCGTCTTCGCCTTGACGCAGCGCTCCGTCAAAGCATCACCCCGCCAAGCCAGGCAGCTTGATTTCATCAGCCAATTTGACACCCGGCTCGTATACACTCCTGGAGAAGAGAATCCAGTAGCCGACGCTTTGTCACGAGTTGAGTCGGTCGCCATGCAAACGGCTATCACACCGAAAAACATCAGCGACGCCCAGACCAACGACGAGCAGCTTCCCCATCTTCTGGCCAGCGCACGGATCAAGCTCCATCGCTTCGAGCTCGACGACCACACTGCATATTACACAGAGCACAACGGCGTCATCAAACCGTATCTGCCGCTTTCACTTCGTCGCCAATCATTCGATACGGTCCATTCCCTCTCGCACCCTAGCGGTCGTGCCACCGCCAAACGAGTAGTGCTCAAATATTTCTGGCCGAGCCTACGGAAGGACGTGTTCCAGTGGGCCAAACAATGCGTGCCCTGCCAGAAGTCGAAAGTGCATCGGCACAATAGAGCCGAACTAGGCAGCTTCAAGACGCCCGACAACCGCTTCGATCACATTCATCTCGACCTCATCAAGCTGCCACTATGTGAAGGTTACGATCACTGCCTCACCATCGTCGACCGATACACTCGTTGGCCGCAAGCAGTGCCTGTACGCGACACAACCGCCTCAACGGTTGCTCGAGCCACCTACGACAACTGGATTAGCTTTTTCGGCACTCCACTTGAAATTACGACCGATCAAGGCACTCAATTTGAAGCCGCGCTGCACCGCGAGCTCTCTCGACTTTTGGGCGCACATCAAGTTCACACCACACCATATCATCCCAAGTCGAACGGGATGGTCGAACGGATGCACCGCACCCTCAAAGCCTCTCTAAGAGCCACGCTTCATGCAGCTTTCAGCAGCGCGCCAGAGGTTCCGTGGCCGAAGGTGCTGCCAACCGTTCTCCTTGGTATGCGAACCACCTTCAAGGAGGATCTACAGGCTTCTGCAGCCGAGATGGTATTTGGCACGTCCCTTCGCATCCCTGGAGAATTCATCGCTCCACAGCCCGTGTCAGGGTTCAGCCCGAAGGACCTCCGGCGCCTGTTTAACGCAATCCATCCAGTTCCAGCATCTAGACACAGCGATCAGCACCCGTTCGTGTTTAGAGATCTGGCCAGCTGCGAATATGTTTTTCGCCGCATCGATGCAGTGAAGAAGCCGCTACAACAGCCATACTCGGGGCCACACCGCATCATTGAAAGGGTTGACTCGCGCACTTTCGTCGTGGACGTCAACGGCAAAGCCAAAACCCTTTCAACCGAGCAGTTGAAGCCGGCCTACCTCGCCCCCGCAGATGCGACGCTGCATCCAGAGCAGCCGGTCACGCAAGACACGCCGGCCGCACAAGACATGTCGGCTGCACAAGACATGTCGGCTGCACAAGACACGTCGGCTGCACAAGTCGCGCCGGCTGCACAACACGAGCAGCCACCGCCACACTTGCCGCCGTCCAGTCCACCAACTTCGCAAAGCACGCCAGCCATCCGTCAACCGCTTCTGCCACAGCCGAATATCTTGACGAGGAAAGTCAGATTTTCACTCCCTTCGCACCAGGCGAAGATCATTGGAGAGGGAGTGACTGTGGAGCCCCGCAAGCTCACGATCGGCAGAAAGCTCACGGCGCAAGCAGACTCTGCTCCCGCGCCAGCTTTATGCCTGTGGGCCGACGACTCGGCCTGTTTCTCGCTAGCCGTGACTGCATCGACACGCTCTTCCCGCCGACACGAGTCTCGGTGGACTCAACCGAATGTAATAGTTTAAATAATATGTAAATAATTAGTGCAAATAGAAGACTGCAACATCTCTATCAGAATATTTTTGAAAGCCGAATTTTGCAATAACTGCCGTTGATTTCTAACAGTAGTTCAATTTATTGAAGCAATACGATTTTTTTGGAATTTTTAAGTTGTGAGCCAGTTTCAAAATAAAAAGAGGAGTCGGAACTTGAACCTGCAAGAGGTTGGATGAATAACGAGTAGTATGTTTTTTCGGCAAATTTAATATCTCGTAATTTTAACGTTTGTGCTAATGGAGTCTCGTTTTCAAATCGCTTGAAAAGTTTAATTTTCGGGAAACTATGTTCAAAAAGCAGATAATATTTATCTATGCACAGTTTTTCCAGTTTAACAAATGCAACTTGACTTTCCCTTAACGATTGCGGGACCCACGCACGCGGTTGTGGATTTTGTGGAAAAAAAATCGAAATAGACAAAGACACGTTATTGTTGCCTTTGTGCGTCGGCAGGATTTAACGACTATGAAAGTTGAATTTCCCTATTGTGTAAACAGTGAAATCGGCTATAATAATATAGTTCGCTTTTCAAGACAGCACTTGAAGTGTGGTGATGGCTTGTTTGCGAGCACGAGGTCGGGAAGTTTGATTTACGACAATAAGCCATATAAGCTGGCAAAGGATCTCGTCGCATAACAGAGTTTTGTTTCCGCACCGACTGAGGTGGGAGTGTAAGAAAGGATCAACACACTCAGTCCCAGGTGATTCCACCTTGATTTATTATATCTGAGCATGAACGCTTGAACTGCTTTAAGAGGAGCAAAACCGATCATATTAACCATCAAGTGACCGATACCTTCGTACTCGAATGCTAGAAAGTAGGAAAAATGACACCGGGACGAGACAGGGGAGTGCCATTTTTTAAGGAATATACTTGCATCGATGGCGGTGAAGGTACAAGTGGAACAACGAAAGGAAAAAAAATGTTGTAATATGGAGGTCCTAATATTAAGGGAATTATATGTTAACTTGCACGAACGTACCAACAATTAATCTATGGTAGTGGTATCTTTCTTGAATGAAATATGTACTCGGATCTAGCTAATTTCTTTCATGTCGTACCATAGTAGATTAAGTATTGGAATTGAAGATCATTTGAGCAGTCATTGATTTTAACGAAAAATGTCAATATATATTGCAGTTAACGTAAATTTACGAATCTTCAGCCAAGCTAGTTTATAAAAATGTAATGCGAAATTGATGTATGTTTTGAATTTAAATTTGACTAGCACCAGTTTTAGCACCAGCGATGAAGAGCGCTCGTCGTCGCCCAGGGACTAAGGGGTGAGTTATCTCTTTGGTTTTCTTTGCAAATTGAATATTATTTTTATCTAAAATAATCTTGTTAAAAATTGTTTTGTTTGGTATGAACTAGATTTGCGCCTCATTATTTATGTTTGATCATATGTAATTAAGATAGCTGATAAGGTTTTTTTTTCAAACAAATAATAATCTAGAAGTACAACTATGAATAGATTTATAGTGAATTAAATCATCCAGAGTTTCCTTGAGGGCTTTCTCTCTTTAATGACCTCAACTTCCAGCAGCTAGAGGAATAAATCGTCCAAGGTAAGTAATTAGGTGGACCTAGCGCACATGAAATATGCGATGCGCAAGCGCTGATCCGAGGTAGGGTGCGGCCAGGCAGACACATCTGCGCCTGGTGAGCTCCGCTGAAGTTCGGCTTCTAAGCGGGGGTGACAATGCTGCTCGGGAGATTTGTTTGCTCGTGCAGTAATAGGTTTTCTCTATCTCGTCTATCGCCGGATCGATTACGCGAGTCGCGATTAAAGTTGCAGATGTATTTACTCTCTCGGGTAGGTTTCGGATCGCGGTATTCGGGGGGTCGGTGCGCGCAGGATTTTTGGGGAACATTGTAGAGTAAAGTAGGAGGTATAGTCTCAACTTAGAGAATGATGTTTGTTTGGATTCTTTTTTGTGATATTCTTTTGGAAGAAATTTCGTAATCGGGCAAGTAGATGGCTGAATCTTTATAAATAAGATTCGGGATCTGCCAAAGAAACGTACCCACGACGTTACGCGCTGAACTGAGTTGGCCCGGCAACAGTCATCGAATCTCTAGCCAGGTAGAGGCCGGACCCGAATTCGTCAAAAGGGTTCGTTGCTTCGTCCCGGGGACTTCACGTCCATCAGGTACAAACCTGTTTGCCTTGAAATTTCGAAGCGATACCGTTCGCAAACAAATACATACATTACATATTGAAAGCCACATTGTAAATTTCATAAAGCCTTGTATGGATTAAAACAGGCTGCAAGGTCTATTCAGAGGAACCTGTTCTGTAATCGATAATCCACGAGGACTTAACTTAAGCTTGTTTATTAATTTGTATACCGCCGTAATAAATTATCTTACTAGAATATAAATTTTCTTAACTTTTTATAAAAATATATCAGGCTAAGGTGCAGTTTATGTTTGAGGAAGAAATGGGTTACAATAAATTTATTTATACACGAATTTTAAAAATTGAAATTTTTTCATAAAGGTGGATTTGATAGTAAAATTATGTATTTTGTTAATTTGATTTCAGCTCTAAAATATGCACACATCGAAACATTCGAACAATCTTTAATTGGAGGTTTTAAAATTTAGTTGTTGATCGGTGTATATATGTATATCTTAGATCAGGGAAATGTATCGAAAAATATATATTTAGTACTTTATGTAGATAATCTTGAAGTTGCTACTGCAAATTTAGAAACAATGAATCGCTTCAAAAATTATTTAATGCTGAAATGTAGTATGACTGATTTGAATGAAATTAAATTCTTTTTGGAAATAAAAACTCTAAGAAATGAAAATATAATAACATTAGATCAAAGTAAATATATAAAGACAGTTTTAAGTACGTTTCATATGTTAAACTGTAAATCTGTTAGTGCTCCACTCGAAAGTAAATTAGATTTTATAGCACTATATTCTGATGAAAAATATCAACAATCTTTTGAGTGGCTTTGTAGACTCAGAATGATGTGGTTTTGATACAAACAATAGAAGAAGTACAACTGGTTATTTGTTGAAATTATTTGAATGTTGTACGATCACATGGAATATAAAACGACAAACCTCTGTGGCAGCTTCATCCACTGAAGCTGAATATATGTAATCAATTATTTTGGATTTTAAACCTCCGTGTCTAGTCGACAACACCGCCCACTAGTGTACTTTTGGTTCGCAACTTTGCTAACACTATTTTTGCACATTAAGTGGCTGACTCTTTTTGAGGCTGTTAGAGAGGCAATGTGGTTGAGATCTTTAGTTTATATTATAAATATTAAATTTTTAAAATCCATAATAATATATGAGGACAACAATGAATGTATCAATATTGAAAAAAATCCTACCAGTCATAAAATATCAAAACACATTGACATAAAATATCATTTCTCGCGAGAGCAAATAGAAAATAAATTGATTAAGTTAAAAAATATTCCAATAATCAGTTGGCTGATATGTTAACGAAACTTATACCGACAGTAAAGTTTCTGGAACTAAGAAAAAGATTGGGTCTGGAGTAGTATTTAATTTGTTTTGTAATGTAAAGTTAAGCAAATTTTATTTTTATAACTTAATGATAAGTAAGATGGTCGGATTAGGTTTTCTTGGTTTTCCTTATCACTAGCAACGAATGTTGGACCAATTGTGTATTTCCCAGTAGAACACGAAGAAGGTATGACACTTGTTTGGTAATGTTTTGTTTAAATTTATAAATTTTATATTGTTTTATTTCTTACTATTAGATAGGTATTATTCAACAGATTAATTTTTGAGGCGGCGTGCGCGTATATTCTTAATGTTTACAAAAATATTTCTATTGAAAGTATGATAAGTGGCCAAAGGATGTTGTCCAGAAAGGTACAAACTCAAAAAGTAATAAAATTTGTCTGGGAAATCTCTTTCTTAAGAGAGTAATAAAATATGAGTCTTTTAAGGATAAAGGACTCCTTGAAATCCTTTCAACGTCTGCAGGCCACATGTATATACTCTATTATATTATTAGTATAGTTAGGATAAGTTCTAGTAAATAGTTTCTTGTAAGTCTACTGTAGATTTTCTTACAGTGAGGATCGTGTCTACCTTTAAAGGGTTCATGTCGATGAAATAAAATACTTAATTCATATTGAAGATTTTATGTTTAAATAAATATTTAGTAACCTTTACCATGAATGTAGAATCGATTCGCGCGGAGAAAAAATGACCTGAAGTGGTATAAAAATAAGATACAGCAAGATTTTAGGATGTTGGTATAAGAAGTGCCAGGATGTATTGTGGCTGTAGGTGTTGCGTGGAATATTTTAACGTGTGAATAACGTTAGGAGACTAGAGCTGACAGAGTTTTCAACATTTTCGTAATATGAGAGCCGAGTTCGAGCCATAAGTTGCTGTCCATATGAAAGGACTTACTTGCACTTGTTTACAAATTATTTTTTAATATTATCTTCTAATTTTTGATGAATTGTTGGTTTAGTTAATTATTCTTTAGGAATTATTGTTATAGTTTGAATTAATTATGTAAACTTTTCTACTTATTTTTATGCACTTTATCATTATTGTATTGTAATTGGTTTTGTTGGTTTTTCTTTTCTTTTCACTCGTTTCTCCATTGTAATTCTTGTATATTTTTTTTATGGTTTTGATATCTAACAAGGAGGATTCACGTGAATGTAATTAGTTTTTAGATAGATCAACAATATGCAGCTTCAAATATATTTTTTCCAGATATCAGTTCACTGTTCGCTCATTTAGACATGTAAATTATACTAAAAACCCATGTTTAACGGTTTCATAATTAAAAACTGTTGTACTCGAAGCAAAATCATAGTTGACAGTAGCATCATCCTTTGTTCCTAGAATCAACCCTGCGTCTTTTTTATGTCTCATAGCCACTTTGGAAAAAAAAATCAATAAATCAGGGTGACGCCCTTCGTATTTAACCTTGCGGGATAGTCTCAAAATCTTGATTAGAAGGATTTTGTAATCGGACGTTTAGATGGCTTCAGATATGAGATTCGGGGCCTCAGCTGGAGAAAGCACCGACGATAGTGCGCGCCAAATAAGCTGGCCTGCCAGCGGCCATTGCATCTCTAGCTTGGTAGAGGGCAAACCCAATTAGTTTCATGACTGGAAAGGTTCGTTGCCTCGTTTTCTGGAATAAACGTCCATGAGGTTGGCTTGAACTTTCGTCGCGATTCGTTCGCACACATACATATTTTATTACACAATAAATATTGATCAAGTGGGATTCTGCGATGAAATAATCGAGTTGAGTAAGATTGGGTTTAAAACACATGTTGGATGTTGATATAAGAAGTGCCAAGATACATTATGGCCGTAGATTTCGCGCGGGAGCTAGGAATATTTTTAACGTGTGATTAACTTTAGGATACCAGAACTGACCGAGATTTCAATATTTTCATAATATGAGAGCCGAGCCATAAGTTTTCATATGCATGCGCTTACTTTGACTTGTTTGTAAACATAAGAGTGCGTCTGCTCGTGCAGACTAGCTATAAGAAAAATGAGATGATTGATTTTATTACTAAATAGAATCCGTTATATTCAGATGATAATTCATTTTGTTATTTAGTTTCTACTATAAGGCGAGTAATCTCATTGTCCGGTAAGTAAAACAATAGATCAAATTAATTAATTGTTGTCCCTTATTAGATGTAAGTGAAGAAAAACATGCCGCGAACACCAATTAGTGGTGATTGTCCTGGGTGATCACACTGCGAGAAATTTTTAAGTTGCTGACCTTGTGCACTTGAATTAAATGTTTCTGAATTATTACTTAAAAATAACTTTACATGAGATTGTTCATTGATGCCATCAAAGCTTTGCCAATAAATATATACGTAGCTCTTCATTTAGCGAGTAGGATGAGAAATCAGAATGCGAAAATATTTCCATTTATTATTTTTATTCAGTATTTCTGTTACATGTAATTGCGACTTAATTTGATTACCACTGTTTTGTTATAAGGTTATGACTTTTAATACCTTCCTTTACGACCATCAACACGATCGCGACTACGAGAACGACGTCGTTCGTTAGAACGATTTCTTCCGCGCCCCTTTGGTGAACGTGATTTTGGTGAACGTGACCTGGAACGACCGCGACGTCGTGAATATAAGTACCTTAAAAGAAAAAAAAATTGCAAATATTTAGAATGGAAACAACGGAAAAAATTACAAAAGAATATGAAACTGATTAAGCAAATTATGTTACGCATTAAACATAAAAAAATACTTCAATACAATTTACGGCCCATTAATTTTGGTTTCTTTAATCAAATAAGAAATTCTTCTCAGATAGCGTAAGATACAGTGAGCGAAATTCTTATAAAACCACACGACTTTTTGAATCTTTTCTACATTTGAACCGTTTTGAACCTAATAAAATTTACTAAACGGTATTTAGATTTTTTTATTTTGGATCTACGACCGTTCTAGATGATGCGAGTCGTATAAATTTTCTTTGTTCTCTTTCCGAGATCTAGGAATTTCTTTTCAACCGAGATTCAAGTTTCTTCCTGAAAAAAATTTGACTTTTTAAATAAACCCGCCTGCATATTTCCCGATCCAAAAAGCCATGCTCCTTGTAGGCAATAATTTTTCCCCGTTTTAGGTCGTAAGGATTTCTTCTTGCCTAATAATCCGTGACGCTTCCTAATTTATTTTCCTACTTTACTGTTCTCCGGGCATCCGCAAACACACACAAACACGCTAGCAAGTTTTTTATCAACCAAGGAAAATCAAATTTCTCTATTTACAACCCCAATTTTTTCATCTTGTTCGATCAAAGCAAAATATATATGATTACCTGCCATTTAATGCATGCAGGTAGTAATTACAAAATAATGCACTGCCATCAAGGCATTCATGAGATCAATTCAGGTGACGGGATACTTTTAAACGAAGAAAAATGGTTCGGTTTCAATTCAATTTTGAATAATGTATTAATCTTTTACGTCATTTTGATTAGGGATGCCTCGATACGCCTTTTTGACGATACGATACCGATACTCTTATAGAAATATCGGCGATACCGATACCGAATGCTTTGGCTCATTTATTGAATTCAATTTAGGTAAAATAAAAAAAACACAAGTCAGGTTAAGTTTTTTAATCAATATAAAAATATAGAAAGGTTGAGATTAGTTAATAGTTTTAATAATCGCAATTAACATTGATAAAATTTTTGTTTACAAAACAAAACAAAATATTCTTGAGTTTTGCGGAGAAAGGCGATTTCGCAAGTCCGTTTGAATGAGACATGCGGTGGATGCGACAGAACTTATTAGGAAACTAAAGTACTTTTGCGTTATTTTATCAAGTTTGGTTATAAGACGTCATTGTGCCAGAAAACTAATGGATCGGCATCTGTCAATATATTAGGAGACCTTAGGTATCTCTCGACTTCTTCGTTGAGAAGACGCTCATCTTCCTTCACAAACGTTCCAAAGCCCACCACTCGTAGGCATCTCAGAACTTACAGTTACAGTACTAGATGTAGGTGTGACACTGTCTGACGTAGTTTCGGAATGCAGTGCTACATTAAGATCAAGCTTTTTTGCCGTAGTAATAGTAGACTAATTGAAATACTCGTACTTTGTAACGAGGATCAAGCATGTGGCTAAGCAATATGTTTCTTCATTTTCCAAACCATAAAATTTTTCATTAAGAGCCACTACCAAATCAGCCGCTATTTTTATGAACTAGGATGAATTCTCCCTTTCTGTCGACGAACTTCTTATGTTTTCCAATAATTTATGTTTTGAAGTTTACGTGACTACTATTTAGATTTACTTTATTTGACTCAAACAACTAGTTATAAATGATATACAAACGCAAACTAATTACTATATGTAATTCTCAATTTTATTTGCATGGAAACCTAGCGAAACAAGAGACTGAATAAAGCACGAGGATTCTCCGAGCTTAGTTAGTTCGAGACTCGTTTGCAACGCAATAGACGGACAACATGGCCGTTTGCATTACATCATTTTTGAAAAATATCGTTGAATCGTCCATTAAAATAAAACCGATATATCGGTAAACCCGAAGTATCGCCGACATATCGGTAGCATTCCTAACTTTGATGCTTAAACAATAATATTCATACACGGTCTCTGTTCTTTTTTCGACGGCATTTTTGTTGCAATACAAATAGAACTTGTTCTTAATTTGTCTTATCATTGTTTTAAAATTTGTGTAGATGATGAGAATATTCTTTAAAAAAACAACATACATACTTTTTATTATAATAGCAAAATGTTCGATGTTTTGTTGTTTTAACTACTGAGAAAACACTGGAATGAATTGTACGAGGGCGGTTAAAATATGATCGAGACAAATATTCTTACACGTTTGTTTACTATCGAAATTTTTTTTACAAAAATTCAGTTTTTCTACGTAATTCCCCTCACTAGTTACGCATTTTGTCCACCTTTTCGAAAGTTTTTTGATGCCCGTATCGAGGATTGACTTGGGCAACCCGGACAGCCATGTGCGCACGAACTCCTCTACCTCCACGTCGGTGTTGAATCTTTGACCTCCGAGGGTTTCTTTCAGTGGTCCAAACATATGGTAGTCACAGGGTGATAAATCCGGACTGTAGGGGGGGGGGGGTGTTCTAGTACCTTCCACCCTAATTCCGATATTGTATCGAGCGTGAGACGCACGGTATGAGGACGCGCGTTATCCTGGAGAAGAATCGCACTTCGTGCTAGAATGCTCCTCCGTTTCGAGCGATAAGCGGGTTTCACGTGTGTTTTCAGAAGGTTAGAGTAGTATGCAGCATTGATGGAACGTTGGGTGCGCAGGAAATCGACGTACAGCAAGCCCCGCCGGTCCCAGAACACAGTACACATAACCTTACCCGCGGACCTTTTGTCTTCGCTTTGACTGGTACCCCTTCCTCCTCCCCTCCACTATTTAGACGACATCTTGCTTTCGGGAGTGAAATAGTGTACCCATGTCTCGTCTGTAGTGAAGATTCGCGTTAAAAACCATCCCCCTCCGCCTCGTATCGCGTCAGCAAGCGGCGACAAACTTTTCAACCCATCGCGCCGTTATTTTGCGATAATTAAGGTGTTCGTGGATGATATACTCTACACTACTAATACCCAGTTCAGCCGAAATCTCTCGAACATTCATCCTACGGTCCTCCAAAATGAGTTGTTCTACGCGGCGAATGTTGTCTGGTGTGATGCTGGTTCGCGGTCGACGATCATGCGGCTGATTCTCGACGGTTTGGCGGGCATCGTTGAATGCTTTGGCTCATTTAAACACGGCAGCCCTACTCAGGCACTTACTACCGAACTGATTTCACAAGCGCAGAAAAAATTCCGTGTTTTTAACGCCTTTCCACACGAAAAAACGAATGACAATACGTTGCGCAACGGCGGTCGGCACTTGACTTTCACTCATAGTCGTAGCACGCGCGTGAAACATGCGTTACCGACGAAAACTATGCCACGCTCTCGGTAAGGGACACAGATATGACATACTCAAGCCACGACTTTCAAAACATACATGCGCGCCATCTACAGCGTTTGTCTCGATCATATTTGAACCGCCCTCGTATGAATTGAATGAAGTATTTGAACATTCATTACTTTGCACTGAATTACTACTAAGTATAACTAATTCAACTGAACTTATAAACTCTAACTGCTGAACATGAACTATTTAATGATACACAATTAACAGCTGAATGAACGAATAACAGCAGACAATTAACTTTGATGCAGATGATCGAAGGTTATATTATCATAAAACTATTGGGAAGACACTCGGGGGAAACAATGTTGATGTAAACCTGATAAGATTCATCGTACAACTGCTAATCAGCAGAAACATCAACGTCACCATGGTTTATTGCTTTTGGCAAGTTGGCTATGAGACACGAAGAGGACGCAGGATTGATTCTAGAAACAAGGGAAGATCCTACCATTAGCTATGATATTGCTCGATTACAACCGTTTTTTACTATCTAACCGTTCAACAATGAGTTTTCAGTATAATTTACATATCTAAATGAACGAAGAATTTGCGGATTTCTAAAAATAAATGTGTTTGTGGTTGAACATTGCTGATTTACCTTAAACTAATTACTTCCACAATTATTCAAAAAAACAATACCCCGGCCGGGGATCGAACACACGACCCCTAGATCGCCAGATGGTAGCGCTGCTACCTACACTGCACCGCTTCTGTCAGATGCAAAAACTTACGAATTGATAAGCGACGCTAAAAACTTTAGAGGTGTTTTTCTCAAAAAGGGGGGTGTTGCGGTCTAGTATTTTAAGGATCGAATATCCTTGACGTCTTCTACTTGTGTGCCAAATTTCATCCAAATTTGAGACTACAAAGTCGGAGCCTCTCCTAGTAAGTTCAAAACGCACTAGGCAACTCTGATTTGCAGACATGCTGAAAGATTGGGTGTTCCTTTTAACAATTTCTGCCGAAGCTGCAGATCGGAAGAGGAGGTAACGATCCAACATTTTCTGCGAATGCCCAGCACTATCCAGGAAACGCATGCAAAATCTAAGCTAGCCCTTCCTGGATAGCCTCACGGAAGTAGTTAATTTACGAAAATCTAAACGGTTCTCGACATCTCGTAGCTAGGTTCTAGTGCCGTCTAAATCTTTTGTGGTATCACAATAGGCCAATTGTTGCCTACCTGAGCCTTCTTTTCATAAAGAGAGCTGCCACTAAAACATATATATATATATACATATATATATATATATATATATATATATATATATACATATATATATATATATATATATATACATATATATATATATATATACATATATATATATATATATATATATATATATACATATATATATATATATATACATATATATATATATATATATATATATATGTATACATACATATATATACATACATATATACACATATATATATATATATATATATATATATATCTACATACATATATATACATATATATATACATAGATATATATATTCATATTTATACACAGTGGGACCGCGTTTATCCGGCAGGCACCGGCCAGTCAGAGCGCCGGATGAGCAAAACGCCGGTTAATCGAGCAAAGCAAAAATTTCATGTAACATAAGTCTTACACAAGTTAACTTCGGTTTATAAATGTTATTGTTTATTCAAACTAAAAAAACAATTCATTCCTTTGAAAAATAGCTGGTTAATTATGTTTCAATTGAAACCACGTTTCGTTTGCGTTTTTGACCGGAGCTAGAAGGTGATGATGACATTCTCAGTACAAAAAAAGAAATCAATCTGACGATAAAAATGTGCAAACACTTGTTTCGAGCGCATACAATTGAAATCAACAAATTAGAAATCATGCTGTATTCAAATGTAATGCTCTCTAAACAAATTGATACGTGTTTTGTTATGCACAAAAAAATTAAAAAAAATTGAAATCAATTGCTCCGGATAATTGAGACGCCGCTTGACTGAGTGCTGGATAAACAATATATATATATATATATATATATATATATATATATATATATATATATATATATATATATATGTCAATATATGTATATACAGTGCAACCTTAATATAACGAACCTCAATTTAACGACTGACTCGATTTAACAAATTTTTCGTAATCCCCTTGAATTGTCCATAAGAGTCAATGTAAATAAATCCTTTACATTACGAAATTTTTTAACGAACAACCTCTTTATAACGAATTCTCAACTATCAAGAAAAAGTGTAAATACCTCTAATTAACGAATTTTGTCAACTCAAAGCCTCTATATAACGTTCCAACCAATATAACTCTTAATCCCATAGTATGTGATTCAGTCGCGACAGGTTTCGACACGTTTTTTTCGTAAAACAATTGAAGTCGTTTGATGGAAAGTAATGTAAACAGTGCTGCGTGTCACTATTGTTGAAGATTCTAATTGCAATGGCTCAGAAACGTAAAAGGTGTTCCTTATCAGTTGCAGAAAAGCGAAACATCATTAATTATGTTGACAAAAATCCTACGACGAAAAAATTAAACATAGCTAATAAGTTCGGGATTCCCGCAAGTACATTGGCTAATGGCTACAGTTTTAAAATTTAAACATAAGGGTTCCGAAGGAAGTGGTTTGCCTGTAAACAGTAGAAGATTAAAATCATGCGAGTACAAAGACGTAGAGGAATGTGTGTTGAAGTGGTTAAAACAATGCCGAGACAAAAAGGTCGCTATCGGAGGCCCTATCCTTCAGGAACAGGCTCAGCAGTTTGCAGTAGAACTGGGACATGGAGAGTTCCGTGCTAGCAACAGGTGGCTTCAAACTTTCAAAAAAACAAACGAGATTGTTTTTCAAAAAATTTGTGGTGAAAGTGGTAATGTTGATGAAAAAGTATGTGATGAGTGGAAACACGAACTGGCAGAGCTGACCGCCGGATACGATCCCGAAAACATCTTCAACGCCGACGAAACTGGACTTTTCTATCAATGCTTACCTGACAAAACGTTATCATTCAAAGGCGATAAATGTAATGGTGGAAAAACAGCAAACTTCGCTTAACAGTACTGCTGGGAACAAATTGTACAGGAACCTACAAACTGAAGCCACTCATCATCGGAAAATATAAAAACCGCGATGTTTTAAAAATGTCAATAATCTGCCAACAGATTACACGTCAAACCTTGAGGCTTGGATGACCAGTGTTGCTTTTAGCAATTGGCTTAAGGGGGGAAGTACCTTTAGACACTTCAAAAAATCGATTTTTTTAAAATTGTTTTGATCGATAGATATATCGCCTAAGAATATCATGTCAAATATTCAAAAGCTAATTCTCAAAATTGTGGAAGAGATGCACCCCGGAAGTGTCTGGCGCCGAGCTTTTTTCTCTTGACCACAAACTTTAAACGACCTTTTCTCGAAACCACGTTTTTTTAAAATTGCGTAAGTGATAATGAAAAAACTAGTGAATCGATTTTCATCATCTAGCATTCATTTTAAAGAGCATAAAAAACAGTTCTATATAGACTAAAGATTAAAAAAACAAGTTATTTTGGGACTATGTTTGACTGGAAGTACAACGAAATTTTTCGTCAAAATCGAAATTTTTTTATTTGAGCCTGTTTTGAAGGGTTAATTTTTGAATTTCGCAAATATTTTAGTTTATCTACTAAAAAAACCCTGTCGAGTAAGAAAATGTTTGGCTTGTTGATTTCAGATGAAAATTGCAGCCAGCATCGCTTACGCAATTTACGACGTCAGCAACGACATGGCTTTCAAGATCCTTGAAAATTTACTTAATTTTTAACTTTCACTTTTGTAGAATATGTTTTTTTTCAACCTCAAACATGGCCTAAAATAAATATTATACTGATTTAATAAGAACTGTCTTCATTTCCCCACAAATCAGTTGCAAAAAAGACCTTTTTTCGGCCTCTAAAGGTACTTCCCCCCTTAAAAATCTGGATAAAGAGATGAAGAAAAAAAACAAGAAAATTCTTTTGTTCATCGATAATTGTACTGCACACGGAGAAACTCCTTACTTGAAAAATATAAAAATGAAGTATTTGCCTCCAAACACCACTTCGGAACTACAACCACTGGACCAAGGCATCATTCAAAGCTTCAAAATGCATTACAGAAAAGAAGTTGTCAGACGATTTCTTGCTGATGTTGAACGCGAAACGCCAACTACAACTGATATTTTACAAGCCATGTGGATGATCACCAAAGCGTGGAATGTAGTCACTGAAAGGACCATTGCAAACTGCTTCAAGAAGAGTGGGTTTAAAGTAACATACGAGGATGAGGAAGACGACTTACCACTCGCAGAACTTGCTAGGACCTGCCAAAGAATTCAAGAAGAATTGCACTTTCAAGTGACTGAGTTCGAAGACTTCGTTACTTTTGATAATGATGTAGCCGTCTGTGGAGAACTAACTGATGCTGACATTGTCACATCTGTGTTGCCGGTTACTAATGTAGAAGCGGATGAAGGCGAGAAAGAAGAGGGTGAAATTGAACCTGACTACAATAAAAGATGCTCATAATGCTTTAAATATAATAAAATCTGTGTTTCTCAAAAAAGGAGGTTTGAGCGACGATGTAGTCAAATTCATCACGACATTGGATTGCGTTTTGGATTTGATAACTCTTATCGGTGGTAAACAGACAACAATTTATGTCTTTTTTTCTAATCAAGATGAAAAAAATGAAGATTAAGCTACCATAACCACATTGTTGATTTTTTATTTTTTATTCGAGAGTTTTGTTGTGAGAATCTTTGAAATTGATATTAAATTACCTACATAATGTATGAACCCACCTTGATATGTACCTACTTTTATGGATTTTACTGCGTTTAATTTTGATTATTAATCTAAGGGAAAAATATGTTACATACAACAAATTTTAGACTAACCGTACCTCAATATAACAAACCTCAGTTTAAAGAATTACTTGATATAACGAATATTTACGAGTTCCCGTCGGATTTGTTATATCGAGGTTGCACTATATATACGAGGGGTGATCAAAAAGTAGTGAGAAACTTTTCCAGTCCGCATAAAAATCCAACAAAAATTTTTTTCGCTTGCTTATAGACTCACTAAAAAATCATATAAATAGACTAGGATTCACGGGAGGGACATTCAGTTGAATACGAACCGGCGAAGAGATAACATCAAAATGGAGAAAAACGAAATTAGAGCCGTCATTAAGTACCTTTGTTTGAAAAAAATGTCTACCAAAGACATACACAGCGGCTTAGAGGAAACATTGGGGAACTCTGCTCCTCCGTATTCCACAGTTCCACGCTGGGCCAAGGAGTTTAAGCTGGGAAGAACATCCACTGAAGATGAACACCGCGAAGGACGCCCATCTACGTCCCACACTGAAGATAACGTGAAAAAGGTCGAAGATGTTGTGTTGGCAGATCGAAGAGTGACCGTCAGACATGTAGCTGAGGTCACGGGGATCTCATACGGTAGCGTTCGAACAATCCTTGTGGACGAATTGCAGATGAAAAAGGTCTATGCGCGTTGGGTGCCGCGAATGTTAACCGACGAGCACAAGAAAAAACGAGTCGATATTTCAAGGGTGAATCTTTAAAATTTCCAAGGAGATCGGGAAAAAATTCTGTCACGTTTCGTGACCATGGACGAGACCTGGATCCACCATTTTGATCCTGAAACCAAACAACAATCGATGACTTGGAAGCGAGCCTCCTCACCAACACCGAAGAAGTTCAAAGTGTCAAGTTCGGGGAAAGGTTATGGAGTCCGTTTTTTGGGACGCCGAAGGAATAATTATGGTGGAATATTTGGAAAAGGGAGCCACTATTTCGGGCTCCTACTACGCGGACCAAATACGAAGATTGCGGGAAGTTATTAAGGCAAAAAGACGCGGCAAACTACGAGCTGGAGTGCTGTTTCACCAAGACAACGTTCCGGCTCACAAAGCCGCAGTTGCGATGGCTGCCATTCAAGAAACGGGATTCGAACTGCTGGAACACCCACCCTATTCGCCTTTCTTTGTCTCAAGCAACACCTCCGAGGCAAGAAATTTGAAGACAATAGTGAAGTGATGGCCGCTGTTGAGACGTTTTGGGAGGGTCAAGACAAAAAATTTTGTCAGGGAATCCTAGGTTTAGAAAAAAGATGGACTAAATTTAAATTTTGTTAGGAGACTATGTAGAAAAATAAATTATTTTTGTAATTGTCATCTCCGTTTTTTATTGTGATTCTTATTACTTTTTGATCACCCCTCGTATATATATATTTATATATATACAAGGTGTCCAGAAATTGCCGCACAGGCTCCTCACCACGTGATTTTTTGGACAATTTTAAGCAGAAAATATGATGAAATTTTTTTTCGATTTCTTAACCTTTTAGCTGCCACAGGCGTTTTAAAATTTTGAAAAAAATGCCGTTTTTTAATTAGTAAAATCGCAATATCTTCACAGTTATGAAAGATACAACACTCAAACAAACAATAAACGCAGAAAATAGTTTTTTGCAACTATTTAAAGCTATTTTGTGAATATGAAGTGAGCATATTGGGAGCGACAGTTCTCGAAAGTCAAAGAAATGTTTTTTTCCATACGAAAATTTTGCATTTTTCCTTATTTTCCTTCAACTTTCACGATCATAATGCAAAATCTTTTTTCAAAAATTAAATCTCTGTTGTGTTATTGTTAAAAAGTTAGAACATCATTTTACTCTAATTTATCAAACTTTCATTGCAAAAGGACTATAAATGCAAACAGTTTTTACCAAAAATTCGCGTCTAAAATAAAATTTGCATAAACCTTTATTTTGATGTTCTAATGACTGACAAACAAGTCTCATATCATATCGTGTCTGCGTCATAAGTTATTCGAGGTCAAAGGTCGGTTAAATCGTTTTTTTTTGCAATTATTTCGTTTTCTATGCGAAATACCGCGTTCGAGGTTATTATAAATTTTGTAGGTCATACAATTATCTACAATTTTCATCTCAATCATTTTTTTATAGCTTCAACCATTCTCGAGATATAGCGCGGAGAGTGGGGAGGGCGCATCGATAAAACGGACAGATAAATTTAACTCAGGAACGTGGAATGATATGGTAATCGAGCAGAGTTTGATGAAGTCTATGAAGGCTGAAGGAGGCGTATCACGGGGTCGAAGTACACAAGATAGCGGTTTGTCTAAGTGGGTATACAGCATGTATGCTACGTCTACTATTTGTGAGAGAGATAGCATGGATTGTTTAAGTTCCCTAAAATTGGAGGTTTTACCTTGGCCTGACAATTCACCTGATTTCAATCTCATTGAGAATTGCTAGGCTTATTTAAAATCAAAGGTGTATAGCCGGAGAAACAACACAATCGCAGCAATGAAGAAAAATATCGAAGTGTAAAAAAATGACGATGGAATGCGGCAAATGATAAACAAATGTGTAGAAAGCATTCCTAATAGAATACAAGCAGCAATACAGGCCAAAGGAGGAAGCACAAAATATTAAAATTCAATCAAAATTTATTTTTTATTATTAAAGCAACCATGTACCAATCAATATATGTTATTGCAAAATAAAAACAATTGAATTTCTTCTGCTTTCGCTCACTTGAGATTTTTCGATTTTAAACCGTGCAGCAAGTGCACGTACACTACTTTTTTGCCGCGCACTGACATTAATTAATTCGACTTTGCCCTTTAACGCTAAATGTACACGAGAAGATTTCATTTTCAACCAACTACTGAAATGAAAGTAAAAACGAAACTTCGAATCCCCTACTTCTTAACACGTGAATCTCAAAACTATTAAATAAAAAATTAATATTGAGAAAAATGCAACAAGAAAAAAGTGAACACGACGGTCATTAGAAGTTCTGAGAAACTGAGCCGTGTTTGCTTTCTACTGTCCGTTACAGAGAGATCAATTCAATAAATAAATACTGATGTTTATATCTGTCCGCGCCCGTTGCAGAGAGTGTACGCTAGAAAGAAGTTAAAATTTCAATAAAATCATAAGTAAACATTCGGGGAATGAAAAAATGTCTGTAAAAGGGAGAAGTCCGTTAGACAGAAGTGTCCGTTAGGAGAAGTTTCACTGTACTAGAAAATTGCAGTTGTAATTTTGATTCGAAGGATCTAAAATATATCATGAGTTTATGCAATATTATATTAATTAATGCGTCACCATAAGGTCCGTATTATCACGAAATTGTAAAAAGAAAACACATTAATAATCTACGCTACAAATTTAAAAGAAAACAGTTTCTTGACTGTATAATAATTTTATTGGAATAATATATATATACGTATTTCGAAGTTAACTTAACTTCTTCTTCAGTACAAATTACGAACAAATTTTAATGATTTACAAGTTTATATAACGACTAACTTTAAATAGAATACTAGTAGACAGGAAATTATTTTACGTGCCTAAAAAGGATACTATTACAATTACCTGTATCGCTGTTTATTCTTAGTTCAGAGGGTATTTTATTAATTTCTAAGCTTTCTATAGCGTCTAATTTTTGAAATTTGGGGACTAGTTTTATTATATCTAATTCTTTAAAGTTAATTATATATTTTTCTATTCTTATGTGCTCTGCTACTGACGATTTGAAGTTATGGTATTTGAGGCTACACAATTAAACACAAGTAAACACTCAGCCCTTTTTTACGCTTCGAGTTGAGGTGTATCATTTGTAATTACCGTGCTTGTAACTCTCTTAACAGGCTTTTCTCAAAACCATTATTTGCGAAATGGTGGACATGATAACGAAAACAATACTATTTTGATTGCGCTAAAATTTCTGAAGCTTACTCAATGAACGTAGTTATCGCATGAGCCACAGTTTATGTCAAACTTTTTTGGTTCGGGCGATAGCGACAAGTCTGCTTTGAAAAAATAAATTTTCTTTTTCTGATTTTTGGAAGGAACAGAATCTTGTCCATAATGGAGCAACATTTCCCTGTAGGCTTAACTTTAAGGCATCGTAATTACAGCATTAATAAACGTTTTCATTAAAATCAAACCGATTTTTCCTAATTTATATCTTGTACAATTAATTACCTGCAAAAATTGAGATTAAAAATGTTGGGCGGTTTTTTCAACAATAATTTGGAACATCGATCTACATCGGTCGCTTGACTAGAAATATCGCAAGGACCGTACTGGGAAGGCAGTACGACAACCGAGTAAGGAGAGTGGGAGTGAGGAGATTGTGGAAGCATCAGTAAACCCGACCGTGGACTTCTCTGAGTCAGATTTTCTCTCCGATGACGGAAGAAGTACCACCTCCACTGCGGAGTTGGCTGGGGACCTCCTTAAATCCCTCGACCTGATCGAGGAGAAGATGTCCTTATCAAACGAGGAGGCGGACAAAACTCTGTGTCGTGATGCTGAGGTTTCTACAGATAAACCTCCAGCACTCTAAGGCGGCATCCGCTGCACTGTTCCTCCACCTGTCCCAAAAAGGAGAGGAGCTAACACTGGCCCAGGAACCTTAGGTTGTATGAAATCGGGTTTGCGGGCTGTTGCGTGCCCCGCATTCCTTCACCTCCCTCCCAGCCAATCATCCTCCATGTGCCCCGCCACTTCGGACGCAACATGGACGATGACCGCCGAGAGGAGGCCCCCGTGCGGAGCACCCACCAACAGTGGTCGCATAGTGGCGACCATAGATAAAATGTTTTGTAAACCGGCTAGCTCACCGGGTCGTGGGCTAATAAAATTCACATAAAAAAAAAAGAGAGACGCTAGAACCGAACAAAACCCAATCACGCACATGCTGAGGAGGAGAGAACCATGAATACAAACTCACTTCATATTATTTCACTTGTTTATATATTAAGTTCATTAGTAAATTCTAAGTTTAACAACGAAATAACTTTGAATACACTTTTATCAACAAAATAATTTTTGACACAATATTTTCACATTATCTTCAACGATATAAGGTTTATATATTTTTTTTTGATAGGTCGTTGCGTACTTATTCAATGGACTGTGTTTTAGTTTCTTCCACTTTACCGAACCTCGCGAGGATATCTTGCTTGGTTTCTTCTAATATGTTCTTTTCCGCCTTCGTTTGATCCCGTTGTTGTTTTTGTTCTTCGATTTCTTCATCGATCAATTTCGATGCACGCTTCAATTCAAGTATGCAATCGTCAAACGAGTTCTGCATCAAAAATCCAATACCGATTTCGTAGTGAATTGCAGCCACTATACGCTGATTATCGTCCGCTAATTTCATGTGAACTTCCAGTGACTTTCCGAAATCAGCTATCGCGGCATCGAAAATGCCGGTTTTCAAACGATATCCCGGCCAACTCACCATATGCTTCTCCCCATTTGCTTGCGGCTGGTTTTCAAATTGTCGGATTTCTCAGCCATTCTGTTATTTTATCCGGTAAAACAATATAAACTATCTCGCACAAGCAAACTCGACAAGCTCACCAAAAACCTGACTTGACCGTCCTCGGTCAGCACCACTTTTCAACTCCCTTCTTCAACTCACCTACCCACACTTTCACCGCGATCACACGTCGAAGCATTTTTGCTTCACTTATTACCATATATGGTAATATGCCAAAATGTTTTCGGCCAATCAGAGGGCGACAGCACGCAAAGAGAACCGATTCGCGCTCGATCACTTGAACTCACCTCTCAAGAGAGCTAGCGCGTGTGGTGGATTACTAAATTGGGATTTAGTACTGCCAAAGCTGATTATTTGGACGTGTACTGAGGGAAATTTGAATATATTCCAAATTTGGAAGAAATGAAAAAGTGAACTACAATAATGAGAATTGATCCGCAACAGAACGTGGGGACGACCCCGCCCTGAGAAGAGTCTCTCCACAATAAAGCCGGGCTATGTATGAACTCTAGGTAATGAAAGATCTCATGTTTGGTATGAGGCTAGGCAGATGTAATCAAAACGTCTAAGCGTCGAAATCATCATGCTCACTCAAACGAACCAGGAGGGTTTTAACAAAATGGGAAGTCTTACGTGAAGCTCAGCAGATGTAGTCAAAACGTCTTAACGTCGAAATCATCATACATGTTCACGCAAGCTCCTCGATACGGTATTACGTTAAGGTAACCTTACTCAATCGACAGTTTTACCCGAAATAAGCCTTCAAAACTAACTTAGTAGTCGAAATAGCTCAAAACAGGAACGGAACCTATCGACGGCGGGTTACTGAGTTATCAAACAAAATGAAACACGGGCGTGTTGGAAAGGTGACTAATGAAACTGACTATTACAGATCAGAGATAACGTTACGACAAGATATCTGGGACACTACACGACACTGAAAAACGAAATGGTGGTCCGTCCGAGTTTTACACTGGGGTTGAGCTGTACTAACTACAAAGGATCGACCGTTGCCCTCTGTATTGAAACCCCATAGAGAACCTCAGGTCTAACCTGACAGACTTCAACCCCAGTCTCGGATCGGCCAAAGAAAACTAACTAGAACTTAAAGACGAAGACAAATACATACATTTTGAGTTCAATATGAACCCCCCACCCCTAAGAAAGTTGCTTGGCAACTGAAACGGTTGTATACCGGAGATGAAAAGATGAGGAATATTAGATTCCGATAGGTAAAATGGGTAATATTCGAAAGATAAAGAGCTATGGTTAGAATACAACAACAACAAAAAATATGGTCTCACTTCCTGTGAGCAATTATTAAGGGACCCCAAGGAACGTCACTGCCTTAGTTGTTTATGACTACAAACCCTGTTATTCAAGATATAACTAATATGATAATATACATAACACCAAAATATCTACATTATATACAGACGTCAACGCTCAACGCGGACTAGTTTAGGGACCCCAGAGGTCGTCAATTCTCTAGCATTTTATGACTCCAAACCCAATAAGACAACCTAAAGATATATGAACAGATACTAAATAAGGTACAACCTAACTATATGCGATGCAGATGTATATACTAATACAATACCCGTCCACACTAATGCAACCAATACGTCACACGACGAGGCCATTAGGAAAACTCATTGGACTTCGAAACAAACTTACTAATATACGTGTCCACACTAATGCAACCGATACGTCACACGACGAGGCCATTAGGAAAACTCGTTGGATCACGAAGCAAACTAACTATATACGTCCACACTAATGCAACCGTTACGTCACACGACGAGGCCATTAGGAAAACTCACTGGACTACTAATTTTATAAGGGACCGCGTCCTGTACTAAATACTACCGATATCTACAACCCCACCTAATAATATCTAGACTTATTTTTATACAAAAACGATGACATACTAATATATGTACGATATATATACAGATAGCTATCAACAAAATATACAGATCGAAGTTAACTCTTAATGTCCTGTGCGTGACATACACCAAGAGTTTTACCGGACATATCCCGAACTTCGTAGGCAACCTGTCCCACAGGTCGAACAATGATTCCAGGCACAAACTTCGGGGCGAGTTTGGCGGAAAACCGATCAACAGCCTTACTCAAGACATGATTACGGACATATACAGCTTGACCGGGCTGAAACATTCGGGGCTTACTACGCAAATCGTATCTGCGTTTACCCTTTAAGTAAGATTCTTGAAGTTTAGATTGGACCTTGATTTGAATATCGCGCATTTTGTCGTTGCGCTCCGTGACACTTAGTTGACCATCAGCTAAAGAAGATAATTTACGTAGTAGAGTGTAGTCCGAGCCATGTCTAATAGCCTGAAATCCGAACATTAGGAAGTGCGGTGAACAACCAGTGGATTCATGCACTACGTTCCTAAATGCAGCGCATGTCTCCACCAGGGAACGGTCCCAATTACGATGGTCGTCACCAATATAAGAGCGAATAGCGGATAGAATGGATTGATTGGCACGCTCAGAAGCGTTGGACTGCGGAGAATATCGAGGATTTAGAACTTGGGTGATATTATAGTCTGCCAAAAGTTGCGTGAAAACTTTAGACACAAATTGCACTCCGTTATCGGAATGAATAAATTCAGGAACGCCAAAAGTATGGAAAATATTTTCGGAAAGAAAGTTCACAACGGACTCGGCAGTTGCCTTAGGCATGGCCTTAAGCCATAGAAATTTAGAATAGTGGTCTAGCACCACGAAAAGTTGCGTATTTCCGAACTTAGAACGGGGATAGGGACCCAGAAAGTCAATGAACAGGCGTTGCAGTGGACGCTCAGAAATACGCATTTGTCCGAGAGGAGGACGTAGAGTTTGGTTATTAGACTTTGTCTGTTTGCAGACAGAACATTGACTAATAAATTTACGGACGTCTAGTTTGAGACGAGGCCAATAGAAATACCGACGCAATATTTCGGCGGTTTTATGGACACCACCATGTGCGGATACAGGGGAGCTATGACTGTGAGAGATAAGAAGTTGTTGTACACTATCGGGCACCCATAGTTTAGTTTGAGGGATATTTACTTGGTCATCCGACATAACACCGGTATTAATATAGATTTTCCCGTTTTGTACCCAAATATTAGAAAATTTATCGGGGTTTTTATGTATGAGATCGATACGCTCTAGATATGAATAGTCGCTAAAGGCTGACTCAGGAATTAAAGGATGCAGAGAAGCATGTTCCGGAAGAATTGAAGTTAAAGTTTGGTCAGAGAGAATAGAGATATTGCCAGCTACAATACCTTCATGTACGTGCGACAACGCGTCTGGGACGACGTTTACGGATCCTTTGCAGTGTTGGATTTGAAAGTCAAATCCTTGTAGTTTGAGACTCCAACGAGCCAGTCTGTCGGAAAGGTCAGTTTGTCGCATCAGCCACTTGAGGCTGGCATGATCGGTAATGATAGTAAAAGAAAACCCCTCGATATAAGCACGAAATTTTTTTACACTTTGAACAGCCGCCAGGCATTCGAGTTCCGTGATAGTATAGTTACGTTGGGCCGAATTTAATTTACTGGACATAAAAGCAATAGGATGCTCTTTACCATCCTCGTCCTTTTGAAATAACACGCTACCGATACCGGTAGTACTGGCGTCACACTGTATGAAGAAGGGTTTACTGAAGTCTGGATTAATTAAAACTGGAGCCGAAATTAAGGCTTGTTTTATTTGCGAGAAAGCGTTTTCGGCGGAGTCATTCCACTTAAACGAACGCTTGCTCTGAAGTAAATCGGTTAGAGGCGCCGTGATACTGGCGAAACGAAGGATGAAACGACGATACCAACCAGCCATTCCCATAAAACGCCGTACGTCCTTAGCGGACCTAGGAGTGGGGTAGTCCACAATACTAGAAGTTTTATCCGCATCGGTTTTTAGGATACCGTCACTGACTATATATCCGAGATATTTGATCTCGCGTTGAAGGAATTTACTTTTGTCGACGTTAATAGTAAGGCCGGCGGAAGTGAGAAATTGAGCTACTTTACTTAATAGATCTAAATGTTCCTCAAAGGTGGCACTGGTAATGAGTAGGTCGTCTAGATAGACGAAAATTTTGTCATGATACTCGTGCGGAATGACTTTATGCATGAGGCGACACATAGTTTGTGGGGCGTTGCAAAGACCAAAAGGCATAACAGTGAAATGATAAAGAGGACGACCAGGGACTGTAAAAGCGGTCTTTTCGCGAGACTCCAAAGATAAAGGAATTTGCCAGAAGGCGTCCTTGAGATCTAGACTGGTTATAAATTTAGTAGATTGTAGACGAGATAAGAGACCCTCAATTAGCGGAAGTGGATATGCATCCTTGATAGTGACCTCGTTAACCCTACGAGCGTCCAGACATAGCCGATTTTTACCGGGTTTGCGGACCAAAGTGACGGGAGAACTCCATGAGCTCTGACTTTCCTCTATAACGCCAAGAGAAAGCATACGATCTAATTCGGAATATAGCTGAGATTGAATAACAGGAGACACTGAATAGTGACGTTGTTTAACGGGTTTAGCAGAACCCGTATCGATAGTATGACTCAAAAGAGAAGTTTTTCCCAAGCCACGCTCGTTAAAGGACGGAAAGGTCTGGATAACAGATTGAAGCTGCATTTGCTGCGCTGTAGGTAGATGATGATACACATCACCTTCAGAGCTAGAAACAGTATTAAGTACTTGTAGAGAAGGTAACTGAAAAGGTACGATATTAAATGCGTTCCAAAAATCGATGCCAAGATACACGGAATGTCCTAGAGAAGGGACTACTAAAAATCGAATGGGTTTGATTAAGTTTCCGAAGGAGACTGAAGTGTCTACATAACCTAACGCGGAGACATGTTGTCCAGAAGCAGTACTAACATGGAGTTTGGAAGAATGCAGATAAAGTTGTAATTTAGATATAAGGTCTAAAGCCCCGTGACCCAAAACGCTAACGCTAGCTCCACTATCGAGTAACCCAGAGAGTTTATGCCCATTAATGCCTATTTCACGAAAAGGTCGGGAATCCGCTGAAGGATCATCGGAATATATTGAATGTATTACTGCCTTACGCAGTTGACGAAGTTTGTAAAAATATAAGGCCGTACGTTTACATCGACGTAGGCGACTATTGGACAGTAGGCGACTATTGGACAGTAGGCGACATTTAGATTTAATAGGGGGATGCCCTATATGAGGTGACGTCACGGAAACAGGATCGCTATGTATGGACTCAACAGGTACTACAACAGGTTGTAAATTGATATTGGGGTCCGTTTGGATGGTGACATCTCTAGTAGAAATGTCAGAGAAGGAAGGTACCCTGACTGGAATACGTGTTTTTGGTCGAACTGTATAAGATACGTCTGCATGTCTGAATGGATTATCGGAAGAACGACGAGAGTTGATGTTCCATACACTCTCGACGGAAATACAACATTGGACTAGTTCACGAATGTTGTTAAAGGTGCGACCAGCTAGGTGATCGCTCAGACGGGTGGACATGTTGCGATATAGGATACATAGGGGGTGGAGTTTTCACCTCACCTACAGGTTGTGTCGGACTTACATACCGAAAGTGTTCACCTTGATTTAACATATATAAATCCGCAGTGTGGATAGGTTTTTCAGTCACAATGTGTTTTGGACTGTTGAAAATGATGGGCGCCTGACATTGTTCGGGCGGAATGTTTATCACCACGGATTGATTAGGTGGGGAACTGCCTCCCACTTCAGACACTTGTAGCGGATGATTAATAGAAAAAGGATTGGACTCACTCCCTAACTCGAGGGATGGTCTGATTTCCCGAGACGTAACCGGAGAAGATACTACTTTGGGCCAAAATGCCTGAGGAATATCCATGTTGCAGGATAGAATGATATATATAGATTAAGATATTAGATAGTATGTGTAGTGTTAAGTGATAGAGCGACTAACTGGTTGCGCGGATTATAAAAAGATTTAGTTATTTTACCGAATAGGGTATTACACGAAACGATAGGATAAGATACGATATTATACGATACTATAGTACACGATACTATATTACAACTTAACGATACTCTGGCTAACTCAAAAAGGCGGTCCAAATTACTCGCTTATAGCGAAACGCCACAAAACTACGCTAACTATATCAATTATACGCCAATGGCGATACGTTCAACTATTAAACGCGGCGAAGATACTGAACGCGTACTACCGTAACCGATTGTAGGAGTGTGAGTGTGAGTGGTTTACAATAGTTTACATGAATTTACATAAATTTTTGACTTAAATTATTGTACATAGTTTTTACATAAATTGTTTTACAAAAGTGTTTACAAAAATGTTTTACCAAAGTTTTTACAAAAGTATGACTTATTATTATTGTGTCGATTCACATACGAATCGGAATAACATGAAGTGATTATATAGTATATATATATATTAAAGGATATATTTGGTCTCCCCACCAACAGACAATACGCGATACAAAATTTAATTAGACACTTAAATTGTGTGTCACAACAAAATGTGAAGTACGTAAAACGAGATGATTCACGATTCGAACAAATTATCCGACGACTACAAGTTAAAAGTGAATTTATTTTATTAATTTAATAGAAGTGTGTCGAAATTGGGATTGAGACGGTTTCAAACGTGGAAGCGATTACTGGGTGTGATTGAGATAATCACAATCCCGATTCAAACAAACTACGCGAATTACCCGACACTTTTCCGAATTTCGACAACACTATGCAACTTGAATTTAGAGGTTAGAATTTAGAAATTTAGAAAGGCAGAAGGCCGAAACGTTTGGGCGCCATGTGTTGCGTGCCCCGCATTCCTTCACCTCCCTCCCAGCCAATCATCCTCCATGTGCCCCGCCACTTCGGACGCAACATGGACGATGACCGCCGAGAGGAGGCCCCCGTGCGGAGCACCCACCAACAGTGGTCGCATAGTGGCGACCATAGATAAAATGTTTTGTAAACCGGCTAGCTCACCGGGTCGTGGGCTAATAAAATTCACATAAAAAAAAAAGAGAGACGCTAGAACCGAACAAAACCCAATCACGCACATGCTGAGGAGGAGAGAACCATGAATACAAACTCACTTCATATTATTTCACTTGTTTATATATTAAGTTCATTAGTAAATTCTAAGTTTAACAACGAAATAACTTTGAATACACTTTTATCAACAAAATAATTTTTGACACAATATTTTCACATTATCTTCAACGATATAAGGTTTATATATTTTTTTTTGGTAGGTCGTTGCGTACTTATTCAATGGATTGTGTTTTAGTTTCTTCCACTTCACCGATGTTCGCGAGGATATCTTGCTTGGTTTCTTCTAATATGTTCTTTTCCGCCTTCGTTTGATCCCGTTGTTGTTTTTGTTCTTCGATTTCTTCATCGATCAATTTCGATGCACGCTTCAATTCAAGTATGCAATCGTCAAACGAGTTCTGCATCAAAAATCCAATACCGATTTCGTAGTGAATTGCAGCCAATATACGCTGATTATCGTCCGCTAATTTCATGTGAACTTCCAGTGACTTTCCGAAATCAGCTATCGCGGCATCGAAAATGCCGGTTTTCAAACGATATCCCGGCCAACTCACCATATGCTTCTCCCCATTTGCTTGCGGCTGGTTTTCAAATTGTCGGATTTCTCAGCCATTCTGTTATTTTATCCGGTAAAACAATATAAACTATCTCGCACAAGCAAACTCGACAAGCTCACCAAAAACCTGACTTGACCGTCCTCGGTCAGCACCACTTTTCAACTCCCTTCTTCAACTCACCTACCCACACTTTCACCGCGATCACACGTCGAAGCATTTTTGCTTCACTTATTACCATATATGGTAATATGCCAAAATGTTTTCGGCCAATCAGAGGGCGACAGCACGCAAAGAGAACCGATTCGCGCTCGATCACTTGAACTCACCTCTCAAGAGAGCTAGCGCGTGTGGTGGATTACTAAATTGGGATTTAGTACTGCCAATGCTGATTATTTGGACGTGTACTGAGGGAAATTTGAATATATTCCAAATTTGGAAGAAATGAAAAAGTGAACTACAATAATGAGAATTGATCCGCAACAGGGCTCAACATGAAGGGGCACAATACAATATCCTTCAATAAAACAGGTAAACCGAGAGCTTGTATAATCGTAAAGGAAGGCTTGAAGTTGTTAACCTTGTATCATTTCAGTGACCAGGACAATGTTGCCATAACAGTGAATAGGCAGTCCAAACCCATTTGGGCCTAATGTGCCTGTAAACGACAGGCTCTTACGCTGGGCAATCAGCTCATTTCAACCTTTTAAATCTCCTGGCATGGACAATATCTCACCTGTTGAGATTCAGCAGGGAATCAATACAGCACTGCCATGGCTTAATGTCATTTTCAATGCATGCCTACGGATGGCTTACATTCCACAGGGGTGGAAAGAAGCTAAAGTAGTCTTCATACCTTAAGCGGGCAAGACATCCCACTTCTCACCTAAGGACTATAGACCTATCAGACCAACCTCTTTTCTGCTGAAAACTCTGGAACGGCTGATAGAGATTCATTTGAGAGCTACTCTGACACCACTGTCTTATGCGCAGCACGCATACACAAAAGGCAGATCGGTTGAAACAGCTCTTCACTCGCTCACCAGCTACATCGAAAAATCGCTGAGCGTCAAACAATACACGCAAGCGGTTTTTATAGACATTGAATGGGCTTTCAACAATATCAGCCATAAGGCCATTGGCAAAGCACTCGGGTTCATCGGACTATTGCTTAGCAGCAGGAACATCAACTCCAGGCTAGGAAACAGTACCTTAAGAAGGAGGATTTGCAGAGGCACACCACAAGGGGTGCTATCACCCCTTCTATGGAACCTAGTGGTGGATAAACTCCTGTCAAAAATAGACTCGACTGGCTGCAAAGTCGTAGCCTATGCCGATGATGTTGCAATAGCAATATTGGGCAAATGCGTTAACACCCTATCTGAAAGACTAAACTTTGCCCTGGGTATTCTTACCTAGTGGGGCAAAGAGTGCGGTCTAAAGATTAATCCGCAGAAAACGGAATTTGTGCTCTTCACGAGAAGGTACAAAATTCCACAATTTGTCCCACCCAAACTCGATGAGACTAGCCTCATACCGTCTCACCAAGTTAAATATTTAGGTCTAATTCTGGACTCCAAGCTTGTGAGGAAAGCGAACACAGAAGAAAGAGCACGCAAAGCGACATGCGCAATCTACTGCTGGAAAAGAGCCATGTTACGCGCACTTTTACCCCCGAAGCCTCTAATGGCTGCGGGGTGGACGATTGTGCCCGGCGTCTTTGCCCGCGAAGAGGGGCGGGGTAATTTTGATATTGTTTTTGGGCGCCACCCAGTCGTGCGCCGACAATCGTCCAGCGACCTAAACCCTGACTGGGGTTTGGTTTGGGTCGCGACACTGAAACCCGATCAAGAAACCCGAAACTAACCCAACACCGTGATCAAACTATGGAACAAAAGAAAAGGAAACTCACTCCACTTAGGCTCTGTATATTAGATACTAGTATGAACACGTATAACTTAAAGATAAAGCTTACTCTACTTACTATTTACGCCGTTGATTGTCCGTGCAGGGAAGCTCGTCGTGGTCGGGAAAATTCCTCGTCGGGCCTTATCCTTGTCGCGCCCCACACGCCGCCCTCGCCAATTTCCCTATCGCTCGAATGTCGCTCGCTCGCTCGTTCGATCGTCGTGCTTCGATTGATTATCGCACTAATTCACGCCTTCCGCTCGAATCCTGACAAGATTTCCCTAGACGTTACCGCGCGATAAAGTGTGCCGCCTTTGACGACCGCTCTCGACGTTGACTCGCTGAAATTTTCCTTCAAGACGACCACTCTTCCAATTTACGATCCCAGAAACAAAAAGCACTCTTCCAATTTACGATTCAAGAAACAAAGAAGCCCTCTTCCTTTGTTCCCAGCTCTATTTATCAATTCGGCGTAACGGCTCAGCTCGTTTGCGGAACCATTCCAATTCCAATTCTGGTTTTAGAACCACTGGTGTGGGACTCACTGGGTTTGGTCGAATCAGCTGTCTGCGCAACGGCCATCTTGGCTTTTTCGCCACCACTGATGTCACTCCGACATTTCCCAGTGACAGCTCGCGTCTGTTGTTATTGTTTACATTGGTTCTGTCGCGAGTCTTCAAATTCGGTGATGGAGTTTTCTTGACCGGCGTATCCGTTTCCGTGCTGTCTTCACCGTCACGCAATCGCTTGAATTGATCCTCAACGGATTCCGAGTTGGCAGTGGATGTAAAGTGTTCGTCTAGTCGATCAATTCATCAAGAAGACGGTATGTATCATTGAAAGATATACAAAGTTTTGAGTGGTGTCCGGTAACTAGAATCGTTTCATCCGCGTTTACGTATAGTTGCTGATTGGTAGGTCATCGATATAATTAAGAGAAAAGGAGGAAAACGTATGACGATGAGTTTGTGTAGTGGTTTTTCTTCGCGACTTCTTGCGATGCTTGACGTCGATGATTTCCTCAGGGATGGCTCGGTGATGTTCTCCTTAAACTAGTAACTACTTATCTTTTACTTACCACTATTGAACTAGTTCCTAATCTCTACTTGATTCTACCATTCTTGCCTTCAATGATGAGTTTATATAATCCAATTCTTAAATTAAAATTTCTATTCACTTCAATTTCTTAAACTACTCTACGAGCCTCAGTGGAGTGGTGTTTGCGCTATTTACGTTTGGCGGGTGGCTTGGGTTAGACCTGCAGGCTTTTTGACCAGAGTCCTGATTGGCTTTTTGACTCAAGTCAAAGTCAATCAGGACTTCTTTTTTTTTAAATTTAAAAACTATTCGGTCGCAGCGAAATGCGACCGTAACAGCCATTGGAAAAAGATGCGATTTTTGCGATAGTGGAACCAATCCTTCTGCACGGCGCAATTGTTTGGTGGCCAGCTATTGCAAAAACATCAAATGCAAACCTGCTAAACAGGGCCAAAAGGATTGCAGCTATTGCAATCACCGGGGCCTTACGCACTACCCCGACAAAGGCATTGTTCATGCTATTAAATTGGCTCCCAACGGAGCTCCGTACGAGACAGCAGGCCAAGTGCTCTGCGGTTCGGTTGAAAGCTCTACGTCTTTGGCATGAAGGGAACAATGGTCACTCCACAATACTACAGAGGGATTGTCCAACGCCAGGGAAGGTAGACCTCGCTTCTCCGATTCCCTGTTTACACCACGGTTTCAAGCCAATCATCCCGAGTAGGGATGACTGGACCATAGAAAGAAGTGAGATACAGGAATCGATCGACATCTACACTGATGGATCAAAAATGGATGGAAAAGTTGACTGGCGTTTTCTCAGAATAGCTCGGCCTGAAACTATCCTTCCGGCTACCAGATCACTGCAGTGTTTTTCAGGCAGAGGTAATTGCGATTTACAAGGCAGTAGACTGGCTGAGAAACCAGAAAATTTCCATAAGAAATTTAAACATTTTCTCTGAGAGTCAAGCTGCTATGCAATCACTATCCAGCGTGCATACCCTATCCAAAATTGCAATGGAATGCCGCTCACAACTAAACATGATATCGCTTCATTGTGAGGTGATTCTTTGCTGGGTACCGGGGCATAGTTATATACCGGGAAATTGCGAAGCAGATGCCCTAGCACGAGCTGGCACTGAGCTCCAAGAGTATACACTTACCTCCCAAGTCGGCCAAACTCTAGCTTCCATAAAGCTAGGACTCAAGCAATACTACATGGGGGCTGCAAATAGGGCCTGGCTACTTGAAGAAACCTGCAGGACAATCAGGCAAACTTAGCACGCACTGTGCTCCAAACGCACCAAGCGACTTCTTAACACGCGCCGCAAAACCTTGAGCTCCATCGTATCCGTACTGACGGCGCACTGTCTGATTGGCAGTGACGCAGAAAGATTGGGTGTTCCTTTCAACGATTTCTGCTGGAGTTGCAGATCGGAAGAAGGGGAATAGATAATCCAACATTTTCAGTGCAAATGTCCAGCACTATCCAGGATACGCACGAAAACCTTAGCCTCACCCTTCTTGGACAGCCTCCCGGAAGTAGCTGATTTAAATATTAGCTGCATAGCCAACTTCATACGAGAATCTAAATGGTTCTCGTCATCCTGTAGATTCTAGTGCCGTCTCAATCTTTTGTGGTATCACAATGGGCCTATAGTGGCCTAAGTGAGCCATCTTTGGATAAAGGAGGCTGCCACTATAACCAACCAACCAACCAACCAGGCCCTATTTGCAGCATTCATGTAATGCTGCCTAAATCCCAGCTTTATGGAAGCTAGAGGTTGGCCGACTTGAGGTGTGAGTGTATACTCCTTGAGCTCAGTGCCAGCTCTCGCTAAGGCATCCGCTTCACAGTTTCCCAGTATATCACTATGCCCCGGCACCCAGCAATCAATCACTTCACAGTGAAGCGACATCACGTTCAGTTGTGTACAGCATTCCATTCCAATCATGGATGGGGTGTACACGTTGGATAATGCTTGCATAGTAGAGATGGGTTTCTCGTTCACTTTAGCAATACTGGCACATTTCGTTCAGCACACTCAAAAGATTCGTTCAGAGCGGATCGTTCAAATGAACGATATTCATTTTATCATTCAAAACACTCAATTTGAATGAAAATTCACGACGGCACATGAACGTCATCGTTACTTGCTTGTGCATAGATTGTATCGTGAGCTCACGGCACATGTGCGACGGTGGCGGCACATGTGCGTCCACAAGAATTTTCTGAAACGGCACATCTTCTGAGCGATTAATGGTCCAGCATACATATTGCTACGAGGAATATATTATACTGTGCAGTTCTTCGCGCGACGCATTTTGACGTGTTTAGAATATTTCGTGTCGAGTATTTTTAATTAATAAGTCACTTTCTCTGTTCGTAGGTTTCATACATAATTCAAGTGTAAGTCGTAATGTAATGTGATTTTTTTGCTATTCAGTACTATTTCCCTGCAGAGGATGCCTAAGCCACCATTTCCAAAAAGAAGCTCTATTTGGTCATTTTTCACCGAAATTGGAGAAAATACAGCAAAATGTAGTTTTTGTTCTCAAAAGCTGTCATTTAAAGGTGGATCAACATTTAATTTAAATCGGCACATTCGGTCAAAACATCCTGGAGTTGAAAGCATAAGCCAAAGAGTAGAATCAATAGAAAAGAAAAGTGATTTGTCGGCTATTGCCTCGACATCGTCTACATTTTTACATGACGATTTAGGTTCGTCTAAAGAAGTAAGTAAGTTGCAAACCAAGCCACAAGAAGGGATAACTAACTTTCTTAGGCGAGCAATGAGTGAAAAAAGACGTTCTGAAATACACCGAGCCATTATTGAATTAATCGTGAAAGATTTTTTACCCCTACATATAGTAGAAAGTTCCAATTTCAAAAACGTTTGCCGAGTTCTTAATCCTGATTATCAATTGCCTTCAAGAAAAACGGTTTCAGAAATATTAATTCCGCAAATTTATAATATGGTAAAAGAGACAGTAAAAAAAACTCTTGATTTGACTGAATCAGTGTGCATTACAACCGATTGTTGGACTTCCATAAATGCCGAAAGTTTTATATCAGTGACTGCACATTTCATTAACAACGAAAATAAAATGATGACAGTTTTGTTGGATTGCTATCAATATGGAGAAAGTCATTCGGCAGTAAATTTATCTGAACAAATAATGCTTGTTTGCAATGAATGGGAGATATCTGCAAAAATTACAGCTGTTGTAACAGACAATGCCGCAAATATAGTTGCAGCAGTTAGAAGAACTGGCTGGAGTCATGTGCCTTGTTTTGCACACACATTAAATTTAATCGTGCAAGGTGCATTGGAAAATATTGATGGCATTCGTAAAAAAGTGAAATCTATAGTCGAGTTCTTTAAAAGAAGTCCTCAGGCGACCGAAAAATTACGAAAAACTCAGTCACAAATGGAAATGAACAGACTCAAACTCAAGCAGGATGTCATAACAAGATGGAATTCCACCTTTGAAATGTTTAAGAGGATAATTGATGTTAAAGAGCCTCTCATGTCAACTATAGCAATTAATTTCCCCCAAATTGAAAATATAACAAATTACGATATTATTTTAATTGAAAAAAGCTGCGAAGTTCTCGAATTATTTAAAGATGTTTCTGAAGAAATTAGTAGTGAGAAACAAATAACTGCATCAAAAGTGATAATCCTCAGCAATGCATTAAAGAAGTTCTGCATCCATTTTATAAATGAGAATCCAAATTTGCCTGATCCAATAAAAGCAATGACAAAGGATTTGTTACAAAGACTAAACAAAAGATTCGAAAATATTGAATGTAATGAAATTTTCACAGAGTCTTTGTTCTTAGATCCGCGTTTCAAGACACATGGATTTTCGAATGAGTTATACGTGGAAATGACTAAAAAAAACATTATAAATTCCATATCTCTACCAAGCCATATCTTAAGCGACCCATCAGAGCAAGAAGTAGAAGTCATCAGAAGTCATAAACCAAATACTTCGAAATTGTGGATGGATTTCGATAACAACGTTTCGAAATTGGTTTCAAATAAGAACCCTCAGGTAGCAAGCTCTGTAGAAGTTGAGAAATTTTTGGAGGAGCCTCTTTTGGATAGAACTATGGATCCAATTCAGTGGTGGGAAGACAGAAAAAAATTATATCCACGGCTCTACAAACTTGCAAAACGGAGATTATCCGTTGTTGCCTCTTCTGTGCCATCGGAACGTATTTTTTCGAAAGCTGGGCAAACAATAACAGACAGAAGAAATCGTCTAACAGGAGACAAAGTGTCTAAAATTTTGTTTCTTAATGTAAATTTATAAAATGTTGCCATGATTAAAACTTCATTTAATATTTTTTTATACTTTACGGTTATTATTTGCTGTGACGAAAAGCGTTTTTTTTAAATTTGTATGAATTTAATTTAGTATTATTGTTTTGAATAAATGTTTAAAAATTATTACTTCTTTGTTTTTAAATGCTCTATAAGGATGTTAAAACTAGCCACAACAAGAAATTACTTCAATTAACCATTTTTGGTTTGCATCTCATTCACCAACTTTTAAAATTTATGTTGCAGTTTCTTTGCAATGCCAATTTCTCATTTCCTATCATTCATGAAATTTTGATTTTAAACTCGATTGAATTGTCTCTACACCGTTTAACATGATCAATTCAAGCACACGTGCGTCGACTCGGGCACATCGCACACTTGACCGCTCAGCACAGCTCCGCGCGCCTGCGTACAAAATTGTACGCAGAGAGTAAATATTTGAGCTATTGCCTTCTGCTGGCCATACGGCAACCGTAGAAGCACACTGGATGAACGAAACGCTCTTTAAAAGAAGAGTCGTTCGTTACAGCACACATAAGTGTGTCGTTCATAATGAACGACTCGTTCACGAACGACACATCACTATTGCATAGCAGCTTGAGTATCAGAGAAAATATTCAGGTTTCTTATGAAAATTTTCTGATTTCTCAGCCAGTCTACTGCCTTGTATATTGCAATGACCTCTGCCTGCCTGTTTCAGGCCTAGCTGTTCTGAGAAAACGCCACAGCCAACTTTTCCATTCATTTTGGAGCCATCATTGTAGATGCATCCCACCTCTTTCTATTGCCCAGTCATCGCTCCTTATGATAACTAACTTGACACCATGATGAAAGCAGGGAATCGGGGACACGAGGTCAACTTCCCCTGGCGTTAGTCTATCCTTCTGAAGTATGGTGGAGTGGCCAATATCTCCCTTTTGCCAGAGATGTAGTAGTTTTAATCGAATCGCAGAGCACTTGGCCTGCTGTCTCGTACGGAGCTCCGTCGAGAGCCAATTCAATAGCATAAAAAGTGCCTTTGTCGGGGTAGTGCGTAAGGCCCCGGTGATTGCAATAGCTGCAATCCTTTTGGCCCTGTTTAGCAGGTTTGCATTTGATGTTTTTGCAATAGCTGGCTACCAAACAATTGCGCCGTACAGAAGGATTGGTTCCACTATCGCCGTATAGAGCCATGATACAATTTTGGGTTTCAATCCCCATCTTTTTCCAATGGCTCTTTTCCAGCAGTAGATTGCGCATGTCGCTTTGCGCGCTCTTTCTTCTGTGTTCGCTTTCCTCGCAAGCTTGGAGTCCAGAATTAGACCTAAATATTTAACTTGGTGAGACGGTATGAGGCTTGTCTCATCGAGTTTGGGTGGGACAAATCGTGGAATTTTGTACCTTCTCGTGAAGAGCACAAATTCCGTTTTCTGCGGATTAATCTTTAGACCGCACTCTTTGCCCCACTAGGTAAGAATACCCAGGGCAAAGTTTAGTCTTTCAGATAGGGTGTTAACGCATTTGCCCGATATTGCTATTGCAACATCATCGGCATAGGTTACGACTTTGCAGCCAGTCGCGTCTATTTTTGACAGGAGTTTATCCACCACTAGGTTCCATAGAAGGGGTGATAGCACCCCTTGTGGTGTGCCTCTGCAAATCCTCCTTCTTAAGGTACTGTTTCCTAGCGTGGAGTTGATGTTCCTGCTGCTAAGCAGTAGTCCGATGAACCCGAGTGCTTTGCCAATGGCCTTATGGCTGATATTGTTGAAAGCCCATTCAATGTCTATAAAAACCGCTTGCGTGTATTGTTTGACGCTCAGCGATTTTTCGATGTAGCTGGTGAGCGAGTGAAGAGCTGTTTCAACCGATCTGCCTTTTGTGTATGCGTGCTGCGCATAAGACAGTGGTTTCAGAGTAGCTCTCAAATGAATCTCTATCAGCCGTTCCAGAGTTTTCAGCAGAAAAGAGGTTGGTCTGATAGGTCTTTAGTCCTTAGGTGAGAAGTGGGATGTCTTGCCCCCTTTAGGTATGAAGACTACTTTAGCTTCTTTCCACCCCTGTGGAATGTAAGCCATCCGTAGGCATGCATTGAAAATGGCATTAAGCCATGGCAGTGCCGTATTGATTCCCTGCTGGATCTCAACAGGTGAGATATTGTCCATGCCAGGAGATTTAAAAGGTTGAAATGAGCTGATTGCCCAGCGTAAGAGCCTGTCGTTTACAGGCACATTAGGCCCAAAGGGGTTTGGACTGCCTATTCACTGTTATGGCAACATTGTCCTGGTCACTGAAATGATACAAGGTTAACAACTTCAAGCCTTCCTTTACGATTATACAAGCTCTCGGTTTACCTGTTTTATTGAAGGATATTGTATTGTGTCCCTTCATGTTGAGCCCGCAAACCCGATTTCATACAACCTAAGGTTCCTGGGCCAGTGTTAGCTCCTCTCCTTTTTGGGACAGGTGGAGGAACAGTGCAGCGGATGCCGCCTTAGAGTGCTGGAGGTTTATCTGTAGAAACCTCAGCATCACGACACATAGTTTTGTCCGCCTCCTCGTTTAATAAGGACATCTTCTCCTCGATCAGGTCGAGGGATTTAAGGAGGTCCCCAGCCAACTCCGCAGTGGAGGTGGTACTTCTTCCGTCATCGGAGAGAAAATCTGACTCAGAGAAGTCCACGGTCGGGTTTACTGGTGCTTCCACAATCTCCTCACTCCCACTCTCCTTACTCGGTTGTCGTACTGCCTTCCCAGTACGGTCCTTGCGATATTTCTAGTCAAGCGACCGATGTAGATCGATGTTCCAAATTATTGTTGAAAAAACCGCCCAACATTTTTAATCTCGATTTTTGCAGGTAATTAATTGTACAAGACATAAATTAGGAAAAATCAGTTTGATTTTAATGAAAACGTTTATTAATGCTGTAATTACGATGCCTTAAAGTTAAGCCTACAGGGAAATGTTGCTCCATTATGGACAAGATTCTGTTCCTTCCAAAAATCAGAAAAAGAAAATTTATTTTTTCAAAGCAGACTTGTCGCTATCGCCCGAACCAAAAAAGTTTGACATAAACTGTGGCTCATGCGATAACTACGTTCATTGAGTAAGCTTCAGAAATTTTAGCGCAATCAAAATAGTATTGTTTTCGTTATCATGTCCACCATTTCGCAAATAATGGTTTTGAGAAAAGCCTGTTAAGAGAGTTACAAGCACGGTAATTACAAATGATACACCTCAACTCGAAGCGTAAAAAAGGGCTGAGTGTTTACTTGTGTTTAATTGTGTAGCCTCAAATACCATAACTTCAAATCGTCAGTAGCAGAGCACATAAGAATAGAAAAATATATAATTAACTTTAAAGAATTAGATATAATTAAACTAGTCCCCAAATTTCAAAAATTAGACGCTATAGAAAGCTTAGAAATTAATAAAATGCCCTCTGAACTAAGAATAAACAGCGATACAGGTAATTGTAATAGTATCCTTTTTAGGCACGTAAAATAATTTCCTGTCTAATAGTATTCTATTTAAAGTTAGTCGTTATATAAACTTGTAAATCATTAAAATTTGTTCGTAATTTGTACTGAAGAAGAAGTTAAGTTAACTTCGAAATACGTATATATATATTCCAATAAAATTATTATACGGTCAAGAAACTGTTTTCTTTTAAATTTGTAGCGTAGATTATTAATGTGTTTTCTTTTTACAATTTCGTGATAATACGGACCTTATGGTGACGCATTAATTAATATAATATTGCATAAACTCATGATATATTTTAGATCCTTCGAATCAAAATTACAACTGCAATTTTCTAGTACAGTGAAACTTCTCCTAACGGACACTTCTGTCTAACGGACTTCTCCCTCTTACAGACATTTTTTCATTCCCCGAATGTTTACTTATGATTTTATTGAAATTTTAACTTCTTTCTAGCGTACACTCTCTGCAACGGGCGCGGGCAGATATAAACATCAGTATTTATTTATTGAATTGATCTCTCTGTAACGGACAGTAGAAAGCAAACACGGCTCAGTTTCTAAGAACTTCTAATGACCGTCGTGTTCACTTTTTTCTTGTTGCGTTTTTCTCAGCAGTTCGCCGGTGGTATTGTCAATATTAATTTTTTATTTATCAATCCAAAATAACACAATTTCTGTAAATGTAGCAAATTGAACTTAAAAAATACAAGGTAAAAGTATAATAAAACACAGTAAGTTATTACCCCACATCACGTTTATTAATAATAATAAAATTCCCCTGCAACACTAAAAAATTATGTTATTTTCATACACATATTTTTAAGTTTAAATCTAAATAATTTACATATCATTAATTTACTCAAAACACCCTTGGATACAGTTTGAAGACTAAGCAATTTTCAAAAAAATTAATATGTTTTAAGTCATTGAGTAAATAATAAGCCACAAAATTATTGGAACTTTCATTCACTTTGCACTGAAACTGTATTGCACAATATGGCTTATTGTAGTCGCAAATAAAAGGAATTCGGATTAAAATTGTGGATGATTATACAATATTATGTAAGGATCACATACGATGATGTTTTTGTCTGAAAGTCCTTTGTGCATTTGGCTTGCGTTTTGTTGCGGACCATATGTACTCGATACGTGTTTTCAAGTCCACCACAACAACAGGTACGCAAAATTATGCACAAGTATTATTTTTAGACATTTGAGACACCATCCTTAATCAATTCATTTATAGGTAAAATTTGAGATACTACATTTGAATCATTTGCTGATCTGGTATAAACTTCCTCATAGAAAAATGCCAGCCAATACATAGCATACTCAAGTGACCACACATGTAAAAAAAATACTCAATTGAATCATTTCACTTACATAAATGGTGACGTCGGTCTTACAGACCGGTTAAGGGCTTATCTCTGGAATTCGCACTCACGTTACCGTTACTTGATCGACTATCAAGTGGAGATGTCCGATTGAGCAGCTATGCAAAATTACAGCCAGAATCGACAAAGGATTAAGAAATTATTCTATGTTTTCTACGAAACCGGTCTCACAGACATATGCGTCACCGCTGGCGGGTTAATAGTTTTGAGATTCACGTATTAAGAAGGAGGGAATTCGAAGTTTCGTTTTTACTTTCATTTCAGTAGTTGGTTGAAAATGAAATCTTCTCGTGTACATTTAGCGTTAAAGGGCAAAGTCGAATTAATTAATGTCAGTGCGCGGGAAAAAAATCGATTTTTTTAAAATTGTTTTGATCGATAGATATATCGCCTAAGAATATCATGTCAAATATTCAAAAGCTAATTCTCAAAATTGTGGAAGAGATGCACCCCGGAAGTGTCTGGCGCCAAGCTTTTTTCTCTTGACCACAAACTTTAAACGGCCTTTTCTCGAAACCATGTTTATTTTAAAATTGCGTAAGTGATAATGAAAAAACTAGTGAATCGATTTTCATCATCTAGCATTCATTTTAAAGAGCATAAAAAACAGTTCTATATAGACTAAAGATTAAAAAAAAAACAAGTTATTTTGGGACTATGTTTGACTGGAAGTACAACGAAATTTTTCGTCAAAATCGAAATTTTTTTTATTTGAGCCTGTTTTGAAGGGTTAATTTTCGAATTTCGCAAATATTTTAGTTTATCTACTAAAAAAACCCTGTCGAGTAAGAAAATGTTTGGCTTGTTGATTTCAGATGAAAATTGCAGCCAGCATCGCTTACGCAATTTACGACGTCAGCGACGACATGGCTTTCAAGATCCTTGAAAATTTACTTAATTTTTAACTTTCACTTTTGTAGAATATGTTTTTTTTCAACCTCAAACATGGCCTAAAATAAATATTATACTGATTTAATAAGAACTATCTTCATTTCCCTACAAATCAGTTGCAAAAAAGACCTTTTTTCGGCCTCTAAAGGTACTTCCCCCCTTAAAAATCTGGATAAAGAGATGAAGAAAAAAAACAAGAAAATTCTTTTGTTCATCGATAATTGTACTGCACACGGAGAAACTCCTAACTTGAAAAATATAAAAATGAAGTATTTGCCTCCAAACACCACTTCGGAACTACAACCACTGGACCAAGGCATCATTCAAAGCTTCAAAATGCATTACAGAAAAGAAGTTGTCAGACGATTTCTTGCTGATGTTGAACGCGAAACGCCAACTACAATTGATATTTTACAAGCCATGTGGATGATCACCAAAGCGTGGAATGTAGTCACTGAAAGGACCATTGCAAACTGCTTCAAGAAGAGTGGGTTTAAAGTAACATACGAAGATGAGGAAGACGACTTACCACTCGCAGAACTTGCTAGGACCTGCCAAAGAATTCAAGAAGAATTGCACTTTCAAGTGACTGAGTTCGAAGACTTCGTTACTTTTGATAATGATGTAGCCGTCTGTGGAGAACTAACTGATGCTGACATTGTCACATCTGTGTTGCCGGTTACTAATGTAGAAGCGGATGAAGGCGAGAAAGAAGAGGGTGAAATTGAACCTGACTACAATAAAAGATGCTCATAATGCTTTAAATATAATAAAATCTGTGTTTCTCAAAAAAGGAGGTTTGAGCGACGATGTAGTCAAATTCATCACGACATTGGATTGCGTTTTGGATTTGATAACTCTTATCGGTGGTAAACAGACAACAATTTATGTCTTTTTTTCTAATCAAGATGAAAAAAATGAAGATTAAGCTACCATAACCACATTGTTGATTTTTTACTTTTAATTCGAGAGTTTTGTTGTGCGAATCTTTGAAATTGATATTAAATTACCTACATAATGTATGAACCCACCTTGATATGTACCTACTTTTATGGATTTTACTGCGTTTAATTTTGATTATTAATCTAAGGGAAAAAATATGTTACATACAACAAATTTTAGACCAACCGTACCTCAATATAACAAACCTCAGTTTAAAGAATTACTTGATATAACGAATATTTACGAGTTCCCGTCGGATTTGTTATATCGAGGTTGCACTATATATACGAGGGGTGATCAAAAAGTAGTGAGAAACTTTTCCAGTCCGCATAAAAATCCAACAAAATTTTTTTTCGCTTGCTTATAGACTCACTAGGTCAGCATGAAAAAATCATATAAATAGACTAGGATTCACGGGAGGGACATTCAGTTGAATACGAACCGGCGAAGAGATAACATCAAAATGGAGAAAAACGAAATTAGAGCCGTCATTAAGTACCTTTGTTTGAAAAAAATGTCTACCAAAGACATACACAGCGGCTTAGAGGAAACATTGGGGAACTCTGCTCCTCCGTATTCCACAGTTCCACGCTGGGCCAAGGAGTTTAAGCTGGGAAGAACATCCACTGAAGATGAACACCGCGAAGGACGCCCATCTACGTCCCACACTGAAGATAACGTGAAAAAGGTCGAAGATGTTGTGTTGGCAGATCGAAGAGTGACCGTCAGACATGTAGCTGAGGTCACGGGGATCTCATACGGTAGCGTTCGAACAATCCTTGTGAACGAATTGCAGATGAAAAAGGTCTATGCGCGTTGGGTGCCGCGAATGTTAACCGACGCGCACAAGAAAAAACGAGTCGATATTTCAAGGGCGAATCTTTAAAAGTTCCAAGGAGATCGGGAAAAAATTCTGTCACGTTTCGTGACCATGGACAAGACCTGGATCCACCATTTTGATCCTGAAACCAAACAACAATCGATGACTTGGAAGCGAGCCTGCTCACCAACACCGAAGAAGTTCAAAGTGTCAAGTTCGGGGAAAGGTTATGGAGTCCGTTTTTTGGGACGCCGAAGGAATAATTATGGTGGAATATTTGGAAAAGGGAGCCACTATTTCGGGCTCCTACTACGCGGACCAAATACGAAGATTGCGGGAAGTTATTAAGGCAAAAAGACGCGGCAAACTACGAGCTGGAGTGCTGTTTCACCAAGACAACGTTCCGGCTCACAAAGCCGCAGTTGCGATGGCTGCCATTCAAGAAACGGGATTCGAACTGCTGGAACACCCACCCTATTCGCCTTTCTTTGTCTCAAGCAACACCTCCGAGGCAAGAAATTTGAAGACAATAGTGAAGTGATGGCCGCTGTTGAGACGTTTTGGGAGGGTCAAGACAAAAAATTTTGTCAGGGAATCCTGGGCTTAGAAAAAAGATGGACTAAATTTAAATTTTGTTAGGAGACTATGTAGAAAAATAAATTATTTTTGTAATTGTCATCTCCGTTTTTTATTGTGATTCTTATTACTTTTTGATCACCCCTCGTATATATATATTTATATATATACAAGGTGTCCAGAAATTGCCGCACAGGCTCCTCACCACGTGATTTTTTGGACAATTTTAAGCAGAAAATATGATGAAATTTCTTTTCGATTTCTTAACCTTTTAGCTGCCACAGGCGTTTTAAAATTTTGAAAAAAATGCCGTTTTTTAATTAGTAAAATCGCAATATCTTCACAGTTATGAAAGATACAACACTCAAACAAACAATAAACGCAGAAAATAGTTTTTTGCAACTATTTAAAGCTATTTTGTGAATATGAAGTGAGCATATTGGGAGCGACAGTTCTCGAAAGTCAAAGAAATGTTTTTTTCCATACGAAAATTTTGCATTTTTCCTTATTTTCCTTCAACTTTCACGATCATAATGCAAAATCTTTTTTCAAAAATTAAATCTCTGTTGTGTTATTGTTAAAAAGTTAGAACATCATTTTACTCTAATTTATCAAACTTTCATTGCAAAAGGACTATAAATGCAAACAGTTTTTACCAAAAATTCGCGTCTAAAATAAAATTTGCATAAACCTTTATTTTGATGTTCTAATGACTGACAAACAAGTCTCATATCATATCGTGTCTGCGTCATAAGTTATTCGAGGTCAAAGGTCGGGTAAATCGTTTTTTTTTTGCAATTATTTCGTTGTCTATGCGAAATACCGCGTTCGAGGTTATTATAAATTTTGTAGGTCATACAATTATCTACAATTTTCATCTCAATCATTTTTTTATAGCTTCAACCATTCTCGAGATATAGCGCGGAGAGTGGGGAGGGCGCATCGATAAAACGGACAGATAAATTTAACTCAGGAACGTGGAATGATATGGTAATCGAGCAGAGTTTGATGAAGTCTATGAAGACTGAAGGAGGCGTATCACGGGGTCGAAGTACACAAGATAGCGGTTTGTCTAAGTGGGTATACAGCATGTATGCTACGTCTACTATTTGTGAGAGAGATAGCATGGATTGTTTAAGTTCCCTAAAATTGGAGGTTTTACCTTGGCCTGACAATTCACCTGATTTCAATCTCATTGAGAATTGCTAGGCTTATTTAAAATCAAAGGTGTATAGCCGGAGAAACAACACAATCGCAGCAATGAAGAAAAATATCGAAGAAGTGTAAAAAAATGACGATGGAATGCGGCAAATGATAAACAAATGTGTAGAAAGCATTCCTAATAGAATACAAGCAGCAATACAGGCCAAAGGAGGAAGCACAAAATATTAAAATTCAATCAAAATTTATTTTTTATTATTAAAGCAACCATGTACCAATCAATATATGTTATTGCAAAATAAAAACAATTGAATTTCTTCTGCTTTCGCTCACTTGAGATTTTTCGATTTTAAACCGTGCAGCAAGTGCACGTACACTACTTTTTTCCCGCGCACTGACATTAATTAATTCGACTTTGCCCTTTAACGCTAAATTTACACGAGAAGATTTCATTTTCAACCAACTACTGAAATGAAAGTAAAAACGAAACTTCGAATCCCCTCCTTCTTAACACGTGAATCTCAAAACTATTAAATAAAAAATTAATATTGAGAAAAACGCAACAAGAAAAAAGTGAACACGACGGTCATTAGAAGTTCTTAGAAACTGAGCCGTGTTTGCTTTCTACTGTCCGTTACAGAGAGATCAATTCAATAAATAAATACTGATGTTTATATCTGTCCGCGCCCGTTGCAGAGAGTGTACGCTAGAAAGAAGTTAAAATTTCAATAAAATCATAAGTAAACATTCGGGGAATGAAAAAATGTCTGTAAAAGGGAGAAGTCCGTTAGACAGAAGTGTCCGTTAGGAGAAGTTTCACTGTACTAGAAAATTGCAGTTGTAATTTTGATTCGAAGGATCTAAAATATATCATGAGTTTATGCAATATTATATTAATTAATGCGTCACCATAAGGTCCGTATTATCACGAAATTGTAAAAAGAAAACATATTAATAATCTACGCTACAAATTTAAAAGAAAACAGTTTCTTGACCGTATAATAATTTTATTGGAATAATATATATATACGTATTTCGAAGTTAACTTAACTTCTTCAGTACAAATTACGAACAAATTTTAATGATTTACAAGTTTATATAACGACTAACTTTAAATAGAATACTATTAGACCGGAAATTATTTTACGTGCCTAAAAAGGATACTATTACAATTACCTGTATCGCTGTTTATTCTTAGTTCAGAGGGTATTTTATTAATTTCTAAGCTTCCTATAGCGTCTAATTTTTGAAATTTGGGGACTAGTTTAATTATATCTAATTCTTTAAAGTTAATTATATATTTTTCTATTCTTATGTGCTCTGCTACTGACGATTTGAAGTTATGGTATTTGAGGCTACACAATTAAACACAAGTAAACACTCAGCCCTTTTTTACGCTTCGAGTTGAGGTGTATCATTTGTAATTACCGTGCTTGTAACTCTCTTAACAGGCTTTTCTCAAAACCATTATTTGCGAAATGGTGGACATGATAACGAAAACAATACTATTTTGATTGCGCTAAAATTTCTGAAGCTTACTCAATGAACGTAGTTATCGCATGAGCCACAGTTTATGTCAAACTTTTTTGGTTCGGGCGATAGCGACAAGTCTGCTTTGAAAAAATAAATTTTCTTTTTCTGATTTTTGGAAGGAACAGAATCTTGTCCATAATGGAGCAACATTTCCCTGTAGGCTTAACTTTAAGGCATCGTAATTACAGCATTAATAAACGTTTTCATTAAAATCAAACTGATTTTTCCTAATTTATGTCTTGTACAATTAATTACCTGCAAAAATCGAGATTAAAAATGTTGGGCGGTTTTTTCAACAATAATTTGGAACATCGATCTACATCGGTCGCTTGACTAGAAATATCGCAAGGACCGTACTGGGAAGGCAGTACGACAACCGAGTAAGGAGAGTGGGAGTGAGGAGATTGTGGAAGCACCAGTAAACCCGACCGTGGACTTCTCTGAGTCAGATTTTCTCTCCGATGACGGAAGAAGTACCACCTCCACTGCGGAATTGGCTGGGGACCTCCTTAAATCCCTCGACCTGATCGAGGAGAAGATGTCCTTATTAAACGAGGAGGCGGACAAAACTATGTGTCGTGATGCTGAGGTTTCTACAGATAAACCTCCAGCACTCTAAGGCGGCATCCGCTGCACTGTTCCTCCACCTGTCCCAAAAAGGAGAGGAGCTAACACTGGCCCAGGAACCTTAGGTTGTATGAAATCGGGTTTGCGGGCTCAACATGAAGGGACACAATACAATATCCTTCAATAAAACAGGTAAACCGAGAGCTTGTATAATCGTAAAGGAAGGCTTGAAGTTGTTAACCTTGTATCATTTCAGTGACCAGGACAATGTTGCCATAACAGTGAATAGGCAGTCCAAACCCCTTTGGGCCTAATGTGCCTGTAAACGACAGGCTCTTACGCTGGGCAATCAGCTCATTTCAACCTTTTAAATCTCCTGGCATAGACAATATCTCACCTGTTGAGATCCAGCAGGGAATCAATACGGCACTGCCATGGCTTAATGCCATTTTCAATGCATGCCTACGGATGGCTTACATTCCACAGGGGTGGAAAGAAGCTAAAGTAGTCTTCATACCTAAAGCGGGCAAGACATCCCACTTCTCACCTAAGGACTATAGACCTATCAGCCCAACCTCTTTTCTGCTGAAAACTCTGGAACGGCTGATAGAGATTCATTTGAGAGCTACTCTGAAACCACTGTCTTATGCGCAGCACGCATACACAAAAGGCAGATCGGTTGAAACAGCTCTTCACTCGCTCACCAGCTACATCGAAAAATCGCTGAGCGTCAAACAATACACGCAAGCGGTTTTTATAGACATTGAATGGGCTTTCAACAATATCAGCCATAAGGCCATTGGCAAAGCACTCGGGTTCATCGGACTACTGCTTAGCAGCAGGAACATCAACTCCACGCTAGGAAACAGTACCTTAAGAAGGAGGATTTGCAGAGGCACACCACAAGGGGTGCTATCACCCCTTCTATGGAACCTAGTGGTGGATAAACTCCTGTCAAAAATAGACGCGACTGGCTGCAAAGTCGTAGCCTATGCCGATGATGTTGCAATAGCAATATCGGGCAAATGCGTTAACACCCTATCTGAAAGACTAAACTTTGCCCTGGGTATTCTTACCTAGTGGGGCAAAGAGTGCGGTCTAAAGATTAATCCGCAGAAAACGGAATTTGTGCTCTTCACGAGAAGGTACAAAATTCCACGATTTGTCCCACCCAAACTCGATGAGACAAGCCTCATACCGTCTCACCAAGTTAAATATTTAGGTCTAATTCTGGACTCCAAGCTTGCGAGGAAAGCGAACACAGAAGAAAGAGCGCGCAAAGCGACATGCGCAATCTACTGCTGGAAAAGAGCCATTGGAAAAAGATGGGGATTGAAACCCAAAATTGTATCATGGCTCTATACGGCGATAGTGGAACCAATCCTTCTGCACGGCGCAATTGTTTGGTGGCCAGCTATTGCAAAAACATCAAATGCAAACCTGCTAAACAGGGTCAAAAGGATTGTAGCTATTGCAATCACCGGGGCCTTACGCACTACCCCGACAAAGGCATTGTTCATGCTATTAAATTGGCTCCCGACGGAGCTCCGTACGAGACAGCAGGCCAAGTGCTCTGCGGTTCGGTTGAAAGCTCTACGTCTCTGGCATGAAGGGAACAATGGTCACTCCACAATACTACGGAGGGATTGTCCAACGCCAGGGAAGGTAGACCTCGCTTCTCCGATTCCCTGTTTACACCACGGTTTCAAGTCAATCATCCCGAGTAGGGATGACTGGACCATAGAAAGAAGTGAGATACAGGAATCGATCGACATCTACACTGATGGATCAAAAATGGATGGAAAAGTTGACTGGCGTTTTCTCAGAATAGCTCGGCCTGAAACTATCTTTCCGGCTACCAGATCACTGCAGTGTTTTTCAGGCAGAGGTAATTGCGATTTACAAGGCAGTAGACTGGCTGAGAAACCAGAAAATTTCCATAAGAAATTTAAACATTTTCTCTGAGAGTCAAGCTGCTATGCAATCACTATCCAGCGTGCATACCCTATCCAAAATTGCAATGGAATGCCGCTCACAACTAAACATGATATCGCTTCATTGTGAGGTGATTCTTTGCTGGGTACCGGGGCATAGTTATATACCGGGAAATTGCGAAGCAGATGCCCTAGCACGAGCTGGCACTGAGCTCCAAGAGTATACACTTACCTCCCAAGTCGGCCAAACTCTAGCTTCCATAAAGCTGGGATTTAGGCAGCATTACATGAATGCTGCAAATAGGGCCTGGTTGGTTGGTTGGTTGGTTATAGTGGCAGCCTCCTTTATCCAAAGATGGCTCACTTCTGTCCAGGAAAGGTGAGCCTAAGGTTTGCATGTGTTTGGGAAATGGGACAGCATTGTCCTTACTACTAATGTACCTTCATTTTTTAAACGAAAAGTCAGCTGCGTCTCATTTTCTTGGAAGAAATAAACAAATGGGATTTGGATAAGGTGATGGAACTGAGCCTTAAAAAATACTATTGCCTTTCCCTTTTCCATATAATTAATTTTTTATATCAATTCAACACAAAAATAAATATTGGAAAGCAAGAAAAAGCCTAAATGAAAACAAATTAATAGTAATCAGAAATTAAATTCAAAAATATCAATGATGAGCAAATGATAAATAAAGATAAAAATAAAAATAGTACATTAAAACATTTAAAAAGAATTAATTTAATTGAAAATTCAATTTAAAATTGTTTCCAGGTATTTTACTCAAACTTGCAAAATACATTCTAAAATTAATTGTGATTCAAAATGTCATCAAAACAATAAATCCAAGAACAACGTTCCTTGCCTGCCGTGAATACAAAAGTTTCAGAAAGGAACAACAACCACAATTTTTCTAGTTCGCCGAATTGTCTCTAGTGGACAGTTTCAAGCTCGGCGTCAAATCTTTGTGATAAGCCTCTTGAGTTTCACTGAGACTGGACATAAAAATCAAATCAAAACTATTAGCGCTTACCCTATGATCATGTAACAATGCATTTAAGCGGAGAATGTTGATTTATTTGACTAATATTTATGGATAAGCTTTCCAACAATGAAGGTTCTTACAGTATTATTAGTTTCACAATATTTACGAATATAATTATATAACTTGACTTAGGTGACTCTCCCCTCTCCATTTTGCATATATTAAAACGGTGAATGGGCAATAGTGATAGCCACAATTTTTGTAAAAAATTTAAGGGGGAATACACACAGCCAACTACTCTACACGCACTTACGAGTCTCCACTTCGAATGAACTCAGTGGAAGTTAAAGCCTAGTACACAGTTCGATTCAGAACAGAAAATTCTGCATGTCTCCACATTTGGTAAATAATTTGCTCCTGGAAATTTGACAATGGAGACTAGTGGAGATTATTCACGAAACACTAAACTTTTCGCAAATGCCGGCTGCTGTTGATGTTGGCAACAACTTCAATGACAATTTTAATGACAGCTATTGCCAAACGTCCACTTTCTGAATCAAAAGAAATGTCGAAACAATTAAAATTCAAGTCTGAAAAGTGTGGAGAGTACCTGGTGCTGCCATCTACCGAGCATCGATTCTGTGCAGAAAACTATGTACTGCTTCTGCAGGATTGAGTCTGAAATTCTGTGCGGAATTTCTGCAACTGCAGAATTTTCATACAAATTTCTGCGCAGAGCCGAACTGTGTACTAGACTTTACACACGAAAAGAACAGTTTCGAACCCAAATTTTTCAATTGGCCCACTGATTCCTTAAGTGGCAGACGTCAAAACTTCCCATTTTTTATATGTCTTTTATAGAGCAACTACATCCCCATGTTTTAAAATTAATCCTTTTGTGCCAAACGTTCCAAACTTAGCGCTCAATCCACAAAGGAGAAAATCTCGGCTTTCTACCGCAGCTATTCCAAGCTGTACGCCTTTCAACTTCCCAAACTGAACTGCTCATCCTTTGTTTCGGATCCCACTTGACCGGTTTCTATATTTGGTAAAAGGGTGCCAATGATCTCACTGGCTTTCTATTGGACGAGTATTCCAGGTTTTCACAGTTGCCGAGTTAAAAGAAAAACCGCAATCCTGAGGGCTGAAAATTCCATTCGCAATCCAAACGAAAGCTGTACCCGTTTTTTCATGCTTTGTCTCAAGTTTAACTTCAAAGTTCAAAGGTATATAAGGTATATAGACTACTGATATGGTCATGCGCATTCTCTCATCCTATCTGGTTTTCTGGTAATGGGAATAAAACAAAAAAATTATGCATTGGTGCTACCATGCAGGTGAAGCATTGTGTGCAAATAAAAGAAGTGCGAAATGGTTCATCACGAACATGCAATTGCATTAGCAGGTATTGTTTTTTGTGGCAACGCAACTCGAAATTATAAGGCAAACGCGAAACAACTTCCGTGTTTGTTAACAAATTCAAGGAATGGAATGATGTTTTTGATATTTTTTTAGGTGTAAGATGTATTTCAAAATAAGGATTCTTTATAAGCAACTATCAAATATAATAAAACCGTTAACTAAACTTCGATTTTTTCAATTATTGGTATTGAATTTGTTTGTCACGTGTCTACAGGATCCATTTCTTTATACCGTGCGGTGTTCTCAATCTATACCATAATTTTCCGAGAAGCCTAAAATATGCATTGATGCCCACATCGTTATTATGAATATGCTTAATCATATAAGTACATCAAACTCATCGTTGGCATTTGTTTATTCATCATGCATGAATTTTGTCACTTTTTATATAAAATTTACTTACGCAAATAACATCAACTTTCCTAGTGAAATAGAATTTCAATCTCATCGAAGCGAGATGAAAATTTGCACTAGGAATTTTTTGGCATCAGTTACGTATATGCACAGCCCGAACGCAGTTAGAAGCACGGAAGATCACACCTTGTAGTTTACGTACCTTGTGTCCGTGCTATGTATTATTTATGCTATAATGTTTAAAATGAAAACAATATAATGCAGTTGAATGTTCTAGTTAAAACTTCAAGTATTCATTTAGTTTAATACGGTAATAACAACGATCAAAAATATCTAATACATAGACAAAATGATGCGAATATGACAAACTGATGTCGATACATGTTTTGGGGAATTTGAGCATTGAAGAGTTTTAGAAGCAAATCAATGAAATGAAAAATTTTGAAGGTGTGGATATATTCCCAAATTTAACCAAATATGTAGGATGTGCTTTGGCTTTGCCACATTCTGAAACAGAGCCCCTGTTTTCCACAGTCACTGAATTCAAAACTAAGAGGAATCGTTTTGGTGAATAGTGTTTTCACTCCATATGAACAATCAGATCTTGTTTTAGGGCGAGAAACGAGAATTTTAGTAACTTAAGATCCAACAAGACTATTAGGATTTGTTTAACAAGTCCATATATGAATAAATGACTCGATAAACTATATGAACTAATGAATGATCTATATATTGAACGATTATAATTAAGGTAAAAAATTCTTTACTTTGTTGGTAGTTCTGAAATCGTGATCATTTTCTTAAAATTTGTAATTTATGTGAATATTTCGTAATTAATGACCATGTAAAAAAATCGTTTTATTTTTATTTAATAAACCGAATACTTTGTTTTCATTGCTTATAGCGTGCAATTTTTATGGCAAAATTAAAAGTCAAGTATGAGGAAAAATTAAAAACTTGGCTTATTTTGAGGGCAATTTTATTAAATGTATCTGGCATCACTGGTTGCAGGGTTTATTGAAGGCCTTTGTATCTAATCACAGCTTGATGATAGTAGAAGAGCACCTCGGAAAAAAATTAAATTATTTTTAGGACGTATTATTGCTTCCAGGGTACAAAGGTATGAGAATTATATACATTTTAAGGTAGCCAACTACTAAAAACAATGAGTACTCACCACCAAGTTGCCTTAAAGCCAATAGTTGCTGAAATAATTCGTATATACTTTATTTTTCAGAAATAACAAATATAAACGTGAACAATCACTTCTTTAGAAATTAATCTGCCTGTAGCAAAATACTTTGCATATATTTATGTTTCAGGAAGTTTCTCATAGCTTCTATCGCCTTGTACCTATGTGAAATTTTATTTTTATCTTTTTCATCCATTTCAGCATAGGTTAGACTGAAATCTAAGGGCTGAAAACACGCGTCCCATCCAAAATTTTGTCGTCCCCTAGGCGTTACGACAAAGCCATCTGTCCGGCCCTGAAACAGTTTGACTTTTTGATCAATTCCTTCTGAAAAAGCGAGCGTACACACTGCATGGGCAGTTTTGTCAGAATACCCAGCGAGCATTTTGCTGATACCTTCAGGTCCTAGCTTTTGATAGAACCATTTTATGTAGGGACCTGAAATAAAAAGTACATTCGCATCACTAAAGGAAAATTTCCAGCTGAAACAGCAATAAAAACATCGAGATTACAACGTAAATTTACTTAACATTTTTAAACCTGTTTTACATGCGCGATATGATGGCGACTGCGTCTTGGCGATTCAGTCGCTCATAGCTATGTGATTGCCTATTTATATGAGCTATTTCAAATCGACAGCAATTTTGTCGTATTTCAAGTTTCTCCTGTTTTACATGAGCTGTTTGTGGAGCAGCGATTTTGCAAAATTTGTGTAAGATTTGTGCCTAAAAAAGAGGCACATTGGAGGTAAATAGCACCGGCTTTATGGAAGTTTTTTTAGTAGGCCTCGATTAAGCCTTCGATAAGTTGCTTAGAAGTAGTGACTTCGATAGAGCTTCGGATGCGAAACTGAGTTCTAAAGTTTCCATAGAAACTGATTGATATCTTGGAATTTTCCATTTTCATCACCTATATTCAAGCCAATTTCAGAAAATGCTGACAATGAAAATGAGCTGAATTGTGACGTCGTTGTACCTTTATCACATATTCCTTGGAAACCTTTCTTGCGGAAATCAAGCACACATTTTATTATAAAGTCGGATTGAAAAAATATTGTCTGGGCACAGATGCATCAAATCGTTGAGTTTTAACGAAAGAAAATGTGATTGCGTACGTTATCAACGCTATTCACAGCACACAATGTAGACAATCGAGGCAATTTTAACATTTATTTTATTTTGCGCCGGAGACTTATGGCGGTTCAATTGAAAAAGAGAAGTAATTGGTTTGTTGAATCAACGTCAACTGTAAGCTGCTACATATGTATATCACGGAATGTTTGGATTTCTCGTCTATTGCACACCAATAGCGTCAACTATTAAACATGGAATAAGTGTAAGAAGAATGAATTTTTGATAATCGCATAAAATATAAATAGAACTGTTCTTTAAATCGCCTTTCTGTCGTTTTGACACATGTGTCTCCTGCTCAGCGAAACCGCCAGAGTTTTGGCTATAGTCTTTTGAAAATATTATTACCAACGTCAAATTTGGATCACACCAACGTATTTACTTCAAGAAAAACTTAGATGCCAGCAGGCATTCAATTCGCAATATTCAAACAAATAAAATTAATAATATCGTCGGCAAAGAGTGCAATGCTGCTAATTCCAATTGTAAAATAGATTCAGGTCACATCTAAAATTAAATTGTTTATGATAAAGCTAGTACATACAGCTCAGAAAATTTTATATGTGAAAACCAGGCATTCCTTCAAGCATTTAAGGTTGTTTAGTGTTCCTAGATATGTCCATTATTAGATTTACAGATGAACATTCACCACGTCTTGTGAAATGTACCAAAATGGACTGAGCAGGTTTATACTCCAACGATATATAGTTACAGGAAAAAGATTTCAAAGGCAGCGTTGGCAAACAATAAAAAAACAAAAAAAAAATGCAGAATTGTGAATAAATTCGTACATATGTTGTTTTTCCTCATTACTTTCAAATTTCGGTAAGGCTTTACCGAAATGGCCCATGAAACGCTTCCAATTTGGACTCGGCGCTAATGCGATCTCAAGCGCAATAATTTGGTGCCACCCAAAAATTAATTACTGCGGTTCAATATCCAACTCATCCTCAGCCCATTCACCGAACGTACGACGCAAACGATAGTCCTAATGCTTCAATTGCAGCACTAGATGGATCTCATAGGGCTTTACACCAAGATCTTTCCTCAAAACTTTCCATGCAGCATACGGACAGAGGCTAAGTTGTTGAGAACGGCGTCGAATCGATAAATTTGGATCCTCAGTCACACTACCCTCTACAGCAGCGATAGCTGCCTCGGTACGCAATGTAAGAGCTATATATTGTAGTATACGTGAACATAAATCTTTCCCTCGTATGCGTATGATTTTTAAGAACTTCACGAAAAAAATTTCTAAATTTTTTGTTGTGATAGAAATATGTTGAAGCAAAGTATGTCTAGAATTTTCAGACAATCGAAGCATTTACTGCGTTGTTTTGCCCTTTTTAACTTCGAGAGGAATTTGGAAATGCCCAAAGTTATATCTACGAAACTAAGTGTTATCAGATACACAGGGTAGAATCAAAAAAGTAGTACGGCTGAATTAATTTTTTTTTATTGAACTAATCGTTATAAATCCTTAGTAGTCCTCGAAATATATCCCTTGTGCTTCAACACAACGCGTAAAACGCGAGTCCTAGTGCGAGCATGCCTTCTGGAACTCGCTTTCCGGGATTGCCTTCAGAGATGCCGTCACGGCCCTTTTGACGTCTTCTACGGAGCTGAATCATTTTCCCTTAAGATCCCGCTTAAGTCAAGGAAAGAGAAAGAATTTGGGATTTCTTGAACACAGTGTCATAGAGCCAAGCATCCATTCGTTCTGATGGCACTTGGAAGCCAATCAAAACGAATGGGTTTACGATTGTTTATATAAAGTCATAGAACTAAGCATCGAAAGATGTAATTTTTAATTAAAATTAACCATTCGTTCTGATGGCACTTGGAAACCATTCAAAACGAATGGGTTTACGATTGTTTGTATAAACACCGAGTAATGGAATGAACTTATCCACCAAATGGAAAGCGACTCTAAGAGTCAAAAGATAGAATTGTTAAGGGAATGAAATGTTTATGAAATTTAAAATTTGTTTATAGAAATGGTAGAGTGTTCGTGTGATCTTATTGGTCACTCGAACTAATGGAATATTTTTTCGATAAATATGATAAGGAAGAAAGTTTCAGACTAGTCTGGATAATCGAATTGGAAAATAAAGACGGGTTACGCTGAACATTCACGTGTCGCATATCATAATTGGCGCAGTCGGTAGGATACTTTTTAAAACGAAAAAGGGTCCAAAAACAAACAGATTTAAATCGCAAATTGAATATGTCAACCGCGAAAAGGTTTTAACTTTAAACGTCGCAATTGAAAACGAAAGCTACGTGAGCGAAATTGTTTCCCTAAGTCAAAACAGTGCAGCTAGAAAGCTTAGCAAATATTTCCAGATTCCAGCAAGAAGGTGCAAAAGTGTAGTTCCCGAAGAAATCATAGTTCCAGACCGCAGATAAAGTTAAAGTTCCAAAACAGTTTGATTCAAGTTCCAGAATAACAACTAGCACATTCGAAATGGCAACAGGAACCGATATTATTAAGACAAGCAAGATTAAAGACAACGAGGAGAAAGGCAAATTGAGTCTCGTGATAGATCCACTGAAGCACGCGTCACATCTTCCTATTTACGACGGAAATAGGGATCAACTGAAAAGCTTCGTCGACAAGGTAGATCAAACGGCCCCAACACAGTCAACTTACAATCATCATTCACAACAAATAATTTTAAGTGTTATAAAAAGCAAGATAGTTGGTAAAGTTAAGCAAATTATAGACGTGAACCCTCATTTTGTGAAGTGGGATGTCATTAAAAATTTATTATTTGCGTATTTTATGGATCAGAGAAAAAGCTCCAGAGTATTAAATGAACTGAGAACGACCGAATGCAGAGGTTCTGCAATAAATTTTATTAGTATTTTACAAAAACGGTTAACTGCCTTAAACATTAAAGTACAACAGGAAAATCACCCGAATTTGTCTGAAGTGATCTTGAATAATCACAAACTCACTGTTGAAGAGCTGAAAAATAATTTACCGGAGCCAAGTCGTAATCTTGATAGTATTGAGAAAGCAATCAGTATTTCAACTGAAACAGGTCATCTATATTATAGCCAAAACAAAATCCAACAAAGAAATAAAAACCAACATAAGCAACCATTTAAAAGTTACCATCGACAGAATTTTCAGCAACCGGTGCCTCTAAATAATTATCCTAACGTAAATAGCCCCCATCCGAATTTTAACAATTTCAGAAAATTCGAAAACTTTCAAACCAACCCCACTATCCAAAATTTCCAAGAAATTCACTTCAAAGCCGTATTAGAAAGTTTGGTAGCCCTCAACCTATGGAAGTGAATTTTTAAGACAAATTCAAGTCAACCAAAATAAAAACAAAAAATCTCCTGCCATTGAAAATAATAATATCCAAAATTTTCAGGAACTTGCCTTGGAAACTGCCCCACAACCAATAACCTACCATATATTCGAATAGATTCATTTGAGATTCCACTCAGATTCCTCACAGATACAGGGGCAAGTATGAGTATCATAAGGACAAACCTTTGTCACCCAAAATTACGTATCCCAAGAGAAACGTCTTGTATTAAAACTCTGAATTCACAATTTTCATACTCTCACATAGTTGAAATTAAACCTTTTCAAGAACTTGAAGGAAGCGAAAATTTTTAATTTGTCGAATACAAATTTAGTGATTATTTTGATGGAGCATTAGGCAACAATATTTTCGGTAAATATAACGCAAAAATCGATTTCAAAAATAAAATTTGACGATAAGATAAGTCTATAGAATACGAGGAAATGGAAGAATACATAAATAATTCATATATTTCGGAAACATATAAAACCAAAGAACCGCTCTTGTCGCTGAGAATTTAAATCATCATTTGAATTCCGAAGAAAAAAGGTGTCACATGAAGTTTTTAGACTACAAAGGCATATTCTTTCAAGAATGTGATGTTATGCACTATCACGACCCACTGCACATATTGAAACTGCATCGCGAACAGAATCCAGCTAAAACGAACATAAACTGGCAGTCTCTGGCAGTTATTTTTTGATTGAACAGATGGGGATCGAGAGGAGCCCGTCTAAACCACCGGCACCACCTCCGCAAGGATCAAATGGAGATACAGAACAGAGTGCCAATCAACAACATTCTGAAGACGTCACTCTTGGTGAAATTGAACATGTAGAAACTCAAAGGCCATCTGGGATCACCCGGATGGTGAACATTCTATCCCATACAGCATCTCTGCCAGTTCTCGCCACTGACAAAGCCCAACCGTCAATTAACCGATTCTTCATCGAGGTCGTCAAACCTGCATTACGGCAAAATAAACCCTTGTCAGCGAAACGAAAAATTCGGAGCCCGCCAGTACAAGATATGTCTGCAAAAAATGCAATACACCCTATACTTCTGCAAAATCGGTACGCCGCACTAAGTGAAATGGACACGCCAGAATTGAAATCTGCTGAAATCCCAGAATTAAAGCCCCCTGCCATATTTGTTCGAAATGTGCCAATGGTGACGATTGTTAACCTAATTAAAACCACAAGTGAACATCACGAACTTAAATGCACTAATTAGCGCCGAGGTGTCCACATCGACATACAAGTCCAATTGAAAACAATTGATGATTGCCGAAAAACAATAGCTACCTTTGAATCGGCAGAAATTTGTTTCTACACTTACCGACTTAAAGCTCTTCGAGGTCTCAATGTAGTAATTAAAGGGATCGAAACAGTCAATGAAAATGACGAGGAAGAAATGTGTGAAGAAATTAAATCGAGCTGGAGAAGAACGAATTTCAATTGCACTTCGTCATCAATATCATCAACAGAATGAAAATACGCCAACCATTACACAGGGTTGAACTTAAACCCAGCCAAAAATTACAACTGCGACAAGTGCACCCGATTTACAACCTAAAGCTCCTGATGAATAGATCCATCCGTGTTGAAGAACCGCATAAGCGAGTTGGGTCCGTTCAATGTCAAAATTGTCAAGAATATGGACACACAAAGGGATACTGCACACTCCCGCCAAAATGCGTCATTTGTGGACAAGATCACTCTATCAGATCATGTACTTCCTCAAAAACGACCCAACTGTAACGGAATGCGCAAACTATGATGGTCCACACACAGCAAACTTCCGGGAATGCCAGGTGTATGTTGCCAGGAAGAAAGAGCAAAAGAAAGTTGACCCACCAACAGTAAAAACACAACCTAAAAAATCAGAAGTGACTACTGCCTCATCAGTCCCAGTCAGTTATCGAAACACCCTTATCGGGAACACCAATCAAATCCCTCCAGTTGATGTACCACAACCCCATCTTCCTCAATCCTCCATGTGAACACAAACTGGATTAATCCGAATGCGAACACAAACTGAATTAATCCAGCTACTCCGATGTCCAAAATAAATAAATTTAAAATATCCTACTGGCATGCAAACGGTGCGAACCAACATCGAAATGAAATTCAACAATCCCTTGATCAGAACGATATTGATGTACAGGCAGTCCTCGTACTTACGGCATGTTGGGTTCTCAAAATACGCGACGTAAATCGAAACGACGTAAGTCGAGACATAGTTTTTCATATGTTTACATGTAAAACTCAAGGGTTAGGATCCACACGGACTTAAAATTAAAGAAACTGCATTTATGACAAAGGATATACGTACTTTATTATCAAAAGTAAGTTCTTAAAATAATTATATATGTGCTGATGAAATTGCTAGTTATTTTTGGTATTTGTGTGTTATTAAATTTAATAATAATGATAAAACTTTAATAATCAAAATATGTAATGAGAAATAATAAATTTAACTTTTGGCCTTAAGCAACTATCAATTCTAGATTGCTTCGCTTCTTTCTTCTTGCTATCGTACAGGTCTTGGTAAGAAAGAAGAAACACTGATAGGCTGCACAAAATTTGTTATTAACATTAAAACTTCTCTCAAAATTAGGATCATTTTCTTCAAAAAATTTCATGGCATTCTCCAAATTTGCAAAAGCTACGGAAAGTTTCTTTAGTGTAAGTTCTTTTTCAGAGTTACTATTAGAAGAAGCTATTTCTTGTGACTCGATTGCTTCCTCTTGTACTTGTGCCTCCAATTCAATAAGATCTTCATCAGTCAGTTCCCGCCAATGTGAGCATAACAGATCATCAATATCATCATGAGTAACTGCAATGTCAGGCAAACGGTTAGCCAAATGAACAATTTCAGTTGTGATCTCATCGATATTTGGTTGATCTGTAGATGAAGAACTTTCAGATGGCTTAAAAAAATGTGGGCATAACTTTTTCCAAACTCCTTTTAAATTGTTGGGTGTCACCTCATCCCATGAAGCAGCAATATTTTTTACGCATTGCAAGATATAATAAACTTTTCCAAAAATCTCTCAGCTCCATGCCATCTTTTTCCTCGCGACTAGTGAATTCTCCTATGCCGGAAATCGAAACAATTGACGTATGCTTGAGGAATAGTGTCAAAACATTGTTCGACGTAACTTGAAACGACGTAAGTCGAGGACTGCCTGTATTCTTGATCAATGAAACTCACCTGACAGAGAAAAATAGTTTCAAAATTAATGGCTATGATGTCTATGATACTAAGCATCCCTTAGGAACACCCAGGGGAGGAGCTGCTGTACAAATTAAAAAAATTATACCGAACTTCTGATGGGGAAGACACTCAGCTCTTAATATTCAAACCTGTTCCATATGTATCGAAGGAAATCCAGGCAAAATTGTTTTTGGAGCAATTTACTCATCCCTCAACCACAATCCAACAGAGGAAGACTACAAGACATTTTTCGACGAACAAGAACATCGGTTTATCATTGCAGGTGATAATAACTCTAAACACACATTCTGGGGATCCCGTCTAATCAGCACGAGGGGAAGAGTTCTCTACAAAATCATCAAGGACAAAGGCTACGACATATCTTCCAACCCATTGGCCAGAGGACACCAAAAAACTCCGGATCTAATCGACTTTGTCGTTACCAGAAACGTCTCACGTACAAGTATATCATCTCAACTTCTGCTCAACCTCTCATCGGACCACTCACCAGTTCTCCTCGAATTTCAATTCAAAAAGGAGGTAAGTAAACCGTCATCTAATTTAACCTCCTTTTCGACCTGGCTGAATTACAAATATTACATCTCTCTCCACATGGTATCAACATCACCAAGTAACCCGACGGCAATCGAAAAAGCTGTTGACAAATTTGTTAGGATCATTACCGCAGCAGCCAGATACGCTATACCACCGCCGAGGTCCACTACAAAGAGTGTGATTCTGACTGCAGCGCACATCAAGGAGGTTGTTGCTAAAAAGAGAAGGCTTCGTCGAGCATAGCAAACATCGAGAGGATTGACAGCAAAGAAAGATTACAAAAAGGCTGAAAAAGACTTGCGCCTGTTACTTAGCGAAGAAAAACAAAAGCAGTTGGCAAAATACCTCGAAGGTCTCTCACCCAGAGCGGAAACTGATTACAGCTTATGGAAGGCCACTAAGCATCTCAAGAGATCCCAAATCAGCACCCCACCTATTCGTAAACACAATGGACAGTGAGCAAAAAGTGACAGTGAAAAGGCAAAAATTATCGCTGATCACTTTGTGTCTTTCAACCAAATCCATAGAAAGAGAGAACAACCCTGGATCACCAAATGGAAAGAACTATTAACATTCTCAAAATTAAACATCGGCAAGTTACTTATGTTATTAAAAACCACATTAATGTTAAAAAGTCCCCTGAACACGACCAGATAAACGGAAAGATGATTACAAAACTGCCGATTATTGCAACAAGGTGGTGACTCAAATATACAACGCTATGCTGAGAATAGGATATTTTCCTGAGCAATGGAAGCTATCAACTATAATAAAGCAAGGATCACCACCTTCTAGGCTCCTACCAATCTATCAGCCTCCTAAGCATCTTCTCAAAAGTCTTTGAAAAGATTATTGCAGCAATAATTGCAGACGACCTCAATAAAACCATTCCAACGCATCAATTTGGATTCAGATCAAAACACGGAACGATTAAGCAAGTGCACCGCATAATGGAAACAATCCAACAGACGTATCAGGAGCGCAACTACTGCTCGGCGTTATTCCTTGATGTAGCCCAAGCATTCGATAAAGTGTGGCATGAATGACTACTCTACAAAATCAATCGAACAGGGCAACGTTCGAGACGAGATCCTAAAGTCCTATTTAACTGGAAGGCGATTCCAAGTGAGCACAGCTGAACAATTGAGCCCCGAGCAATCAGACTGTGAAGCGCACACAGAGACACAGATAGCGGAAGATATACCGTGCGTCTTCCGTTTAAGGCAGAGACAAATTCTAGTGAGTTTCTACAAGAATATCTGGATCTAGGGCATATGGAAGAAGTCCCAACAAAAGAAAATTTATAATCCACATCATGCTTTTATTAAGGGGAAGTACCTTTTTTGATTTTTTTTAACTTCCCAGTATATGGGAAGTTTTTGTAATCGCCTCGAAAATCGAAATTAAAATTTTCAACTTTTCTTTACGTTTTGAGGTCTATAGAGTATATATAAAGTGTTTTTATAAAGAAGGAGTATGTATGTGTGTGTATGTATGTACGTACGTACGTACGTACGTATGTGCGTTCACGGGCAGTTTTTATACGAGCATAACTCACGTAAACAAAGTCGTATCGACTTTGTTAAGGTGTCAATCGAAGCGTCTTTGCAATCTTAAGAGCTGATTAGTTTTTGGGAAACTTCGGTCGGGGGGGTTTGCTGTTTTCACCCCTTGAAGGTCAACCATGTTATGCGCTGTATCTCACGAACCAAACATGCGATTTTTATTATTAAGGTGACAATCGACGCGTATTGACATTTACGTGATTCTGTCAAATTTTAAAAAAAATCGTTGGAGCGGTTTTTTAATTTTTTGAAAAAAAGTTCAAAAAATTGGGTTTTTTTTTCAAAAACATCAAATTTTTAACTTGATTTTCAACACGCAGTAATAAATGTTGATATAATTTATATATTCCAAACAGTTTTTGTGAAAAAACTACCAAATTTTTTTTTCATGATTACAAAAAAAATTAAATAAAAAATAAAAAATCATTAAAAGTCATCATGACCTTCATGGTCATTTATGTCATTCATTATATCTCGAGCACCAAATATAATCTTTGCATCATTAAGGTGTCAATCGACGCGTATTAACATTTTAACGATGTTTTTAAATTTTAAAAAAATCTTTAAAGACTTTTTTTTAATTTAATAAAAAAAATATTGAAAATTAGTGTTTTTTTTTTCATAAAAAAAATTAATTAAAAGTTAATAAAATAAACATCGTAATAATAAATGTTTATAAAATTTATAAACTTTTATCAATTTCTGTAGAGAGACCAGCAAAATATTTTCTCATGATTTCAAAACAAATTGAATTAAAAATAAAAAAAATCATTCAAAGTCACCATGTAAAAGGGGTTCATACGAATTTGTATACCTTAAATCTCTTATTCTAAAGACATTGTTGTAAAGTCAATCAAAGTTTATTATTATTTGCAAAATTTGCGGAGATTTTTAATAGTCTTCACAGAACCGTGTTTGAACTTTAATGAAAAAACTGCTTAAATTTTGGAAACCAATACAAATCAAATCAAATTTGCAATTGTGGTAATCAACGTTTTGAATGGTAAAATGTTTTGTAGTCAACACTTTTTAAGATCATATGCTTTGAAAAGCTTTCATCAAATAAAAAGTTGTAGTTTTTAGGAGATTTGTTCTTTAGTATTCGTAAAATTTCAGTTACTTCCTTCATCATTTGAAGTACATATATTTTACTTTTTACATACAATTGAACCTATTTTTGATTGCATAATCAATGTTTCTCAAAAAGTTTCATTGATGTAAAATCGTGAAAAAATACAAATTCAGTGATTATGCCAAAATGCTGGCAATTTTGATCGCAACTATCAAAATGGCCATCACGTGACAAAATCTCTTAAGTGAGCGTAATAACAAAAACTGCATTCATTTTTGTTAGCGCTGTTTTGTCCTTCAAGTATCGATATGAAAATAACAAATAACGTAGAATAGGCTTTGTAACCTGTCCCCCCTCCGACTGATCCACGTGAATATTCAATCAAACCAATCCACGAAAATCTTTACGTAATCAATTGACGCTCGCGTAGATGGTACGATGAATATTAAGTCATTCCAATAACTTTTATGAGAGGTACATTTTTATTATTAAAATTAATATTATTTCCATAATTATTATCGTGTTTAATATTTTTAATATCTATGTAGATATTACTGGGAAGTTGACCATGTGGACCTCAAGGGTCGCACCTCACGGCTTGTTTTAAATTGTTTTAATCGATAGATATATCGCCTAAGAATATCATGTCAAATATTCAAAAGCTAATTCTCAAAATTGTGGAAGAGATGCACCCCGGAAGTGTCTGGCGCCGAGCTTTTTTCTCTTGACCACAAACTTTAAACGGCCTTTTCTAGAAACCATGTTTTTTTAACATTGCGTAAGTGATAATCAAAAAAATTGTGAATCGATTTTCATCATCTAGCATTCATTTTAAAGAGCATAAAAACTGTTCTATATAGACTAAAGATTAAAAAAACAAATAATTTTGGGACTACTTTTGACTGGAAGTACAACGAAATTTTTCGTCAAAATAGTAAATTGTTTTTTTTAGCCTGTTTTGAAGGGTTAATTTTCGAATTTTGCAAATATTTTAGTCTATCTACTAAAAAAAAACCTCTCGAGTAAGCAAATGTTTGTTGATTTCAGATGAAAATTGCAGCCAGCATCGCTTACGCAATTTACGACGTCAGCGATGACATGGCTTTCAAGATCCTTGAAAAATTTGTTAATTTTAAACTTTCACTTTTGTAGAATATGTTTTTTTTCAACCTCAAACAGCGCCTAAAATAAATATTATACTGATTTAATAAGAACTGTCTTGATTTCCCCACAAATCAGTTGCAAAGAAGACCTTTTTTTCGGCCTCTAAAGGTACTTCCCCCCTTAAGGAAAGCAGCACAACTACTAAAGTGCGAGTTGTGTTTGATGCGTCACATCGAACGTCCAAGGGAATGGCGTTGAACGACATACTTATGGTAGGCCCTACTATTCAAAGGGACCTAGTATCAATTCTTCTTAAATGGCGGCTGCATAAAGTAGCGATAAATGAAAACATCGAGAAGATGTACAGGCAAGTGCGAATTGATTCCAAAGATCGCAACTACCTGAGTATAATTTAGCTACCAGTCACTCCAGGACCAATCAAGCATTATCGTTTGAATATCGTCACGTTTGGCACGGCATGTGCGTCGTATCAAGCAGTCAAAGTGCTTCAAAGATTAGCTCAAGATGAGCGATTTAAGCATGAGCAGGCTTCCGAAGTCACTCTGAACGACTTCTATTTGGATGGTGTTCTCACTGGTGCTAACAATCTAAGTCAAGCAATCTCGTTACAAAGAGGCATCACCAGTTTATTGGCATCTGGAGGCTTTAGTATCCGTAAGTGGTCCTCAAACTGTCCAGAAGTGCTGGAATCAATACCAAAGGACGACCGCGCTTTGCCTCGTCCTGTCGCAATAAACTTTGAGAACACAATTAAAACATTGGGGTTTCAATGGAATCACCAATTAGACGTCTTCTCCTTCAACGTATCTCTACCTGAAGGTGGCAAGGTGACGAAAAGGCTAGTAGCATCAATCATTGAAAGGCTATTTGATCCCCTGAGTTGGCTACAGCCCTCTTTGGCTGTAGGAAAGATTCTACTACAAAGGCTTTAGCTCATTAAAGTCGATTGGGATGACCAACTTCCGGAAGACATCACTTGTGATTGGAAGAAATATCTCTCGGACTGTCAAACTCTGGAAAACATAAGCATTTCTCGCTTTGTCGGATACACACCCAAAGGAAAGATTGAACTACATGGTTTCAGCGATGTGTCAACGGATGCTTTTGCAGAGGTCATATATGTAAAGGTGATCACCTCCTTAAATGAAGTCAGGGTTCACCTGCTGGCATCGAAGACAAACCGTCTCACTTCGAAATTAATGTCTCAGTAGCTCAGTAATTCATTCAGCCCTTGCAGAGTTGTTTTTCTCACGTCTCATTGCTCGCGCCCGAAACTTATCGTCTCGGACAAGCGACATGAGTTGTTGTGCTGAGAACGATTCTGTTTCGGTGGAAGAAATTTTTAAAGCGATGATGAGTATCAATATGTAGAAGAACCATGACACGTGAATTGAGCTAATATACCGAATCAGAAACAAAATGATTTTCTTAACGCTTCAGTTAACGTCTCTTTCTGAGACATTAAGGGAAACGTTTCTTTTTACTGAATGAAAGTCAATGAAACGATTCACTAAAAAGAGATGGTTTTACCCATGCCTAGTCCCGAAAGAATCCAGCCCACTGCGGATCGCGAAGTTTAGCCCCGACGCAACTCATCAATTACGAGCTATGGTGGAAGTGATCGGTATGGTTGCACAACCCAAATCTAGAGTACAACCCCAAAGCTGATCAAATTTCAGCGATTCAAGGATGAAAGAACCTGAGGTACATCTTACTATGCATGTCACTGGGGAACGTAGGCCCTGATCTTCCGGTTTAACCAACAGCATCAATATTGTCGAAGTACTCAAGCTACCAAATGCTTAGTCGTGTGATCGCCTTTTGTCTAAGGTTCAAATTTCGTAATTGATGCCCACAATTCTTATCATCCCACATCCGTTATCATCACTACAGAAAGCGAAACTATCTTGCGCTCGCCTATGGCAAAGAGTTTTACAGAGGAAGTGCGCCGGTTGCATCGACGCCAGTTGTCCCATCTACGTCAAAACTTGGCTCCGTATCTTGACGCTGAAGGATTAATCAGGGTGGGTGGACGATTACAAAATGCCAAAATAAATCCTCTGGCTACCTTGATAGTAAGAGCGTTTCATCACAGAACCCTCCATGGAAGTAATCAACTTACAATAGCAGCCATCAGAGATCAATATTGGATACCTCAAGTCCAAAAGTTAGTAAAGAGTTTTATTCACAAATGCCTGGTATGCTTCAAACTACATGCTTAGCCGCAAACTCAGCTCATTGGAGCATTGCCCAAGGAGAAAGTAAGGCCATCTAGAGCATTTATCACGGTAGGATTAAACTTTGCTGGACCCATCCGCATAAAATGGTATTGTTTTTTATTATATTAGTAATTGATTTCATCGTCACAAAATACTACGCGTTTGTTTTTTTATTTTTTTATTTTAAAAAGAAATCCCTTAGACGACTCGATTAAACGATTTGAGAAGACGATTAAAAGTTGCAAGGCAATAATCGGTGAATTGACCAAAGTGAGAGTTACCAACCCGATACTTTCGAGGATCAAATGCCTCCCAAAAGTTCATAAAGAGGGAATTATTTCCGTCACAAATGTGCCTACCCTAAACTGGCCAGATGGCGCGTGAATGGACGGAGGAGGAAGGGGATGAACGGAATATTGAGCAGCTCACAACGAAAAGGAGTTCACCGAAAACATACGAAATTTGGACCAACAGCAGTAGATGGGACTATGGTTTCATTCGATGTGAAAACGTTCTTCCCTAGCGTACCAATGATGGAAATACTTGGATACATCGAAGAATGGCTGCTAAAATAAGACGATTCACTATCATGGAAGGCTAAAACTAGGCAATATGTTACACACTGCAAGCTGTGTATGACTGAAAATTATTTCACCTTCAAAGGGAATTTTTTTAAAACTAAGGGAGGAGTAGCGATGGGAAATCCGTTCTCACCTTTCTTTCAGTGAAATATTTATGTCGAGATTGGAAGAGGGATTAAAATCAAGAGGCAAATTACCGAGATGACATTTTCGCGTACGTCAAGAAAAGAGATTTGCAGCAAACATTAACGGAGCTTAATTTAAGTTGAACTCCAAAAACTTTTTTCCAAAATTTCCTTAAAAACGTGTATTTAAACTATTAAACCATATATACATTTCGTCTGGCACATTCAGACTTCTTCAGTGTTTATCTAATTCCCTAAGTTCTGCGTTTCTATTTTAATCCCTAACGTTTTACATTTTCATCGCAAAATTTAATCAGCTTAACCAACACAGCATGCATCGTTGCAATAAAACGATTTGTGTCGAGAAGAGGACTATGCAGTGACATATACAGCGATTGTGGCACCAACTTTGTTAGAGCCAATAAAGAAATAAAGGCTCAGTTTGAACAACTGAAGGGACCCACTCAAGTATATCTCACCCAAGAGCAAATAAACTGACACTTCAACCCACCAGGCAGTCCACACTTTGGAACACTGTGGGAAGCTGGGGTGAAGTCATTGAAACTGCATTTAACTAAAACCATTGGAAATGATTTGCTGAACATTGAAGAAATGTATACGGTTTTGGCTAAGATCGAGGCAATATTAAAAAATCGTCCTCTAGTGCCAATATCTAATGGCGTCAACGATGCGCAAGCCCTAACGTCGGGGCACTTTCTAATCGGAAAATCGTTAATAGCTGTTCCCCAGGAACCTACCAGTGGAGAAGTTAGCTTTATAACAAAGTGGCGTCTTGCCACTGCCTTATTTCAAAGCTTCCAAAATAGGCCCAAATGGATGCGAGCCCATCATAGTAAAGATATGCCCACTTCTCATACCCCCAGCAAAAGAAGAAGTCACGAAGCAACAGGAGCAGGCGGCAACAAACTACATATCAAAACCAAGCAACGAGCAGCCTGCAGTGTCATTAGAAGAAGCCCCGATGCGAGGCAATCAAGCTAGATTGATGAGGAACCTTCGTCTATACTCGGGTTTGCTTATGTTTCTGCTTGCGACCTGCTGTGTTCTTTTCGCGAAGAAAACCAATCAGACTGCTGGCGTTAGCATCACTCCAGTCAATAGTGGATTTGCTGTTGAACATATTGGAAATGTGCCCCTAAAAAAATGGCTCTCTGCAGATCCATGTTAAAATTCTATGGGCAGATATGTAGGAGGATAAAATGTTCAAAGGGCTGTCGACAATTTGACTCAGTTATGTCACACTGGTCTCACGTACACGGATAGAGTTTCCTGAGGTCACCTTGTACAACATCTATCCACTACCAATCAAGGTATCATACATCAGATACATACACTGCATTTCGTGAGGAGCAGACAAAGGCATGGACTACTGGGTAAAATACTAACATCATTATTCGGCGTTAATGATGAAATTTACCGAGTATCGAGACAATGCAAGTGAACCAACAAACCTTGAAGCATACTGTGAATAAAGAAACGATGCTGTTTTTCCGAGCAACCCACTAGCTAAACAGGACGAATTCAATGGTAAACAAGCAAATAGTCTTTTTCAATAAAGGATTTAACGAAGCAGTGTAGAAAATCAAGAGATTCGACTCCTGATGTCAATCACCAACCAAACAGAGTCATCTCTCCCAGCATCTTTGAAGGTGTCGCATCTTCCATTAAGGGAAATCGCAGTCCACTTTCGATGAGATGCTTGTTACATTATCGGTTACCTGCAAATAATCGAATCGATAAAGACGGAAACTATCCCTCATTCTCTTTTCAATCAAACGTATGCTGTATACGAAATTTCCGCAAATATCCTAGGGGTAGACTTCCATAGCCAAACCTACTTCGAAGTCTCCGAAGATGAGCTACGAGAAAGCCAACGCTTATCCAAACGAAACCTACGAAACCACGCACCCTATTCGATCTAAGGAACAAGCCCCATTGCATCATCAAGAAGCTATACAATTTATATGGAGGAAACAACTGTACAGCCCGAACATTTGCTCTGGGAGCAAATATTAGCGTCATTTGGAAAACAATTTATGGGAAGAACAAACGGTTATTCGTAGTTCCGCATGTGATTTCAGCTCATGACTCATTGACGAGGCCCAACAAAATTTTGACGAGCAACAGGAAGCCATATGAAGGTCCTATCAAACAACTTTAATTTCATTTAGTTCCGTTTCAATTGTAATTGTTGTAACCTTAATTATTATATTGCTATATTTGTGTCAGGTCCGAAAGAAAACATCTAAAAATAAGGCGATCACACGATGGTACAAACCGTCCGAAATACCATCCGCAGAATTGAAATAAGCCCAATTTTATGATGATTAAGAACAGGGGTTCTTGGTGGGCGGTATGTTCGCGTATTTCAAGTACAATCGACTCGCGCATGCCAAGACAGGTGATGACTTGGTAATCTGAAGGCATGCTCGTGTTGATCGCAATCATGGGCAATGTAATGTGGCCCAAATCGATTTGTATTTTGCTGACCCGCCATTATTCAATGGCATAAGCATTAAGATAGTCTTTTTTATTGTGAACTTTAGACTTACGGTTGCTGACCTGATAGTTGCATTGCGCTGACAGGTCAGCCATGAAATGCATAAAAATGCAAGAATGACTAGGCTCGTCGCCAGTCAGAATCAATAAAGCACATAGATTGAACCCGTGTTGTTTTGATTTTCGAGCCTTAATTTTAGATCAAACTCTATAATTTTAGGATTATACTGCAAGCAGGTTAATTACAAGAAAACGCTACTCAAGAGATATTAATTGAGGATTTTATCTTTGATATCTTCGTGATTGGCAACTAACCCGAACAACTTCTATTCTTCAATGGTTTTTAAAAATAATTCTCACAATCGTCCTGACTATTAACAACTTGCGCTTCGCAGAAGTACTGCTATTATAGCAGATTCTGCACAAGATTTGCAACTTTGGTGAATTGTTTAAACAATACAAGCATGAACATGGCTTAACCATAAACATACCGAAAACGAAATACATTGTGGTAAGAAAAAAAATTTAAACCACAATTGACTTGTGTCAAACAAGTCCTATCGATCATGATACACTGCCTGTACGAAAAATCAATTGACTAGTTTGATGCTTTGATTGATGGGAAACTGTGAATCACTTAGCACATTTTTTCGACGATTTAGTGAACATGAGGGTAGGGAAATGCACGAGTAATTGGTCAATCAGTTGTTTCCCTCATTTGTGATCAATACAATGATCTGGTGTCGATTTTCATGTATTGTCTTTAGCATAGTGTATTAATACTATATCATATTATTTGTTATATCGTGTTCTCGAGAATGTGGACGGCTTTATTATCATAAAAGATTTCTCTAATTTAAGAGAAAATTCGTTAGTTCTCCTCTTCCGATGTTTGCCTGCTAAATGTCCTATCTTTGATTTATACTCGCACTAAATTCATTATTATGTTTAACACAGATTAACAAATTTATTGTTAACACGTGTTATTATCTAAAAAGGTATTTTCTATATCTCCGTCCATTTTTTGTAGCATTTTTCACTTTGTAAACCGATAACTCGCGCCCCATTTGGGTGTACTGTTAACGGAGGTAGCTTTCTGTAGTCGGTATAATAATTGTGGTTTGAATTATCCCTAAGCATTGTGTTAATTTTCCGGTTTTGTGTGAACGTTTGAAGAACATTGATTTTTGAAATAAAAAAGTCTTTTGCTGGCGTTATTGGGCGACAGACGTGTTTCCATCTAAGCGTTTTTCTAATTATTAACTTCCAGTGAAAAATCATTACTGTTTTCAGAAATGGGATAAATTGACCAGTTTTGTGCGGGACTAACACAGTGTCTGGCCTGAAAACACAAACAATACGTATGGCAGATTCGTGGATTAGTTGTGCATTTTTTGATCGACGTACTTCGTGTCTAAGTTTATCACAACTATTCTTTCGAAGCACAATGCAGCCTAATTATACAATCAACTACTTCGCCTTCATCGCAAAGGAAACGGAAGCGGTAAACGATACTACCTTTAGATGAATGAGTTGGCTTCACGAGCAGAAGGACGAGCGGCGCGCCATTCATACATTGTTCGGGGGATAAAAAACCAACGGTTTAAATTTGCACTCCTTCTACTCCCAATACTTAATTAAGACGACCTGTTATCGTAAATCATATGGTATGAAAAAATGCGTGACCTTTCAGTGACGGAAACTAAATGCGATGCACTGAAGGGTGCGTACGTCAAACCAATTCTAACACTCTTGGATCAAAGTTATCACACAACTTTGTGGAGTACTGGCGAAGCAGTACCTCCCACACCGAAGCTGTCCTTTTTCCATTTAACATATTTTGACTTCCAACGCTTGCGCTGCGAACACTATGGTAGATAGAAAAATGTCACTGTGATAATACACAGAGTTATTTTGAAAGGGGCATTTATGGTAAACGTATTGTTATTGTAATAAATTTAACAAAATCTTAAGGTAATTTCAATCATTATCAGTTAATTCCGTTGTGTAAACGTTGCGTTCTTCTCCTGTAAAGTGTCTATTTCATTTATATAATGACCGATTCAATTGTAGGTATTGTCCTCGGACACGTTTCAATAAATTGCAAACAGTAACAACAAAGACCAATATGCGGCATCAATCAATAAGCATCACATGCCAGTGGGAGGTGTCCCGTGCGAAAAAAATTCTGTCAACTTGGTTGACAAGTAGATAAACGAATTTTTAAAATAAAAGCTTGTTGTAAAAAGTTGATTTGAAAAACGGCAACGTCAAAATATTCGAGAATTTAATGAAATACATCACATAACAGGCGTATCAATTTTTTGAAAATCCTCTTGGCCTTTCAAATGCTCCTCCTGTCTTCCCTTAATTCTCTAATTCATTCATCTGTGTTTCGATTTCTTCCTGTTGAGCATTCAGTATTTTTTTAATTCTTTATGTATACGGGTTTTTTTGTCTAAAGTACTAGTTTTCTGGGTTTAGAAATTATTGGCTGATAATTTTTCATCTTCGAGAGCAAACACATCCTGAAATTATGTGATAATTTCCAAAAAGTTTTATTTCAATTTTAAGTCATTAATATCCGTTCTGATTCCGTAAAGGAGTTTTGTAATCTTTGTTCACTAAATTTGGTTTTAGTGATGGAAATTTTATCGGTGGATGCTGTCGTTTTGTATATTTTATAATATGAATTGGTTCTGTGTCAACCCTAGGCCGTGTAAGGGACTTTTACATAACATATGCCCTTTACGGGTATTATAGTACTTTCAATGAAGACTCAATCTTTTTACTCACTCACTCACTCAGTCTTTTTAACGTACGAGATCTATAGGTATGATAGATTCTGATATTGCGGGTATATTCAAACGAACAATTTGTAATGGTTTTGTATTTAGCGGTAATACAGTCTCATTTTTGTTGATGTTACAAATTATAGTATAAATTTCGAAATCAATTTTACATAGGTATTTCTCAAGTATATCTCTGCCTACTATTCAATTATTCCTTGCCGAAACCTTTAGAATTTCCTTGGTTTGGTATTATATAAACGTGCCGGAATTTTTTCTATTGCCGTAGTTCCTAGTACTACTGTTGTCATTACGATTGTTGTAGTTATAGGAGTTAGCCCTGTTTTAATTTTGCTTCCTCGTCGTTAAATTTCTATTATTGATATCATATCTTCTATTCATGCACATCATATTCTGTGATTGAGCATTATTACATTTTCTAATTCGATGGTTAAATTAGTTGCCTCTGTGATATCTATAGGTCGTGCCGAGAAAATGTTTCAATATTGTTCGTTGAAACCATGGAGAAAAATATTTAATGCTATTTTTTTCGTTTAGCTTATTGAGGATTTTTAACTTCCCAGTTCCCTATGGGAAGTTATTGTAATGGGGTCGATTTTGCGAATCCCAAATTTTGACATATCTACACGTTTTAAGGTCTCTAGAATCAAAATCGATCGTTTTTAGAGAGATGTCTGTGTGTGTGCGTGTATGTACGTATGTGCGTTTGGAATTATTTTTCGTCTCGATTATCTTGAGAACCAAAGATCGTATTGACGTAGGACTGGTTTTATTCGACGCGTAGTTACGTAACTTAAAACTGCACGACTTTTCAGTAAAATCGGTTAAGCCAGTTTTTATTTAGGATGAAAAAATTGAACAACGACTAAAAATTGCTTATTTTGAAACTGTTGAAACGCACTATTAATTCGAGCAGATCTCAAATATCTTCATAGTAATATTATTATTATTGTGTGTTTTAGCAAAATTTTGTTGTAAAAAATGTTATTTAAAAACAAATCAAGATTAATTTATATAACTCAAAACTTATATTAGGAGGTTTGGTATGTGTGACGCTAATGCAGATAACAATTGGATATTGTTATAAATAATTTAATATTGTTAATAACAATCAAATATTATTAGTTGTAATTTGATATTGTAAATATGAACACAATTATAACTATTCAGTAACGATCAAACAGTCTTAATAACGAATGATTATTATTAAAAATAACTAAATACCCTCAATAATGGTTGTGGATTTCGGGGTCGAGAGGGAGGACTAGGTGGAGGACGAGGAGGAGGACAAGGAAGATGACAAGGAGGTGGACGAGCAGGAGGACGAGGTTGCCGAGGCTTTGGTAGAGGACGACCAAGTGGGGTGGGGCGTCTTCTTTTACCAAAGCTTTTACGGTTAGATCAAAAACAAGCCGCGAGGTGCGACCCTTGAGGACCACACGGTCAACCAGTAATATTTACATAAATATTAAAAATACTAAACAAAATAATAATTATGAAAATAATACTACTTTAAATAATAATAATGTACCTCTCATAACAGTAACTGGAATGACTTAATATTAATCGTATCATCTACGGGAGCGTCAATTGATTACGTAAGGTTTTTGGTCGATGGGGACAGATTGATTTGATTGAATATTCACGCGGATCAATGGGGGGGGGAGGGTTCTACGTTATTTGTTATTTTCATATTGATGACAGCTTTTTTTATAGCATATGATCTAGCAAAATATTGACTACGAAACATTTTACCATTCAAAGCGTTCATTGCCACAAATACAAATTTGATTAATTTTTTTTGATTTTCAAAATTTAAGCAGTTTTGATATAAAAATTAAAACACGGTGCTATGAAGACTATTAAAAATCTGTTTAAATTATGCAAATATTAATCAACTGTGATTGGCTTAACAACAATGTCTTCAGAATAAGAGTAGTCGGGTAAAATCATTCATATGAACACTTTTTACATGGCGACTTTGAATGATTTTTTATTTTTAATTTAATTTTTTTAAACATCATGGAAAAGCGTTTTGCTTGTTTGTCTCGAAAAATTGATAAGGATTTATAAATTTTAAAACATTTATTACCGTGTTGTGCAAATCTGGTTAACAAATTTATTTTTTATGGAAAAATCCTAAATTTTTCCATTTTTTTTGTTAAATTAAAAAACGCCTCCAACGATTTTTTTAAATAAAAAAACATTACAAAAATGTTAATACACGTCGATTGACACCTAAGTGATGTAAATATTATATTTGGTTCGTGAGATATAGTGAATGGCAGAAATGACCTTGAAATCATGATGACTTTTAATGATTTTTGATTTTTAATTTAATTTTTTTTTGTGATCATGAGAGTAAATTTTGTTAATTTTTGCACAAAAAATGTTTGGAGTATATGAATTTTATAAATATTGATTACTGTGTTTCGAAAATCAGGTTAAAAGTTTACTGTTTATGAAAAAAAACCTAATTTTTTGCACTTTTTTCAAAAAATAAAAAATTCGCCTCCATGAATTTTTTTAAAAACTTGATAGAATCACATAAATGTTAATACGCGTCGATTGACACCTTAATGATGAAAATCGCGTATTTGGTTCGGGAGATATAACGCATGACAGAAATGACCTTCAAACGGGCAAAACAGCAAACCCCCCCAACCTAAGTTTTCCAAAAACTAATCAGCTCTTAAGATTGCAAAGACGCTTCGATTGACACCTCAACGAAAACGATAGGACTTTGTTTACGTGAGTTATGCTCGTAGAAAAAACTGTCCACGAACGCACATACGTACGTACGGACGTACGTACATACACACACACACACAGACACATACATACTTCTTTCTAAAAACACTTAAAATATACTCGTAAGACCTCAAAACGTAAAGAAATGTTGAAAATTTCAATTTCGATTTTCGAGGTGACTACAAGAACTTCCCATGTACTGGGAAGTTAATAAATAAAAACAATAAAAGTAATTATAATTATCTAGAAAAATAATTATCAACAATAGTGATTATTAATAATAGTAATTAATAATAAAAACAAATTATAGCTTTTTTATTCACCCCACTGGGAAGTTAGTCGTGTGTTAGTCAAGGGTCGCACTTAAACCACATTTTTTTTTACTTTAGATCCTAAATCATCGAATTGTAGTTGACTCAATTCGATAATTAAATTCAATATTTCATCACAAAACTGTGTTGTCTTATTTTGCGACATGTTGTTGAGTGTAACGAGGTAATGTTTTAAATTCTTAAGTATTATAGGTATTTGTTTACCAATTTCTGTTCTAACTGTATCCGACAGTTTGACGCTACATACGAAACCAAAACGGTTCTAATTTAGCATTGTCATCGAATGTTTTAGAAATGAATTCAATTATTTTCAAAAACGAGATCAGCTAAGAAGCTAAGAAGAAATATAAGAATATTTCCCGTGAAAAGAGGAATTGTCTGCATTGCCGATAAAAGATCGAAAGTTCCAATATTTACTTATTGTATTCCAGAATATTTCTAAATAGAGATACATACTATTCAATTCAATTCTAAATGCGCATTGTCGACTTTGTCACCGAATACTTGTCTTGCTTGCACTTTTCTTGAATTTTCCAATCACTCTCATTGGAGTATAATAGTATATTGCTTATACCTATGTGTATGCATTTTTTTGCATTTTCTAAATCGTTTTTAATTTGCGTTAGGAAATTTCCATTAAGGATCCAATAATGATGAAAGAAAAGAATTGTTTTAGATATTGACCGATCTATTCAAAAAAATACTTTATGTCTGTATATGTATAATATGAATGTTAAATAAAAAAACACAATAAGTGTCGTAAGAGCCTGTTTATCTTCAGCGAAAATCTGACGTTTGTCAAGCTGCAGTTACCCATTTGGTTTCTACTTATTGCCGTGTTTATCGTAGACATTAAATTTCGGGTTGGCTATCTTCAGATGATGAAGTTCCGTTGCAATCAATTTGACTCTTTGTAGGAGTCTCTGCTACTGTTTGTCCTTCAATATATTCATAATTCGGCACAGTTCGGCTTTCTGCTTTTGCAGATGTTCCTTCTTTCCGCCTCTTCGCTTATTTTTCTGTTGTCGAGATGCTTATTCGATAAACTTTGCAATATTTTGTCTGGTGCGCTCTTAATATTCCTCAATTGTGAGTCGTTTCGGTACATTATGCCTCAGTCTCACTAACGAGATGACGTTATATTCAGGCGTTTTTCGATTAAGCCTAGCTGGTATAAATTCTCCTAACAAGAGGCGTTCGATGGTGGAGAATCCTTTATTCAAGCATACTTCAAATTTTGTCACTTCTTCCGGTGTCAAATCTTATTGCACACATCTGAAAATTTCGGTACTTTGTAAAATCGCCCTCTTTATCAAGAGATGGCTCACTTAGGCCTCAATAGGCCCATTGTGATAACACAAAAAATTAGGACGGCACTAAAACCTAGCTGCTGGGTGATGAGAGCCAATAAGATTCTCGTATGAAGCCGGCTGTGCAGTTTATGTTTAAATCCGTGAGGCTATCCAAGAAGGGGGAGCCTAAAGTTTGCATGCGTTTCCTGGATAGTGCTGGGCATTCGCACCGAAAATGTTAGATTGTTTCTTTTTTATCTTCCGATCTGCAACTTCGGCAGAAATCATTGAAAGGGACACCCAATATTTCTGCGTGTCTGCCAATCAGACAGTGCCCCGTCAGTACGGATACGATGGAACTCAAGGTTTCGCGGCTCGTGTTAAGAAGCCGCTTGGTGCGTTTGGAGCACAGTGCGTGCCAAGTTTGCCTGGTTGTCCTACAGGTTTCTTCAAGTAGCCAGGCCCTATTTGCAGTCTCCATGTAATATTGCTTAAATCCTAGCTTCATGGGGACTAGAAGTTGGCCGACTTGGAGTGTTGAGCTCAGTGCCAGCTCTCGCTAGGGAATCTTCTTCGCAATTTCCCGGTATATCACTATGCCTCGGTACCTAGCAAACGATCTTTTCACAGTGAAGTGACATCGCGTTCAGTTGTGAGCGACTTTCCTTTACAATCATGGATGAGGTGTACACGTTGGATAATGAATGAATAGCAGCCTGAATGTCAGAGAAAATATTCAGGTTTCTTATGGAAATTTTCTGGGTTCTCAACCATCCCACAGTCTTGTATATTGCAATGACCTCTGCCTGAAAAACACTGCAGTGGTTTGGAAGCTGAAAGCATAGTTTCAGCCCTAGCTGTTCTGAGAAAACACCACAGCCAATTTTTCCATCCATTTTAGAACCATCAGGATAGATGTCGATAGATTCCTGCATACCACTTTATTCTATTGATCAGTCATCCCTGCTGGGATGGCTGACTTGAAACCATAATGTAGTAGATTGTGCATACCGCTTTGCGTGCTCTTTCTGTTATGTTCGCCTTCCACGCGAGATGGGAATCCAGAATTAGACCTAGATATTTGACCTGATGAGGTGGCGTTAGACCTATTAAGTTTAGGTGGGACAAATCACGGAATTTTGTATCTTTTTGTGAAGAGCACAAGTTCCTTTTTTCTGCGGATTAATCTTTAGACCACAATCTTCGCTCAACTTGGTGAGAATACCTAGGGCAAAGTTTAGTCTTTCAGATAGAGTGTTAACGAATTTGCCCGATTTACTAGTGCAACATCGTCGGCATAGGCTACGTCTTGCAGCTAGTCTCACCTTTTCTGACAGGAGCTTGTCCACCACTAAGTTCCATAGAAGGGGTGATAGAACCCATCCTTATGGGGAGCCCCTGCAAATGCTCCTTCTTGAAATACTGTTTCCGAGTGTGAAGTTGATGTTTCTGCTGATTAGCAGTTGTACGATGAACCTTATCAGGTTATCATCGACATTGCTTTCCATAAGTGCTTTACCAATAGCCTTATAGCTGACATTGTTGAAAACCCCTGTTAATATGTAGAAAACTGCTTGCGTATATTCTTTGAGGCTTAGCGATTTTTCGATGTAGCTGGTGAGCAAATCAAGAGCTGTTTCAACCGATCTCTCTTTCGTGTATGCGTGCACATTGGAAAGTGGTTTCAGAGCAGCTCTCAAATGGATTTCTATCAGTCGTTCTAATGCCTGCAGCAAAAAAGAGGTGAGGCGGATATGTCTATAATCCTTAGGTAAGGAGTGGGATGTCTTGACCGCTTTAGGCATGAAAACTATTTACGCTTCTTTCCACCGCTGTGTGCGGTTAGCCATGGCAGTGATATATTGATTCCCTGCTGGATCTCAACAGGTGAGGTCCCTGCCAGGGGATTTAAAGGGTTGAAATGAGCTGACTGCCCAGCGTAGGAGCCTGTCGTTCACAGGCACAGTGGTTGACAGGCAGACCGGGAGCGTATGTGGATCAGCTTTGTTAGCCGCATCCTCGCTACCCGGGAAGTGCATGTTCATGAGGACGGCCAGCGTATACTCTATCTTCTGTGTGGAAGAACCTTTGCTTTTCGGAAATAATCAGCACCCCATAGACGACGGAACGCTATTCCTCGAAAAATTTGACTATTCGGTTCATAAAATATTACTAATGAAGTTGGAGTCTGCTCGATCTCGTTCTATGAGCCACTTGCAAAACCCAACTCTTTTCGCGTAATTATCGAGAAGTAACTCCTGAAGAGACGTAAACCGTAAGAGTGCATCTTCACCTTGTGCAGAACTCTCCAAACGGTGGTTGCAGACATTTTTGTCGGTAAGTTCATGAAAAATCAACTTAGGAAAAAATGAAATGCATATATATTAACTAGGTAACAATAGTTTATAAAATAAGAGAGAGAGAAAATTCTATTTTATTTACAAAAAAATTATAAGTCAAAATTCAAAATACATATATGATTTAGTGATGTGTCGTTCGTGAACGAGTCGTTCATTATGAACGGCACACTTATGTGTGTTGTCACGAACGACTCTTTTTTTTTAAAAACGTTTCGTTCATCCAGTGTGCTTCTACGGTTGCAACTCCAACTATAAAGCATGTCGCACACTTGTCCGCTCAGCTCTGGTCCGCTCGACACGAAATATTCTGAACACATCAAAATGCGTCGCGCGAAGAACTGCACAGCACAGTATAGGTTTCATGGTCTTGTGGACGCACATGTGCCGTGAGCTCACGATACGATCTATGTACAAGCAAGTAACGATGACGTTCATGTGCCGTCGTGAATTTTCATTCAAAAGAGCAGCTGAGTGTTTTTGAATGAAAAAATGAATATCGTTCATTTGAACGATCCGCTCTGAACGAATCTTTTGAGTGTGCTGAACGAAATGTGTCAGTATGTCTAAAGTGAACGAGAAACCTATCTCTAATATGATTGTTAAATTCCAATTAAATATTCGGACACTTCAAATATGTAAATTAAGTATAAAAACCCTTTTTTTCTTATTTTAGTATTTTGTTGGAAAACCTTTGGTTTTTAGAATGGCTGTCAGTCTCATTGGAATAGATTCTACCAACGACCTGCAATAAGACGGATAGATTTGTTTTCCATTCGTCCTCAAGAGCCACTTTAAGCTCGGCCTTCGGAGAAATTACCCGCGATTTCAATTTGTTTTCTAAAAAGGCCCACAAATGTTCGATTACATTTGTATCCGGAGATTGTAGGGGCGTTTCCATCACGTGAGGACAATTATACAATAACCACATGCGCGTATTGTGAGCTTTGTGTTTTGGGGCATTGTTTTAATAGAACGAAAATGTCTCAGAAATGCCCAATTTATCTACACTTTATTTAATTTTCCATTTTAAAATGGATATGTACTTGTGTTGGTCCATTATGTCATCAATAAAAACTAGCTTTTCTGGTCCAGAGGCAGCCATACACCCCCAAACCATCAATGATCCAGCACAATGTTTTACGGTCGGTTGAAGGTTAACAGGTTTGAACTCCTTAATTGGTCGTCTTCACACATATGTTTGTCCATCTGACCGGAAAATATTAAATTCAGTAAATGTGCTCCAATAGGAAATTTATGCTCTTTAGCGAACTTAAGTCGCTTTAGCTGGTTTTTCTTATTTACAAAAGGTTGTTTGCGTGGAACTCTTCCGTTAATATCGTCACTCCGTAGAACTTTTCTCACAGATTCTGTACTTGCAGTAATGTGGAGGTAGTTAGATACTTCTGATGTCAACTTTGTCGCACTCAGCTTGGGATTTTTATTTACTTGCTGCACGATCCACCGTTCATCTGCTTCTGAATTTTTTTCGGCCGTCCGGATCTAGGATTATTTTCAATACTTTTATTAAATTCAAACCGTTTAATGTCATAACCTGTCGAATGGCTTCTACCGATGATTTCTCCAATTTCCCACACAAATATCCCATTTTTTGATGTTTGATGACCAATTTCCGAACTTCGTTAGTAGTTTCTTTACCTCGACGACCCATACTAGTTGTGAATGAGAATTCACTATAAAAATTTCGCAACAAGTAATTGATTCTTTTCGTTTACACTTTGACTACTGTTATTTACACTTAATCTGTTATAATTCGTAGAATTTCCATCTCAAACGTCAAAACAAAACCAGTGTTGCCAGGTGTCCGAATATTTAATTGGAATTTAACCATTGGCATATAAATCTTTTGTTGATATAATAAAAAGCTTTTTTTTCTTAGATTATAACCTAGTGTTAACAAATAAATGTATATGCATTCCATTTTCTCCTAAATGGGATTTACAAAGAGTCATTGACGAAGTTTTCGTCTCGAAGCTCTGTCCGATTAGTTAATTGAGCCACTGTACATTTATTGGAAGTGTCTGTCACGTGATGCCATGCACGCGCATTGCTAGTAAATGTTAATCGGCCTTCAATCATAAGAACAGCAGCTATATCAATCGTGGTAAGTTTTGCAAAACACTAAGCGAATGGGGTTGAAGGGCTGATCATAGCTTTCTTTGTCGAAAAAATTTATCAACCACATTGCAGTCAAGGAAGGCCCTAACTGAATACCACAGTATTTTGTATACACAGATATCTAGCATTTTGTATACCTAGATATAGTTTTTCATGTAAATTAAGTGTTATAATGAGTTACCTGGAAGCCCTTGTAACGCATTACAACACAGGCTTGTATCCTCAACAATTACAGGGCCTTTTATTTGAATTGCGGCTTGTAAACACTTATTAATACAAATATCGCTGATCTCTCCTTGCATCTCAGGGATATCTAGACTTTTCGCAATGATAGATACAGGTAGGCTTGTTCCCAGAATATCCACAAACTCGCGAACTTTTTCTTCATTACTTGAAACGAATGTTATTTGAATTGACATTTTTACAAATAAATATTCGACAGAACCAATGAAGAAGGAAACTAAGGAACGGCAAGAAGCGTGTAAAGACAAAAAGGTGTGTGGGACGAAAACATTGAAGTAAGAGAAGAGGAAACGAAATACCCGTGTCGGTGTGTATATGTGAGTGAAACCAAAAAGGTTTAAATTTATGGTCACACTCTTTTTCTTTTTGGTCAGCTGCGTGCGTTGTTAAGTGTCAAAGTGCTAAACGATTAGCGCGCGAAAGTGGTAAAAGTGGTCATTTCGCAATTAATCTAGTGTTTTTTTAGTGCGATAACAATAGCATTTGCGAATGAAAAGTGACTGGAGTCAAATCTATTAAAATAAAGGACTCTAAAAGTGATTATATGCAAAATGAAGTGCGCTGTGATTTCGTGCGTTAACAGCCTTCGGCGACGGCCAGAAGGAGTGTCTTTCCATTGGTAAGTGAAGACCTGTTAAATGAAGTGTAGTAATGATAACTTTCTCATTCATAATATGCAATTAATGTCGATTAAAAAATCATTAGATGTAAACAATTCGCCGCCATGTTTTGCGCGAAGTTAGATGCAAAGGCGGCGCTATTGTAGGGGCACTAAATTTTCGTTGTGAGAAAGTAATCAATTAGTTTGAATTTTCATATGCATGCATATATGAAGGTATTTTATAAAATTGTGGTGATGGCTATAGCTTTTGTAGTATTGTAGTATTATCAGTCTCTGATCCAATACAAAAGTAGAGGCTTGCTTAAGGTACCATCAAAAAGCAGTGTTCTACTTTTCCGGCAAACTGAAAAAGAGCTCCGTAAAATTATTCATTTTTCGACAAATATTTTACATAAAAACCGATTCGATCAGATTTCATTAGTCGTGCAAAATTATTGTATTGGCATTTTTTTGATGATCATTCAACACATATGATAGACATTACAGGTCGCTAATAAAGCTTACCATAGAAAAACACCTTCAAACTAGATATTATTTTATTGCTAAAAACAGAGTCCGAAACGATTTCCGTACGTCAGCAGTTGACAAAATTTATACATTTCAAAGGGATGTAGGACACAATCAAAACCCCACATTTTAATTTATTTATTTTGAAGTTTTATAAGAAAAAATAATATTTCCAGCAGCTAAGCCGTAACTCCGCCAAAGCCGGTCCCAAGCCCGGTTTCTTGTGTGTTTAGTTCTGTGAATGCATTTCTATTTTCACAATTTGGAAAATTCAGAACCAGAACTATGTACGCAATGAAAGGAGGAGGAGGCTTACCACTATTTCTCTCTAAATTTTCTTTTCCCATTTAATCGTCTACATTAAGCGCCTGGCTCATTTACAAACCAAATGAACTGCATTTTGCTGCTCAGCTTTTCGATGGAATACGGAGAATTCCAAATGTTATCCAAAAATTTCAAATTTTCAAACACATTAAGTGAAGCAATATTTTTAAAGATTCATGCTTAATGAAACCTTACATTCCTTCAACTTACACTAACTTTAAAAAAAACATCATTTATTTATATCTGAGGTGATTCAAAAAGATATTCAAATTTTTCCCTCCGAAAAGTTGCACCCATCCATCTACGCATTTAACTTTTTAGGTTGTGTTGGTGGGCACAACTACATTTTATCAATTGGGTACGATAATTTTGTTGATCACCGCTTCCTCTTCTCTTACTTCAATGGACGAAAACTAGGGAATTTCATTTCGTGATGTTTCTTTGGGAATATGTTTTTAAGTCAAACGGAGTGCTTCACTTTTCTGGCATAACACTAAATTTTTTTCAACGTTGGAAGGTAGAAATCGAAAAGATACCGATCAACTCTTGCCTCTCGGCATCCCGGATTTCTACCGAAAACCAGCTCCGTCTCCTTCAAACACTCTCACCATCAAATTTTCAGTAATTCTCCATATTTATATTCCAGTTCATAGTAGAAGTGGGTCGTACTGTATCAACCTGATACTTTGTCACTGATACTCTTTTGTCACTGATACAGAAAAATGCTACAGGCAAAATGTATCAGGTACTTTTAGTAGCAGTGCCGACGGCTCCGAAAATATGATAAAAGACATTTTTTGCAGTCACATTTTGCTCGTATGAATCATGGAATGGATCATCATCTTACAACAGACAGTGATGCGTGAAAGTGTGATTCGACTACATAGATGTTGGTTGTGACAAATGTTTTTTGTATCAGATTGATGGGTTGGATGGCTGTGATGTCATAGCTACATGATATTAAATTATTTGTTGCAATGCTAGTTTGTTTCTCAATTTGATTCAGTTAACATATATGAAATACATGTATAAACAATTGTGCTTTAGGTGAATGGATGAATAGACCAGGGCGGATCAGTTTTCAGTTGGCTGTTGAGAGGGGCACACTGATTTTTGCAGAATAAGTTGCGGATTAACTCGTATAACAATAATTGACTCATCGTCCCTCTCAAAAAGTCGGGAACATTAATAAATACATCGAAATGTTTGAAAATTATTAAAAAATCGATTTTTTTCTACTTTTTTCACCTGTAACTATAGAACGATTCATTTTAGAGCGAAGTAGTGCCGCAATAAAAGTTACGTGATTAAATTTTCGATAAGATATGATTGGTTGAAAACTTTAAAAAATTTCACCCTTACCGCAAAATAGCAATAATTTTTTTAAAAATGGGGAAAAGGCATGTTTTATTTAATTTTTTTTAACGCACTTTTTTGAGAGGGAAGATAAGTCAACTATTCTTACGCGAGTTATTCCGCACTTATTCTGCAAAAATCAATGTGCCCCCTCTCAACAGCCAAATGCAGTTATTTTTTTACAGATTCGTTTTGGTCTAGATATGCTTAGATGAAAATATTTTCCAATGGGGAAACTGATAAAATCAACCTTCTTTATTTTACAGAAGCCAAAAAATTTAACCATGTTAAAATATGTATTAGTTTGGTGTTTAGGTAATACATTCAATTTTGTTAACGGATAAGCTCTACATATAGTAGGCGATTCCTATATTCCTGATAAAAAAGATTTAATAGTAAAAATAATAAATAAAATTGTTGAATAAAGTAAAAATGATTTCCGAGAAAATATAATTCCAAGTTTTTTAGTTTAAAGTTCTTTGTCAACTAATTACATTCTATATCATAACAAAGATTTTTCAAAACAATAAATGGAATAGTGTACATAACGAAATAATTATTTTATATTCATTAATGTTGCTTTTAGAATTAAAGAATTAAAATAAGCAATACTTTGATAAAAAGAGCTAAGCTAAGTGCTATTATATTTTTAAAAAACTAGCATCTTCACCTTTTCTGATGATAATCTGGAACGACGTTTATTCAAAATATTTCCAGTCGTTGAAAAGACACGTTCGCAAGGAACCGAAGTATTGACAGTGCAAAACTTTTCACGCACAATTTGCCTGATGTAGGGAAAGTTATAGCCATATTCTCGCCACCACTTTAATGGGTCTTCTCGTTCCAATAGAAGTGGCTCCTCAAGGTACCGTTGCACTTCAGTCATTGCTCTTGAATATGAAGAAGACCCAGTTGGGTGAAAGTTTAATTTCCTTTTTTTTAAAATTTGATAGAAAAGATGCTACTGGAATGTCTGCTGCCACTGGAACTATAGCTTCTGTTTCTATATTTTGGCTAGAAGCATTCGACCAGGTTTGATTGCTTTGGATCCCGATGTGATCAGAAACTAGTCTAATTAATTTGTTCTGCATTATTTCCGCTGTCTCTGACTTATTGAAAGCGACATTTTTATACCTGGGGTCTAAAACCGTCGACATTGTCAATATATTATCTCCTTCTATGTTCCCTAGCCAAATATTTAGATTGTTTGATGGATTCCATATCACCTGCTGGCATATTGCACAACTAAATATACTCTGTTTTTCCATTTCTTCATAGGTGCTAAGGAGTCAGTCGACGTAAACGATGATTGATGATACCGTAGTATATTTTCCCCCACTAACTATATCTGTCACTTCCTTCATTGGCCTCAGAATATACCGTATTTTTTGCAAAACTGACCACTCCTCTGCATTGAGAATCTCAATTTTTTCGTCTTTTGAGCTGCGGAAATTCAAGACTTCAAACATGCAGATACTGTAGACTGAGTGTTTTTACAGGAACTATCGAGATGGTGAAATGAATTTGAAACAAGATGCTTCGTTCTGACTCAGGTGTGCTTATCTCTTATCTATTGCAACAGTGTTTCCTAACTGAACACTTCTTCATGTTGGTTGAAGACGATTTGTAGCTGAATTTTCTCTTACAAATCGTGCATGTTCCAGATTGATTAGTTTCATCCGCACTAAAAAAAATTCATACTGGTTTAGTTTTCCTTTTGTCCATTTCTAATTCACAAAAAATCTCCAATAAATTTTACGAAACTTAAAAAACCGCTTATCACAAACACGTATCAAAAATAAGGTTTTGCTATGCGAGCGGTAGCAATAAGACTGATGGCCTTTCACGTTTTTATCATGCATTATAGTGGATAAAAATTTTCAAGGTTGCGTTCTTGCAAAAACAAAAAGCAATCGCGATGAAAACTTAGCAGCATACAAGTAACTTGCAGATATCGGTTCTGCTTCTGATGTGAATAAAATTTAATGTATCAGTGACAAAAAGTGTCAGGTAAAAGTATCAGCGACAAAATAGTAGCAGTATCAACTTGAACTTGATACAGAAAATATCTGTCACAACCCATCTCTAGTTCATAGTACTTCCCAGACGATTAGGATCGGTTTAAGGTATAGTACCAAATTTGAGAGTTTTAGTATCTTTTTAGTTAGATTAATAATTCAAAATATGTTTATTAATTATTTCATGTTGCTTACATGAATTCGTGAACGAACGATTTTTATTTCTCGAATTTGTTTCAGTTGTGGTCGGGAAAAATGTGAATCTTGCGTTATTCTCGGTTGAAGATCTGTATTTCAGCCGTGTGCGCTAAGAGAAAAGGTCGGAAAAGAAAACGCTGGTGGATTGATTGGAATTTTCGTATATCGAGAAAAATGTGAAAATTTTTGTGTTTTCGGGTGGTAGTGGCAACCAAATTAATGTGCAGTATGTGTCTCTAAAACTTCATGCGATGAAATTTCAGTGGTGAAAATCTTGATTTCAATCGGTTTAATGAAAATACAATTTCAAATGATTTATCCAATTTTTTGTGCTTTACATACCGCAAAAATTTCAGTGGCGCTACGGGTAAGGATCTGGTAATCATAATTTTACAAGAAAAGATTGATAATTTAAAAAACATGTAAATGAATAATTGTGAAATCTCAAAACATGGTACAAGATTCATTATAGACGAGTAACTGAAGATATGGAAATCGTAATGCCTAAAATGAAAAGGTAACGTAGGGTGTAGTTTTTTCGGTTTTGAATGTATTTGGGTTGCGTATGCCACGATTTCGAAGGATGTCTCAAGCCCAGTTAGAAAATGAAAAGGCAGGATTGATGATATCACATAATGTAATGGAAGGTGCAAATAACGGACAAGCAACTAGATAAGTAAAAGCGAAAACCAAAGTACCTAATAAAATCTGTTTACAGAATGAACTCGACTATGCTATTGGTAATTCAAAGGCCATACACGAGCGCATAGTCGCTTAGGAAGAGAAAAACTGCAATATTTGCTATAGGTACATCATAAAATCGTAGTTTTGCTTTCTTGCAAACTTTGAACAATGTGATCAATACGAATGTTGCAACGTAGGTAATGAAAAGTGGCTTCCGCGCCAAGAAGCGGGCCAATTTTTTCTATATAAAAAAATGAAACTGGTTGTGTCCTATGATAGAATACTTCTAATTTTCCCAAAAAAAAACTTAAATAAACCATATGATTTTAGTAATGTTAAGTATAAGACAAAAAAAATCTTTAAAAAAACCTGCTTCAGCATTTTTCTACATAAAGTGGCAGTATTTAATACTGACAGTTTTATAAACGTTATAGATTTTCCAAAATCTAATGAAACCTTTAATTCGGAGTTAAGTTAGGGAATCTCCATAGTCAAAAGGGAACTTTTAATGGTGAATATCGTTTATTATGGTTTTCAAAATAGAAGGAAAATCCGCAAGTAACCAACCGCTTAACTAGAATTGCATCTTTAAACAAGGAAACAACATAGAACAAATTGTTAAGAATTTGCGCAAGCAGGTGGCGAGAGAGAAAGTGAAAATTTGTAGCTATCAAGTACCATCGGAAAGTGTAAAAATCAGGGGGGAAATGATTAAGGAGGGCTAAAATAAAATTGTGTATTTGAGAGGCATGTAATAGACTACCTTCTTATTGTTACGTCGTAAAGAAATTCAACCATTATATTAATGCCGATGGTTACGGTGGCATAACTCCGCCGCATTTGGTACCAAGGCCAGCTGAAAAGGGGAAAAAGAGTTTGGTAAATTTTGTAATCTTGGCATTGGTAAATTTTCAAACTTAAATTATTTTTGCCCCTTGAACAGATTTCTCAACGTACGCCTATGCCTAACTCGGGAAGGTGTTGGTTTAACTAGGCCGTACAAGTTGATTGAACAGAGCTAACTATGGAGTGGAACGACAACAAATTCTGTTGTATCACTTTCTGTTTGTAGTAGTGTCACTTTGAATGGGGTAGTGACGATCATCCGCGGACTATATTAACAGTTTTAGGGGCAGACATTTTTGGTGGGAAATTCAAACAGTAATGGAAATCGTAAGCCCAATTTAACAAAATTGCAATATTAAACTGAAATTAAAGATTTTTCATTGAATGTAAAATCAAAGTTAAACGAGTAGTAAACTAATCCAGCATATCACCCAAAGTGAAACACGTTACTTGTAGAATTATTTTTAAGTGTATATAGGAAAAGGTGAATTAAAGATTTAATACTATAATTTAAATGCCACCCTCTTTCTTTTACAACCGCACTTGGGACCGGCATTGGCGGAATTACGGCCCCAACAGCTCTTTATTTATTTTAAATTAAATTAAATGTTTTCTGTTTAAAATTATTGAATGACCTTAACCTTCTTTCCTTTGCGATAATTTTGACGCCGCAAGTTGTGAATAATGAAATTCTTCTGATTTATTCTCAACTCAAGCAGTTTCACCCTTCTTTGCAGCTGCTTGAACATTTCTTCGTCAACCGGCGTTTTTGAGTGCTATATTCAAAATCATTCCATACGAGTTTACAATATTTCAAAACAATTCCCCGCCGACAATTTTATCACTACACAAATCTAACAGAAGATGTAAGGAAGACCAACTAGGTTTTGTGAATGTTCAGTCTTAACATTAGATTGAACATTCACAAAAGCACCAATCACCTTATGTAATGTCCGAAAAAATTAATTGGCCGCATTGATAGCTTTAAATTGATTATATATACAAACTATATACAATTATATATACAGACATATAAACAGGCACTATATATATATAAAACTGATTATATATATATGTTATCAGTTTACTTTAAAAACCAGAATTAACGGCAAATCAATTTTAAAGACAATCATATACATTTACAAAACAAGAAAGCTTACTGTTTGCGGTACGTTATGGGGAATTCTTTCGGATTCAACCTAAAATAAAAATGTAAGTTGTTGTTACACTGAAAAATACCAAACTGTTGTTTACTACCTTAACACTTAATTTGTGCGCTTCAAGCAAGTCTGCATTTATTGTTATATCATTATTATATTGAACGAAAAAATTAACAAAATAACTTTACAATACTTACTGAATGATCTGAATAATACTTTGTAGCCTCTGAAGCAAATTTCGAAACACGACCCTTTTTCGTTGAAACTTCATTCGGATAGCAATCTCCTTCATTCAACTGAAAAATGATAGTAATTACCACAAGCCTAAAATTTGTTTTGGAAACTTACCGTTCTGAAAGTGCGTTTATTAAATTGAATTGCATGCTCACTTCTTCGCGTTTTTTGGGTAAGTACTTGTCGAAGGCGTCTATAATAGCATTTTAGTAAGATTAAATTAGCTGTCGTCCAATATGTTGTAATGAGTTATATCAACTTACCTCAACTTCCAATGACGAGTTCAATTTCGGGACTGCTTCTGGCATCAGGAAATTCCCCCCCCCCCCCCCAATTGCATCAAATCGCTTTTAGCGAAGTGATTCGAGCATACGGCCGAACTCGCTTTCACATCTCCTTTTACTTCGAAGGACCTCAACCATTTTTTCCTAATGGAATCATTTGTTGGAAACCTGGAAAAATTATTTGACATTAAACTACAATATCCGCAAATTTCAATTTCATAACAATAAATTTAATTTCCTCAACAATTTCTTGAAATATTAACTTTTGATACGCCACTGAGTCGCCGCCAAGCTTATTTCGAGAAATGTCATAGACACTTCGTATTTTTGATGAACATAAAAACACGACATTTCTGAATGAAAACTGTTTTAAATGGGATTCACCTTCACACAAGTGTTATATTAATGCACGTACCTATGAAATGACACGGATTCATTCTTAAATTCTATTGAATTTACACATCCCGCGACCACGCACTTTATCTCAGCGATTCACAAGTTTTCACAGTTTTTGCACTTTATTATTGTATCTCCACTGATCAGAGATGTCTTGCACAGTATTTTGATTGGTTTTTGGCACAAATAACTGGCAAAGACCCACGATATTCACAAAACACCACTAAATTGCGCTCACTATATCACTTGTTTATGTTCTCGAACGACTTGTCAATGGCAAGCATTTGAAGTATCGTTTTATCTGACGTGTCGTTCGGGCTTGATTTCGATACCACACATATATAGGCGTTTATTCATTTCGCACCGTTCCTGTTATTTTTCTGTTCCAAGGTTGATTGTCTCAATAATTTTGTTGATGTTCCACTCCTAATCTTCTTCTTCATTGGACAGAACAATAGAGGTAACTATGGAGTGGAACATCCAATGAAGAAGTAAACTAAGGAACGAAGCGTGTAAAGCCTTATAGGTGGGTGGGACAAAAATTTGGGAATGACATTTCGTGACGTCTCCTTTGAAAAGATGTTCTTAAGTCAAACGGGGTGCTTCACTGTTCCGGCAATACACCCAATTCGTCAACAAAATTCAATTCGATTTTTATTTACCGAATTTATTTCAGTTGTGATCGCAAAAAATGTGAATTGTGCGTTATTCTCGGTTGAGGAACTGTGTTTCCGTCGTTCGTGCTAAGCGGAAAGTGCGGAAAAGTGTACGGTAGTGAATTAATCGCAATTTTCGTGAATTGTCGAAAATGTGAAAATTTTCGTGTTTGCGGGTGGCGGTGGCGTCCAAATTAATGTGCTCGAGCAATATGTGTCGTTACCGCTTCACGTAATGTAGCTCCGGTGGTGAAAATTGCGATTTCAATCGGTTTAGTGAAAATGCAATTTGAAATGACATATCCTATTTGTTGTGCTTTGTATGGCGAAAAAAATTCAGTGGCGCTACGGATAAATACATTTTGGTCACAATTTTACTATTGTTAATATGGAAAGGTAATGAAGTCAGGGTGTATTTTTTTGTTTTTAATTGTTGTTTACGCCACAATTCCGCCGAAGCCGGTCCCAAGCTCGGTTGAAAAAGAAAGAGGGAGGTATTGCATTTTGTAGTAATAAGTTCTGTTGTATATATTTATCGAAAAATGTTTAAATTGATTTTTTTTGGTACTCATCGCACCAAGCAAAGCGTGTTATGTGAAAATATTGTTTCTGGCTAACGAAGCTATCGAATATATATCTAAATTGCGTTTAGTTAATGGGCAGAGACTGTTTAAAAATTTTATATAAAAGATTCATTGAATCAAACATTTTGAAGTTCCTGCCTCTTTATAAACTGAACCCAGACCACATTGAACTGTTCTTCTCTTCGAGTCGCACTGGTCTTGGGTATAATAACAACACCATAGTAAGGCTGTTCATAGCGCGGAAGAAGAAGCTGGTTTTCAGGGCTTGGTAACTGCATTTGTTTAGAGGAAATTGCAATACTAAATTCTTGCCAAACCTGTCCATTGAATGACATTGCTATTAGTATTGATAGGGACGTCATGTTTGACCCACAGATTGCAGTTGAGACAAGCTCTCATGACCCAATTCTCGCAGAAGAGCATTGTTACGCTTCCAATCCTGCAAATCTTAGTGAATACAGTAAAACAGTTATAAAATATATTGCAGGTTTTGTTGTCTTCAAGATAACTAAGACTCTGCAAGGCGATCTCGCTGCAATCCAAGGTCACTTGTTAAGTACAAAAGCAGAGTAATACTTAAAATGCCATCAGAAAGTGCCGTGAAAATCTGCAAGAAAACCGAACAACTAATTCGTAGATACCAGTTTTGTACCGAATACGCAACTCTATTCAAGGAAACATTTTCTAAAATTTCTAATAGCATTTACACACAACACTGCAGGAACTTGTTGAAATCCATTGTTGGTACATACCTACAGACCCGATGTCGTTTTATAACTAAACAAAAATCGGAAAAAATTTCAATAAGGCAGCGCTACAATAAAATTGTGTATTTTAGAGGCATGTAATAGACTACTTTTGTACTGATACATCGTAAAAACATTCAACCATGAAAATTAAGCCGATGAAAACGGCGCCGTAATTCCGCCGAAGCCGTTCCCAAGCCCGGCTGAAAAAGGAAGAGGAAGGCAATTTGGTAAATTTTGGCATTTTTGCATCGAAATTTTCAAACTAAAATTATTTCGCGCCATATATTTTGCTCCTTCCTAAACTTTCGCAAACGTACGACTTTGGTTTTCTCGGGAATGTGTTAGTTTCACGAACACATACAAGTGATTTGCCCCATTAATTTTTTTGATGTTCCACTCCTTATCTTCTTCCTCATCGGGAACATCAACATAATTTGGGGTAGCAGTTTCACTATGGGTTTTTGACACCTTCATGTAGTGGTTGGTTGTCATTGGGAGAAAACATCGAAAATTTGAGGGCCCGAAATTTTCGCGCAAGATTTCAAAAATTTTACATATCTAAACATTATTCAAGAATATATTTCAGCAATTTTAGACCTTCAATAAAAAGAGTTTGCATGAATATCAAATAGAAACCGAAATCAATTATGCACCATGTAAGGCGTCAGCCCACTCACTTAACGTTTAGATTCTGAACATATCGGATGAGTTACCAAATACATGTAACATTAATAATTTTAGTTTTAAACACAGCGAAAACATTAAAATCATATGTCTTCAAGACTTATTATATCATGATGGTTAATGTTAAATATTAAAAATTCGCCAATATTGTAGTAAACCACTCATTATTTAATATTAACCGTGAAAAATGGGAACACTCGACTTAATTTGGTCAACTTTCAAGCCACCCTCTTCCTTTTAAAACCGGGCTTGGGACCGGCTTTGGCAGAATTATGGCTGTTACCAACATCGAATTTGAAATATATAATTGATGAAATTCATCTCGTCTTATTAATTTCTGAAACGCCACTGACTGACAATTGTATACAATTTTCGGAAATGTCATTCTTTGTATTGGATATTTCAGAGCACATAAAACTATGAAATTTTCAATTAAAACAGCTATTAAAAGTACTCAATCTTTTAAACAGATAACAGCGTGTATGAAAATGCACTTTTTTATTTCGAAAATATGATGAACCATAAATTTCGCAGTTCATATCACAAATTCTTGAAATACACTAACTGTCGCGTCAATTTATCAACACTGTTTTCTTTGGGCTGCTACACCCGAAGTTAACACTTGTTTTTGTCACATAGTACTTCGAAACAAGGTCAGGATTTGAATAAACCACTAAATTTCGCTGAATACGCGTTTTGCTTTCTTTTTGTTAAGACCTGTCAATGAAAGCCGTTTGACACTTATAAACCTGTGACACTTAGGAACAGCGCTCTATTGCTGCCACATACGTATATAGTCCAGTCAAAATAGACACAAAAAAATCCAAACCTAGACAAAACTCCGACAGAGCTGAAAATTTACACAGACCTTTGAACATTGATTTTAAATAAAACGCATCATACACTTCTTCACGAAGAAACCTCTGACCATCAAGACACTCGTTTGTCCATGTCAAGGCACGCAAGCAACACACTCACCAACGACAATGCAACACAGGTGCTTTCACATGCAGCTACCTTTCGACACAATACCTTACTAGGTACTGCAAGCATCACCTTGGTCGGTAAGACAGGTGACCGAATAAAGGTACGTGCACTTATCGATCCTTGTTCCGAAGGATCTTTCATTACTGAGAAAGTCACACAAGTAGTAAGTGACGTACCTGCAAACCGGGTTTTGTATGGGTGGGAACAACTTTTTCAATCACTACCAACCAGCACAGGTTGGCGTTTGGTGTACGTGGTTACAAGGGGTTTTGATGGGGAATCAGTGCCATTTTGAGTCTGGTGTACGGTCGCCTGGTGGCGGTGAGTTGTTGTTTGTAAGAGGGGTGTTGCGGTTGGTTGGTTGGGGTTGTCAGGTAGTATGCGGTGATTTGTGTTGGTAGAAGGGTGTAGAGGTTTTTTCAAGTGTGTCGCGGTGATTTGTGTTGTGTTGTGAGGGCTTGCTGAGCGTGGTTGGTAGAAGGGTGTAGAGGTTTGTTCTGGTGTGTCGCGGTGATTTGTGTTGTGTTGTGAGGGGTTGCTGAGCGTGGTTGGTAGAAGGGTGTAGAGGTTTGTTCAGATGTGTAGTGGTGGCTTATGTTGTTAGATTGCATGGCGAACATATGTGTGCATGTAGATACATTGAGAGTGTGATTTGCGAGGCGTTGAGCGCAGTTGTGGATTCAGTTGGTTGGTTGTTAGGGGTGTAGGGTGTGTTAGAAAGAAGAATCTATTGAGTTTTTGTGAAATGGATTACCAGGGCGTCTTTAAAGGCTGACGGCAAAATATTCATGAAATGCCGTGTGCGCAAATTTTTCTTCCTACATTGATGCAATTGTACCTTCTGGCCACGGTGAATATATGTAGCGTCTGTTCAAGACAACGAATGATGGGGACAGGGTAAAGCCTTGCACGCATATTTTCTGTGGCACTGAATCAAAATTAGCTTAATGTATTACGAACCCAATGATCTTCAATACGCCGTGTTACTGTACGTTATTTGTGCCAAAGGCAAGCCATATGATGGGTGAAAAGAAACAGGAAACAATTTAAATGGTAATTGCCATCCATGCTGAATTCTGATACTAACCTTAATGCATTACGAAAAGTATCCAATTAACTTCATACAAATGTACGTTTAGATGTGTTTAAAAAAGTGAGTGTGTGGGGAGATTGAAGAGTTGGATAGGAGTGAGAAACCAAGACGGTCACGGAATCGGCTCCGTGCGACATAAAAGCTGTCGGGTTTTCTTTTTTAAATTAAATTTCAAGCTATAATTCTTGTAGTGTTTGCGTTAAATCATTCGCTAAAACTTCCTCGAAAAATGTTTTATCTGGTGCAAAGCAAAGGTGAAGTCCAAAGAAAAGTACCAGCGGCTACCGACAAATTCATCGGCGTGGATTTCGCTGCAACCTGTTGCGAGCTATGCAAAATCATCAGTCGGAAACTCGAAGATTTGGCCAACCAGCACGGTGACAAGGTTATTATATTGAAGGGTGATGTCGCAAGTTGCAAGGATTTGGATGGTGAATATGGTGTGTCGAGCAGGTCAACATTTGTATTCATCAGAAACGGCGAGAAAATCGACTCTTTTGTCGGGGCGAATGCTGAAGAATTGGAAACGAGGTTTGCCAAGCACTTGGAGGCTAGCTCCTAATAATTGAAAGTGAAACGCAATAAAAGTTGTTAATCTTAATCATATTGCGAGTACTGTTGTTCCAACAACCATAAGTTTTTTTTTAACATATCGTCATAAATTTCGGTTACAATTGTTATTTCTTCACATTACGTAATTTTCATGTTGAAACCGATTAAAAATCAGCAGTATTGTTTTAGTATACTAAAGAAAAATTAGAGTTTAAGTTCTAATAAAGTGTAAATAATATGAAGTGAGTTTGCATGGTTCCTCCCCTCCTCAGCGTGTGCGTGATTCGGTTTGGTCCGGTTTTTGATGTTTTTCCTTGTGATTTTGATTAGCCCACGACCCGGTGAGCTAGCTGGTTTCAAAAAAAATGTTAATCTATGGTCGCCACTATGCGGCCACAGTTGTTGGGTGCTCCGCACGGGCCCCCTCTCGACAATCACCTTTCATGTGACGTCAGAATTGGCGGAGCACATGAAGGATGGTTGGCTGGGAGGGAGGTGTAGTAGTGGGAGCACGCAACACATGGCGCCCAAACGTTTCGGCATTTTGACTTTCTAAATTTCTAAATTCAAATTCTATAGTGGTGTCGAAATTCGGAAAAGTGTCGGGTAATTCGCGTAGTTTGTTTGAATCGGGATTGTGATTATCTCAATCACACCCAGTAATCGCTTCCACGTTTGAAACCGTCGCAATCCCAGTTTCGACCCACTTCAAATATATATATATATATATATTCACTTTTAACTTGTAGTCGTCGAATAATTTGATCGCGTATTGTCTGTTGGTGGGGAGACCAAATATATCATTTTCCAAAATTATAATACATACAATAATCACTTCATGTTAGTCCGATTCGTTATGTGAATCGACACAATAATAATAAGTCACACTTTTTGTAAAAACTATGTACAATAATTTAAGTCAAAATTTTTGTAAATTCATGTAAAACTATTGTAAACTATTGTAAACGACTCACACTCACACTCCTACAATCGGTTTCGGTAGTACGCGTTTAGTATCTTCGCCGCGGTTAGTAGTTGAGCGTATCGCGCAGTGGTGTATAAATGATATATTTATCGTAGTTTTGTGGCGTTTCGCTATAAGCGAGTAATTTGGACCGCCTTTTTGAGTTAGCCAGAGTATCGTTAGTTGTAATATGTATCGTGTCCTAAAGTATCGTATAATATCGTATCTTATAATATCGTTTCGTGTAATATCCTATTTAGTAAAATAACTTAAACATTTTGTTCATATATAATCCGCGCAAACATTTAGTCGCTCTATCACTTAACTCAACACATAATAACTACTATCTTAATTTTTATATCATTCTATCCTGCAACATGGATATTCCTCATGCGTTTTGGCCCAAAGTGGTGTCTTCTCCGGTTACGTCTCGGGAAATCAGACCATCCCTCGAGTTATGGAGTGAGTCCAATCCTTTTTCTATTAATCATCCGCTACAAGTGTCTGAAGTGGGAGGCAGTTCCCCACCTAATCAATCCGTGGTGATAAACATTCCGCCCGAACAATGTCAGGCGCCCATCATTTTCAACAGTCCGAAACACATTGTGACTGAAAAACCTATCCACACTGCGGATTTATATATGTTAAATCAAGGTGAACACTTTCGGTATGTAAGTCCGACACAACCTGTAGGTGAGGTGAAAACTCCACCCCCTACGTATCCAGACGTTCCTTATACCCATAGTTTTTCTCCAACTGGGATGGAAACCTCAAACACATCTGTTCGTCATAATGTACCCATATTTAAATGGGGCATCACGTTTGATGGAACCAACTCTAGTCTCAACGCCGAGACCTTTATATTCCAAGTCGAGACTCTCTCTCGCACATATCAGGTTTCGTTTGCAGAACTCATCGCGAGTTTCCATTTGCTAGTTCGTGGACCAGCAGCTGTCTGGTATTGGAAATATCTGCAACTACATCCCCAGTCCTTTGGTTGGGACGGCTTTAAGGCCGCTTTTCTGAGCCAGTATGGCTCTCTTACCTCCAACGTGGATATCCGACGACATATTGACGCGCGGATTCAAAAACTCTCTGAAACATTCATTGAGTTCTTTGATGCTGTTGACGGCCTTCCTATTCAGCTTCGGCATCCATTACCGGACACCGACCTACAAGACATCATATACCGTAATATGTCCTCCCATCTGAGCGATCACCTAGCTGGTCGCACCTTTAACAACACTCGCGAACTAGTTCCATGTTGTATTTCCGTCGAGAGTGTATGGAACATCAACACTCCTGTAAAACGGACCATTCCTTTCGTGCGGCGTTCTGTGCACGAAATTCATCTTATGTCCGGGTCGCAAAACTCCGATCTTATCAACTCTCGTCGTTCTTCTGGTAATCCATTCAGACAGGCAGACGTATCTCATACAGTTCGCTCTTCCGAAACTTTTTATAACTCAGTTATCTGTTGGAACTGTAAGCGTGGTGGGCATTGCTTCGGAAATTGTCCAATTCCGGTAAATCGACATTTCTGTTTTGGTTGTGGCCACGATGGTGTCCTGAAACGGAACTGTGTTAAATGCAATCCACCGGGAAACGGGCGAAGGAGTGTGTCGTTCGCGAGGAATCGATCCACTCCAGTCATCGCCAACACCATGCCTCTGAATCGGTCCGACCGAACAAAACCACGTATCCCAGTCAGACCCGAAGCAAATCCGCGTCTGTAAATCTGGTACCTTCTTTCTCTGACATTTCTACTAGGGATGTTACCATCCAAACGGACCCCAATATCAATTTAAAACCTGTTATTGTACCTGTCGAGTCCATACATAGCGATCCCGTTTTCGTGACGTCACCTCATATAGTGCATCCTTCTATTAAATCTAAATGTCGCTTTCTGTCCAATAGTCGCCTACGTCAGTGTAAACGTACGGCATTATATTTTTATAAACTTCGTCAACTGCGTAAGGCAATAATATATTCCATATATTCCGATGATCCTTCTGCTGATTCCCGACCTTTTAGTGAAATAGCCATTAATGGGCATAAACTCTCTGGGTTACTCGATAGTGGAGCTAGCGTTAGCGTATTAGGTCACGGGGCCTTAAACCTCATATCCAAATTACAACTTTATCTGCATTCGTCCAAACTCCACATTAGTACTGCTTCTGGACAACATGTCTCCGCGTTAGGGTATGTAGGCACTTCAGTCTCCTTCGGAAACTTAATCAAACCCATTCGATTTTTAGTGGTCCCTTCTCTAGCACATTCCGTGAATCTTGGAATCGATTTTTGGAACGCATTTAATATCGTACCTTTTTAGTTACTTTCTCTACAAGTAATTAATACTGTTTCCAACTCTGACGGCGATGTGTATCATCACCTACCCAAAGCGCAGCAAATGCAGCTTCAATCTGTTATCCAGACCTTTCCGTCCTTTAACGAGCGTGGCTTGGGGAAAACTTCCCTTCTGAGTCATACTATCGATACGGGTTCAGCGAAACCCGTTAAACAGCGTCACTATTCAGTGTCTCCTATTATTCAATCTCAGTTATATTCCAAAATAGATCGTATGCTTTCTCTCGGCGTTATAGATTAAAGTCAGAGCTCATGGAGTTCTCCAGTCATCTTGGTCCGCAAACCCGGTAAAAAACGGCTATGTCTGGACGCTCGTCGGATTAACGAAGTCACTATCAAGGATGCATATCCCCTTCCGCTAATTGAGGGTCTCTTATCTCGTCTACAATCTACTAAATTTATAACCAGTCTAGATTTCAAGGACGCCTTCTGGTAAATTCCGTTATCTTTGGAGTCCCGCGAAAAGACCGCTTTCACAGTCCCTGGTCGTCCTCTATATCATTTCACTGTTACGCCTTTTGGTCGTTGCAACGCCCCACAAACTATGTGTCGCCTCATGCATAAAGTCATTCCGCACGAGTATCATGACAAAATTTTCGTCTATCTAGACGACCTACTCATTACCAGTGCCACCTTTGAGAAACATTTAGATCTATTAAGTAAAGTGGCTCAATTTCTCACTTCCGCCGGCCTTACTATTAACGTAGAAAAAAGTAAGTTTCTTCAACGCGAGATCAAATATCTCGAATATAAAGTCAGTGACGGTATCGTAAAAACCGATTCGGATAAAAATTTTAGTATTGTTGACTACCCCACTCCTAGGTCCGCTAAGGACGTACGGCGTTTTATGGGAATGGCGGGTTGGTATCGTCGTTTCATCCTTCGCTTCGCCAGCATCACTGAGCCTCTAACCGATTTACTTCAGAGTAAGCGTTCGTTTAAGTGGAATGATTCCGCCGAAAACGCTTTCTCACAAATAAAACAAGCCTTAATTTCGGCTCCAGTTTTAATTAATCCAGACTTTTGGAAACCTTTCTTTATACAGTGTGACGCAAGTACTACCGGTATAGGTAGCGTGTTATTTCAAAAGGATGAGGATGGCAAGGAACATCCTATTGCTTTTATGTCCAGTAAATTAAATTCTGCTCAACGTAACTATACAATCACTGAACTCGAATGCCTTGCGGCAAATTTCGTGCCTATATCGACGGGTTTTCTTTTACTATCATTACCGATCATGCCAGCCTTAAATGGCTGATGCGACAAACTGATCTTTCCGACAGACTGGCTCGTTGGAGTCTCAAACTACAAGGATTTGACTTTCAAATCCAACACTGCAAAGGATCCGTAAATGTCGTCCCAGACGCGTTGTCGCGAGTACATGAGGGTATTGTTGCCGGCAATATCTCAATTCTCTCTGACCAAACTTTAACTTAAATTCTTCCGGAACATGCTTCTCTGCATCCTTTAATTCCTGACTCAGCCTTTAGTGAACCTTCATTTCTAGAACGTATCGATCTCATACAGAAAAACCCCGATAAATTTTCTAATATCTGTGTACAAAACGGGAAAATTTATATTAATACCAGTGTCATGTCGGATGACCAAGTAAATATCCCTCAAACTAAACTGTGGGTGCCCGACAGCCTCCAACAACTTCTTATCTCTCAAAGTCATAGCTCCCTTGTATCCGCACATGGTGGTGTCCATAAAACCGCCGAAATATTGCGTCGTTACTTCTATTGGCCTCGTCTCAAACTCGACGTCCGTAAATTTATTAGTCAATGTTCTGTCTGCAAACAGACAAAATTTAATAACCAAACTCTACGTCCTCCCCTCGGAAAAATTCGTATTCCTGAGCGTCCACTGAAACGCCTGTTCATTGACTTTCTGGGTCCATATCCCCGTTCTAAGTTCGGTAATACGCAACTTTTCGTGATGCTAGACCACTATTCCAAACTTAAATCTACTAAAAATTACGATTCTTAACTTTCCAGTATATGGAAAGTTCTTGTAATCGCCTCGAAAATCGAAATTGAAATTTTCAACATTTCTTTACGTTTTGAGGTCTATAAACTATATATAAAGTGTTTTTAGAAAGGAAGATGTATGTGTGTGTGTGTACGTACGTACGTACGTTCGTGGACACTTTTTTCTACGAGCATAACTCACGTAAACAAAGTCGTATCGACTTCGTTGAGGCGTCAATCGATGCGTCTTTGCAATCTTAAGAGCTGATTAGTTTTTGGGATATTTCGGTCGGGGGGGGGGGGGGGTTGTGGTTTTACCCCTTTGAAGGTCATTTCTGTCATGCGTTATATCTCGCGAACCAAACATACGATTTGCATGATTAAGGTGTCAATCGACGCTTATCAAAATTTTTGTGAATTTGTAAAATTTTGAAAAAAATCGTTGGGCCGTTTTTTAATTTAAGAAAAAAGTGCAACAAATTAGGTTTTTTTAATAAACAATAAATTTTTAACCTGATTTACGGAAGACAGTATTCAATTTTTATAAAATCTATATACTTCGAGCAGTGTTTGTAAAAACAACATCAAAACTTTTTCTCGTGATTACGTTAAAAAGTAAATAAAAAATAAAAAATCATTAACAGGCATCATGATCTCAAGGTCATTTCTTTCATGCGTTATATCTCGCGAAGCAAACATACGATTTACATGATTAAGGTGTCAATCGAAGCGGATTAACATTTGTGTGAATCTATTAAATTTTGAAAAAAAATCGTTAGAGCCGTTTTTTAATTTAAGAAAAAAAGTGCAAAAAATTAGGTTTTTTTTAATGAATAATAAATTTTTAACCTGATTTACGGAAGACATTATTCAATTTTAATAAAAAATTTATACTTCAAGCAATGCTTGAAAAAACGTTATCAAAACTTTTTCTCATGATAACAAGAAACATTAAATAATAAATAAAAAATCATTAACAGTCATCATGATCTTCAAGGTCATTTCTTCCATTCACTATATCTCACGAACCAGATATAATATTTGCATCATTAAGGGGTCAATCGACGTGTATTAACATCTTTTTGATTATTTTAACATTATAAAAATCCGTTTCAGTGGTTTTTTTAATTTAATAGAAGAAAATGCGAAAACTTAGGGTTTTTTCATAAAAAATATTTTTTTAATCTGATTTGCACAACACAGTAATAAATGTTTATAAAATTTATACATTCCTATCAGTTTTTTGGAGAGAAACCAGCAAATTATTTTTTCATGATTCTGAAAGAATTTCAATTAAAAATAAAAAATCATTCAAAGTTCAAAGTTCTTCTGAATAATATTACATTATATCTTTTATTCTAAAGACTTTGTTGTAAAGTCAATCAAAGTTTTAAAATGTTTGGATAATTTGAGCAGATTTTTAATAGTTTTTGCAGTCTTTTAATTAAAATAAGCGGCTTAAATTTTGAAAACCATCAAAATTTCAATTAAAATTTGCATTTGTGGTAATATTTGCATATGTGGGTTTTCATAAAAAATTATAAAAAAAAGTCGTCGACAATAACGAAGCATGCGTGCAATAATGTGAAGTATTGGCAGTTCGAAAAAATTGGATGTTAGATACGAAAAAATCAATAATCTTATTGCAATATAAGGTTGGTAATTTTATGCAATTAACAGATGGGGCATTTCACGTGAAACCGACAACGAAAAAAAAGTGAGGTTCTGAAATTCGTTCATATTGGGCACATTTGTACTTCTAGGGTATATGAATGTGTACACATAATATTTTTGTTATTTAATGTTTAGTTGTTAAGATATGGGATTCTAAAGAATTCAACTTTTCACAGAAGGGGTTTTTTGAAATTTTATTTTCATATTGAAGTAAATTATAATTAAATAATAAATGTAGTGTTTTGTATAGAAAATTTACTGTTCTTTTTGATTTTCAAATGATATTCCGAATTTGAATTCTTTTTCTAGTTTTAAACCGGAAGTGAATATTTAAAATATTTTTTTCAATAACTTCGACCATTTTAATTTTTACTTTTTTTACTGTAAAATAAAGCTTAACATGTATACAATTTACCATAAAAATTTCAGAATGGGATCTAGATTAGATTAGGAGATATATTAATTAGAGTGCGTGCATGTCGCTCTGAGCGTGATACCTGTCGCTTGTTAAAGTTGTTTGGTGATGTAAAAATACATTAAAACGTTGATAATATGTCAGTAAAATTGATTATTTATTGTTGCCTTACCTGTTTGTGTCATTCTGAAGTTATTTAATACCTAAATTTTTAAAAAAATGTAAAATATTTCCATTCCATTTTACATCTAAATTTTTAGGAATTTTTCTTATATCTTTAAATTTTCGGAGCCAGTAAATTTAATGGATTTAAGTGCCGATCACCGTAGGGAGACAAAAAAGTCAATTAAAATGATAAAACTTATTAACGAACGTAGCTCACTAAGAGGTTAGAACAACAATGAAAAAAAATGGAAAACGAGCGTTGCTTGCCTTCAAGCTTTTATGTCTTTCTATTATGTAATTTTGATTAGTTTTGATGAAGTGATTCTTTTTGCAATTAAGAGGTGGTATTTTTATTCGTATTTTGTCACCACAATATCACGAAAAAGAATGTTTTATTTTGAAAATGGTTTCTACACATAATTTCTTTCAAAATATTACATTTTATTTTAAATTTAGGTATTCAATAACCTGAGAATGACACAAAAGGGTAAGGCAACAATAAATAATCAATTTTACTGACATATTATCAACGTTTTAATGTATTTTTACATCACCAAACAACTTTAACAAGCGACAGGTATCACGCTCAGAGCGACATGCACGCACTTTTATTAATATATCTCCTAAACTAATCTAGATCCCATTCTGAAATTTTTATGGTAAATTGTATACATGTTAAGCTTTATTTTACAGTAAAAAAAGTAAAAATTAAAATGGTCGAAGTTATTGAAAAAAATATTTTAAATATTCACTTCCGGTTTAAAACTAGAAAAAGAATTCAAATTCGGAATATCATTTGAAAATCAAAAAGAACAGTAAATTTTCTATACAAAACACTACATTTATTATTTAATTATAATTTACTTCAATATGAAAATAAAATTTCAAAAAACCCCTTCTGTGAAAAGTTGAATTCTTTAGAATCCCATATCTTAACAACTAAACATTAAATAACAAAAATATTATGTGTACACATTCATATACCCTAGAAGTACAAATGTGCCCAATATGAACGAATTTCAGAACCTCACTTTTTTTTCGTTGTCGGTTTCACGTGAAATGCCCCAGATGATTATTATATTTAAAAAAATCATTTGAAAGTTATACTTAATGTACATTTAACATTTGGAATATAGAACAATTACGTAGAGCCTGGTTACAAGTAGAAGTAGTTAATAGTAAAAATTACTTTTGATAAAGCAATACTTCTTTAGTTCTATAGGTACACATAATTAGTATTTATGAAAAAATGTTGTAATTTTCTATTCTAATACGTCTTATATTAAGTCGATATTCTACAAAATTTTAAATCTTACTCAATTGTAGCTGCTGTTGATAGGATGATTGATGTTATGAGAGCTTCATTGATTTCTTCTATTTATTTTGATATAACAACCTACTATGCAAATCTTTGTTGAAGGTGATAAAATTCTTGAGTATATGATAAACCCGGGAAAGGTAACCCTATTTTGTATGCTGGGGTTGGTAACCATGAGTCATTTTGACCCAGAGGTAATTTTATAATGAAATATGTAGGAATTTTTAAATTTTTCAAAATAATTTATCAAAATTAGCAATATTATTTTGTTTTTATTCATTTATTTTCAGTTTTTTTTTAGAAAATTAACAGCCTTCTTGTTACTTAAAAATAATTTGTTCTCATTCTAACTACTTCATTGTAGATTGAGTCAAGTAACAAAAGAAAGATAACTTGATAAACTTAGAAGTTTTACTTCAAAAATTCAAAAGAATTTCAAAATCACTAAACGGAACATTACAGTCCACAAGTTTTCCACTGTGAAATGTTCATTTTTTTTAATCTTTTAGATGAAAAAACAACAATTCAAAAGACAACGTTCTCTTATATTTCTCGTAATTAACTGAGGCTAAATCTATGATCACATGTCCTTTTTATATCTGTCTAACAAGCGTTCTTCATTTGAGTCCTTTTACAATACTTATTTCCTTACAAATACATAGGTGCTACTTTTATGACATGTAATCTGTGAACAATAAAATACTTTAGTCTTACATTTATTGTGTCGGCATCGGCCTTTGTCGATGCTGACGTATTGGTTACATATGGAAATGTTATGATGTAACTCCTCTCCTCTACGAGTGAATCTCGTCCTCGAGATTCTTTGTAGCTGTCGTAAATTTGGTTGATGAACATTTAATTTAACAAATGAAAGAATATAGAGTTCTGGTTTATAATACTTCTTATTTGCTAATCGTGCATAAATGTTAATTGCATTTGGGTTTGCTAGTTACATCTGTATAATATGTTTTTCTCTTTTTGTATCGTTCTGGATGTATTTTGCCAGAATTCGCTTTTACATATCTAGGGTCGAATTTTTTTTTCGGATTCTTAACAAACCGTGTATCGAATTCGGATGGCTTTCTGTTAAGGTTCCTATTATGTATTATTTTACGTTTTGTTTCATATTTACGATTGTGTACCTCACTATCAGAAATATTTGTTTCCTTATGAAAAATCTCTATTGGCTTGAGACGATGTGTAGAGTGGATCGTGTTATTGTAATAGTTAACACATTCCTCTACCGGATTGTAATCAGCTAGATCTTTGTTTTCCGACTTTTGTAGGCAGACTCCTAAATGCTCATTCAATGACCTATGCGCAATTTCAATATCGGAATTTCCCGTTTTATGATATGGGCTACAGAAGTGGTTAGTAATATTTTCTTTTTCCAGCCATTCTTTAGTTTTTTCGGTATTTAACGCGCTTTAATTGTCTGAAATAAGATTTTCGGGTTTTCCTATTTTGTTGAAAATAGCTCTTAGCGCGTTAATAACTCAGTCCCATTGCCTGTTGGGAAGTTTTATTACGCTAAGAAATTAAGAAAATTTGTCTATACAGGTAATATAGGGCGAGTTTCTGTCCCTAAACCAAATATCGATATGATATATTTCTCTAATCTTTTTGGGTGTTATTGTTTCCTTGAAAGGTAATTTATTCCGGTTTCTTTCGTATTTTGCTTGATCGTAAATGCTGCAGCTATTTATTTGTTTCGTTATAATAGTTTTGAGATCTGGAAAATAATATTTGTCTTTGAGCTGCATATAGGTTTTATTAATACCCGTAAGGTTGCTATTTCTATGGGTTTTAACAATTAGCTCTTTGATTTCCTGGGATGAGCAATTATGCAGTATTTTACTTGCTTGTACGATAGTTCCTTTTGGATTTGTTTTTTTCCAATCGCTATAGTACTTTTGCATAATAAGCATTGCTTCTTTGCTGTAAATTTTTTTACCTGTACCTTCTGTTGGTACATGGTTCTGCAAAATATATTTTGCATTTTTGTCTTGGAAATCTTCAAATTGAAATATAAGTCTAACTTTATTATGGTGTGTTCCTTTTTTTACTTGATTATTTGTTCCCCTCTGTATTAAAATTTGCTTTTTATATGCATTGATGGGCTTTTCTGATATGAAGATGTAATAATTATTATCTTCTAAGGCTGAGTGTTGCATGGCTAACTATTCATTTTCGCTGTTATTGATTGCGTGAATTTCGACTCGTGATAATGCGTCTGCAACTGAAATGTCTTTGCTATTGACATGTTTTATCACAAAACCGTATTCTTAAAGTTTTAACTTCCATCTTTGCAGTTTTGCATTATCATCTTTTATGTTTTCTAGGAAGTTTAGTGGTTTGTGATCCGTTTGTAAAATGAATTTTCGTCTAAATAAATAGGGTCTAAAGTAATGTGTCGCCCATACTATTGCAAGCAACTCTTTTTCAATTGTTGAGTATCTAATCTCGTGTGTACTCAACGCTCTACTTGCAAAAGAGACGGGGCGGCCTTCTTGAGGCAATACTGCTCCTATTGCGAAATCGGAGGCGTCAGTAGTCAAAGTAAAATGTTTTGTAAAGCCAGGATGCCTTAGTATCGGATCATTCATTATGTACAATTTAAGTTTTTCGAAGGGGTTCTATGTAATCATATTCATTCGGGTTAATGCTGGAGTCTTTTGTTAATTGTGTGGTCAAGGGTTTTGCAATTTTCGCAAAATCCTTTATAACTTTTCTATAGAAACCCATTAATCCGAGAAACGACTTGATATCTTTCTGAGTTTTGGGTATAGGCAACTTTCTGATGGTTTCTATTTTTTTGGGTTGGCTTTGATACCATCTTTTGTTATTACATGTTCAAGAAAGTCGGTACTTTTTTTAAAAATGAAGTTTTAACCATTTGAATTTGTAAATTTGCTTCACGGAGTGTATTGAAGACGGCTCTGAGTGCGTTTTCATGTTCTATTAGCGAAGTACTGAACACCAATATCACGTCGATGTACACAATATATACTTTTCCGATATGCTTATGCAATATAGAATTCATGAGCCACTGAAAAGTTGTTTGCGAATTTTTCAATCCGAAGGTCATTCTTGTGAATTCAAAGTGACCTTCATCGGTCAAAAAGGTGTTTTTTCTCTGTCTTCTGATTTAATTTCAATTTGGTGGAAACCCTTAGCCAAATCAATTGTTGTAAAATAATTTGCATTACCTAGCTTTCCTAGTATATCATCGATTTGTGGTATCGGATATTTGTCTTCTACAGTGAAGTTATTTATTTTCCTAAAATCGATAACAAGTCTATGCTTCTTTTCCCTTTTTTAGGAACTATCCAGATAGGAAAATTGTATGGAGATTTTGAGGGTTGAATGATACCTTGATGGAGGTCTTTTTTTATTTGATTCTTCACAAATTCTCTGAGTGAGTATGGATATTTATTATTTCTTTGGTAGATTGGATTTGGGGTGGTTAATTTAACTTCATGCTTAATTTCGTGGGTAAAAGATAGCTTTTGGTTTTCATGGTATTCTAAATCAGAGAATTCTCTTTTTATTCTTTCCATGACTTCTACTTCTTCTTTCGTAAGATGTGTCCCATCGTCAGTCTTGGCTTTATTTTCTGGCTGAAAGTGTGCTGCTTGGGCCATATACACCACTTTTTGTTGGGCACTTATAGGTAAAACAATATTATTAATTGAAATTGAATTATTTTCAAAGTTAATTATTGCTTTCGTTGGCCTTAGAATATTTTGTCCTATAATGCAGTCAAAAGTCTTACTTTCAAAAGATAGTAATTTCCACTCAATTTTACCCTTGAATTGAAATTCTTGTGGAAATTGGGCGAAAAATCCCTTGTTAGTGGATGAAATTCCATTTACAGAACAAACTTGTAACGCTTTATATAATTTATGTTGCATATGTACGGCTACTAACTTTGAATTTAATATTGAAGTAGAGCAGCCGGTGTCGATTAAACAACGGAGCTCCTTATTTTCCATAGTTAGTCGAATAATGGGTAGTTGAGGCTCTCCTCCGAGGCACATAGCCAAAAATCCGCATTTGCACGAAGAGAAGTAGAGCGAGAAGTAGCTGTGTTCATAGATACATCGGAAGGAAGAGATAAATCTGCCCTGTTTAGAATTCTAGTATTTCTTATAGGAGGTACGTCCTTTACTTTAAAATAATTTTTATTTCCGATAAACTGATTGTTATTGTTATTCGTGTATTTAACGGTTACAATCCCTATTCCCACGATTTCGATATTCCTGGTTACAATCCCTATTCCCACGATTTCGATATTCCTAAAACCCGAGCTCGTATTACTTATCCATAATTGCAGAATCGCGTCTGCACCACACACGAGGATACCCATAAGTATCTTCGCGACGACACTCGACGTTATGTTACACTTAAGATAACCAAGTCGCGTTTGTCTTCATAAATGTCGTTCTTGTGAACTTCGTTTATGAAGACTGTCGCCATCAATGTTATTTATAGGTAGTGTAAATTAGAATATGATCTCCTTTTTAAGTAGATTAGAGAAGAGTGCGAGGTTCCAGGAGAAGAATCCTCGCGTGTAATAGTCAGTCATATTTGAAGATCACGCGACTCTAGATCGCAAAATATATTATATTAAAAAAGATAAGTTTTGCGTTTAATTTTTTCCTCCTCCGAAGTACGGGATATATATATATCCTCTATTTGTTTTAAATATTTGCGAAAGCAATTATAAAATTGGCGCAGTCGGTAGGATACGCGTGCGTTAAGAAACGTCGGTATTTCAATATCAAAACGCGTATAAAGATTTTGCGAATTATCGCGACTCTCGCTTCGGAAGTGAAAAAAAAAAAAAAAACGCAAAGCAGTTGCAAACAGTGCATTGTGCATAAAAACAAGTTACGCAAAAGTGTGCTCAGTTACAAATCACGAAAAGGTTTCGTGAAATTTTTTTTTGAATAAGTGAAATAACCCCGAAGACAAGCAGCAACAAGGCAGAAGAAAGCAGAAGAATCGGAGGAATCAACAAAAGAGGAACCAACAGAACTCCAGAACAGACTGCCAACTACAATCAACTTCCAGGAATAGGACTAAGGTCAGGACGTTATTTTTCCAAAATTTAATTTTCATAATCAGCAGTGATTTTTAACGTAAATTTATCTAGTTTTTTTTATGTCACAAATAAATATACATATATATTTATACATATATATACATAGATTTTATCGTTTCCTTCCTTCTTTACCGTGTAAAATTTTTTGTAACATATACTAATATTGTGTCGACTCCCAAAAAGTAAACTCAAAGGACGAACACTAATTCCGTCTTATGTCCGATATAGAAAACGGTTCTGAATTCAATTTAACGGAATATATCACGCTTGCTAGACAGCAATCTTCCGCCCTGTCGGATATCGTCCAAAATTTTTTCAGTGAACAAACTCCTGATCAAAACATTTCTAATATGTTATCCCTTACCATTGATCCACTTAAATATCTAAGTAAAATTCCCGAATTTAACGGAGACTATCGAGATCTCCAGAATTTCATAGATCTAATCGATAAAGTTCACCCTCTGCTTACTAGATATGATCAAACCTCGCAAAGTATTTTTTCGGATCAAATAAAGTCCAAATTAAGAGGAAAAGCCAGAGAAGTGATCGAAATAAATGCTCACATAACGTCTTGGGCAGAAATTAAGACAACGCTAATCCAAAATTTTGGAGACAGATTAACTACCGAAGAACTGTTCGATGAATTGAGAGCATCTCAATTTAAAACGAACAGTGTTGATTTTTATAATGAAATAAAAAGTGTTCTTAGAAGACTTAACATCAAGTCCAAACAGACCCTTCAAGATGAAGCAGTCATACATAGCACTATTCAATCAAATAAAGCTTCTGCAGTGACAATTTTTAAAAATAAACTCCCAGAGCCAATGAGATCTATACTGCATTGTCGAAATCCCAGCAGTCTTGAAGAATGTATTAATATTCTCCACGAATGTGGCTACGCATTCCTAACTCCTACAACACAAGGTAGAAACAGTAATTTTAATTCAAATCGAAATCGAAATTTAAATTTAAACAGGAATCTTAATCCAAATCAAAACAGGAATTTTAGTTCATTTAGGCCTAACAACAACTCAAACTTTTTCCAAAATAATAATCACAATCAACCTCATGATTTACAGCGTGAAATTTATAATGGCCCACTTCGCAGAAATTCCTACTCTAATAATCAAGATATAAATAATAAAAACAAAAATAATAGTAACAATTATCGTAATTTTCAATTCAATAATAATAGCAATGGTAATCAAAATCATAATAACTACAATAATACTAGACATAATAATTATAGACCTTTTGATAATTCAAGGTATAATAATAATAACTGGCAAGATCATCATTCCAATTATCCCAACCCTGAACCGATGGAAGTAGATCTTGTAAGTAGCAAGAAAAAGGAAAAATGCCATTCGGAAAATTTTCGATCTCGAGCCTCCAACACACATTACCCTATATAGTTGTGAAAACAAAAACTTTTCCTTTAAAATTTATAATAGACACAGGAGCCACACATTCGATTATAAATCCAAATTTATGTCATCCAAAATGGAAAATAAATCTCGAGACGCCAATCAAGTTAAAAACACTAAATCATACAGTAGAAATAACAGAAAAAGTTAGAATACCTTTATTTGAAGAGCTTGGCGACAGTTCAGATAGAGCTGAATTCCTTGTTTGCCAGTTTCACAATGAATACAACGGTCTTATAGGTAATAATATCCTAATCAAACTTGGAATAACCATCGATTACAAAAATAAGCAACTAATATCTAATCACAAAATAGTTCAAATTCATTTTGACTCACAAACATATATGAACAAAGAACTTTGTAGTCCCAGAGGACACGAGTACTTCGATATGAATATCCCCGTGAAACAGAAGAATGGTCTATATTTTGTCAAAGAACAACAAAGTAGAGATAATTCGTTCATTGTAGAAGAAGGCATCTACGATGTTCATAATTTCACTGTTTGTGCTAAGGTCAGAAAGTTGAAGGACTCGTGCATTACGCATGAAACTCTTGAACCTTTAGAAGTCGAAAAGGTTGACGAAAGAAATTTCAGCATTATTGAAAAAACGAACAGAGTTCCAATTCTAGAACAAATAAGATGTAATCGCCTGAATTCCGAGGAAAGATCTTCACTTATCAACGTGATACAAAACTTCACTGATATTTTCTATGATGAAAGTTCAGATCTAACTTTCACAAATCGAATAAAACATAAAATTCGAACAACTGATAATGTTCCAATCTTTTGTAAAGCTTATCGTTATCCTTACATTCACAAGGAAGAAGTTCAAAGCCAGATCCAAGAAATGCTGGATAAGAAAATAATCCGCCCTAGCAATTCCCCATATTCCGCACCTATATGGATCGTACCAAAGAAGGCCGATGCCAGTGGGAAAGCTAGATGGCGATTGGTTATCGACTACAGGAAACTGAATTTAGTCACGATTGACGACAAATTCCCCATCCCGAATATTGATGAAATTTTAGAAAAATTAGGAAATTGTCAGTATTTTACGACCCTCGATTTGGCAAAAGGGTTTCACCAGATTGAGATTGATGAAGCAGATATTCATAAAACAGCTTTTAGCGTCGAAAACGGGCACTACGAATTTTTGCGAATGCCTTTTGGTCTTAAGACGGCCCCGCAACTTTTCAACGGTTGATGAACCAAGTATTGAGCGACTATATAAATAAAATATGTCTTGTTTATCTCGATGACATTATCATTTTCTCAACCTCCCTTCAAGAGCATATCGATTCTCTTCGCAAGATTTTTAAACGATTGAAAGAAGTTAATTTGAAAGTTCAAATTGATAAATCCGAATTTCTGAAACGAGAATCTGAGTTCTTAGGACACATTGTGACCCCAGATGGTATTAAAACAAACCCCAAAAAGATAGAATGTGTAAAAAAATTTCCGATCCCAAAAACTAGCAAACAATTTAAACAGTTTCTTGGTCTTACCGGTTATTACCGAAAATTTATTAAAGACTATTCCCGTATCGCTAAACCAATGACTCAATTTTTGAAAAAAGATGCCAAAATTTATATTTCCAACCCAGACTATTTAAACAGCTTTAAAACTCTCAGAACTATGCTCATAAATGATCCAATTTTACGGTACCCTGATTTTAACAAAATTTTCACTTTCACAACCGATGCCAGTCAATACGCACTTGGTGCTATACTCTCTCAAGAAAACCATCCCATTTGCTATGCTAGTCGCACCTTAAACGATCACGAAATTAACTACAGCACTATCGAAAAAGAGTTACTAGCCATAGTTTGGGCAACTAAATATTTCCGCCCGTATCTCTTCGGCAGAAAATTTATTATAGAAACGGATCATCGTCCATTGACATGGTTGTTCTCAATAAATGAGCCCAATTCCAAACTTGTCAGGTGGCGTTTAAAACTTTCAGAATTTGACTACACAATTATTTATAAAAAAGGAACGAAGAACGGTAACGCTGATGCTTTATCGAGAATTGAAAAACCTGAGATAAATTTCGTGAAGAAAAATGAAGTATCCTCTAATATCCCTACTAGCAATTCCGCGATAAATGTGTTCAAAACCCAAATCATCTTAATTAAATCTAATTCAGGGTTTCTTAGATAGAAGAATGAAAACATATTCGATAAGTCCAGAACAACCTGGAAGAAGAAACGGCAATAACTTTACTGAAATGTCAATTTAACCCAAATGGACTAAATGCCATACTGATTGAAAATGAAGATTTCTTTAAAACGTTAGAGTTAGGTTATTTGAAACATTTTTCCGATAACAAAAAATTAAAGATCATACGTTGCACAAAACTGTTAGAAGATCTTAAAGATGAAGAAAAAATTTTCGAAGAAATTAGGAAAGAACATTTGAGAAATAATCATCGTGGAATCGATGAAGTAGTTATGGAACTCAAACTAAAATATTTCTTCCCTAAAATGAGAGAGCGCGTAAGTCAATTTACAAATAATTGTGAAGTCTGCAACTTAGAAAAATATGATAGGAAACCTATAAAGCAAAAATTTAAGATAACAGAGACACCCCATTCTCCTAGGGAAATCATTCATGCAGATGTATTCTACAGCCTTGATAAAACGCTATTTCTAACATTCATCGACAAGTTTTCGAAATTTGCTCAAGCGATGAAAATTATCGGCAGATCTTGGACAGAGTTCAAGAGAGCTACTCTCCAATATCTAAGTATTGTAGGTCATATCAATAAATTAGTAACAGACAATGAATTAGGAATCAAAGCTCTCCCCCTTCAGGAATTTTTCAAAGAAGAACAAATCGAAATTCACTTCACTTCAAATAATAATCATACTTCAAATGCAGATATAAATAAACTCCACAATACAATTAATGAGCACATACGTATTTTGAGGCATGATCCAAACAAAGATTTTGATACAGTAGAAGAAAAGATTTTGAAAGCAGTAAAATTTTATAACAACACCATTCATACTACAACTGGAATCAGACCTATAGACTTTTCTTCAGGCAAAGTGAACTCTGATGACTACCCAAACATCAGGGATAAAATAATAAAAGCAAAGGAAAAATCCATCGCTAAATTAAATCGTAACAGAGAAGATGTAGATATTAATGAAGGATCAATATATCTAAAAGAAACCCGAGGTGGTAAAAACCATGCAAAATTCCGTAAAGTTAATGCAAACAAACTAGATGAAGACCATATAATAACGAATACAGGCCATAAATATTATAAATCCCATATCAGGAGAAAGAAAAAATATCAGGATAATGCAAATCCCACCATCAAATCAAATTTTAGGAAAACAAGAATTCGCAAACAATCGCAAAGTACCCCAAGTCAAACTTTAAAAATAGATACTACCCTAACTGAGGAGCAAAGACGCGTAATCGAAAAAGCAGTTAATGGTGGACCCCAAGAAGAAATCTTAGTATCTCGATATAATCTTAATATAACTAGGAGCGATATAAAAACCTTAGTTAATAATGCTTGGCTCAACGATCAAGTGATCAATTTTTATTTGAATTTAATTAAAGAACGTAGCGAAAACCAAATCTCTGGAAAACTCCCAAAGGTTCACGTAATGAATACATTTTTCATCCCTTGTCTTTTGAAACATGGTTTTAAAGCCGTTTCCAATTGGACCAAAAACGTTGATTTATTTTCGTTTGATTTAATCGTCATTCCTGTTCATGTAAACCAGATGCATTGGTGCATGGCGTTAATTAATTTCAATGAAAAATCAATAAAATATTTTGATTCTTTGGGAAACCCTAATCCTTCTATACTGAACTTGTTAGAAAATTATCTTAGAGAAGAAGCTTTTGAAAAACGCAAGCATTTATCTTACACATCCACATTTATAAAAGAAAGCGTTAATAACACACCGCGTCAAAGTAATGGAAGTGATTGTGGAGTATTCAGTTGCATAATCGCCGAATACCTAACTAAAAGCAAAGAAATCTCTCTTTCTCAAGAACATATACCATTCTTTAGACAGAAAATGATTTTTGAAATTGTACAATCAAAATTATTATCGTAAAAATTAAATCCCTACCTTCTCTTACTAACGTATAACTCCCCGCAGAGAAATCATTTGGACGATATCGCACAGGTGTTATTCGCGAGTAAGTTAGGCATATTGTCGAAGAATATTCTTGACACTGAACAACTAGCGTTTCGAGAATCCTTAGAAACTTATCAAAATATCAAAACCTCCGTAAGATCCTATAAAGACACGATCATTATCATTATCATCCTTCTGATCCCTCAATTTTCAAATGTATCATATTAAAAAGTACTGGTAGAGTCTATCCCAAACAATCAAGGAAAATCCGTTGTTTTATCCTCAAAAAAAAAATTACTGACACACACAATATTGTATATGAGTATCCCGTAAAAAAAAATCTTTGTAACAACCCTGTAATTTTAAGAGACATATATGTTAATAATATCATGAATTCAATGCAACCTGTAATAAAGAAATTTAGAATATAGAAGAAATCAAAGAAATAGATACTGGTATGGTTCTCACCAAACCTTTAACAAAGACGAATGTCACTCATAACTGTAGCAAAGTCAATATAAATAATATAGGAAATTACTTAATCAATTTAAAGGATGTAGTATTATTATTAAAAGTAAAACTTTCAAAAATAATGAGAAGAGAATTTACGATAAAGTCATTTTAGCCAATTTTGTAACAAAAAACAAAGGAGAATAAATTTATTGGAAATTTCACACTTGAAGATCTATACCAAGAAAATGTAAATAGAAAACACTTGGATAAATTGAAATATAAGAGCCATAATCATAGGTTTATTAATTTTGGGATAAATTCAATATTAATTTTTTGCATTATATCAATATTAGTCATAAAAATATATAAATACTGTATGAGGAGATATAAATGTAAAAATTCTGTAAACATAGAACTTGTTTCGTCGGAGCCTCAATCTAACGGTGGGGGGGTTACAATCCCTATTCCCAAGATTTCGATATTCCTGGTTACAATCCCTATTCCCACGATTTCGATATTCCTAAAACCCGAGCTCGTATTACTTATCCATAATTGCAGAATCGCGTCTGCACCACACACGAGGATACCCATAAGTATCTTCGCGACGACACTCGACGTTATGTTACACTTAAGATAACCAAGTCGCGTTTGTCTTCATAAATGTCGTTCTTGTGAACTTCGTTTATGAAGACTGTCGCCATCAATGTTATTTATAGGTAGTGTAAATTAGAATATGATCTCCTTTTTAAGTAGATTAGAGAAGAGTGCGAGGTTCCAGGAGAAGAATCCTCGCGTGTAATAGTCAGTCATATTTGAAGATCACGCGACTCTAGATCGCAAAATATATTATATTAAAAAAGATAAGTTTTGCGTTTAATTTTTTCCTCCTCCGAAGTACGGGATATATATATATCCTCTATTTGTTTTAAATATTTGCGAAAGCAATTATAAAATTTTTAACACCACTGTAACTAACGTACCCTGTTTCAACGAGCACTTTATATGCACTTTCGAGTGAATCCGGTTTGTAGGCATATAAGACGCCTCTTATAGGTTCAGGACATCTGTTAATGAATGTATTTTTAGCTATTTGATTTATTTATTTCGGTTTTTTGAGAGACGGTGTATGCAATACTATATTTATTTTATCTTATGATTAATTTTGAATAAGCACTTACATATGTTTTCGTAGAGTTGTCCTGCTGTTGTGAATCTAGCTGCCAGCAATCTTTCGGTGAGTTGGACCTCGTTTTCAGGTGTGTCGAAATGATTGATGAGGAGTGCTTTACCATCTGACCAGCCTTTTGTCATATGGGTGTGCAATACTTCCCTTGCTTTCCCGACAATGCGTCCTAATATCAGCTCCTGGAGGATGGCATTGCAGGGGCTGCTATTTACCTCGTTTATGATTGCGTTCACTGCGTCAATAAAGGGGAATAAGTCCAGTTGCGTTCCATCAAAAGTTGAAAGAGCTGCAATATAACCAGACAAGCTCTTGAAGTCCATTCTGTTGTTTATTGTTAGGAGTGAAAATTTTTCGACGAGTTCCTCCAGGTTTCTATATCCTGTAAATGATAATTGTATCGATGAGTTGATGCAGAATTTGATTTTCGATGCGATATTCGTCGAGGTTCTTTTGTTAAACGATTTGAAAACAAACTAATCGCAATCCGACTGCGCCACTTATGTTTACAAGTTTTCCACTGTGAAATGTTCACTCTTTTAATCTTTTAGATGGAAAACAACAATTCAAAAGACAACGTTTTCTTATATTTCTCGTAAACAAATGAGGCTAAATCTATGATCACATTTCCTTATTATATCTGTCTAATAAACTATCTTCATTTGAGTCCTTTTACAATACTTATTTCCTAACAAATAGGTGCTACTTTTATGACATGTAATCTGTGAACAATAAAATACTTTAGTCTTACATTTATTGCTTAAGATACTATATTCCTGTGTCGGCATCTGCCTTTGTCGATGCCGGCGTATTGGTTGTACATGGGAATGTTATGACGTAGCCGTCTTACTTTTATTGCTTAAGATACTATATTCCTGTGTCGGCATCGGCCTTTGTCGATGCTGACGTATTGGTTACATATGGAAATGTTATAACGTAACTTTGCATTAGGAACAGGTTCTCACCTAACGACGGAGTCGACTTTCCGATTTGCGTCCGCCGGGCTCACGTGCACAACTAAATTGACTGAGATTATCTGAGCGCTCATATGTATAACTTCAGTTATTGAGAGAGGGGAACGAATGGAAATTTTGAAGTGAGTCAAGATGACTCAGGTTATCTTTCCCGGGTTAATAAATTGGTACCGATGGTGTTTGAACAATCAATAAAGAAAAGCAATAGTTTTGTAGTGTCAGTCTTGAACAATTTACGCAGAAAATAAATGATTTTGTGGTGGCAGCTGTGTAGTCTGTTATCCATATTGTTGTTTAGTCACTTTGAAGTAAAGAAATTTTTATTCGGCATTCCCAGTTTATAAGTCAATTAGATATTATTACATCGATTGTTTCTTGATAGATTGAAGCAGAAATTGAACATTTCTCCACATATTGTAGTAATTTTTGAAGCAAATATTAGATGAATTTCATTGAGTGGACCATCCTGTATGCGTAAATATTTTGATTATTTGGAAACTATTCAAAACAAAAAAATTTTAAATATTATTTTATAAGTTAACAGACAATCCGTTAAACTCTGCACAAAGTGCAAGGTTGCATATTGTTATATCAGAGGCTGAAATGAAATCCGTAATGCGTAATGCGCGTAAAGCAATCATTCCCATGTGACGACGGTTCTCATGAAAAACGTTCACACGTCCTCTGATTTAAGATGTATGCTGGAGAAAATGAACCGATCGAAATTGGGTGAGTTTCCCATTAAATTAAATTAAATTAAATTATTCTTTTATGTATAATATTAATTGGTTCGCTTGGTCCCTTTGCTTGCAGTTAGAAATTAAGTAATAAATAGGAATAGAATTGTAAGAAAGTAGAGTAGTATTGTATTAGCCTCCAAACGGAGATCATTAATAAAAGTCTTTCAAAAAACGACGAGTTTAGTTTTTGATTTAAATAAAAAGGCTTGAGAGGAGTTTTCCGTTTTCAAGACCTTGTAATTGGCACAGTCGTTTGTCCGAATAATATAAGGACACTAATCGAATCTAGTCGTGGCATCGATAAGTGCAAGGGAACAAAGTGCATATTTCGCAAAAACGCGAGAGCGTTGAAAAAAGAAGTTTCGCGAGCGGTCAACCGGAAAAGAAAATTACATTTAGTGCTGTGCAATTTACGACAGATTTGGGTCTCAACAAGAAGCTAGGAAATGGCAACCGAAGACATCAGGCAATCATCAAGGCTGGACGAAGTGCTGCAAAATCTAGAAAAAAAAAACAGTACGGACGAGGGATCTTCTCCACCATTGACAACATCTACTTTGAAACGTTTACAACTAGACCCGATAAGATTTGCTTCCAAACTGGACACTTACGATGGATCTAGTGGAGCATTGAAATCCTGGATAGACAACGTAGAAATCCTAGTCTCAACACTTTCTGTCTACGATCAACTCTCGCATTTAATCATCTTTAACATTCTACGAACTAAACTAGTAGGTAAGGCACAGAAAGTAATGAATATTAACAATAATATAAGCCAATGGAGTCATTTAAAAGAAATTCTTATATCTAACTTTAGTGATAAGAAAAATTGTTTGCAACTTTTAGACGATCTTAGATTAACAGAGTTTAGAACAAATGTATTAGATTTTTACAATCAAATAATATCTAAGCTACAGCGTTTGAATGTTAAATCGGAACTCGAAAATAAGTGCCAAGAAATAGACGGAAATAAAAGAATCGCGTTAAATGTTTTTATGTGTAAAATGATAGTGCCAGTTCGAAGTGTTTTGTTCGGTAGAAATCCAAGTTCATTAGATCAAGCTCTCGCTATTCTGACAGAAGGCAACTATTTATACTATTCACAATGTGAGAATATATCAAAAAATTTCGTACCAAGACAAAACGTGCAAAAACCAAATTCATCCAATTCGTTTCACAAATATAATTCACAACAAGTGCAAAATAATAATACCTTCAATCCTAATCATAATAATTTTCGTGACAATCGACGGTTTAACTGGCAAAATTCCACACAGTATCATAATAATAGAAATTTTAATCGTAACCATAATAATCGATTTAATGAAACTTTCAATGACAATTCTCTCCAATCTCGAATCAGACGATATGGACCACCACAATCAATGGAAGTTGATAATTCCCGTCAAATGGTGCAAACCAACCTAAATTTTCGGCAACAAGCCTCGGATGTAAACCAACGTTACCCTATATCCCAATAGATTCTTATGGAATGCCATTACGATTTTTAATAGATACAGGTGCGACAATTAGTACTATTCGTCCTGGACTTTGCGATCCTAAGCTTAGAATCCCTATCAAACGAACTAAATTGTTCTCTCTAAACTCAGAGCTTGTGTACGATTACATTATTTCTATTAAACCTTTTAAAGAATTCTCCGATTCTGATCAAAGTCATAAACTTGACTTTATGGAAATAAAATTTAGTGACAAGTATGATGGTCTAATTAGTAATGATGTATTATCATTGTACAAAACGACAATTGATCTTCATAATAAAACTATACAGTTCAACACAAAGGTTCTTCCGATTTATTTCAACGAAAATCAAGAAAAGAAACCGATTGTAGGCAGTTTAACGAAAACTTTCAGGGAAAATGAAGGTTCGAAAACTGAATCAAACGAACACCTAGAGCAGTTGCAAGAAATGAAGAACTCTACAAATGTAAATCATTTACCCATTCCTTATAATGAACTTGTCACATTTTCGGATGAGCGAACATTTGCAAACGACGTTGTAAATGAAATTCGAACAAACCATTTAAACTACGAAGAAAAACAAAAACTACTATTTTTAATAAATAAGTATAAATCAACGGTTTACGGAGAAGGTCACACATTAACATTTACTCATGTTATTAAACATGAAATCAAAACAAAACATAATGACCCAATTTACACGAAAACTTACCGATATCCCGAAGCTCATAGGAAAGAAGTGGAATATCAAATGCAGGACTTGCTCAATCAAGGTATAATTAGGCATAGCTCATCGCCGTATTCATCCCCTATTTGGGTTGTACCCAAAAAGGCCGATGCATCTAGCAAACCCAAGTGGAGAATTGTGGTCGATTATCGGAAGTTGAATCTAATAACAACTGATGATAAATTCCCTATTCCTAATATAGATGATATATTAGACAAATTAGGTAGATCCATGTACTTCTCAACATTAGATTTGGCGAAAGGCTTTCATCAAATCGAAATCAAAGAAAGCGATATACCAAAAACAGCCTTTTCGACGAATTTCGGTCATTATGAATTTACACGAATGCCATTTGGCCTTAAGAACGCACCTGCTACATTTCAAAGATTAATGAACTACGTTTTGAAAGATTTAATAGGCTCTATTTGTTTTGTATATATGGACGATGTAATAGTATTTAGTACTTCTTTGCAAGAACATTTAGTTTCACTAGAAAAGGTCTTCAAAAAATTTAAAGACGCAAATCTACAAATACAACTAGATAAGTCTGAGTTTCTGAAAAGAGAAAATGAATTTTTAGGACATATAGTAACACCTGAAGGAGTAAAACCTAATCCAAATAAAGTAGAAGCCATTTCAAAGATGAAAATCCCTAAAACAAAGAAACAAATTAAACAGTTTTTAGGTATGGTAGGCTATTACCGAAAGTTTATTAAAGACTTTTCAAAAATTGCAAAACCTCTTACTAACAGATTGAAAAATGATACACAAATAAATACGGACGATACTGACTATAAAGAAAGCTTCGAGCAACTGAAAATTTTGGTTATGAGCGACCCAATATTAAAATACCCCGATTTTTCCAAAAAAATTGTAGTTACGACCGATGCTTCTAATTACGCAATTGGCGCTGTTCTTTCTTTCCCATTCAATTTGCTACGCTAGTCGAACTTTAAACAACCATGAAACAAAATATTCCACTATCGAAAAAGAATTACTATCAATTGTCTGGGCTTTAAAATATTTTCGACCATACATCTATGGCCGTAAATTCACAATAAAAACTGACCATAAACCCCTTACCTGGATAGCAAACCTTAAAGAATCTAACCCTAAGCTACAACGTTGGAAAATACAATTAGAAGAATTCAATTATGACATTGAATATATTAAAGGAAAATAAATTTTGTTGCGGATTATTTTTCACGACCAGTTATAAACATTATCGATGATAACAATGACAATACTTCAATGAGAGCAACCTGCCATAGTGCAGAAGAAGACAATAGTAATTATATCCAAATAGGTGAAAGACCACTTAACGTGTTCAAAGTACAACTAGTAATTAAACAAGGAAATCACAATTCAGTTCAAATTGAAAAACATTTTAATAGGACCAGAAAAATATTTACTTCTAAGGAACTTGATGATAAATTTTTCACTTTTATTCTGAAAAATCACTTACCTTCCAAAGGCCTTGTAGGTGTATATATTCCAAATGAAAATTTATATACAAAATTCCAAGACAGCTATCTAAAATGGACAACACCCCACAATCCTGTAAAACTAGTAAAAAGCCCGTATCTTTTGTTTGATTGCGACGAACAAAGTGATATTCACGAAGAAATTAACAGGGAACATCTAAAAAATATTCATCGTGGCATCGAAGTTTACGAAAACATTAAAACTAAATTCTATTACCCAAATTTAAAGAACGAAATAGCAAAACTAATCAACAATTGTCAAATCTGTAACATTTCCAAATATGAAAGAAATCCCCCAAATCCTCCATTCTGTAAAAGCAAAATCCCCGAAACACCCAATGAAATTATCCACATGGACATATGGTACCGAAATAAAAACTCAATGTATATGACTTTCATGATAAATTTACAAAATTCGCGTATATTACCCCAATAAAATTTAGGACATGGACGGAAGCAAGAACCGCACTGAACGCCTTTCTATCTGTAAATGGTAAGCCTCAAACTATAATAACCGACCATGAAAGCGCTTATCAAAATAATCTCCAATATTTTTTACAGAATGAAGGTATACAACTTCATTTCTGTACACCACACGTGAAAACTGGCAATAGTGACATTGAAAGATTTCACAATACTTTAAATGAACATCTTCGCATAATGACAGAAATTAATAGACAATATCCAACTAAACCCATTTGTGTCCGTGAAGCAGTTAAATTCTATAATAATTCCATACATAGTACAACCAACGAAAAACCAATTAATTTTAAAAATTGTGTGATTTGACCCGAAAAATATCCTGATATCAAAGAAAGAATTCTTAATACTCAACATAAAAAAAATGGAATACCACAATAAAAACAAAAAAGACTGTGAATATAATCCCCAATTTATAAAAAATACGTTAGCTAAACTAAGCATTTTTTCTAGCGATAAGCAAATGTGTAATTTTAAGTAATCTTAGAACTTAAGTTTTAGTTTGTAACGATCTTCCGATGAATAAAGAATTGGGCTCAGCCTTGAAAATATATATTTTTTAATAAAAACTTAATTGTTAATTAACTGGCGCCCGAGCAGGAACACGCGTCCGGAAAATACTTTTTTGTCGTTAACATACGAGTAGTACGTGAATAGGATAATAAACACATATCCTGCCTGCATTCGACAACCACGCGAAGGCATTGCACGCAATACTATCTCACATTAGGAGTTTAGTTTAGTTTAGTGATTTAGTTAGTTTAGCTTAGTTTATGATGTATCGAACATTTTGAAACATTTAGTAAGGGGCTCGACGCAACTCTGGCGGTGGCGTCGAGCCGTATGACAGAAATAGTCGGCGGAATCAGCGCCCCTGGACACGCCTCCAACTCACGCACCACCCACATAAAGTGTGAATCGAGGCGAAAAGCTCACGGGCGGCGACCCAAGAGCACAGGTTCGTGTACCCGCTCTCTCGTCCGAGGCCAACGACCACCAACAAAGAGCCCGTTTCGCCGTTGGTTGCGGGAACGTGCCGAGCGGTTTCGGGCGGGAGTATAAAAAAATAACCGCTCTGGGAAGCGAAGAAAGCGTCGCGTCAGCAACGAATCGTCGCCGCCAGCTCGGCTTCGAAGAAGCGTCGCATCGCATCACCGCACGCTCCCGTGCAAGCAACGAAACGTCGTCGCCAGCTCGACCGGCCGATCTTGCAAGATTTTGCTCGGTAGACAATAAAAGTGTGACCGGAAGTTGTCTTTTTTTCTCCCCCCCTTTTTTTGGTTTTGGTGGGTCGGAAACGACTTCGCGGGAATATCGGTGAGCCGGATTCTCGTCCGACGGCTCGAGAGGCCCATTGGAGTGGACGAGTGACGCCCACGATCCGTCTCCAACGGGCTGACCGGCACTCGAAGGCCTCAACCGATCGAATAAGCCATTTCCTCGAGAGGTAACGGTAACATTTGGCGCCCAACGTGGGGCCGCATAATAGATAAGTTTGCCGTGACCACTATTTCCGGATCGTTAAGCACTCGTAAGGTGGAAGTGAAATGTATTAGTTGAAACCTTTTTGGGAAACGTGCGCCCGCCCGTAGCTAAGGGGCGAAGGAATTTATCTCCAGCATCACTTTGTTGTTGATCGTCGTAATAGTGTCATAACTGAATTTTATTTTCATCAAGACGGGTTACAAAATACAGTGCGTTTACATATAAATTTTGTTTTGTCGTTAGGTAAACATTTTGCTTAGGGATAATGGCGAGGGCAGCCAAGATCCTCATCGACCGGCTCAGCAAAGACGAGTTGGCGTATGAGCTGTGCATTCGCGACCAGCCAGGCGGCAGCGTGGATGAAATGCGCCCTACTTTCCGAGCGGCGTTGATGAGATTCGGCACCGGACGCAGGGCAGGAACGAAACAATAGGAGTATACGTCGCCGTGATGGACGGAATTTTCCGTCACCTCAAGGAACCTTGTCAGGAGTCCGAGAAGTTGGGGATTTTGAGGAGAAACATTACTCCATTCTATCAGACGCAGTTGGGGATGCAGTCTATCGATTCCGTGGCCGACCTCAAACGGCTAGGTCGCAAATTGGAGGCCACCAGGGTGTCTGTAGAGGCTTATGTGACCCCACCGACCCGGAGGACGGCCCGATTACTAGAGCCTGACCTCGCTTATGTGGAAGCCTATGCGGTAAATGCAATTTCATCCCCAAATTCCACCGGTCGTACCACCTGCTGGAACTGTCGTGGCACAGATCATTTCGCCCGCGAATGCCGGGAACCTAGGCGGTGTTTCGGATGCGGCCAGCCAGGTGTGGTTCGATCCCGTTGTCCGATGTGCTCACCTGAAAGGTCGCCGCGGCCGAGTCCAGAAGCATCCGGTCGAGCCGCAAGACAATCGGGAAACGGACAAGGTGCTCACTGAGCGGCGAGTTGGGCACTGGGATCTCCGACTGAACGGATGCCGCAAATTTTCGAATCAATTACGTGTTCTAACCCAGTACGGGAGATGTCCGTCCGTATTTGACCGTGAATATTATGGGGAAGGAGGTAAAATGGCTGGTAGATTCTGGTGCTTCCTGCACTATAGTGGGGAAGGAAGAATGGAAACAGTTGGAGGATATTGAGGTGGATTTATTGCCCGTGAAACGCCGCGTGGTAAGAATGGCGAATAATGAACAGTGCGAGATTGATGGGCAGGCATGGGTACCTTTTCGACTTCAGGGGAGAAGTAAATGGGTAGAGATCCTGGTGGTACCGTCTCTTCCGCACACTTTGATTCTGGGGGTGGATTTTTTGTGGCAGTTTGGGGTGGTGATCAATCTGCAGGACGAACGCTGGGATTTTGTCCACATAGCGTCAACTTCCACACCCGATCATCTACGAAATCGATCGGTTCTAACACAGCATGAGGAGCTAAAGTTGGGAACTTTGGTAGAGGGGGGTTCCGGGATATGGGAGAGGGGCTGGGTTGTACATCTCTGGTGCAGCACGTCATAAGTACGGATTCCGCTCCTATTAAGCAGAGATACTACCCCGTCTCCCCTGCGATTCAGAAACATATCGACGCCGAACTGGAAGAAATGCTGAGGTTAGGGGTCGTGGAGCCCTCGTCCCGTCCGTGGTCTTCGCCGATTCTGATGGTCCGGAAGAAGGATGGGACTTACCGGTTCTGCGTGGACTTCAGGAAAATCAACCGAGTGTCGGCTCGAGATGCGTACCCACTCCCATACGTTTCAGATACTCTGGACAAACTGCGAAATGCGAAGTATCTCTCCACGTTAGACATTAAGTCGGCCTGTTGGCAAGTACCAGTAGCTGTGGAATCCCGCCCATACACAGCGTTCACTATTCCGGGTAGGGGATTATTTCAATTTAGGAGGATGCCGTGCGGGTTATCGAACGCTCCAGCCACTTGGCAGCGTTTAATCGATCGGGTTCTGGGACCAGACTTGGAACCCTATGTCTTCACATATCTGGATGATATCATTATCGGCACACAGTGTTATGAAAAACACTTGGAGGTCCTTAAGACGGTTTTTCGGCGCTTGAGGGAAGCGGGTCTAAAACTATCCCGAGACAAATGCCATTTTGCCGACCTAGACTCAAGTACCTGGGGTACGTGGTGGATGAGCATGGGCTAAGCTTGGACGCGGAAAAGGTCGAACGCATGGTGGGCATTCCCAATCCGACTACTGTGAAACAGGTGCGACAATTTCTTGGGATGGTATCGTGGTATCGGCGTTTTATCCCGGACCATGCCTCCTTGGTACCACCACTGACGGAATTGCTTCGAAAGAACAAGCGTTTTGAGTGGACTCCTCAGTGTGAGGCAGCGTTCACGAAATGCAAGCTGAAGTTGTCTTCAGCACCAATTTTGACCTGTCCGGATTTCAACCGAACGTTCAATGTCCAGACAGACGCTTCCCATATGGGGCTCGTGGCGATCTTGGGCCAGAGTTTTGAAGAAGGTGAAAAGGCAATTTGTTATCTTAGTCGTGCATTGACCAGGACAGAAAAGAAGTATTCGACAACTGAAAAGGAATGTCTAGCGGTGCTCTGGGCAGTTGAAAAGCTCAGACCATACATAGAAGGGGCCAAATTCAAGGTAATCACCGATAACTATTCCCTAGTCTGGCTGAATGATTTAAAGGACCCAACGGGGCGTTTGGCTCGTTGGGCGGTACGCCTGCAACAGTATGACTTTGACGTCATACACCGGAAGGGAAAAGATCACTTGGTACCAGATGCCTTATCAAGGTCAGTCCCGATCGCGGAATTGGTAGCTACCGGAGAAGCACCCGATACCTGGTACGAGGCTATGAAGGTTAGGTTCATTAACAAGAGTGATCAGTACCCAGACTGGCGCGTTCAGGACGGCAAGCTGTGGCAGCACGTACCAGGGAACTTTCCAGATCTCGAAGAAGGCGAAGCCTGGAAAAGGGTGGTTCCGAAGAATGATAGAGGAGAGGGGCTATTTCGCTGCCATGATGACCCAAGGGCAGGGCATATGGGCGCGAAACCGACGCTGTGCCGGGTGGCTCAGCTATACTACTGGCCGAAAATGGCCACCGACATCAAACACTATGTGGGAAGATGTAAAGTTTGTCAGGCCATCAAGGCTCCGATAGGTCCGGTGATAACCCGATGTATAGAGGCTAGGCTGCCATGGGAAATGATCTGCGTGGATTTGTATGGGCCTTTGCCAAGGTCGACCCGCGGACATACCCACATCTTGACGGTGGTGGATTACGTCTGCAAATTCTCCTTGGTTTTTCCATTGAGGTTAGCAACCGCCGCGGCAGTCTGGCGGCTAGTGGAAAAACAGTGTTCCTCTTGTTCGGAGTGCCGAAATGGGTGGTGTGCGACAATGGGGTCCAGTTTCGAGGGAAGAAGTTCCAAGAGCTCGTGGAAGGATATGGAGCCACCATTAAGTTTACCGCGCTCTACCAACCCCAGGCTAACCCTGCGGAACGAAGAAACCAAAACATAAAGAGAATGATGCGCTCCTAATTCTCCAAAAACCATCGCGAGTGGGACCGCGACTTGGCCAAAATAAGTTGTGTCCTGTGCACTTACAAACAAGATGGGACGGGGCTTACCACGTATTTCATAAGTTTTGGTCGAGAAATGGTGACCTTCCGGGAGAATGGTGAGCGCCCCGGTTTAGATGCCGAACCGATAAACCCACACCTCCGGGCCAAGGGTCTTGCTTCGATCCGAGAGAACATTTTGCGACGGATGTCACGGGGGGGGCGGAGAAAAACCAAGGCCGCTATGACCTCCGGAGACGTCATCTTTCCTTTCGCGTTGGGGAGCAAGTTTGGCGAAGGAATTTTGCGATCTCGGATGCCGCGAAATATTTTTCCGCGAAACTCGCACCCGAATACGTGGGCCCTTTCCGAATAAGGAAGATTGTTTCGAGCTGGACGTACCTGCTAGAAGATGAGAAGGGGAAGGCAACAAGTGTTTGGCATGCAAAGGATCTGAAGCCGTATATCAACTAGAATGCATACAGGGATGCTAGTACAATCTGCGGATATGGTTACCACTAATTCATTACACTTTTCTACGAATGCTTGCTGAGCTCTGAGCGCGATCTTCTCCGGTAAATTCTTTCAAACCGACAGTTTTAAGTTGCTTTAGAAGCTCTTCTTTCATTGCTGTGCTGTTACCACTCGGTAATGGTCCTCCGTCGTTTCTTTTGTATATGCAAAGCATCGAAGTTTGGGTATCGACAATGTATTATTGATAGATTAGTCATTTAGTTTTCTTTTTCTCTTTCTTTTGGTTACTATTCGCGGTACGAGTCTCGGAAGACATTTTCCTTTTATAATATTTCGAATTTCGGAAGTATTTTTTTTTTAATTTTAATTTTTTTTTATTATTCGGATTTCGAGAAAATCCTCTTCTGACAAGGGGGGAGCTGTCACGGTTCGACTCACGGTACCACCACCTACTCGCCTTAGGAGCCACCACTTTGTAGGTTAGCTTATTTAAGTTTAGAATAGTTTGGTCAGGGGCTCGGCCCAACCGCCTTGTGTTATATACTCTGCCGACCTAGACTCAAGTACCTGGGGTACGTGGTGGATGAGCATGGGCTAAGCTTGGACGCGGAAAAGGTCGAACGCATGGTGGGCATTCCCAATCCGACCACTGTGAAACAGGTGCGACAATTTCTTGCGATGGTATCGTGGTATCGGCGTTTTATCCCAGACCATGCCTCCTTGGTACCACCACTGACGGAATTGCTTCGAAAGAACAAGCGTTTTGAGTGGACTCCTCGTCGAGCCAATAGGAAATAGCCGACGTAGTCAGCGCCGGGGGATATGCCTCAAACCACACACCACACATGCAAGCTCCATTTTTAATCGAGGTGAAAAGCTCGCGGGCGGTGCCACAATCATGCACGCGGACTCGTGGACCCTCGCCCGAGGCCAACGACCGTGAACAAAGAGTCCGGTTCGCCGTTGGTTGCGGGAACCGGCGAATCGGTTTCGGGCGAGGGTATAAAAGCGAAAAGCTTCTCTTCGGAAGCTCTCTGTCCACTGCTCGATTTCATTGGCGACCCCCGCGCGGGAGACTGAAAGTAAATTAGCCGGGGCGTTAAGAAGCCGTGACTGAAGAATCGCCGGGAAAAGACAAATTGCGATGCGCGTCTACTGAAATTCTTGATAAGTTCGCGTAAGTGAAGTTCCGCCAATGCGTTTCTCTTGTCCGTCGAACGTTTAGTGTTCCGTAGGCAACTCCAAGAGTGGATTTGAAAACGCGTGCGTTGAAAAGGCACCAGTGAAGCAGTAACTGAAGACTCGCCGCGAAAAGACAAATTGCGGTGCGCGTCTACGGAAATTCTTGATAAGTTCGCGTAAGTGATAACCCCCCCCCCCATAACTCTGTGCCAGTGCAACCGACAAGGCGAAGTCCCGCCAAAGCGTTTCCCCTATCTTTCGAACGGTTAGAGCTCGGTTTGCATCCTGCCGAATTGAAAGCGCGCGTGCAAGAAGTGGGTCCAAGCGCAATAGTACGATCGTTGCGACAGGACCAGTTGCGAGTCGTAGCCGCAAGCTCACACCAGGAAGACGTAGACGAACCGTCGCCGTCAGCTCCAGATCGAGAGTATCGAGACATCGCTGAGGAGTCCCGGCGCAGCGCAGGTTAGACTAGTTAGAGGAGTAGGTGTAGTTTAAGTAGTATTAAGTTAAGTTGTAATCAGCGAGTAAGTGGTGGATAACATCTTAGATTGTTCTTGATTCTTTGTCGAGTAACTATTCCGTGTCCATAAAAAAAGGTAAAGTAAAAGAAAAGTGAATTCGAATACGTTGTCTTGTTTTTTCTTTCTCCTTCTCCTTCCTTGTGTCGATATTTCGGGAATCTCGGTGAGCCGGATTCTCGTCCGACGGCTCAAGAGGCCCATCGGGGTGGACGAGTTGCGCCCACGATCCGTCTCCAACGGGCTGACCGGCACCCGAAGGCCTCGACCAAACGATTAGGTCCTTCCCGAAAAGGTAACGGTAACAACACTCGTTTGTCCATGTCAAGGCACGCAAGCAACACACTCACCAACGACAATGCAACACAGGTGCTTTCACATGCAGCTACCTTTTGACACAATACCTTACTAGGTACTGCAAGCATCACCTTGGTCGGTAAGACTGGTGACCGAATGAAGGTACGTGCACTTATCGATCCTTGTTCCGAAGGATCTTTCATTACTGAGAAAGTCACACAAGTAGTAAGTGACGTACCTGCAAACCGGGTTTTGTATGGGTGGGAACCACTTTTTCAATCACTTCCAACCAGTGCAGGTTGGCGTTTGGTGTACGTGGTTACAAGGAGTTTTGATGGGGAATCAGTGCCATTTTGAGTCTGGTGTACGGTCGCCTGGTGGCGGTGATTTGTTGTTTGTAAAAGGGGTGTTGCTGTTGGTTGGTTGGGGTTGTCAGGTGGTATGCGGTGATTTGTGTTGGTAGAAGGGTGTAGAGGTTTGTTCAGGTGTGTCGCGGTGATTTGTGTTGTGTTGTGAGGGGTTGCTGAGTGTGGTTGGTACAAGGGTGTAGAGGTTTGTTCAGGTGTGTCGCGGTGATTTGTGTTGTTTGTGAGGGGTTGCTGAGCGTGGTTGGTAGAAGGGTGTAGAGGTTTGTTCTGGTGTGTCGCAGTGATTTGTGTTGTGTTGTGAGGGGTTGCTCAGCGTGGTTGGTAGAAGGGTGTAGAGGTTTGTTCAGGTGTTTCGCGGTGATTTGTGTTGTGTTGTGAGGGGTTGCCGAGTGTGGTTGGTAGAAGAGTGTAGAGGTTTGTTCAGGTGTGTAGTGGTGATTTATGTTGTTAGATTTGCATGGCAAACATATGTGTGCATGTAGATACATTAAGAGTGTGATTTGCGAGGCGTTGAGCGAAGTTGTGGGTCCAGTTGGTTGGTTTTTAGGGGTAAGGGGTGTATTAGAAAGGAGAATCTATTGAGTTTTTGTGAATTGGATTACCAGAGCGCCATGAAAGGCTCACGGCAAAATATTCATGAAATGCCGTGTGCGCAAATTTTTCTTCTTACATCAATGCAATTGTACCTTCTGGCCACGGTGAATATATGTAGCGTCTGTTCAAGACAACGAATGATGGGGACAGGGCAAAGCCTTGCACGCACATTTTCTGGGGCACTGTATCAAAATTAGCTTAATGTATTACGAACCCAATGATCTTCAATACGCCGTGTTACTGTACGTTATTTGTGCCAAAGGCAAGCCGAATAATGGTTGAAAAGAAACAGGAAACAATTTAAATGGTAATTGCCATCCATGCTGAATACTGATACTAACCTTAATGCATTACGAAAAGTATCCAATTAACTTCATACAAATGTACGTTGAGATGTGTTTAAATAGCCATGATTGGACAGAGGTATGGTAGTACATATAACTATGTATTAATGTTCTTAATACTGCGAGACAGTCTACCAGGAGTTCATTAAATCAGGAGGTTAATATATCTCAAGTCTTTTTTGAAGGCAAACGAATGATGGTAAAGAGGACGATCAACTTGTTTGAGGCCAATACGTGTTAATTGTAATTAAAAGTATTTCCCCAAGGTAAACCGTCAACAGGTGCTTCTTTCGAGAAGAGATGTATCATAAATAATCAAGTACGTAACGGAAGGTTAATCGTTTTTTCTTGTTGTTTGCTGGGGAACAGTAGATTTGAGGGTGAATATCATTAAAATACCGACTTGTCTTCCACATTCTTGATGAGAGTTTGTGTTGTACATATTTTACACTATATGATGAAATGTAGTAATTAAGTTGTATAGCTCAATTCGCAATGTGAATTAATTAGCTTCATGAGAAAATGACGTTTGGTTAACACGGCCGGTAGCACAGACTACATGCATATGTTTGCAATTTGTACATTGTCAATTGTGGTGCGTGTGTTTTCATCCAATTCGTTATAGGGTTGTCGTGAATGGGTTTAGGGGGAATGAAAGTGACCAAGCTATGATCACCGGGGTGAAATGGTATAAATTACAGGAAGGCTGCACAGTAAAGTCATAATTAAAATTTCTAGCGTACATACTGCCAGGAATTTGGTGCTGTGGAATATCTGAGGATACTAACAACAGTAAGAGTTGGTGAGCAAATTATTTATATATATATGATTCATAATTAATTTTTACTATCCTGTTACAGATAAAAACCAATTTTGTAAATTGCAGCCCGATAAAGGTCTACTTTTCAGCTGGTGTAAACTAGCTAAGGGTTCCCCATTTTACGTTTTCAAATTGTTTCAGTGCGAATATATAAATAACTTTGAAAATGGTATGTAATACAACTTAGTTTGATAGCTGAGGTTTGCTATCAATTTTTCGTTTCAGAAAACCGTGGCACTTTTAGACAACATCTGCATCTATACTCCTGATCAACATGTTGCACTTGCTACATTAGACGTAGGTAAAAAATACAGAATTAAATTTTTTCGAATGATAACCACGCATTATGGAGCACGCATCACTGTGCATTTGGTGGACTGTACCTACTGTTTTCTTCCGCCAAGATTCTCGGAGAAAATAAAAAAACAACGTCAGGTTGAGGAGCTGAATGAGATCACAAATTACAATCTCATATTCGAGGGTAAAGGCGACACAAGGGTGGTTATTTCAAAATAAAATTTGTTCAAGATAGCAACGATGAATAAAAAGCATTTTTTGTCATACAACATTGTTATTATTTCCAATTCACTTTTTACATATCACAACTGTATGAAGAAATAAAAGACTGATTTCGAATATAATTTAACATTGTATTAAAATGTCACTTATATAAATTTCAAAACTTCACATTTTTTACTTTGTAATAAAAACACATTAACTTCCGTATTCTGTTGGAGGCTTTTTCAACATCACAACACTCACATGTATCCGGTCCGGATTCGGCATTGTCATAAAACCATGGACAGGAATTGTAGTGTATTCCGTGAATTGATGTGGTGGACGGGATCTTTGAGTATAGCTTTAATGTTTTGATATCACTTAGCAGCCTCTCACGATGTTCATCCAGAAGTACATCCATGTATTCCGCAACAAAGTCGTCATATTTGCGTAGTTCCACAGTACTAGGCATCTTGTTCGCACAAAGTTTGTTTGTAAACTGACAATGTTTTCAATGAGAGGTTTTGAACTATATAATATGTGAGAACCTCTCATTGAAAATGTTCTCCCTGAATTTGTAAGAGAGAACGGGTTTTATAATTTCATGTAGTTTGAAATGCGATGTTTGAATCTAAACCTATCACAAGCATGCATTTCCCACTCGCCTTTACAATTCATGCGATACGCATAGCCCCAGGCTATCATATACCTCATGTGAACGCTGTCTGCAAATCTAACGTGTTTTGCGGTTTCAGCGAGTTGTGATAGGATCCTGGAATGCATTTACATTGCGTCTTTTATATCTACCCATGAATTATGCGCCGAAGGAAAACCTAGCCATTTTACAAAAGCTCGATTTTTAACCCTTTTCAAAATCTTCTCAACAAGGTAAACATCGGGATATTTCACCTTTAATAATTTTGTTTCCTAGAAACCACCTTGTATGGTGTTACCTTGATAATCTTCAAGAAAGTATGTCCGTGGTTGTGTTTTTCTCACTTCCTTTATAGTGAATATTTCAGTCGACCAGTTTGGTGTGTAGCCCTTTTCAAAAACATGCTTGCACTTACTTATTCGCACATGATTTCCAATTTTAAATTTAGGCTTTGACACCACCTTAACTTTCTTATAAACAGTTGCAAGTAGATGTACTTCATTTGTTACGTTAACATCTATCGGACGCATCTTGATTATGCGATGTTTTGTTTTGTTGTACTTGTCTATCAACTTCTGTATAATGCTAATCCAATGATAATTCCCATTCATACTGAATTCTTTCCAAATGATGCCCTTCAGAGTTCGGTTGAATCTCTCGACAATTGAAGCTTTTAACGCGCTGAATGTAGAATAATGGTTTATTTCATAGTTTTTCATTATCCGATGAAATGTTTTATTGAAAAATTCTTTTCCATCATCGGTTTGTAGATTTCGGGGTATACGTCTCTGTTTGAGAACTGATTCCATAGGAATCCATTGGAATTTTTACTTTTGACGGGGAAAGCCCAAGCGGACTTGAAAAATGTATCAATTATTGTCAATAGAAATTTATAACCGCGATTTTCAGATGCATACGCACTCATATCAACCAGATCTGCCTGCCAAACATCATCAATACCCTTTATAACAACACGTCGACGTTTAAAGTTTTTTCGAGCAGTTCTATGGAGTTCATTAACAATTTGCCTTCTACTCATCTTGAAAAATGTATAAATAAAAGTTTTGTAATGGCTTTTTTAAGAAGTTCTTCTTTTCCAAACACCAAAAAAAATGCTGCACTTTAAACATTCTTTTACAATGATGGTGGCAGGCCCGTCTGGCTGCGGGAAGACGACATTTATAGAAAATCTTCTTAGAAACAATGCAATGATTCAACCATCAGTGAAGAAAATTATTTGGTGTAACGCTGAACAGAGTGCTATACCACGGCAAGCGCCATTTGAAAATATCGAATATTTGAACTCTATTCCTGAGGAATTTCCAAATAGCACGAATCAACCAATCCTAATTGTATTGGACGATATGATGTTAAATGCGTTTTCAAGACAAGTATGCGAGTTGTTTACGAAAGGATTGCATCATCGTAACCTGTCTGTCGTTCTTGTGACTCAGAATGTTTTCGATCAAGAAAAATTTTGCCACACACAATACATTGAAGGGTAATCATACACCATCACGAAAAGTATTCACACAACTGCGCAAATATAAAAAGAGTATGCGTAAGCTAGCGGGGGCTAAACGATCCGTTCCACGCCAACGTTAAGTGTTAATTCAACAAGGCGGATTCTTACCCGTATTACTAGGAAGTGTTCTTTCAAGTGTGATAGGGTCTTTAATTGAAATAGCAGTCTTAATAAAATGCTTCTATTACCCCCGAAAGTATATGAACGTTTAAAGGAGACAGTTGAGAGCGCTAGTACACAGACGCTGTTTGACAAAACCATGAGTAAGATACTGAACAATAAGCGCCAAAATGATGAAGCAAAATGGTATCAGTACCGGAATGTGCTAATACAATTTTTAAATGCAAGACGAAGAAAAAAATCATTTGTGGAGACGAAAGCTGAAAATCTTTCATCGAAAAACCGCATGGATAGTCAGAAATATAAGAATTTGCGTGAAAACAGCACACAGACTAGGTTCCTATTTAAAACCTATCGGAAACACAATGAATTATTACAGATGGTTGATCAATATATTTATCCGTCAAATAGTTTAAGGAAGAAACGGGATAAAAAAGCGGGTATTCAACCGACCACCCATACATTTCATCTGAAAGATTATGGCGTGAAGCTTTATGTAGCGCTGTCTATACCATCACCGATTAACAAAACAGATTTCATAGCCTTGTTACTAAGCGGAATTGAGTTTAAAGACGAAGAGCTACTTGATAAAGGAAAGTCATCTAGGATCACAACATCTCAATTACGAACATCTCAGTCACGAAAGCAGGTGTTTAAAAAAATTGTCTCAGCAATCCGAGGATCTATATCCTGCACCGCTAAAGAGTCCGGCACTGAAATATTACCCGATGAGTGGGTTAAAACTGATTTCCACACCATCATTAACATGCCCTACAAAAGATCCGATGGTTCAAATGCTACAACTCCAGTTCCAATAGAAGTGGATAAGACCGATGATATTGCTGGCTTATTTATCGATGCATTCCTGGAGACACCCGTTGAGAAACGTGACCGCGAAAGAATCGATGCAACAATAAAAGAGTCGTTTGATAAATCAATAATGCTGGACAGTATAAGTCAGCTGGAAAAATCATTGTCTGTACTTGAAAAAAGAACACATTGTGACACGCTCTCCAAAGCTATCGGTGATTGTGAAGGAAACAATTTGATATATGTTTATACGGATATTATTAAACCCAGAATAACTGGAAATAAACTGGTTAGAAATCTACGAGCAATCCCGCTGGAAAGTTGTGATAGCATTTTTAGATTCGATCATGTGGAGTACTGTCCACTGGCGAAAACTTTTATTGAAAGTATCTCAATCAAAATTACAGACCATCATGGCGAGATAATCAACTTTGAATCTAGCTTTACTCCAACTTTCATCATGCTTCATTTCAGACGAAGGTAAGAATCTATAAATATTCGCAAGTTCGAAATAACAACATAGTTTTGATACGCCTCTATGTTAATGAGGCGCATGTTACTACCTTGGCCAGAGTGGGGAAAAATTATCGGACATTGGAGAATTGTATCGATCGCCACTTGTTTACCAGCGAGGAAAGGATGTTGGTAGTTTTTTCAGTGGATTGGTACGCTATCTCCAACCGTTATTTCAACGTGGAGCAAAAGCTGCAGGCAAACAAGTCGTCGAAACAGAAAAGTCCATTTTTAAAGAGGCTGGAAGCAGACCACTGAAGCAGGTACTAAAAGAACATGGAAAATCTGCAATACACGAATTAGCCCAAAAAGGTATAAATAAAATCTTCCATAAAATGGAAGGTAGAGGTTGGAGATTAGCTATAAAACGAGCTAACCTTTACACAAGCAAGCAGCTGAAATCGGTGCTTAACCGTAAAAATGGGAGAAAAGTGAGAAAGCTATCATCGAGCAGAGCTAGGAAAACTATAAAAAGACGACGTCAATTAAGAAAGCGTACATTGGATATATTTGACAAGTAGATAATACCATCACGATGCAGAAAGAATGTATGAAGTCTGAATTGGAAATTTTTACCTCACCACCAATTCAAAACAGTATTCTGAAGACCGAAGAGGTTGCTTACCAACCTATTGCATCACTGGACAATTCTTCTGTGTTGGAATTTATCTCACTCGGCCATGGAGATACATATCGTGACTTATCTAGCATTTACTTACGCCTCAAAGTGCAGCTGATTAAATTTAAAAATGGCAAGGAAGAACTTTTCACGGGAAAGGAGAAACTTAAGAAAGCTGATGGGGGTGAAGTTTAAGCTGACTCCGTTGGTGTAGCAAACAACCTCATGCATTCAGTTTTTAGGCAATGCACTGTACAATTGAATGGTAAGAATACAGCTCAGACAGACAGTAGTTACCACTATCGCGCCTATATTGAAAATTTACTGAACTATGGTAAAGACGCAGCATCAACTCATCTCGAATCAGCTGGTTGGTATCTAGATCAGAATGAGATGGAGATGATTGAAGGCTCAAGACCTGTCGGTGGTCCTACTGAGTTAAATGAGGGCTATCTTAAAAGGTCTGCAATGGTGGAAAAGAGTAACGTCGTTGAACTGATGGGGAGAAATCATAGTGACATGTTGAATCAGGATAAACTGTTAATGAATGGAGTGGACTTCCGTTTAACCCTCTCATTGGATAAACCGGAATTTTATTTGTACTCGAAAGAAGATAGCTTTAATCCACGCGTAAAATTTCTAAAAGCGACAATGTTCATGAATCACGTCACTGTCAATCCCAGTATATTATTAGCACATAAAACTGTACTCCAACGATCGAATGCTTTATATCCGTACAAGCGGGTGGAAGTAAAAACCTACACTTTACCCACCTACACCTATACTCTATCTCTTGATAATGTAGTGATAGGACAATTACCGAATTTGCTAGTTTTTGGTATGGTGGATAATGACTCCTACACCGGAAAGCGCACAAAGAATCCATTCAACTTTAAGCATAACAACATTACCAACTTCAATCTATCAGTAAATGGTGTTCAAGTACCAAACCTTCCTCTAGAGTTTGTTTATTCGCACGAAAAACCAGTTAGCACCAGAGGATATCGTTCTCTGTTCAAGGGGACTGGAATCAATTATTTTGATAAAGGTCATCAGATATCCAAGAAATTCTTTGATGATGGCTGTTTTCTGCTAGCATTTGATTTAACAGCAGACAGCTCATACGATTCGGGATGCGCTAGTTTGTTAAACCAAGGTGTGGTAGGGATCGAGGGAAGATTCAGAGAAGTCACCTGTATGGAATATGATGGAAGGCTTAAAGTTGATAAAAATCCCAATGTATTTACAAGCTTTTAAAAAAGCTATATATATATCGCAATAACATTCAGATTTTGATAGTATTTACTCTAGTACACAGCAGAAGTCATGGCACATTGCCTTGTAAATGTTGAATACTTCTCAGAAGGCCACTTAATCCCTCTTTAAGAAAGTATCGCTGACTGGGTTGACATCACAGAACAAACTTTACTCGAAAGAAATAACGTATAAATATCCTACCACCTTGACTATAGCTACAGATCAGACAGGCGTATTTGGAAACTTGGAACTCAAGTGACACGATGAGGATCTTATCAGATCGTTGGGAAAGTTTTCAACAGTGTTTGTGAACGGAGAATCGACAAAAGAACTCTTACAAAGCTACGTGACATCACATACTAAGATTGTAAACCTTGAAAACATATTCTTGAACGCGTTGAGAAGTAATATCATAGCAAAAAAGTTTTTTCAAGGTGAATATCCCTGCGATCGTTTACCTCGGAAAATCAGAAAACCGGCATGCGTCGTAGCCAACACAGAACCGTCCCAAAAGAGCGGTGTTCATTGGGTAGCATTCTACTTCCCTAAAAAACGAACAGCTGAATATTTTGAATCGTTCGGTAAATATACTACTAACAAGTACTTCAAAAAATTCCTTCGGCGCAATGGTAAAGTATTTGTAATTAAAAAGCAGAGGTTACAGAGTGCATTCTCGACCACGTGCGGGCAGTATTGCTGTGTATTTCTTTATTTTCGTTGTAGTGGTAGAAGCTTCAAAAGATTTCTGAGCAGGTTCTCTACTACAAACTATGACACCAATGATGACGAAATAGTTAATTTGTTGCAGAGAATCTATTCGAGGGTTTCTTCGCAAAATGTAGGGGAGTGTTACAACCAGTCCTGTAGACAGGAGACATGTGCTATAAAAGCAGCGTGAGCTCAGTATAAAGGAATCGGGCAGAAACCCCTGACTTTCAGTCTTACTTTATTAACCTTTCGGGCAGTATGACATCACCTATTCGGAAAATCGTGGACATTGCAAAACCGCAGCGATCTTACAAAAGGAGCAAACCTGGAGGCACAGCTAAATTAATTACTAAAAGATTTTGCAGGCAGAAAATATCCGAGGTCACTGGGTAAGATGCGCTACTGAATTACACCTACTATCTGGATGGATGTTAAAGCCGGAAAGTTGCGTTGGGCTTCGATCCGCTTACATTTGAGGTTAAAATAATCTTCAGTTATCCTGGACGTTTCCCTGTATCAACTTACTACCTAGGGTGGAGTTCATTGTACATTGATCTGATCAAGATGAAGCAAGAAAATATTGAAACTGTCAAAACAACACAAGCTGATTTAAAAAAGGAGTACATCATACCAGTCGATAAAGGTAGTATCCGGCTAACACCCCAGAACCTTTTAAATTTGTTCAAAAAGATGGAATTTTTCAATATTATTATATACCACAACAACAACGCAACCGACAGTGTGAGAGAGTTTTTCAAACAGTATACAACTAGATGTAAGGCTAAAGATGTATTACAACTATCGAGTGAAGACTTTTTTATACCCTCACGTGCTTCACATGTGCACATAAACTATTTTCGACTTTTTTATGAAATTCCATGGTTTTGTAATCCTCAAATTATTTATGATATAACGATTGGTTAATAAAAGTATTAAATAACAACACATTTTCATCTTTTACTCAATATTTTTCATTTACTAGCATATATAAGTATATGTTTACACAATTTTGCACTGCACATTGCTTGGAATGTGTCCCCTCATGAATTTCGCAATACGTGTGAAACTTTCTCAGTTCGCTGAGTTTTGGTAATTGCAACTGGATTATATCTGTTGATGGTAGATATTTTTTCACAAACTTCTCTTTCATCTCACCTTTTACATAGATCGTCGATGTAGCATTTTTTTCAAATATATCTGGTAGACTAGTGTAGTTGATATTGCCATAATCCCAGTGCAAACCGTTAATGTTATCCACGTCAAAGTCGTTCTGTTTGCAGCCCTTAAAAGATAACTCCTGGTGTGGATACGGTGGTGAAAGATGATACATTGATGGCATAAGTGATCCGAATTGTAAGACAGCAAGCTCTTTCGCAAAATATTGCCCGTTATTTCCACACACAAACTGGATATCTACAATAATATGTGCCATATCTGATGGTTGCAAGACTAGTAATGAAATGAAAGAATTGTTTAGAGTACTGGTACTTATATTTTATTCCAACAACTATTCGAATTTCATCATATGATCTAAAAGTAATTGGTAAGTTTCATAACAAGGCAAACATCACTTAACAACTAATTTACATGATATGAATATCTAAATTATAAAATGCATATATAAAATGTTAATACAATAAAAATGGATAATATTCATTCTTTACACAAATTTTTTAAATGTTATCATAATTGTTTGGTCTACATTTTTAAAACCATAAGGATAAGAGAAATATTCATCCGACACAACTCTTTTGTCAAAAGTGAATCTCAGGAGTTTTTTTCGGGTTCTGATACAAAAACACTTGGACGCTTTCGCTTGATTTTACGTTCTCAGCTTCCAATCCCCATCAATGTGCAATGATAGTGTTAGTAAGTTGCTAACCAAAAAGCACAACTAGTAGACAATGTTATCGACTAGACTAGGAGGTTCTAACCCAGGAAAAACTGAACTTAGCAACGAAGCTTATACGAAACTAGGTTGACAGTCATTATAATTCGCATATACAAATAGTAAAAATAGTTGAATCATAATGAGCTGAACCCATCAACAAGCCTAACGGTGGTCGTGCTGTCTGATAGCGAATTGGCATATGACAGCACCTGAAGAGGAAGCCATTCGCTATCCCGAAACCACACTTTCCATTTGATTTATTTTTTCTAAACCCAACGAGCTATTATCAGTCGTTTCTTGAAATTTAAAGCAATCTCCACAAACGTGATAATAACAGCCAAAAAACTCAAAGACAGTATTTGATTCTTTATGAAAGCCTTCGACATAGAATCCACACTTATCCAACTTTAACTTACCATTGTTGTTTGCGGAGATTATCAAGCCGCTAGTTTGTGAATTTTTCCAAGCCAGCTACTTGCAAGAAATTACGGAATGTGTTTTACTTTTGAAATAGCCTGTTTTAGGTATTACGCTTAAGATATTTTTTTCAAGACATTTTTTCTGAAAAACTAGCATACATGTCGATGCAATTGTGAGACTTTCTATTAAGGGGTTCACATCGGTCATTTTAATAAATTCATCCATAAACCTTATACATCCTCGTCGTAAAATATCAACATCATTTACACAATATCGCAACAACTCATTTCTATTATTGAAAATATCTTGTGTTTTTGTATTGTACAATTTTAAAAAGGTCATACTTTCTTTAGGTTTCATTGTATCGCAACCGTACATTTCTGGTGGTGGGTATTTACCGATATAATTTATATTCTCCTCCGTAGTGAAATAATAAGGAAAGTAACCTTTAGCACTCTCTTCAATATCGAATACCTGTGGAAACTTAGAAAGTGGAAACGGCAGGAAATTTAAAGAGTCAACAAATGAAACTTGTTCACATGTCAACTTCATAATTTTGACTCCATTCATAAAAGGTACAATATGTTTTTTTCTAGCTAGTAGCTCCGAAATCAAGAAATGACCATCATTGCCCTGTAAATTATGTGCATAACAATATACGTTGCTCACATATGGTCTAGGGATTAAACAATAGTCTAGAAACCGTTGCACAACAGAGGATTGATCACTTTTTTCAAATATATGCTGTCTGACACCACATGTATCACATGGTTGTTTAATATCTTCATCTTGATAACAATTGTGACAAACATATTGTGCTGCAATTAGATGTGCAACATGTACAAAAGTTGAAGAGCTGTCTCCATACAGGCCGTCTTGAGTAGTTTCACAATCAAAAAATATTATGAGAAACTTTTTATCCTTTCTACCTATGTAGGGCTTTATAAAACAGTTATGTTGGGACGGTTGTATTTTTGAACACATCTGACAGAAGTATTCGTCACATTGATGTTTGAGTCCTTTCCTGTATGTAAAATTTATAAATTTTGTGCAAAATACACATATCTTGAAAGTGTCACATACAGTTTCTCCTCTGAACTTTTTATCTAAATGGTTAGCGAAACAAAGCGGCCCTCTAAACCCGTGATTACACTCTCTACAGTCAACCATCTGTGATACATACACGCAGGGTGGGAATGTGATACAGTACGGACATTTCATTTCACATTTATGAAACGAATGATTTGAAACTTTATCGCAATAGTTACAAATATAACTTTTGGAAAACAATCCGGTGACCGATTTTATGACGTAAAAACGTTTTGTATTCTCGAGCTAGAAGAGGTAAATTTTTTTTGCTGGTATATCCTGTAACGGAATTTGAAAAAGGATGGAACTCGGATCTCGAATATTATCGAAAACAACAATTTGATACCCACATAAGTATTTTTGAAATTTATAAAGATCTAGGATGTTGCATCCATTCTCACTGATTACCACTTTGGCAGTTTTACACAATTGATCAGCCTTCAAATCCAAAGATTGTAAAATGACTGAATTATCAACACGGCTTATATTACCCTCGACCATTTCTATTGCGTAACAAATACACCTTGGTAAACATGAAAGATCATCAGCTTTAGTGGTTTTACTCGCATCCGCTAATACTTTTTCCTTTTTAAAAGTTCATCATCATCTGTGTACTTTTTATTTATACGCCCGCCACCGAAAGGAATGTTTACGACATCCGCATGGAACTGAATGACATCATCCGAAAGAAATTTAGCGTTTGATTGGTTGACATTTGCTATAAGACCCATTATGTATTTCCCATTAATTTCCTGAACAGGCTTTAAACTCGACCATATGGGTTTAACGTGTGGTGATTTTGGGAGTGTTATTTTAAAGCTCATTTTACACTCCGAATTTGCGTTACCAAGAATGTTTGCAGTTATCCTATCAAATATTTTTTCTAAAGCACTTAAAGGATCAACGGCTATATTGGTGAAGTCCTTTATTTGAAAACTTAAGGTGACACCTGTGACTTAAATTTAAATATTTCCATCCCTAAATTTATTTGTTGTATTCCTCAACCAGGTAATACAATCTTCAAAACTAGATGCTAACGCAATTTTAAAATCTTTAATTATATTTTCCATCTTTTTATTTTTTATCTAAATTCACTTATCTCTCTATTTTACATTATTAATACACTATTTTAAACTATTTAGTAATTTTATTAAATTAATTTTATCCGCTCCAGTTGTTAGCGGTATTATTCGGTGCAGCTCTGCCCTCTGCTGACGCAACTGAACCCGACGTCCACCACGTTTCTTTTTTTTGAAGGGCTCCGTTGACGTAGGTTCAGGCACGAATCTTTTGCTCTGCAACCGTCTTTGCAGCTCTTCAACCGTCAGAGGGTGACGTCCTCTTCGTCTTTACAGGCTGTTTATTCTCCTCTGTTGCGACTCCTGACGCAGCTTCTTCACGCTGCTCAGCTGCTGCAACTCCAGCCAAAACTTTTTGCGGCCGTTGGAGATCTATGGTCAAATATCTCTTGCGATATTCCTCTAACATTATCCTTCAAGGAATTTGTTTACCAAACATCCTAAGCTAAATTACGTCAGCTGCAAAATAGGCCTTGTGGGGCCGCAATTTTTAAAAAATTTACAATAATGTTGTAAGAAAAATAGAGAAAAATCAATATATAAAAAATAATAACTTAAAAATCAAAAAAACTTACCTCTCTGATAACCTTTCAGAGTGCTGTCCAACAATTTATTTTAACCCATGGTACCAGCCACGAATTCTTATACAAATTTTTCCACGCCGTACAATGTACAAATTGTAAGCATATGCATGTAGTCTGTGCTACCGGCCGTGTTAACCAAACGTCATTTTCTCATGAAGCTCATTAATTCACACTGCAAATTGAGCCATACCACTTAATTACTACATTTCGCAATATAGTGTAAAATATGTACAACACAAACTCTCATCAAGAATGCGGAAGACAAGTCGGTATTTTAATGATATTCACCCTTAAATCTACAGTTCCCCAGCAAACAACAAGAACAAAACGCATAATCTGCCGTTAAGTACAACGCATAACCTGCCGTTACATACTTGATCATTCATGATACATCTCTACACGAAAGAAGCACCTGTTGACGGTCAATGCGTTTGGGGAATACCTTTAATTACAATAAAACACATGTATCGTCGTCTTTACCATCATTCGTTTGCCTTCAAAAAAGACTTGAGATATTTTAACCTCATGATTTAATGAACTCCTTGTAGACTGTCTCGCAGTATTAAGAACATTAATACACAGTTATATGTACTACAATACCCGTGTCCGATCATGGCTATTTAAACACATCTCAACGTACATGTGTATGAAGTTAATTGGATACTTTTCGTAATGCATTAAGGTTAGTATCAGAATTCAGCATGGATGGCAATTACCATTTCCTGTTTCTTTTCACCCATCATTCGGCTTGCCTTTGGCACAAATAACGTACAGTAACACGGCGCAATGAAGATCATTGGGGTCGTAATACATTAAGCTAATTTTGATACAGTGCCCCAGAAAATGTGCGTGCAAGGCTTTACCCTGTCCCCATCATTCGTTGTCTTGAACAGACGCTACATATATTCACCGTGGCCAGAAGGTACAATTGCATTGATGTAGGAAGAAAAATTTGCGCACACGGCATTTCATGAATATTTTGCCGTGAGCCTTTCATGGCGCTCTGGTAATCCAATTCACAAAAACTCAATAGATTCTCCTTTCTAACACACCCTACACCCCTAACAACCAACCAACTGAACCCACAACTGCGCTCAACGCCTCGCAAATCACACTCTTAATGTATCTACATGCACACATCTGTTCGCCATGCAAATCTAACAACATAAATCACCACTACACACCTGAACAAACCTCTACACTCTTCTACCAACCACACTCGGCAACCCCTCACAACACAACACAAATCACCGCGTCACATCTGAACAAACCTCTACAACCTTCTACCAACCACACTCAGCAACCCCTCACAGCACAACACAATTCACCGCCACACACCTGAACAAACCTCTACACCCTTCTACCAACACAAATCACCGCATACCATCTGACAACCCCGACCAACCAACCGCAACACCCCTTTTACAAACAACAAATCACCGCCACCAGGCGACCGTACACCAGACTCAAAATGGCACTGATTCCCCATTAAAACCCCTTGTAATCACGTACACCAAACGCCAACCTGCACTGGTTGGAAGTGATTGAAAAAGTGGTTCCCACCCATACAAAACCCGGTTCGAAGGTACGTCACTTACTACTCACACAATCATTGCGACTAACCAAATCGCCTTTCCGGCTAACAGTGTCCGGAGTGGGAGGACAAACTACAGTTCAATCATCATCTTCAGTATATTTATCTTTAATATCACATGTAGATACCAAATTCAACTTAAGCTTCTCGCGGTATTGTCCAAGCTTACACAACTACTACCGCGGCATCCAATTGAGAAAACATCATAGCCTCATACTCATGGTTTGCAGTTCGCTGATTCAAACTTCGCTAAACCTTCGGCAGTTGATTGTATCTTAGGAGCAGATGACTACGCTCTCATTATTCTGGAAGGACTACGTATTAGAGCTCAAGGCTGACCCATCGCTCAACAAACCCGTTTAGGACGGATACTTACGAGACAAACCACCGCTTCAGCGAGCTCAACGAGTTCAACTACAACTAACTCGTTTACTACGACAATATTGCCTGAAACAAGCTTATCAAATCAAATGCGCCGCTTCTGGGAAAGTGAAGAAGTAAGTTCCAGCAACATCATGCTAACAGCTGATGAGCAAGCCTGCGAGCAGCACTTCAAAGACACGTACAACAGAGATGCAACAGATCGCTATGTAGTGCGACTTCCTTTCAAGAAACAGCCAATATTACCAGGATCCCGGCAAGTTGCTGTGTGCAAGTTGTATCAAATCGAGCATCGACTTCAAAAGAACGCTCAACTTCAGCTCGCATATAATAAATTTATGAGCGAATACGAAAAGTTAGTTCATGTGCGAAAACTGACGCACGAACAAGTGCTTATACTTAATGTAAACTACATTCCACATCATGCCGTTGTACATGCAGACAGGTGCAAGCTTCGAGTAGTGTTCGATGCATCTCAAGTAATGGATAACTTTTGTTTAAAGGATTAACTGTACCCTGGTCCTCAATTGCAAAGCGATATCATCAGTGTATTAATGCGCTGGAGAATTTATCGTTGTCTTCACTGCAGACATCGTGAAGATGTTTAGACAAATTCTTATACACCCGAATGACCTCAGCTGGCAACGGATCGTTTGGCGATCTAACCAAGAAGCTGCTACTTCTGATTATGAGCTTTTGACCGTCACGTACGGTACTGCATGTGCTCCATACCTCGCCAATAGAGTACTGCAACAGTTAGCCCTCGACGAAGACTTACGTTACCCTCTTGGTTCTAATATTCTTCAGAAGCATACGTACGTCGACGATGCACTTGCAGGCGCACAAAGTGAGGATGATGCGCGAGAAGCTCAGCAGCAACTCGTCAGTATATTATCAACTGCAGGTATGTAGTTGGATAAGTGGTCATCAAACTTTCCAGTTACACTCAAGGAATCAACGAGCACTTGGAAGCAAGAATATCACTTTGAAGCGGATGACGTTTCAATTTTGGGCCTGCGCTGGATCCGGAGAAGTGATGCATTCGCCTACCGAAAGCAAGAAATAACAATACCAGAGGTGATCATTAAAAGAATCATCTTATCAAACGTTGCCAAGCTTTACGACCCATTAGGATGGCTCGCTCCCTTGATTATACGAGCAAAAATCCTAATTCAAAAATTTTGGATATCAGGAAAGGAGTGGGATGCTCCTGTAGATCAGCTCACAGCAGAAACATGTGTAGATTACTGCAATCAATTACCTATCATACAAGAACTTTCTGTTCCACGTTGGATTGGAACCAACGTGTCATCAACTCTGAGACTGCATGAGTTTTTAGGTGCATCAGAGAAGGCCTATGCAGCAACCATCTATGCAGTTGTCGAAGAATCTTTCTCATCACGATCAGAACTTCTTATTGTCAAGAGCAAAGTTGCGCCGATCAAGACTGTCAGCTAACCTCAACTCGAGCTTTGTGGAGCTCTACTATTAACTCGACTACTCTCTCAACTAATCAAAGAAATGGATTTTTCGAGCGCTTCTGTAACGTGTTGGTCTGACTCAAAAGTGGTGCTTGCTTGGCTCAAGGAACATCCAAGCAACTGGAAAAAGTTCTTCGCCAATAGAACGAGCGAAATCATCACTCTGTTGCCGAACATTCAGTGGCGTCACATTGCTTCGAAGGACAATCCAGCAGATCTAGCTACAAGAGGACTGACTGCGACTCAACTCATTAACAACAAGTTCTGGTGGCATGGACCATCTTGTTTATTACAAGATGGTAATATGGATTCATTAAAGACAAGGTTTGTAACTTCAATCCAGCAAAGATCACATTCAACGACGAGTTTCATCGTGCAACCAGAAGAAGATCTCTTCGAACGTTTCTCGTCGTGGACGAAAATGGTACGTGTTATCGCCTATATGAAAACAGTTAATCCAATTGCAACGATTACCAAAATCGAACGAACATCAAACTTTAGTTCGTCTTTTTATAATCTTGAGTGCAACGGAGTTGCGACATTCACAAACGATCATCATCAATGCCGTCCAACGAGTTACATATCGCAACGAGAATGCTCGATTACAATCTAGTAACAAATCCTTGCATGGAAGTTCCTTGCGCAGATTGAAACCATTTCTCGATGAACAAGGTACGCTACGGGTAGGAGGGAGACTAGAAATGTCCTTCTTGCCATACGAAGAGAAACATCCAGCAATACTTCCTGCACAGAATCATGTAACCGAGTTAATAATTCAACACGCTCATATTACTACCTTACATGGTGGTCCACAGCCGACACAAAGTTACCTGCGACGAGCGTTTTGGATAACAAGCGGGCGCCAACGCATCCAGTCGATCGTGCAGAAATGTGTAAGATGTACACGATTTCAAGGTCGCACTCTTAATCAACAAATGGCTCCATTGCCAGCGGTGAGAGTCGTCCCTTCTCGGCCATTTACCTACTCTGAAGTAGACTACGCTGGACCTTTCCTAGTCCGCACGACAAAGGGACGCGGACATAAAGCAACTAAGGGATTTGTAGCAGTGTTCATCTGCATGGTGACTAGAGCCGTACATCTGGAAGTAATATCAGATTATTCATCACAAACGTTTTTGGCAGCTCTCGAGCGATTTATCGCTCGACGTGGGCTCTGCCACACAATCTATTCAGACAATGGAACCACATTTCGAGGGGCTGATTCCGAACTTCAACGCATGTTTAAGGAAGCATCGAAATTTTCAACTGAAGTTGCAGCCGCTTTAGCAAATCAAGGCATCAAGTGGGTCTAAAATCCACCAAAGGCTCCGCATTTCGGCGGACTTTGGGAAGCAGCTGTAAAGAGCTTCAAACACCACTTGAAGTGCGTTCTCGGGGAGGCGAAGCTCACGAAGAGTTTTCCAAGCTGACGGCACATTTAGAAGCGTGTCTCAACTCTAGACCACTATCGGCAATGAGCAGCGACCCAGTAGACGTTACTGCAATGGAGCGGCTTTGAAGGCGCCATCTGAAGCTCCAACTCACGAAGATCAACACGGTCTTAAGCGTTGGCAAACGTTCATAAATATGCGCAATCACTTCTGGCACCGGTGGCGCAAGGAAGTAATTCACGAGCTTCAACAACGCTCAAAATTGTTTGAAGGCAATACTTTTGTGCAAGTTGGTGCTCTCGTTCTTATCACTGACGAGCAGCAGCCACCACAGCATTGGCCACTCGCACGAGTGCAGGAAATTCATCCCGGTCCAGACGCACTTGTACTCGTGCTCACGCTAAAGACAGCGACCTCCGTATTAAGGAGACCTATTCACCGTGTAGTCACACTACCAATAAATGAAGACGCAAGTCAAGCTTTGTCGGCTGCTAGGAGAGTTGTCATGGCGGGCGGTTCCCAGGACCTGGATCCAACGGCATTTCACTAAAACGTTTAGCTTTCTTATGGACTAATCATTGCTTCATCGCAATGAGGCGGGCGTGCATTTGCATTTGCATTTGCCACGCCTTGCAAAACAATAGAAAAAAATTTCTTCTAGCTGTGAAAAAGCGTCCCTGAGTGTTGCGGGCATTTCACTCGAATATGTTTTCCATCTATTGCGCCAATACAATTCGAAAAATTCCAGTCTGTCAAAAATTCATTTGCGACTTCTTTGAATATTCCTTGAGTAGGCTCTGGCATATGCAACGGCTGAAATATTTTCCATAAAGCAAAACATGTTTCTTTTACAATACCTTGGACCGGCGATATACCCATTCGAAATGTGAATGATAACGACGCAAAGGATAATCCAGTTGCGAGATATCTGTAATTAAATATAAAGTAACTTCATATAATTATCTAACTTATTATAAGCGAACTTTTTTCATTGCAGATACCAGTTTCGCAAGGAGTTTTCAAAAATACCAACCGGAAAATCGGGTGATGAAGCCAACGATTATACCTCAACGTGGAGTTTTTTTCCATCATTGTTGTTCTTAAGAGATCAATTTAAATTTCGAAAACTATCAGGAAATTTAAGCAACCGAAAATTACTTCAATCGAATTGGCTGAAGAATCGGCAGAGCAAGAATACGATTTGGCGAAAGATCTGGATGGAGATGCAAATGACGATTTTGGGGGAAAAAACGAACCGTTTCCTACTTTTGAAGTAGAAGCCAGTCGTAAAACCAATAAAAAACGAACAAAAACAATTAGTTCTGCTGAAAATTCTGAAATGTTGACAATCGAGAGAAAAAACTACAGATTTTGGAAGAACGACATCGGGATCGCGATGAAGATGTTGCATTTTTTGAAAGTCTGTTACCACATGTACGTAAATTAGCATCTGTTGACAAACTGATCTGTAGGATGAAACTGCAAGAGACAGTTTATCAATGTGTATACGGCTCTCAAAGGGAACCTGAGTCTTCACGACCAGCCTCAGAACAGTCGCTTTTTTCGGGTTCTGTTATAACTAATAGCAATGATTTGCAGTGCAACGCATCAATTCCGTCACCCGAAATACGAATCATCAATTTTTTTTTATTTATTTTACACCAAACAAGGCATCAAGTAAACAATACAAAATACATAAATAATTAATAAGTTAAAGTAAAGTAAATTAGTCTAATTAAAACTTAATCAGGCTTAGTTGGGGAGTGCGTGGTTATGATGACAATAGGGCCTTTGTCAGGTTACGTTTAAAGGACGATTTAGGGATACCCGGAGAATAGTGGTTACTAATTGTGTTGAATATTCTGCAACATCTATTTATCGGTTCATTATGACCATAGGCCGTGTGATGCCGATATTCTTTAAGCAGGGTTGTGTGCCGAGTACGTCGTTGTTGGTCATTAAATTTTATTCTATCAGCGATGGCTACTATATTTACTGCGCCGCTGATAACGTCGAAGGTGAAACTGGCACTAATTAGTGTTCTTCTAGATGGAAGAGGCATTAAGTTTAGAAGGTCTAGTCTATATTTGTAGGAAGGAAGACTATGAAAGACACTCGGGTTGTAGAGGTCCCTCAAGGCAAAAAGCAAGAATTGTTTCTGGATAGATTCAAGTCTGTCGCTGTGGAGCACAAAAACGGGGTTCCAAATTATGCAAGCATATTCGATCAGGGGCCGCACGAAGGTGGTGTATAAGGACTTGGTAACCCAAACGTTTTTGAATTCTTTGGCTCGTCTCTTAATGAAGCCAAGCTGTTTATTAGCCTTTGATAGGACTTTGTCATATTGCAGATTGAACCGCAATTGGTTGTCTAAGACTACGCCGAGGTCAACGACATGATCAGCCCTGTTTAATACGATGTCGTTCAGGTAATAAGAATAGGTAGTAACTGCATTCTTACGGGAAAAGCTCAACACGTGGCATTTGCTGATATTGAGATAGAGCTTATTCTGACTACACCAGTGTGCAAGTGCATGAAACTTGGACTGGAGGAAGGCTGCATCCGATTGTGTTTTGATGCTGTAGTAAATTTTTAAGTCGTCAGCATAGAATAGGTGAGGTATGTTAGACAGTGTCGCAGATAGATCAGAAATGAATATATTAAACAACAGAGGGCCTAAATGACTGCCTTGTGGTACTCCGGAGGATGCAAAAACTCTTTTAGATAAGTGACCTTGGAAATTGACCATCTGACTTCGGTCACAGAGATAGGATTGTAGCCAATTGAGTAGGGAACCAGATACTCCAAAATTAAGTACTTTGCGTATTAGGGTTTGATGATCAACCCGATCAAAAGCCTTACTCAAGTCTGTATAGACCGCGTCAACTTGGTTTCCCTTTTCCATTTCACAGAGCACGTCAGAAACTAGGATCATGAGATTAGTGGAAGTCGACCTGCCTTTACGAAATCCATGCTGCTGTTCGTTAAGGAGAGGGTCTACGATGGGAGTGAGAATATCGCAGACTAGCTTCTCAAAGAGTTTGGGGATAACTGACAAAATAGCGATCCCTCGGTAGTTATCAACAGATCGCTTATCACCACTTTTATGCGAGGATTTCCAGGAGGACGGAAAGACACCTAGAGACAGAGATCTATTGAAAATGAGGTGCAAAAGAGTGACAAGTTGGTCTATGCAACGAACCAAGAAACCAGGAGGAAGTAAGTCTGGGCCGGGTCCTTTGTTCGTTTTTAGCTCGTAAACAGCATTAATAATTGCCTTTTGTGACAAGACTACACTGTCGATGAGGGGCATTGTGTTAGCTCCAATCGACGGTGTCGTTGACGAGACTATAGGCGGGCAGAAGGTCTCCTGAAAATGATCGCCAAATAGGTTGCAAGTTTCAAGTGGAGAGGAGGATACAACATTCCCTTTGAACAAAGAAGCGGGATAGCCTGTCTTTTACGTTTTATATTAACGAAATCAAAGAATTTTTTCGGATCATTTATAATGCTTTCACCAATTACGTTGACGTAAACATCGTACACTTGTCGGGATTTAGTGGAGAATTCATTCGATAGCTTATCGTGCATTTTCTTTAGATCCTCGTCGACGAAAATTCCATTTTTAATTTTCCTGTATAGTCTGTTTCTTTGGTTTCTTAAGTGCCTTAAATCATGATCAGGCCAGGGTTCTGAGAGTTTGCTCCGTTTCTTTATCTTTGGTACAAATTTATTAATAGCATGAAAGATTAGCGTATAAAAAGAAGTTATAGATTCATCTAAATCTAACGACGAAAAGAAACTCGGCCAATGTATGGTATCGAGAAAATTTTTAATGCTAATATAGTCAGCATTTAAGAAATCATATACAATTTCATTATTGTACGATTGGGTAAAGGGTACATTCGCAGTGGATAGTTCAACCGTCAAAGCTGAGTGATGGAGAGTGTTGGAGAAAAGATTCTCGGTGTCAATGGTTGGGCTAACCACCGCTTCGTCATAAAAGTTGGTGAAAATCAGATCTAACCATTTGCCATTTTGGTTAGGAGTCGAAATAACTTGCTGCAAATCATTGCCATAAAACACACTGATGAGATTAAAGTCAATGTCACCAAGAATGTTGACTGGGAGGAGGTGACTATCATTGTCATCGGTGATAAAGCCAATATTCGGGCGATTGAAGTCACCAAATATGATAATTTTATCATCCACATTCAATGAAGCAATGACAGAAGATATTACGTCACTCAAATCATTATAAGTAGTATCTTCGGAGTGTGGGGGCACATAAATAACACCGATGTAGAGGAAATGTTTTTCTAATAAAACTCTGATAAATATATGTTCAAATGATTTATGGGACACGGTTGTAACAAGTTCACTCGACAGGGAGTTGTGAATTGCGGTAAGAACACCACCTCCCCTTGAGACACCAGTATGAAGATAATCACGATCAGCTCTATAGATTGTCCAATTGTTGTCAAGTATTTCTTCGTTTTTGTACGAGTCGTTCAACCAAGTCTCTGTTATAGTGAGTATATTGAAATGGCAAGATTTGGCGTCAATATAAAGTCTATTTAATTTGCCCCTCATCCCACTGCAGTTATGGTAGAGAAATCTTAAGATTTTAGACGTGTCTTTCGTATTAGGAATAAAATTTCTTATGGTCTTCCAGTGATTTTTGTAGGAGAGAGATGTACTTAGAGCTGACATAGGAGCCATAAGTTTCAAGATCACGTTTGACTTGATCAGGGGACATACCGAGTTCTTCGTGATATCGATTAAAAAAGAGGCGTAAAGAATCAAGGTCAGTAGGGAGACCTTCTTGTTGGATCATGACCTTGAGATTGGTTTTCGTTTTCCCCTCAAAGCAGGTAGTTTCCGGTGCGTTATGCATGTATGCAAGGAAAAGGCGGACATTGTCGTAAATTTTATGGTCTCTTAACCGAGATAAAAGATATCTGCTCTCAAGATCGTCTGTAGAGTTCGAGGTAATTCTAACAACCGGAGGTACCAGTGGATCAATAAATTTAGGTGCGGAAGGTTGATTAATAGGAGGGTTTGGCATGTGGATAGCACCGGATTGCGAGGGGATTTGATCGTCACCGCGGATAAAATTAGCATATTTGGATGTTGCGTTTGTCTCAGCAGTCATCATGTGACAAGGGGAGGTTTCGCAAGAAACATCAAGTGGAATGGATATTGAAGCCGGCTGTTTGGTATTGAAAATACGTCTTGCAGGGGTGGGTGTCGTAGGATCTGCGCTGCAGATGGGACTTTTTTTAAGGAGGTGTCAGTGGTAAGCTTACAAGACGTAGGTATGCTAACGGGGACTTTAGAAGTGGATGCAGGTAAAGTGGGAGTAGTAATAATACCTAGTTGTTGGACGGGATTAGGGTTGTTAGTCGGGGAAATTGCAACACTTTTAGGAGAGGCTGTACACGTAAATGAATTGTTATTACTGACTAGTTTCTGCTTACGCTGAACCTTTTTGGTTGAGTTACGCCATAGGGTGAATGTCATCCCATTCCAAATTTGCTTCGCCTTACCTTCATGCTGAAAGAACAGCCAGGCATACCGAGATTGAATACGTACTTTGAATGAAGTGGTTTTTCTCTTGGTGCTTTTAGAGAGAGTTTCAGCTAAACAATCAGTAATGGCAAGCTCACTTTGAAGGAATAGAATCATCCACGTTACATCTGCAGATACTGGGGCACCCCTTACATGAAATACTTCGTAGCCTTCATTCTTCCGTGATATACACGAGGCAATATTGACGTTTTTCACGTAATCCGCATTTATACGCTTAACTTTATTTATCCTTCTATTCCAATCTTCTTCTGACCAGGATGTACCGAATTGAAAAATCTTTCTGGCACTTTTTATTTTCTGGGTAGTAGGTGTTGAAACTGGCTTTTTATCCTCGACAGATAAACGTTTGATGGGAGATGTTGTCTTATCTTGCGTAGGAACTTTCAATGCACTGTTCACCATGTTTTTAAGGTCAGCAAACAAAATTTCATGGTTTAGGGGCAGTTCACAGCGGGTTGGAATGTTATGGGTGGTGCGGTTTTGTTCGCACAGTACAGTGCCCATGCTTACAATTTTCTGGATTGCACTTTCAAGTTTGTTCTCTGTGGTTGCTATCCATGATGAGTTTTGCATTGACAGCGTAGACAATTTTTCATTGAGCAGGTTTAATAGTCTATCTTCGAGGTCGGCTATATGTTTTGCGTTTGGGTCCTGTTTGTGGGAAGCAGACGTCGACAGTGTACTCATTTCCGCTAATTTACTATTCAAGATGTCAAATTTGTTGTGCAGCTCATGGAGAGCCTTGTCGAAACCTTTATTGTTTTTGGCGGTGGAAAGTACAGTGGTTAAATCGTCGAAACTGGTAGCCATTTCCACCAAACTTTCATCGTTTGCCCTTGTCTGCGCTTGCTGCTTCGTCAATAAGTGTGCTGTGTCCTGTGTTAATTTATCGACATGACTTATGATATTGTCATACATACATTTCATCAGCCTGTTGGTGTTCTGGCAATCTGCACAGATAAAGTTGTTGTCCATGTAGGGATGGTACCAATCCCTAGGCGCATCAATACATGCACCGTGAAACTTTCTGTTGCAAAACGCGCGGCATGTCACAAACTTGAAAGTGTTGTCGAACGCGATGCAATTTTCCATACTGCATTTGATATTCATGTTGCGAATCGCACTTTTCGGTCAATGTAATCGATTTTATAAACGACACAATTGATATCGAGATGAAGACGTGCAACAATGGCTTAATTGGGTCACTATGTTGCTATAATTAATTGGGTCACTTTGGTGTAAGATAAATATGCACAGACACGCACAAATTAATAAAAACAGTCTGAACAATTAAATAATTGATTGAATGGAATAGGGGCTAACTGCACGTACAACAGCTTTTGAAAACACGTCTACTCGCCACGACGGTTGAAGTTGACCTGAATGGCGATGAGAGCATTTCGGAGGATTTGTTTTTTAAAAACTGAATTTATTTATTTAATGTTCATTTTAGGTCAGAAGATACAGTTTTTCGTTTTCTGAATTTCTTCAATAAAATTTCTTTTGTTTATCTAATCAACTTTCCTTATTGATACTTTCAGCTTTTCGCACGGAGATATCGGTGATTTTATGAAATTCGACCAATTTTCCATCAGCATAAGTGAAATTTTATCCAGAATGTAATCAAATGTATCGATTCACATTCTAGTGTACCTGAAAAACTTTTCTGGATATTCCCTCAATTCATTGTACAAATGGTGAAATTCTCCATATTCTTTCCTCGACAAATTGATAGGGTGGGTAAAAAACCGTCTACCAGACTGTGGAAAGTATCGAATAATCGAATTTTCAAGCAAAACAAAGTCATCAATTGACGAATTCATATTGCCACTTCGAAACAAAACACCGCGCCGTCACAAAACTTTCACATGAATATGAAGTTATCACCGCGTGTACTATGAATGCCTCTCGCTTTGACCATCGCTTCGAGACGGTTCTCTTAGCGCTTCGTTCCGCGTCGCTTCACTTGTCGCGGTTACTGTGATCGCAGCCTAAAGAAAATTTATCAGAAAAGTTTGTCTGGCTTATCGAGTGAAATCATCCGCTCGATCACTCCCGAACAGGTCCACTTTAGTGATAAAGCTCGCGAGAAATACGTTTCCGCCAGCGATAAGCAATGTGTGAAAATTCGCGATAACCTTAACAATAAATCGAACACGAAACTGGTTTCTGTATTGAGAAAGTTAATGAATTATTCGCAGAATAATAATATAAATGAGCTAGCTCTATCCAACGACGATATGATATTTAGGTAAGTACATAAGGAAAAATTTAAAAATTTATACATTATGGTGCAACGAAAAATGGATATCCAATTAAAAATAATGATATATAAACCCCCTTAAATAATTAATTACATCGCTGAACAGAACAATCTTAGTAAAGAATTCCATGAATCACCACATGGTGGACATACAGGAATACGCAGAGCGCTTCTTAAATTAAAACAAAGGTACTGATGGAAGAACATGAATAGGATGATAAAGCATTACATCAACAATTGCGATAAATGCAAATTCAATAAAATAACTAAGCACACAAAGGAAAGAATGATTAAAACAGATACACCGTCTACTAGTTTTGAAATAGTGAGAACGGACATCATTGGTCCCTTAAGACTCTCAAATAACTATCGATAAATACTAACCATACAATGCAAATTAATTAAATATGTCACAGCTGTACCCATAGAAAATAAGGAAGCTAGAACTGCAGCAAAGGCCTTAGTAAACAATTTCATACTGCGAAACGGTCACTTCAAAACTTTAAAAATGGATTTAGGAACAGAATTTACCAATAATCTATTAAAAAAACATTTGCGATTTATCACAAATTAAACAAATTTTTTCAACCCCTTACCACCACGAGACGTTAGGTGCAGTAGAAAGAAACCACCGTGTCCTAAACGAATACTTATTAGCATTCGTTGACGACTACAACTGGGATGAGTGGATACCATTCTATACATTTTCGTATAGCACCACCCCACACGTGGACACTAACTACTCACCATACGAATTAGTTTTCGGAAAACTTTCATACTTACCGACCGACACTTTTGAAAACACAGACAAAATATATAACATAGAAAATTGTGCGAGTGAGTTGAAACTGCGATTAAAGATTTCTTCAGCAAAAGCAAAACAAATAATAGAAAAAACAAAATTAACTAGAAACGATAAGAACGCATATACAAAACCTATTAAGCTAGATATTGGTGATCTGGTACTGATAGCAGCTGAAAACAGTAAAAAACACCAAAAACCATACTAAGGCCCATACAAAGTAAAAGATATAAACAATTTAAATACACTAGTAGAAATAGAAAATAAAGATAAATGGATACATAATAACACACTTAAATTATACAAAAAACTTGTACAAACAAAGTAAATACATTTTTTATACCATTTAAAATTTAAGTTATTATACACCACTCACTTGAGCTATAATTTAAAAACCATTATATAGCATATATAGAAATAAGCTATTGACAAAATATGGTAACAAGAATGAGCATAGTTGTAAACCATCATACCACAACCAATCAATCGTATTTGCTAACAAATACTCTTCTAAAGGAAAGGGGTGTAGTGTATCGTTCCAAACCTGGAACTAGCCAATACACAACTAATTTCCCACACAAGCTTCGGTAAGCTCTCTATGACACCAAAGCACATTCTCAAACCTACATTGACATGTAAATCTAAATTTCGCTTTGTCAAACTCTTAGTAGAACATTGAACCTAGAGTAAACAAAAATATTGTTTATGCGACGTTAAGTGGGTCAATGCAAAGTAAGCTATATTGGATGCGACGAACTCCGTGAGAAGTAAATTGAATCGCGTTCGATTGGTTATGGTAGGTAAATTAAAGACAAGAGTAGGAATTCTTATAGAATAAGCAAATTTAGTATATATAGAAATTAAGAAAGAAAATTGTAAATAAAAAGGAGGAACGAAGCTGGCACTGGGCTCATAATTGTTTCTTAGTTATACGTAGTTTTGTGTTTTTACGCTGCAACTTTCACCTTCATATCGGCAAAACGTTTAACAAGAATACTTAAGTGAAGTCTGCCTTATTCGGCAGACTACAAGTTGCCTTTTAATTCGGCAATTTGAATATTCAGCAATATCGGCTGCCTGTTCTTTTGGACCGCGCCAAACATGTAGCAATTAGTCAGTTGCCGGTAGGTCCCTAAAAATCCTTATTGCTTTCTTTTCTGAGAATAATTTCTTTCACAGTGAGAAGAAGATCATTTCTCTAGAAGAATATTGTTGAAGACGTCAAGATAAACACGTAGAGCGTCCAGCACCCGAGGCGCATCCATCACCTGGTCAACCACGCACTCTACATACAATAATCACATTACAAAAAACAACGCAGCATTATACGAACGAAGCCACAGCGACTCTTTAAACATGGATTTCAAACATCTTTCTGCCTACATTCACTCGATTCCACCTTTCGACGAAAGTAAAATTGGTCTTTTTCCGTTCATCGACGCGATTGAGGCCGCGGATTCGTCTATTGAAAAGAGTGAATTCAAAGCTGTTCTGTGTTAACAGGTGCTTACAAAGATCGTAGGAAGATCAAGAGAACTCTTGCACAGCCACATCAAATTTACTTGGCAGGAAGTCGAAGCTCTACTCATTAAACACTTCGACGCTCCAGAAAACGAAACACAATTGATGTAAAAACTGCTAGCAGCACGTTTCACGACTCCAGGACAGCTATACGACTATACAGGGTGTCCCGTAATGACCGCACTCGGACAGGACCACACAATTCCTCATGATATTTCTAACAAAAAATGTTTTGTAACATTTTGCCGAAATCTTAACCCTTTAGCTGCTACAGACATTTACATTTTTTTAAAAATACTTCTTGACTCGCGTTACTAAAAACACCATATCTCAAAAACTACGTCGGCTAAACAGTCAAAAAAACTTCTCAACATATCGAATACTTCATTTTATTATTACAATTAAGTTTCATACGAATTTAATTAACATTGGATTTGGTATAGCCCTTTAAAGTTAGATTTCTGTTTTTCTTTATGAATTTTTTTTTATTCTAACCACTTTATCTTAAATTTTCACATGCACAATGTTTTGTCATGTCACACAAAAAAATTTCACATTCTCTGATAACCAAATCTTGTAAACAATACTTTATTACAAATTTCAAATTTCGAATAGTTACAGCAGTTTGAATGTAGCAAGGCAGGGTTTTTTCTGCTTCGAAATTTCACTTTTTACATTAACTAACGGGTAAAAATTTTTACGCTTCGCTCGACAGGTAAAAAGTTATACTTTTTATTAGATATATTAGTGTCTATGTACAAGGTTTAATACCTAAGCTATTTTTGTGTGGCCTACGTATGATTATAGTGATCCTAGATAGAATTTAATTGCATTTTAATGACCTCTTAATTATAATTATGCTCACAAGGGGTTACCCATCGAAGACAGAAAAATTCGATGCCTAGTAGATACAGGAAGCTCTATCTCAATAATGAACAAGAAACTTGTTGCTCATTATAAACAGCACATGTAAACGTATCTTCTGCATACTTCTTCTATTAATGGTCACTCTCTAGCAAGGACCGGGTTTTATTCCGCATTTCCATAAGAGTTCACCATTCAAACTAAAATTGAATGGAAGCTTGTTGATCTTAACAATAGGTGTTTCGATTGTACAATTGGTCAGAATATATTTGTCCCAACAAACGCAGTGATAAGTTTTAAAAATAACACAATAGAAATTAATAACGCCACCATCCCTTTTACTCAAATGAGAGAGATGTGTATCAAGCGGTTGCAGAGCCATTTCATGAGCCGGAAGCGATTATCAGTCAAAGCCGCGAAGTTTGTTCTGACGAAGAAAATGATTTAATCAAGCGAATCCATTGAACTAACAGGAACGGTGACAAGGCTGTGTTACCAAAGGTACGAGAGAGATGACTATTTTACTCTTCTTTTTGTGTGAAAACATATGTTTTGTTTATGAATGTCAAATTCTTGTACGTCAAGGGCCAAAATTGTTTGAAAGTGCGTGCGCGATTGAGAATTTTTAGTGATTTGCAGTTGTGACGAGTTTAAAAAGTGGTTACAAACATGTATAGTGCTATTTTTTAGTGAATAGACGTGTTGCTATTTTGGATTATCAGTGACATAAGCGAAAAACACTGAAATGAAGTGCATCGTAAGGTTTTGTCGAAATCGGCCGTCTGAACGCCCTGTCGGAATTTTATTCCACCGGTAAGTAAACATTTCTTGGGAAAAGTGGCTTCTTAATAGTTCTCGTTACTATTATAAGTCATATATTTCACGCAAAAACCCGCAGAAAAATGATGTTTACTGAAGTGGGGAAGTGTGGTTTCGGGGTGACGGATGGCATCCTCTTCAGGTGCTGTCATTTACCAGCCGTCACCAGACAGCACGACCACGATTAGGCTTATAGCTGGATTAAACTCATCATACTTCAACTAATTTTTATAATTATTTGTATCCGCGAAGTATAATGACTGTCAATTTTTTTTAATGGTTCGTATGTGCCTACGCCGCTATTGTATACATTAGTACAGATTTGAACCTCCTAGTCTAGCCGACAACTTTTGCCTACTAGTGTGCTTTGTTTACTGTTTTGTTGATAAATGTCATTTTGCACCACTTTGCTATTGTGCCAGTCAGTAGCGGCTCAGAAGATAGATTTGAGTAGGTTCCATTCATAAAATTTTCTTTTTTCATAAATGATCATTAAACGTGCTAATGGATTTGATGTATTTATCCTAAACAACTGCAGTTATGAGAAACGACTTAATTATTAAAAGCATTTTGACAAGCAACACCAGCACCTTAAATCCGCCTAAGCCTGTCCCTGTTTATATATATTGTGTGTATATATATATATATATATATATATATATATATATATATATATATATATATATATATATATATATATATATATATAAATATATGTCACAAACCAAGTGAAATCCTTGCTTGTTACTCTGATCGTATTTAAAAACAAAGACTGGGCCTTCTCTTTGCCTCGGTATCTTAATGGAAAATAGGATACTAACCTTGAATCGCATGAAATTATGGAATAGGAATGTTAAGTTAAAGAATGTGTGAAAGTAGCATGGATGTGACAAAAAACAATGAGCGAGGGTTGCTGGTTCCTGGATCATCAAAGACGATCGGGCAGATTAATTTTAACGACACGTAAGGTGAGGCCGTAAGTGTCAAGCGCGAACACAAAGAGGCTTTTTAAGAAGTCCATTATATATATACATATATATTTATATATATGTATATATATATAAATATATATATATATATATATATATGTGTGTGTGTGTGTGTGTGTGTGTAGATTAATATATTATGAATGATGTTCCGTTGCTGTTGAATATTTTCAGCTTTTATGAGACCTATTCAACTAAATCTCTCGGAATTCAAAATTAATTTTCAGATCTAGCGCCTTTTAGAGTCATGTCCCCAGTTATTGACGATGTACGCCATTCAAATTGTCATTACGCATTTCGGCAGTAGATGCTTCGAAAAACTCATATTAGGAAATGTGTTTATTTTCCTCTCCATTAGTTCCTTCCTCATTGAGCGAATTAAAAAGGAGTTCAAAGACTTAGAGTATAACAAGGAGGACCCATTAACTTTCACGCATGAAGTGAAACATGAACTCAAACTTCTTGTAGATACCCCCGTTTATCAAAGAAACTATAGATACCCATATTCTTTGAGAAGCTTTGTGAAAATTCAAATTGAAGAAGACCTCCGACAAGGAATAATACGGTCTTCGAAATCAACATATAACTCACTTATCTGGGTTGTTAAAAAAAATTCCAGACTCGTTATCAGTTTTAGAAAAATTAATAATATCACAGTTAAGGACAAATACCCCATCCCTCAGATAAACGATATACTTGGGAAATTAGGAAACGCAAACTACTTCACGACGGTGGACCTAGCAAAAGATTTTCAGCAAATCGAAATCAAACCTGAAGACCGTCACAAAACCGCCTTTTCAACTGAAGAGGGACATTTTGAGTTTTGAAGAATGCCGTTTGGCTTAAAAAATGCACCGGCTATTTACCAGAGACTCATGAACACTATTCTAAAGCACCACATTGAGAAGGATTGTATCGGTTACATGGACGACATCATCGTCTTTAGTACTTCACTTGCTGAGCAGGAGGTAGCCTTACGAAAAATCTTTCAAACACTTCGCCAAGCGCAATTAAAAATACAGCTGTCTAAAACTTCTTTCCTGAAAAGCAGTGCAGAATTTCTTGGCCATATTATCAATACTAATGGTATAAACCAAACCCTGAAAAGCTTAAAGCAATTTGGAACTTCCCCATACCAGCAACACAGAAGCAAGTTAAATCATTTTTAAGGACTCAAATATAGCCAAGTCTATCACAGCGACACTGAAGAAACATAACAAAGTAGATGCCTCTGACAAAAACTTTGTGGAAGCATTTTGAAAAATTGATATTATATACCCTTAACGACCCGGTACTGGCTCACCCTGATTTTGAAAAACATTTCACGCTTACCACAAATGCAAGTAATTTTGCGATAGGTGCAGCTCTGAGCCAGGATAATAAACCTATCAGCTTCGCATCCAGAACCCTGAATGAACATGAGAAAAGGTACGCAGCAATCGAAAAAGAGCTACTCGCCATAGTTTGGGCTACCAAATATTTCAGGCCATTTTCATATAGTAGAAAATTTGTCTTGCAAGCAGACCATAAGCCCTTGATATACTTAGAAAATCTCAAAGAAGAAAATGCAAAACTGCTGAGATGGAAGCTCAAGCTAATGGAATATGACTTCATAACAAAATATATCAAAGGAAAGGAGCGCCTTGTGGCTGATGCACTTTCTAGGGTTGAAATATCAAATTTCATAAACAGCTGTTCGATCTGTGCTCAGTCCAAATATGAAAGGAGCCCCCCAAAAATAGAATATAAATTTAGACCCCCCCACACAAAATATACGGGACATTTATCATATCGATATATGGTTCAAAAACAAAAATTCTCCTTATCTCACAAGCCTCGATAAATTCTCAAAATTCTTAATCAGTGGCGGCTCGTCAGATGAGGCAACTTAGGCGGTGCCTCACCTTATATTTTTGCTAATAATAATTCAACATTTTACTAAGCCCCCAAGCTGCTGTACGCTCCCAACCCATCATTCAATAATAAATTTGCACACTCACATGTACTTATACAGCAGTGTAACATACACGCTAGTGTTCTAACTTTCCATATGTATCATTCGCTATTT
>OZ012661.1:68681161-68820984 GCA_963942545.1 Oxycera nigricornis | reverse complement strand
GGTGTTTTGTATTCGGTGGCATAAAATGACACCACGTATTCTTTGAAGTGTCCCGAGAAAAAAAATCGTATTGGAGGGGGGTGGTAAATCCGAAGGGGTTTCGAGATATAGGAGGGGGAAGTACCCCGCTCCATAACCACGACCTGGCACGTGTAAATCGTCATAACTATTTTATTTTTATGTGTAGACTTTTGAAAAAGGATGCGATTGATAGCCTGTCAATGTATCTTTTTTAGGAATGTTTTAACAATTGCCCCCAATGCTGCCAGTTTTACACGAAAAATGAGAAAATGAGAAACTTAAAACAACCGGAAAAAAATTGCTAATTTTGACTTTCGCAACCGTGTTAAACGCTAAAGTGATGTATTAACCTATAAAAATTATTATCTTGACAGAAAGCCTTACTTTCTGCTTGAATACTTCCGAAGAAAAAAGGTTGCCAATTTTCCTTTGTTTCCTTCGAAAAATAGAAAACTAAAATTTTGTGAAATTTTGCCAACTTACTTTATTATGGAAAATAATAACTAAAGATCTAAAGTAACAATTTATTTTGAACTTATGATTAAACAGCAGTATTACTGTATTGCTTGTGATCACATCAACTGTTCAAAGTGTCTTCTTTCCACAGAAATGCAAAGAAGAGCTCTTTTCTTAATTTCTGTGACTACATCGAAATGCATGAGGTCGTCTCCTATTTTTTCACTAGCTGCCTCAATTCTTAAATTTAATTCTTGAACTGATGACACAGGTGTTTTGTAAACTTCTTGTTTCATTACAACCCACACAAAAAATTAAGGATAGTAAGATCTGGAGACCGGGGTAGCCAGCTAATTGGACCATTTCGACCTATCCACCTTCCTGGATAGTTTGAGGCAAGCCAATGGGTGATTTATCGGCCAGTATGGCTTGGAGCACCATCGTGTTGGTAAGACATCCTGTTCAAATTGATTATTGGTGTATCTTCCAGTAAAGCTTGCAGCTCTTTATCCAAAAAATTTAGATATCCGGCAGAATTCAGCCTATCCGGCAAACGGAATGGCCCAACTATCCTACGCCCCAGGACGCCTGCCCACTATTTTTGCTAAATCTACGCTATGTAGAGGTGGCTCTGGTTACTCTGGGATTGATGATAGCCCAAAGATGGCTGTTGTGGAGGTTGTTGACACCGCCCCTTGAAAAATGTGACTCGTCGGTCCATAAAATGTTACTAATGAAGTTGGAGTCCGCTCGATCCCGTTCGATAAGCCACTCACAGAACTCAACCCTTTTCACGTAATCCTCGCGAAGGGTTGAAAATGGTAAGGGCGCATCCTTTCCTTGCTTAAAACTCTCCAAATTGTGGTCGCCGATAAGCCCAGCCACAAAGCTAGCTTGCGAGTTGACAAGTCTGGTTCGTTGCGTACTATGGATAGTATGTGCTCCTCCTGATTTGCGTCCCTGAAAGTTCCTGTTCGGTTGCCAAAACAATGCAGTTGGAAACTTACAAACTCTTCATGCAGTCTCATGATGGTTCTGGTATCCGATAATCGTCGGCTCGGATTCCTCGTTTGATATTCCTCCTGTGCACATGCCACATTGCCATCGCAAAATCCGTAAATGTAATGCATGTCAGCATATTCCTCGTTGGTAAAGTTAGCCGTGATTGTATATGTTAAGACATAAGCACTCCTTGATTCTTTTCAATTGGCGATTCCACTAAGTTATGCAGGATTTCGACACAACATTTATACCCCTTTTTATTATCTGGTGCTGATTATTAAACATTAACTTTATGTCATCCTTAAAACGTCGGATTTTAATTATCTCAGCCTAAAAACTGTTCAATACTAAAGCAGATCCAACAAATAGCATGAAGAAAACCAATCACTCAAAAATCTTTCCACTGTGGGATTATGCCAGGTAGATAATAAAATTTTATGACGTTTGGCTAATTCCGAGGGATCACACAAATTATGAGTTTTCTATTTTTCGAAGGAAACAAAGGAAAATTGGCAACCTTTTTCTTCGGAAGTATTCAAGCAGAAAGTAAGGCTTTCTGTCAAGATAATAATTTTTATAGGTTAATACATCACTTTAGCGTTTAACACGGTCGCGAAAGTCAAAATTAGCAATTTTTTTCCGGTTGTTTTAAGTTTCTCATTTTTTCGTGTAAAACTGGCAGCATTGGGGGCAATTGTTAAAACATTCCTAAAAAGATACATTCACAGGCTATCAATCGCATCCTTTTTCAAAAGTCTACACATAAAAATAAAATAGTTATGACGATTTACACGTGCCAGGTCGTGGTTATGGAGCGGGGTACTTCCCCCTCCTATATCTCGAAACCCCTTCGGATTTACCACCCCCCTCCAATACGATTTTTTTTTCGGGACACTTCAAAGAATACGTGGTGTCATTTTATGCCACCGAATACAAAACACCCTGTATATATATATATATATATATATATATGTGTGTGTGTGTGTGTGTTTGTATATATAATTCATTAATTGGCTTGATTGTGTGAAAGGGCGAACGTAATATTTATCATTTTTCAAAAAACAGCGTTTACCCGCACGATGGTTTGGGGTCTTCAAGAACAGGTAAGTCCCATATTTTGGCCGTATGGGTTTGTGGGTCGACCACGTTGTGTGGCGAACGTAACAACTTCAGAGAATTGAACAAATGAAGCACTTAGGACTTACAATCGATGAAAAACTAACGTGGACGACGCATATGAATGAGCAAAAAAATAGCAGTTATCGTTGGTCTGCTCGATCGTTTCAGCTAATTTTCAGTTGAAAATAAAATACATATTGAAAATGCATATATACTTTCAAAAATTACATACGGGATCATAATTTCGAGCCAGACTACGAGAAATAGCCTCATGAGCATGTCACGACTACTAGCCAAAGCATACCAGACCATATACAACTTGCAAATAATGACCGTTACATCTGAAGTATACAAAATAGCACACGAACTTAAGGGGTTACATAGGTCTTGAAGGGAAAAACTTTTTCAAAAAATTGTATTTTAAAATCTGTTTTTTCTAAAGTTTACACATTTAAAGTTTAGCATTTCCAGAAGTTGTAAAAAAATTTCAATTTTTCTGCAGTTTTCTTCGTCCAACCTTATTTTTGCGGTAGGCAGGATATTTCGGTGCAGGTTCATTTCAAATCAAAAATTCCAAAATTTTCCTATAGTTTATGCCATTGGCTCGTGCTTGAACGAAGGAATTGAAAAAACGAAGTTTAAAGTTTTGAAATCGTTTTGAATGAATTTTCGTCTCATATTTTTGCGCATTTTTCCGATTCTCATCGTTTTTAAAATATTTTTTTTTGTATAAAACAAAAACTAGTCGACCGAATGAAAATCCCTTTGTTCAAGCACGAGTCAATACTATGAAGAGGAAAATCGGTCGATTCTTTCTCGAGAAATCGTGCCTACCGCACGGAAAAAGAAAGTTTCGAGAAAAACGCGTTTAAAGTTTTTTTTACCGTGATTTAATGAATTAAAGTAATTTTTTAGCGACATCGATTCGTCGATTCCAGGTCCATACAGTAATTTGTTCGCCTCATTCGCGATGTTCAGAGCATTCTGTTGATGTTGTGATGTTTGATGAAAAAGAAATAAGCTGATTTTACGCGGTAGAACCGCGCTGCAGGCGTATAATTCACTAGATAAGGCAGAGCGCACGTACCGACCACGCGGTATTCAAATCTCTATAACTCCGGTAATATTGCTCGAATTTACTTCAAATTTGGTGTGAATACTCTTGAAGTACTATACTTCCACATGAAATAAAAAAAATCGATCGATTTTTTGAAAATACAAGAGCTATGTAACCTCGTAAGGTAGACGGACTGATTTACATGGAAAAAGGCAACGTCATTTATAAAAATTTACACCACGAAGAAATCAAAACAATGAAGCTAGATGAAAATGAGAGGAAAAACGACTTTAATATGAGAAACGTGAATGATACAGTGAAGGAAATAATTATAAAGCCATCCATGAAAAATAACAAATTTCGTAAGATAGCGATTGATGTGTTCTTAGAAGTGGATACAGAGTATGCGTGTCCGATCATGTTCATGTTCCATGCAATTTTTCGCGATTTTCTTCGTTGCTTTCAGTGACAGTTCCACAGAAGCTGATATTGTGTGTAGGACGGGCGGAAATAAATATAAATCCACGTGAAGTTTTTGTATTTCATAACGAAGTTTATTTCATAAATCGGTAATATCTGCATATAATATCTTTGAGGAGAGGGTTTTTAATAATTTCATTTTATTATAGTTCATTTTCTTTACTCCAGAAGAAATGCCGCGTTACAGTTTAATTGAGGAAGAGAAGATAAAAATAAAAGCATTGAAGGACTGTTGCATCTCTAATAGGGAAATAGCTAAAAAAAATAGGTAGATCTCACTGCGTCGTGAATAATTTTATAAATTTAAAGGAGAAATATCACACAAAACCTCGATCTGGACGTAAACCAACTTTATCTGAAAGGGACAAACGCCACATATTTTCAAAGGCAACGCAGCTACACCTCACAGCTGGTCAGATTAAGGCTGAATTGAAGTTGCTAGTGACCACCAGACGCATTAGGCAAATCCTGCATAAAAATGCGATCTGGACAAAACGTGTTAAAAAACCAAGGCTAAATGAGGGACACAAACAGCCAGAATGGATTTTGCCAAAAAATTTATAAAATATGACGAAGAATGGAAGAAAATTGTGTTTAGCGACGAGAAGAAATTTAATATGGATGGTCCAGATGGATGCCAATTTTATTGGCAGGATTTACGAAAGGCTCCGGAAATAAGAATGAGCCGAAATTTCGGAAGTTGCTCTGTTATGGTATGGGGAGCGTTTTCCCATCATGGTAAGCTTCCATTGGCATAGGTTCCCACTCGTATGAATTTGGAAATGTATACAGAGTTATTAGAAGATATGTTAATCGACAGTGCTGAAGAAATTATAGGGCCGGATTTTATCTTCCAACAAGATAACGCTGCTATCCACGTTTCGAAATATACCAAACGTTGGTTTAGAGAAAAGGATATACCTTTACTTGATTGGCCTGCTTGCAGCCCTGATCTAAACCCCATAGAGAATCTATGGGGCATTCTGGCTCGTCGAGTTTACAGGGACGGCAAGCAATACAATACTGTCCAGGAGCTGAAGACAGCAATTAAAACAGAATGGGATGGAATTGAAGAAAATATATTTAAAAAATTAATTTCATCAATGCCAAATAGACTCATAGAGGTCCTCCAAAAAAAGGAGGACACAACAAATATTAATTCATAATAAATAACTCTATTTGAGGAAATATATCAAAATTAATAATATGGATTTATATTTATTTCCTCCGAAATTGTTTTTTTTTAATTTTTTTCACATACATGAGTAACGATTTTGTATATTTTTTTATTTTCTATTTACTTTTATTATTGCGATTCAAATATTATAATTAGAATTAAAATAAATATTTGCATAAATAAAATAATTTAAATAAATAGGGTGGCTTTATAATTATTTCCTCCACTATATTTTAATAAAATTTGCTAGGACAGAGCGCCTGAGAATGGATTCAATTAACGCCGCAGCAAATTTTTACAACGATCTACCTCGCACGACAAGAGAAGCGAGTAACATAATATCGTTAAAACCATGCTACGTAAACATTTACTGGAAACTCAATTCATGAATAAAAGACGATAAGGTTTATTACACAAAGATGAAACACAATTGGAAATAGTGAACTCTACTGAATAAAAATTGTTGAGATACTGGTAATATCCCTTATATCGATGTATGGACATCGTCTGGGAAATACTAAGTGAAAAACAAGCATTCAGAGAATACATTGCACACGGACAGTGCGAGCAATGAGCGATGGAGTGAGCGGCTTGGAGGCGGAGATGGCTTTTGTCGGTAAAAATCCGACATGCCGAGAAGCAATAACGGAATAGAAAAACGCATACGCAGGACGTCCACAAAGCACATTCATAAAAATGCATTTTTATCACCATTGTATATCCATAAATCTACATGCTTGATAACAGAACATTAACGGTACATTTTCAATACTGCATGTACAAATGTGTAGTAACTTGACACTTTTGTTGTGGCCTACTCAACAGACATTTGAGAAGAATCCCATAACCGCCCTGAAAGCTCAAATTCTACATAAAGTTGCTATTTTAATAATTTGTATGTTGAAATAAAGGTATAAGCATTTTGTAACATGAAAATGTAAGTGGACACTTTTAGATTTCACATTCAATACCATAAGTGATTACTCGTTGCAACGTGATCACGAGGTATTGAAATTTATATAGGATATGCGTCAGCTACAGCAGTGGCGCTTTAGTCACTAGGGTCAGTAAATAAGGATTGAAATAGATAAAAGGCGAATATGTTTTATAAAGCAATCAATTGTTATTCTATCACTAAACGCGCGGTTTCGTACTCGCGATGCTATTATTTGCAGCGTAGTGAACATAATCAATTAGTTTTGCAATACAATATTGTTGAAATTTGCAAGAATAATTGCAATAATGGACGAGAGTACGTACTCCATGTCATTCTATTCGCAGTACAATCGGTTTGTTGTAAAAGTTTTGATTTAGAAAAGCTAGAAATTATCAAGTTTCATAATTCTATGAAAGGTGGTGTAGATGAAATAGATAATAAGTGCTTTGTATACACTTGCAGCCGCCGATCAAGACGCTGGTCTATGACAATTTTTTTACCGTATTTTGTATATTAGTTCTGTCAATTCTCATATTTTACATGACATATTTTACAAAGACAAACTGGTAGACGAGTCTTTATAAAAAGAATTTAGCTCGACAGTTGGTATTAGAGCACACAAAGTGAAGATTTTGTATCCTAAGTTTGCCCTGTGAACTTAGGATGAGTTTGGCAAGTGTATTTGGTTCTGATAAGCCAGAGACATCTGAAGATGAAGCTGAGGAAGTCAAGACACGAAAAACTTCTTTCATGTTAACCTAAACTCAAAAGAACATTGACATATAAATGCTATTCATGCAAAAAACACGTTTGTTTACAGTGCGCGAATCAAGTGTGCCCTGACTGTGCTTAGAATCTAGGGTGTAGTTGGACCAAGGTATATAAACTAGACATGGTAAACCCATGCGCAGCTTTTCTTCTATCTCGTTCGCACAGCTGGCATTACGTGCGTCATTTTGGCAAAAAAATTCAGGCTGCCAAATGAACAATACATAGGGTGCACATCTGGCAAGGCGAAAGAAAACGAGGCGCCACAATTCAAAATGTACAAATGGCGGAAACCGGCGGCGGATAGTCGTTGCATTGCGTGGAAAACGTGTAAACGAAAGACAAGTGAAGTGACGATGGTGACTTGTTCGGTGCGTGTGTGCAATAGCAGCAACAATAAAACTTATTTCCAACATCAGTTGCCATTTTCCCTTTCCTACTGGGCGGAACATGTTTTCCAAAAAGTGTTGATGCTATTCCTACTGGGCACTTTTCGGCGACTTCTGGCATCAGTGACGTACATGCGCAGTAGTGAACGCATTTGGGAATCGGGAATAGACTACCATGTCTAGTTTATATACCTTGTAGTTGGACTGTGGACATTTTTTTCAGATGGTTTATGTACTTACTATATTTTTTTCTACAAGTTATATTAGTTGTAAGTTAGCAATATTATTTTTTGTTATTTTGAGAAATGTTTTCTGTGTTTCGATATTTTATATCTAATAATCGGATTTTTAACCAAAATCCAAACCGAATCTTATTGTAGTCTTGTATTTAAAAATTCAATAAAGTTGATTTTCTTTCTATATTTAATTTGTCTTAAAAGCCTTTATTTTCCATTATAATGCAAAAACAGGTATTTGAATCATTACTTTCTTTTAAAAACACTATATAATATACGCGGGCTCAGGCCTTAAATCGGTACTAACGTTACAAAACATACACGTCGGTACTTAAAGGTTAAATAATATCAAAAACCGTTGACTTTATAGCAAGACTTCGAGTAAAAATTGTAGTGCATTAAATTATTTACCAAACCTATTTTGGGTGTTTTACTGAAGGTTTGATTATTTACTCAATTTACTTTAGTTTAGTAACAAATTATCAGACCGTTACTTGCAAGGCTCAGTAACTCTTGAACAGGGGGTACAGGTTAGCAATTCCTTGACGTTGCAAAATTTAATTCTTTTCAATGAAGTTATTATCAGATTACTTACAATGACTGCCATCTGCTGACTTAGCAGAATTTTGAGGATTTACATACAAGTTTTGTAGAAGAACTGTCTGTGAAAAGGTTGGCTTATTATGAATTCTCGAACATCGATCACCATGGCGACAAGCTCCAATTTTAAAGTAGAACGAGCAATTGACCCTAAAAGCGGTTACAATATTTGTTATCAACGCGATGAATTTTTATAAGTTAATAATTTAGAAACAATCCACCAACATACTTGTCTTTTTCTGTTCCAAATATCGACGCCAGATACTCTGCCATATTTGATTGAAAATTTTGATAGTTGATGTCAACACCTTCGACGATCCACTTAATGTTTAAAATTCCTTAGTATGATATACTAACTTAAACACAAACCTAAAAGGAAAACTGCAAAGTAATCGGACAATTGAATGTGAATAGCGGTAATTGCATTCTATATTCACTTTAGAACTTTCTTTCTTCGTTGCGGCAGAAGCAAACAGTGCATTTATTTAGCTTCGTTATTCAATTTACTTCTTTAAAAACTGAAATCTTTCAAATAACATCCACCATTCTTTAAATATTCCGAAGGAACAAAAATGAAAAATGAAACCAAGGAACGGCACGAAGCGTGTAAAGCCAAATAGGTGTGTGTAGCAAAAATCGGGAGTGACATTTCGTGATGTTTCCATTGAAAATATGTTCTTAAGTCAAATGGAGTGCTTTACTGTTACACCAAATTCGTAAACGAAATACAATTCGTTTTTTATTTTTCGAATTTATTTCAGATGTGGTCGGGAAAAATGTGAATTGTGCATTATTCTTGGTTAAAGAACTGTATTTTCGTTGTGCGCGCAAAGAGAGAAGCGCGGAAAAGTGTACGCTAGAGAATTAATCGGAATTTTCGTATATCGTGAGAAATATTCGAGTTTTCGGGTGGTGGTGACGTCCAAGTTAATGTGCTCGTGCAATATGTGTTCTTACCGCTTCACGTGATGGAGCTCCGGTTGCGAAATTCTAAATTTCAATCGGTTTAGCGAAAATGCAAGTTCAAATTACATTTCCTATTTGTTGTGCTTCTTATGGCGGAAAAATTTCAAGGGTACTACGCGTGAAGACATTATGGTCACAATTTTACAATTTATACCATGGGAAGGCAGTGAAGTCAAGATGTATTTTTATGCTTTTAAATGTATTTGGGTTGCTTATTCCACAATAGCGCTGAAGCCGGTCCCAAGCCCGGTTGAGAAAGGAAAAGGGAGGTATTGTTTTTTGTAGTATTCCTTCCTGTTGGATATATTTGTCAGAAAATATTTACATTGAAATTTTTTGGAACTAAACACTTGCTTCTCATATTTTTCGTAGCATGTGCCAATGTTTAAATTGAGAATGTGTTAGTTTCACCAACACCTAATTCCACGTAGTTGATAAACAAAACACGGTTTAATTTTCAGTTTCCTTGTGACATATTTTTGCAGAAGAGCATTGTTATGCCTATCGAATCTGTTATATTCTTGAAATAAAACACCAGTTTTATTGTATAATAACAACAGTGTTTATTATGATTTCAAGAATACTTAAATATACTTATACTTATTATGATTTTAAGATTACTAATGATCGACATAAATTTCAACTGTGCTCGTCGTTCGACGCGTGGCTTCGACCTGCCCGCTAGTAGAGATGTTGCTGGGCACCGCGCTTGCCAACTCACACATGCATATAGTTTTACCGTACAGTCTGCTGACACATACATTACATTCCTCTACCCTTATTTCGCAATTACATGAACACTTATGAATCAAATTTTTTTTTGAGTTTTGGAGTACGACTTGAACGTCGAGGAACAAACGGAGGATAATGATTATGATCTTGCGTTGCATTTTCATCAACACTTAATTCTAACTTCTGAGGTTCATTTCCTGTGGATTTATTAACTCTCGAATTTCTATGACAGTCATTAATTACAATACGCTTATCATTACTATCATTCATTACAATAGGCTTATCATTACTCTCAGTGACACTTACATTATGAGAACGATTAACCAAATTTCCGTCGACAGTCTTTGATTGTTCTATTGCAATTTCTACCTCCCTGTTATTAGTCAGATTGGCGTTACAAAATTTTAATTGGTCGGAATGACGTTTCCTGATCCCTTAATTTAACGTTTTACCTTCGAAAGTTACTGGGCCCAATGGTTTGACAATACGTGATCTTTCCCATTTATCTGTAGCGTAGTTTTTAGCCATAACCAATACGTTTGGATCAAAATCAACTTGCCGATTGCCTGTTCTAAACCTAATTTGCTGATTCTGTTTTTTTCTTACAGATTCCCCCACCCTTATTTTCAAAAAGTCCCATGATGTCCCAAATTTTCTACCCACTTGTAGTTCTGCTGGCGATACACCAGATACACTGAGGAGACGATCTGTAATGGAACAAATATTTTTGAACTGCCTTTTTGGATGTCATTGATCTACTTAGCAATTTGTATTTGCTTTTAAAAGTTTTCACCGCGTTTTTCACCACTCCATTAGAGGCTGGATGATACGGTGCTGACTTAATATGACGGATTCTTCTTTCACTTAAGAAATTTTCAAATTGTCTAGAGCACAAGCGTGGTCCATTGTCAGATACTATTTTCTCTGGAAATCCCCACGTACAAAAATAATCGTTCATTGCAGCAATCGTTTTCTCAGTGGTTATGTTCTTCTTTTTTTTTTAAGTCAACCCACTTCGAATGAGCATCTACGATAACTGAGAACATGCGACTATTTACATGCACTAAGAAATCTTTGTGTAACCTTTCATTTGGCAATTCTGGCCAATCGCATAAATGCAAATATACTTGTGGTGGATTTTGTGAACTCCCTACACACAACTCGCGATTTTTACACACATCCTCAATGTCTCTATCAATTTTAGGCCACCAAATGTACGATCAAGCTAAAGCCTTCCTTCGGACTACTCCCATGTGAGCATCGTGTTACTCTGTCAAAAGCTTGTCTTTCAATGAATCTGGAATCACAATTCGATGACCCCACATTATACAGTCTCTTTCTAAAGTTAACTTGCTGCTCGACTTTTAAAAATTTTCAACGCGTCTTTTACCTTATCAGGGCATTTGGTTTTTAAAAATTCTTAAACTTTTAAGAGTCAAGTCACAATGAGTCGCTAGTTTTACAGTTTCAGTTGAAATGGTTTTTCTATTTTCTTCAATCATATTCAAATATGATATTTCCATTTCTGACTGTTTCTTTATATTATCATTTGGGAAACGAGATAGGCAATCTGCATGATAATTTTTTATACCCGGTATATGACGTATTTCGTAGTCATACCCTGTTAAGAAAACGCTCCATCTTTCGACTCTACTTGCTGCCATTTGATGCAGTCCTTTTTTGTTCCCGAAAATAAACATAAGCGATCTGTGGTCGGTCTCTAATATGAATTTACGGCCGAAGACATATTGGTGGAATTGCTTTATCTTATAGACTAGCGCAAGAGCTTCTATATCAAATTGAAAATAATTTTTCTCTGCACCCGTTAGCGTTCTTGACACAAATGCGACTGGCTTTTCAACCAATTTTTTTAAAATATGCGACAGAACCGCTCCAATTTCGGTTGGAGATGCGTCACAAGTAATCTTTACTGGCAATTGAGTACTGTAAAACATCAGAACGTCTGCTGATTCTAAACGTTTCTATTGCATTTTAAAATGCTATTTCACAGTCACATGACCAAAACCATGGTTTTTTGGACTCAAAAGTGTGTACAAGGGGTTCACAATATAAGCGTAGTTTTTGATAAATTTGGAATAATAATTTATTATGGCCAAAAAGGGCTGCAAATCTTTAACTGAAGTTGGTGGCTGCATTCTTCTAATGGCCTCTACTTTGCTATTCAAAGCATGCATACCATTTTCAACTTATCTGTAGCCCATAACTCAACAGATTTTTTCCCGAATTCACATTTCTCCGACGACAGTGTTAGACCTGTTTCTTTTAGTCGCCTCAGAACTTCTCGTACGTGACAATAATGCTCTACTAGGTCGCACCCGCCTATGTGGATGTCGCCAAAAAACACTAACACCCATCCATGTTAACAAAAAGATTTTCCATTTCCCTCTGAAACCACCCTGACACAGAGGAAATGCCAAAATAAGCCCTATTCAACTCGAAAAATCCTAAAAATGTCAACAAAACAGTAAGTCGACGAACGTCACGATGTAATTTTACTTGCAAATACGCTTGCTACAAATCTAACTTGGTATACATCACATTACCCCTTGCCTTGGCCATTAAATCTTGTACCCTTGGAATAGGATATTTATCCACCTTAATGCAAGGATTCAGGGTGACTTTATAATCTCCGCAAACTCTTAACTTGCTATTTTTCTTCAAAACACATACAATCGGTGTAGCCCATTCGCTATTTTCATTTGGAGTTAAGACCCCTTCTCTCTGCATTTGTTTCAACTCGGCTTCCAGTTCCCCGCCAAGCGTACGGCACTGGGCGCTGTTTTTTGAAAACAGGTGCCACATTTTCTTTCAAGTGTATTTGAAACTCTTTCCTATTATAAAGCCCTAATTTTGGAGCAAAAACTTCCGGAAATTTGGTTAACCATTTATTTGCGGCTACATCTGAAATTTTATTGATCGACACAACACTATCAAATTTATTGTTATTGACTAAATTCAGTAATCCCAGCCAGTCTCTCCCTAAAACCGGAGGGCTGTTCCCTGGGAGCACAAACATTTCGAGTTTTTTATTGACATTGTTTCTTTGAACCCTAACGTATAATACTCCTTTTGGAATAATTGCATCACCTGTGTAACTTTTGAATTTATGAGTCAATTTTTCTAGTCTTGCTTTATGGTCTAACTTTTCCCTGTAAAAACTCTCTGATATCCGTGATCCAGTGTCCACCTCAAAATTTATTTTTTGATTTTCAATCAACAGACATACTTCAATTTTGTTTAAAATCTTATTAGACTCATAAATATTAAACAATGAATCGTACGGATTCTCAACGCTCCTATTTTCTTTGACAAAATTATGATATTCCAAGAAATTCTGATTGTTTGTTCGGTTATGACTTTTCGCGTGTGGCTTCCAATTCTGACATTACATGCCTCGTCTTTCCACAGCAATAACACTTCGAATTTTTCGTAGTTGCCGAACCTTGCTTTGAATTCTTCTCGGCAAACGCTTTGCTCCCTTTCGCCGGTCCTTTGTTTGTTTGTTGCTGGACGTACATGATGCCGTTCCCGGAATTTCCTGTTGAGCTCATATTTGCAACGTCTCTCGCCGCCAATTCCATAACTGAGGCAATCTCCACCGCTTTGTCGCATGTAAGATTTTTTCCGTACAATAGTCTCTTATTTATCGAATCACTTTGGATTCCCCACACAAATTGGTCGCGCAAATTATTGTCCGAGTCCGTACCAAAGCCACAATTCAGCGTCAAACCTTTTATTTTGCACAAAATTTTTGTATATTTTCACTGTCCGTTTGCGTGTACTTTTTAAACTTATAGCGTTCACTCATTTCACTCGGGCGGGCTGAAGGTGATGTCCGTTAAAGTCTTAAAGTCTTTTTCCGAAGGCTTAGCTGGGACACACAAATTACTCAAAAGCGCGTACGTCTTTTTCCCAATTGACATTAATAATAACAACACTTCGATAATATCGTTCATTTTGATGTACAGTTTCAAACAGTCCTAGTTCGCCTTTTTCGAACGGTTCAATGGTTTCCCACTTTTCCGATGACATTGTCTTTGTTTGGGTTACACCCCCGACTGATTCTAATTGTCTGGCGAATTCTTTTTCACGCACTAATTTAGCTCTTTCTTCAGCTAATTTCTCTCTCGGCGGTCAAATCTTAAATATTTGTCCTTCGAACCCTTCCCTTCGTGCCAAAATTTAAGGTGTAAATTCCTCAGAATTTTTTCATCTACACACACCACCCCTTTAAACTCGTCGCCAATGTTATATTCTTGAAATAAAACACCAGTTTTATTGTATAATAACAACAGTGTTTATTATGATATCAAGAATACTTACATATACTTATACTTATTATGATTTTAAGAATACTAACGATCGACGTAAATTTCAACTGTGCTCGCCGTTCGACGCGAGTTACACATGTAATCTCAGATATTACACCTGTAATATCAAATACTACACCTGTAGCGGATTCTGACATCACAACATCTTTCTCCCCTATTCCTAAACCACGTACATCTCTTTTACCATTCCTTCCACAAAGTCTATAAGTCATGTAGTTATTAATGTTGATATGACTCATCTATTATTCCAATCCCATTTGATATAAACAATCAAACCCATTATGCTCGGTGATGACAGAATTGGATTGATTGAAACGAAATCATTATGATTTAATTGATTTCGCAAATCTAAGTACCTCAAACATAAATAATGTCAAAGTTTGAATGAGCTGTGGACAATGAATTGACACAGACATAAAATCACTTTTAGTAGTTGAAAATAAGATCATTTTAATCTAAACAACAGTAGCCCATAAATAAGATACCGTATTGCAGTATAAGGGAGTCCAAGTTTTATTCTAGAGTGAAGAAGATTGTTCGCGGTAAAATTAATAAAAAGTGTTTTGCATTAAATTAGTAAAAAGTGTTTTACATTAAATTGAGTTTAATAAAAAGTGTTTTTTTATTTTATTATTTCAAAGTAGCAAAAACATAACTGGCGCAGTCATCCGTCTTAAGGAGGGAGAATCCTTCTAAGACAACCGAACCTTCGAAAATATATATATATTGTTTTATCAAGTACGCGATACCGCTACGTACAAATTTATTTGTACATGGTATGCGAAGTAAAAACTTCGAATCCGTACTTGATTACAATAAAACAAAAGTGCATTGCATCCGTTTAAAAGGGTCAGGCACTTCAAAAACACGTAACTGACGAGAAAATCGTTAGCAGGCTAGAAAAGAACAAATAATAGTCTTTCAAACACTAACCAAAAATTCGTAGTTATGGAAGGCGACCGTCCGCAGCAACTTCAACTATCCTTCGAGGAACTTCTAAAGGAAGCTCGCCGTCTACCTGTATACAACGGTAACAACGCAGAGTATTCTCTCAACACCTGGATAGATGAAACCCATATAATTTTAAACTTATCACAACCTGGGGACCAACAAACATACATCTTTAGACTCATCATCAACAAACTTCAAGGTCCTGCTCGAAATGCAGTCTAAAAGATTTCAATTCCAACCTGGCAGAACGTGAAATCCTTGCTGATATCAACATTTGGCGTAACTGAAACTTATACCACAATTGTGAATCGAATTCATTTGGTAAGTCCTAATATTAGAAATATAGACGATGTGTACTTTAAGTTAAATAACCTACTAAATCGTTTAAATACAAAATATTTACAAGATCCTAATCGTGCCTTACACGATGAATTCAATCCAGTGCGTAACGAAAGTTTAGTGCTAAATAAATTTAAATCAATTTTACCGGAATACAAAACATTCCTGATAGAAACTCGTAATTATGTGACCCTTGATCAAGCATATAACCTGTTGTGTGAAATTCAACAGAATACTAATTGCCAACAATTTGATAGTGGAAGAAGTTCGTATCGCCGTAACCATAACTACAACTATCAGCCGCGAAATAATTCAAATAATAATAATCCGCGTAATTTCAATTCAAATAGTAATCCACCACGGAACAGCTCAAATCAGGATTACCATAATAACAATTATCGTCGCAATAATAGCCATCATCCAAATAACTACCGTCAAAACTATAATAATTATCGCTCCAATAACAATAACAATTACAACAGACCAAATAATCGTGCTGAACCAATGCAGCTAGATAACTCTGCGAGGTACAGAAATCGTCAAAATCCAAACATTGAACCAATGGACGTAAATTTTCAAATAGCAGATTCGGAAACCCTCTTCCAATAATTAATCTAACCATCAATAGCGAAGTTATCCCTGAACTTATAGATACAGGAGCGTCCACTTCAAGTATTGATGTAAATTTTCTGAAAAGTTCTCCGAAAATTCAATTAAATACTTCCCTTCCAATATTTGGCCTCTCCGGTACATGCTATGTAACTCATAAAGTAAAAAGTTGTATGCCCAAGAAATTTGAACTACCTGAAACATATCAAATCTTGTGGAACGTTATGGACTTCCGAGATAAACAATTTAAAGCAATAATCGGTCAAAACATATTATACCCATTGAATGCAATGTTACACATGGGAGAAGGATATCTTGAATTTAACAATCGAAAATGTTACTTTAACTATGCAGTCCCTGTTGAAATTAATGTTCAATCTGAATTAAGGCAAAATCAAAATAATTCAGTAAATAAGTTGTTCGAAAATTTAAATAGTGGGGAATCTTGTGCTTTGAATAAAACCCTCAGGGCATATGAGGATATATTGTACAAAGAAGGAACAAACCTGACCTGTACAACAAAAACAAAGCACGAGATAATAACCAGCAACAATAAATCACTATATTCAAAAATATACTGTTTTCCACAAATTCACGAACAGGAAGTTAATACCCAAATAAACGAAATGCTCAAACAGAAAATTATCCGACCTTCAATTTCACCCTATAACGCCCCTATCTGGGTATTCCCAAAGAAATTAGATAACTCTGGTAGAACCAAATGGCGCATAGACATCGATTATCGGAAATTAAACAATGAAATGATGGACGATAAGTTTCCTATACCAAATATAGAAAGTATATTTGACAAATTAGGAAAAGCGCAGTATTTTACGACTTTAGATTTGGCGAAAGGATTCCACCAAATCGAGATTCTGGAATCCGATCGTTACAAAACAGCCTTTTCAACTCCACAAGGACATTTTGAGTTCAACAGAATGCCCTTCGGACTGAAAAACGCACCTGCTACGTTTCAAAGAATGATGAACGAGGTTTTACACGAACATATAAATGGAATATGTGTTGTCTACCTAGACGACATCCTTATTTTCTCTACTTCGCTCCAGGAAATGGAAGCAAACATAAGGATAATATTTCAGACACTTCGGAAGTATAACTTAAAAATCCAGGTCGACAAATGCAAATTCTTTGCAAAACAAACAGACTATCTCGGTCATATCCTATCTGTCGACGGCATCAAACCTAATCCTGATAAAGTAAAAATAATAAACAATCTTAAAGTCCCAGATACCACAAAAAGAATTAAATCTTTTCTTGGCATCACCGGTTACTACCGTAAATTCATTAATAATTATGCTAAAATAGCAGCCGCATTGACCGATGCCCTTAAAAAAACTAATAAAATAAATGTCAACGACCCCAAATATATTGCAGCATTCGAAAAATTAAAATCTCTGTTGACCAATTATCCAATTTTACATTATCCGAATTTTAAACAAAAATTTGTTTTAACTACTGATGCATCTGACACAGCGATTGGTGCAGTTCTTTCTCAGCAAGGACACCCTACCTGTTTTGCGAGTCGTACACTGAACGAACACGAACGCAACTACTCGACCATTGAGAAGGAAATCCTCTCAATTGTATAGTCCACTCAATACTTCCACCCCTATTTGTACGGTGTAAAATTCGACATTCGTACCGATCATCGCCCTTTGATTTGGCTAAGTAACTTTAAAGAGCCGAATAGTAAATTGCAACGTTGGAAAATTAAACTCAACGAATATAATTTTGATATACAGTACCTTAAAGGCAAAGAAAATAAAGTAGCCGACTTTTTAAGTAGAATTAATGTCGATAGAAATGAAATAAACGTAAATACTGATAACAATAACCTAGAGAATATATCAATAATATCTGATGGCGAATCAAATGTAGCAACAATACACTCTGGGGAAGAAAGTCAGAACGACTTTATTTCGCCCAAGGAATGCATTGTGAATACTTATAAAACGCAAATAATAATTGTCCATAAAAAAGATAGTGAATATAAAAAAATTAATAAAAATCGGAAAATATATATCGAAAAAACTGATATTAGCCACGAATCAAAATTAAGTGACAAACTGCGTCGCTACATGCCAGAGAAAGGCAGAATTGGCATATATAGTGAATTAAGCGATTCGGAATATAATAAAGTACAAATAGTTATCGTCAGTTTATATTCTAATAACGATAATATTTCATTTATCAAATGTTCATATAATGCTAATTCAACACGTCCATGAAAAAGGTAACCATCGAGGAATACTTGAAAACTATCGTGAAATCAAAAATAAATATTATTTTAAAAACCAGTTTATATTAATAACGAAATTCATCAATAATTGCGAAACATGTAATTTGGCAAAGTATGATCGCCATCCCGTAAACCCGAAATTCAAACTGACCGAAACTCCAAGTGATATAAATCAAATTATACATATTGATATTTTCTATATTTGCAACCGTCAAATCTTTACTACAATTAATAAATTCTCTAAACATCTATACACGAAGGAAACAACCGATAAAAATTTAATCACATTTATAAATTTAATTCGTGAACGAAATGCAAATTTAGGAAAACCCCGAAAAATCGTTTCCGATAACGATTTTAATGTTGTAAATATTCGAGATTACCTTCGTACTGAAAATATCGAGTATCATTTTTCGTCACCACAATCTCACACTGGTAATTCCGACATGAGCAGATGCCATGGCTCTTTAAATGAACACACTAGAATTTTAACATTAACAAATCCCGAACTAAATATTTCCGGAAAAGTTTTGAAAGCAACAGAATTCTACAACAATACGATACATTCAACATCAGAGTATAAACCTTTAGAAGTACAACAAGGCTTACATCGCAAACAACATGTTCAGCAGCAACTCATTTAAAAAAAACTAAATTGGTTGAAACAGCATAATCGTAGCCGTGAAGATCCCCAAAACATACCTCACAGTCATGTATTTATCAAAAACCCTGTTAATAAGCGTCATAAGGAGCAACCAAAATACTTAAAGCAAAAAATACTAAAAACCGTTGATGGCAATATAATACAAGATAGGAAGAATAAACAAAATAATAAAATCCACCCTTCACGTATAAAACGTATCAAAAAATACTTTAATCAGGATCTTGACCTAATACCTAAACCAATAATACCTGAAATATCTCCACCATTAAAATATGAACTTGATACAACAATTACATGTGAACAACAAAACATAATTCACCAGGCCCTAGAAGAAGTATTACCAAAAAATCAGATGTTAATCTCTAAATTCCGTGTAAACATAACCAGAGATGATTTACGTACGTTAAAAACAGATCAATGGATCAACGACCAAATTATCAACTTTTATTTCAATTTGATTTCAGAACGTAGTATGACAAATCCTCTGCTACCAAAAGTATATTCACACATTCTTTATGACACGTCTTTTAAAAACTGGTTATAATTCGGTCCGCCGTTGGACGAGGAAAATTGACATATTTTCTTTCGACATAGTACTCATTCCTTTGCATGTGAATGAAAATCATTGGTGCTTAGCAGTCATCAATTTCAAAAATAATACTATTCAGTATTTCGATTCTTTGGGAAACCCAAACAATCTAGTTCTAAATGCATTAGTAAATTACGTGGAACTTGAATCCTTTGACAAAAAACAACAACCATTAAATATAAATTTTAAAAAACACAACGTCGAAAACAGCCCTCAACAAACGAATTCTACTGATTGTGGAGTATTTACCTGTGTTACAGCAGAATACGTAGCAAGTGAACTAACCTTAAATTTTGCACAGCAACACATATCATTCTTCAGAAACAAAATCATTCTTGAAATACTTCAAACGAAATTATTCCCAAAAGCTTGGAACAATTTAATTTTACAGATACATTCACCACGCTTCAAAATTTCCAAACTCATTTTGCTTGCCACCGTATTTATGACCATTGGAACCGTTTTCGCTGAAATAACCATCGAAAACATAAACACCGAATCTGGGATAATCCTAATCAAAAAAGATCCCATCCGCATAATTCAAGATTACCGACGAATTTACCATAAAATAGACCTCAAACAATATGAATCAGCATTGGAACTAATTACTCGAGAAATTATTCCTAATCCCTACATTATCGATGCTATAAAAACAATTAAAGGAGAGTTAAAACTACTTCATTTCGATTACTTTACAAATCGAAATATTTCAATAAACCCACTTAAAATCAATCGTCACAAACGTGGACTAATTGATCCCATCGGAAAAGTCTATAAATTTCTTTTTGGACTAATGGACAATGATGATTTAGAACAAATTACGGAACACTTAAAAGTGATTGATACAAATAATCATAACATCATCGACTTCTACAATAAACAAATCCAAATCAACAATGCTTTTAAAAATAATCTGGACACTATTGTACACAACATAAACCAAACAAATAAGCTATTTAAACAGCTTATGAGCGACATAAACAATACCACTAAACACATAAATCAAATTTTGATTAACATGCAATTAACTCATAGTCTTGATCTTATTAAAGATGAACTAGAGAAAATTATCGATAACGTAAACTCAGCTAAAACAGGTACTATGACTAGATCAATTTTGACACATAACGAAATTGAATCACACAAGTAGTAAGTGACGTACCTTTAAACCGGGTTTTCTATGGGTGGGAACCACTTTTTCAATCACAACCAACCTCTGCAGCTCGGCTCTCGGTGTACTAGGTTACAAGGGGTTTTGATGGGGAATCAGTGCCATTTTGAGTCTGGGGTACGGTCGCGTGGTGGCGTTGATTTGTTGTTTGTAAGAGGGGTGTCGCGGTTGGTTGGTTGGGGTTGTCAGGTGGTGAGCGGTGATTTGCAGTGTTGGTAGAAGGGTGTAGAGGTTTGTTCAGGTGTGTGTCGGTGATTTGTGTTGTGTTGTGAGGGGTTGCCGATCAGGTGTGTGTTGTGATTGGCGGCGCTGGTAGAAGGCTATGGAGGGTCTGGGTTAGGGCTGTGTTGTGAGGGGTTGCCGATCAGGTGTGTGTTGTGATTGGCGGCGCTGGTAGAAGGCTATGCAGGGTCTGGGTTGGCGCTGATTTTGAACGTTGATGTAAGGCTATAGAGGATCGGGGTGTTGCGGTTGGGTGCGTCAGGTAGTCATATGTGTTAGAAATAGGGTCAGATGTTTTTGCTGTAGTTTGTGAGATGTGTCATGTGTTGGGAGATGTTGTGTGCATAGCTGGTTGGTTGTTAGGAGGCTTAGAGTACGTTAGAAAGGCTTTTAAAGTCAATTTTCGTAAAATAGTGAAACAGGAGCGCAGAAAACCAGACAGAAAACCCCATACCCATACCCTGTACCTTCATGTGCGAATTCAACTTGAATTTCGTTCATTGGCGATGTCGTGAATATTAATTAACTCGCTTCCGAATCAACAGAGAGACTTGCAAAAGAACCTATATCTGCAGCTATAAATGTATGTTCAAACTTAACTTGAATTTCGATCGTAGCAGCAGAAGAGTGCATACAATTAACTCGCTTACGATGAGCTCCTTGTAATATCGATATGTAATAACTGCAGCTATAGATGTATGTTCAAACTCAACTTGAATTTCGTTCATTGGCGATGTCGTGAATATTAATTAACTCGCTTCCGAATCAACAGAGAGACTTGCAAAAGAAACTATATTAATGTATGTATGTATGTTCAAACTCAGCTTGAATTTCGATCGTGCTAGCGTTGTAAAATGGTGAAACAGGCGCGCAGAAAACCAGACGGAAAAACGTAAATGCACCTTCATGAACGAAATTCTTGCACATGGGCCCTACGGAGCATGTTAATTCAAGTTTTGTTTCAAGCGAATGTATGAAGCATCTGTTTAAGACAACGAATGATGTGTACAGGTTAAAGCCTTGCACGTACATTTTCTGTGGCTTTAGCTTAATGTAATACGAACCCTTTTATTTCGAAACGCCGTATTGCTGTACTTATTTGTGCGAACGAAGGGTGAAAAGAAGTGTGAAATTTTAATGGTAATAGCCATTCATACTGGTTCGATCGTATCATCTCGGTCGCATATCAATTAACTTCATGCACATGTACGTTGAGATGTATTCAAAAAAGGTATTTGCTCAAGGTTGACCGTCAACAGGTGGTTCTTTCCGTGTAGAGAGATGTTTCATGAATGATCATGTACCGAACGACAGGTTATACGTTGTTCGTAACGGTTATGCATTTTGTTCTTGTTGTCTGTAGATTTGAGGGTGAATATCATTAAAAAACGCAATGTCTTCCGCATTGTTGATGAGTTTTTGTGTTGTACATATTTTACAGTATATTGCGAAATGTAGTAATTAAGTGGTATGACCCAAGTTGCAATGTGAATTAATTAGCTTCATGAGAAAATGCCGTTTGGTTAACACGGCAGGTATCACAGAATACATGCATATGCTTGCAATTTGTATATTGTGCGGCGTGGAAAAATCTGTATAAAAACCCGTGGCTGGTACCGTGGGTTATCATAAATTGTCGGACGGCACTCTGATAACCTATCAGAGAGGTAAGTTTTTGATTTTGAAGTTAATATTTTTTTTTATATATATTAATTTTTCTCTCTATTTTTGTTTACAGCAAATTTTATAATTTTTTAAAAATTGCGGCCCCACAAGGCGTATTTTGCAGCTGACTATACGTCAGATTAGGATGTTTGTAAAAAAATAACGATAGAGGAATATCGAAAGAGATATTCGTCCAAAGACATCCCACGGCCGCAAAAAGTTTTGGCTGGGGTTGCAGCAGCCGAGCAGCTTGAAGAAGCTGCTTCAGGAGCCGCAGCAGCCGAACAGGGTGAAGAAGCTGCGTCAGGAGCCGCAACAGCAAATCAACAGCCTGTAAAGGTGAGGGGGACGTCACCTCTCCCAGGACCTCAACCTCTGACGGTTGAGGAGCTGCAAAGACGATTGCAGCGCAAGAAGTTCGTGCCTGCACCTACGTCAACGCAGCCCCCCCCCCCCCCCAAAAAAAAGAAGCGTGGTGGACGTCAGGTGAAGTTGCGTCAGCGGAGGGCTGAGCTTCACAAAATAATACCGATAGCAGCTGGAGCGGAGAAAATTAAACTAATTAAATTACTAAATAGTTTAAGATAATGTATTAGTTTTAATAACGTAAAATAGTGAGTAAGTAAATAAAAAGATGGATAAAATAATTAACGATTTTAAAATTGCGTTAGCATCAAGTTTTGAAGATTGTATTACCTGGTTGAGGAATACAACAAATAAATTTAGGGATGGAAATATTTATCCGACATTAGATGAGAGATACAGGTTTTTACTACAGTTGATAGAGTTTTCAAAGCTACATCACCTGTCGTTTTAAAATGGTTTGCTAAACGAAACATTTAATCTTTTGGTAAATAATGAACACTCCTCCAGCTCTAATGATGTTCAACAAGAATGTGTTGGTGAAGGTAATCAACAAAGGGGTGGCTCAAGCGATATATCAAGATCGTTTCGAATAATTTCCAGGAAAGAGAAGCAATTTAAAAAAATTAACGTGACAGGTGTCACCTTAAGTTTTCAGATAAAGGACTTCGCCAATATAGCCGTTGATCCTTTAAGTGCTTTAGAAAAAATATTTGATAAGATAATTGCAGACATTTTTGGTAACACCAATTCGGAGTGTAAAATGAGCTTTAAAATAACACTCCCAAAATCACCACACGTTAAACCCATATGGTCAAGTTTAAAGCCTGTTCAGGAAATTAATGGGAAATACATAATGGGTCTTATAGCAAATGTGAATCAATCAAACACTAAATTTCTTTCGGATGATATCATTCAGTTCCATGCGGATGTCGTAAACATTCCTTTCGGTGGGGGGCGTATAAATAAAAAGTACACAGATGATGATGAACTTTTAAAAAGGAAAAAAGTATTAGTGGATGCGGGTAAAACCACTAAAGCTGACGATCTTTCATGTTTACCAAGGTGTATTTGTTACGCAATAGAAATGGTCGAGGGTAATATAAGCCGTGTTAATAATTCAGTCATTTTACAATCTTTGGATTTGAAGGCTGATCAATTGTGTAAAAATGCCAAAGTGGTAATCAGTGAGAATGGATGCAACATCCTAGATCTTTATAAATTTCAAAAATACTTATGTGGGTATCAAATTGTTGTTTTCGATAATATTCGAGATCCGAGTTCCATCCTTTTTCAAATTCCGTTACAGGATATAACAGCAAAAAAAATTTACCTCTTCTAGCTCGAGAATACAAAACGTTTTTACGTCATAAAATCGGTCACCGGATTGTTTTCCAAAAGTTATATTTGTAACTATTGCGATAAAGTTTCAAATCATTCGTTTCATAAATGTGAAATGAAATGTCCGTACTGTATCACATTCCCACCCTGCGTGTATGTATCACAGATGGTTGACTGTAGAGAGTGTAATCACGGGTTTAGAGGACCGCTTTGTTTCGCTAACCATTTAGATAAAAAGTTCAGAGGAGAAACTGTATGTGACACTTTCAAGATATGTGTATTTTGCACAAAATTTATAAATTTTACATACAGGAAAGGACTCAAACATCAATGTGACGAATACTTCTGTCAGATGTGTTCAAAAATACAACCGTCCCAACATAACTGTTTTATAAAACCCTACATAGGTAGAAAGGATAAAAAGTTTCTCATAATATTTTTTGATTGTGAAACTACTCAAGACGGCCTGTATGGAGATAGCTCTTCAACTTTTGTACATGTTGCAAATCTAATTGTAGCACAACATGTTTGTCACAACTGTTATCAAGATGAAGATATTAAACAACCATGTGATACATGTGGTGTCAGACAGCATATTTTTGAAAAAAGTGATCAATCCTCTGTTGTGCAAAGATTTCTAGACTATTGTTTAATACCCAGACCGTATGTTTGCAACGTATATTGCTATGCACATAATTTACAAGGGTATGATGGTCATTACTTGATTTCGGAGTTAATAGCTAGGAAAAAACATATTGAACCTTTAATGAATGGAACCAAAATTATGAAGTTGACATGTGAACAAGTTTCATTTGTTGACTCTTTAAATTTCCTGCTGTTTCCACTTTCTAAGTTTCCACAAGTTTTCGATATTGAAGACAGTGCTAAAGGTTACTATCCTTATTATTTCAATACCGAGGAGAATATAAATTATATCGGTAAATACCCACCATCAGAAATGTACGGTTGCGATACAATGAAACCTATAGAAAGGATGGCCTTTTTAAAATGGTACAATATAAAAACACAAGATACTTTCAATAATAGAAATGAGTTGTTGCGATATTGTGTAAATGATGTTGATATTTTACGAAGAGGATGTATAAGGTTTATGGATGAGTTTATTAAAATGACCGATGTGAACCCCTTAATAGAAAGTCTCACAATTGCATCGACATGTATGCTAGTTTTTCGGAAAAAATATCTTGAAAAAAATATCTTAGGCGTAATACCTAAAAAAGGCTATTTCAAAAGTAAAACACATTCCGTCATTTCTTGTAAGTGGCTGGCTTGGAAAAATTCACAAACTAGCGGCTTGATAATCTCCGCAAACAACAATGGTGAGTTAAAGTTGGATAAGTGTGGATTCTATGTCGACGGCTTTCATAAAGAATCAAATACTGTCTTTGAGTTCTTCGGCTGTTATTATCACGGTTGTAGAGATTGCTTTAAATTTCAAGAAACGATTGAAAATAGCTCGTTGGGTTTAGAAACAATAAATCAAAGATATGAAAGCACACAAAGACGTATCGAGACGATAAGGAGAAATGGATATAATCTGGTATATTCGTGGGAATGTGAATTTAAAAAAGTACTAAATAAAGACCGTGTTTTAAATGAAAAATTGCGGGAATATTATAATGATATAATGCCACCACTATGTGTGCGGGATGCTCTATTTGGAGGTCGTACTGAGGTATTCAAATTATACCATAAAGAAAAAGAGGGAGAGGTAATACGTTATTTAGACTTTACCAGTCTGTACCCGTATATCAACAAATATGCACCGTACCCCATAAAACATCCTGAGATATTTCGAAATGACAATAAACCTCCTATACATGAAATTCTTTCAATGCATGGTTTCATTAAATGCGATGTAATTGCTCCCAACGACCTTCTCATTCCTGTGTTACCCTTGAAAAACAACAATAAATTGTATTTCATACTGTGTAAAAAATGTGCCGAGAAGAATAAAGTTTCAAGTTGCGATCATTCAGACGATGAGCGAAAACTCACAGGTACATGGGTAATTCCTGAAATAGCCTTAGCTGTAAAAAGAGGGTACAATGTCATGAAAGTATATGAAGTATGGAAATATGAATACACAGTGTACAACCCTAATGCAAAGACTGGCGGATTATTTACAGAATATGTTAATTTTTTTTTGAAAATTAAACAAATGGCTAGTGGCTGGGGTAATGAATATATAACAGATGTGCTTAAAGATAATTTTATTGAATCATACGAAAGGCGGTAATGTATTGTTCTTGATAAAAACCAAATTCAAAAAAATTCTGGTCGACGTAATATTGCCAAACTTTGTTTAAACTCATAGTGGGGCAAGTTCGGTCAAAGGGACGATCAAACAAACACTAAAGTGATTAATAATTTCAAACAATTTTGTGAGCTTCTCCAATCACCAGGTGTAGAAATTTGTTCAATTTACCCGGTTGATAATGATAACATGTGGGTTACATGGAAATATGTAGAAGAAAATCTGAGAACTTTGCCACATGCAAACATACCTATCGCAGCTTATACAACGGCACTGGCTAAAATTAAATTATACGAACTATTGGAAAAACTGGGTTCATGGATTCTCTACTGTGATACAGACAGTGTCATATTTGTGGATAGTAAAGACAAACCCATGAATTTTCCAATCTCTGACTTTCTGGGTGATTTGACCAATGAGGTGGCATGTTATGGTTCTGATGCTTATATATCGGAATATGTGAGTACAGGCCCTAAGACATATGGTTTAAAAATTGAAACTGAACATGGTCCCGAACATGTGGTTAAATGTAAAGGCATAACTCTTAATTTCGAAAACTCAATAGTTGTAAATTTTGAATGTTTAAAATCTTTAATTTTGGAGGATGATTTATCTGATGGTGTACATGTGACGACCGAACGTAAAATCAAGCGAAAGCGTCCAGGTATTGTTGTATAAGAAAAACTCCTGAGATTTACTTTTGTCAAAAGAGTTGTGTCGGATGAATATTTCTCTTACCCTTATGGTTTTCAAAAGGTGTAGATCAGACTGCTATGGCAACACTTACAGTTTTTTGTATAGAGAATAAATATTATCCATTTTTATTGTATTAAAATTTTATACATATTTGCATTTTATAGTTTAGATATTCATATCATGTAAATAAGTTGTTAAGTGATGTTTGCCTTGTTATGAAATTAAACAATTACTTTTAGATCATTTGATGAAATTTGAATAGTTGTTGGAATAAAATATAAGCACCACTACTCTAAACATTTCTTTCATTTCATTGCAAACCGTGTAACAGTGAGACATGGCACAAGTTATTATAGACATCCAGTTTGTGTGCGGGGGAAACGGTCAATATTTTGTAAAAGAACTAGCTGTTTTACCTTTTGAATCAACTTTACCTGTGGTTCATCATTTTGCTCCACCATATCCTTATCAGGAGTTATACCCGAAAGCGCGTCGTCAAAATGATTTTGATGTGACTAATATCAATGGCTTACGATGGTGTGATGGTGATGTGGATTATAATCGACTTCCAGAAATTTTGACAGAGTTCAACGAAACGACTATATACGTGAAAGGCGCTATTAAGGAAAGTTTTTTAAGAAAATATTTATCAAATGCTAACGTAATACAGCTAGAAATACCAAAACTGAAAGAGCTCAAGAATTTTAAGACAACCTGTAGAATTCACGACCCATTGCCTACAACAAGATGTGCCGCTCAAAATTGTATCAACCTTTATATGTATTATTTAATGAATAATGTGTGTTACTAGTGTGAGAATAAAATATGTTTTATTTTGCAATGTATAATTGTGTTGTTTTATTTCAAAACATGAAAAGTAAGATTACAACTGCATAAAATTGGAAATTCATAAAAAAGTCTTGAATAGTTAATATTTATATAATATATTCGAGATGGTATGAAAAAGTCCTCATGGCTTAGCTTCAACAGATCTTTCTCTTTGCACCTGTTACAGTACAACTCGTAATATTCCTTAACACATTCCGAAGCCAGGTTGTTGTGGTGCATAACCATATTGAAGAACTCCATCATCTCAAATAGCTTGAATAGTTCTGCATGTTTTAGTGTTATGCTACCAACGCCTACAGGTATCTGGTAACGTTTCAAAGATCCTAATTGGTTCTCTGGGAACTGAAGGCCTGCTGTGCCTTTTAAATCGCTTAGGTGTTTGTACAACGTATTCCATTGGCTGTGGTCAACTGCTAGCGGGAACCGTCCGTGATAGTGAAAGATAGCCTTTGCTTGAAATGTTCTTGGGTCAAATCCTAGTCTTATCCTGCGATTATGGCATCCATCTAGATATTACGTATAATTCAAAAGAACATCTTCATCGCACGGCACACTAGACTTGGGGAGTGTTTTTGTCTTGGTTTCCTTGGAGTTGGAGTTGATACTAGATGAAGTTTTCGTTGCTTTTCTCCTCTTCTGCACCTCACGTTTAGAAGCTTGTGATTGCTTAGTAGACTTGTTAACAGAGGTTGACATCCTTCGTAGCTCGAGAAAGAAACTGTGGTGGGTAAGTCGTTTTAAGTTGCTTTTATATCGCCTTCTCGCATGCAGGTCTGGTTACAAAACTCACCCCCATTTTGTGAATTGTCCTTCATATAAATTTTGCGAAATAAATTTATAATTTCACCATCATTGAAATTGTAATCTGTAGTTGAAAACCGTTTTAGGAATTTTTCGAGACTTCTACCACTACAACGAAAATGTAGAAAAACGCAACAATACTGTCCACATGTTGTCGAGAGGCCACCTTGTAACCGCTGCTTATTATTTACAAACACTTTTCCATTTTGATGAAGGAATTTTTTAAAGAACTTGTTATCAGGATATTTACCAAACGAGTCAAAATACTCAGTCGGACCTATTTTCGGGTAATAAAATGCAACCCAATGGCGTCCTCTTTTACTGGCCTGATCTGTGTTGGCGATGACACATGCAGGCTTCCTTACTTTTCGAGGTAAACGATTACAGGGGAAAACACCTTTAAAATACCTGTTTGTTTTAATGTTATTTCTCAATGTGTTGATGATCTCTATCGTGTTCATTCCTGTTCTTTCAGGAATATGTTTTCAAGGTTTACAACCTTTGTGTGTGATGTTACGTAACTCTGTACGAACCCTCTTGTTGAGTCTCCGTTTACGAAGACTGTTGCTAATTTTGCCAGGGACCTGATAAGATCTTCATCAAGCCTTTTGAGCTCTAAGTTTCCAAATACACCTGTCTGATCTGTACTTATAGCTGAGGAGAAGGATATTTATGCGTGATTTCCTTTGAATAAAGTTTGTTCTGAGAGGTGAACCCCGCAATTAAGACTTTCTTGAACAAGGTTAAATGACCTTCTGAGAAGTATTCAATGTTCACTAGACAATGCGTCATGACTCTATCAAAATCTCACATGTTCACGTTATTTATATACTTTTAGAAGCTTGTGAATACATTACGGTTCTTATCGATTTCAATACTTCCATCATATTCAGCGTAAATAATGCAGGTGACACTTTTCTTCAAAGCCTCTCTGAACCGCCCTTCGATCCTCACCACACCTTGATTCAACAAACTGCCACAACCCGAATCGTATGAGCTGTCCGCTGTTAAGTCAAATGCTAGTAAGAAACAGCCGTTGTCGAAGAATTTCTTAGATATCTGATGACCTTTATCAAAGTAGTTAATACCAGTGCCCTTGAATAGAGTAAGGTATCCTCTAGTGCTAACAGGTTTATCATGCGAATAATCAAACTCTGACGGTTGGTTTGGCACTTGAACGCCGTTAACTGATAGATTGAAATTAGTTATGTTGTTGTGTTTAAAGTTGAATGGTTTTTTTGTGCGCTTTCCGGTGTATGAATCACTATCCACCATACCGAAAACAAGCAGGTTCGGTAATTGTCCGATCACTACGTTATCAAGAGATTGTGTGAATGTGTTAGTGGGTAGTGTATAAGTTTTCACTTCCACTCGCTTGTATGGGTAAACGGCATTTGTGCGTTGTAGTACAGCTTCATGTGCTAACAATATACTAGGGTTGACGGTAACATGATTCATGAACATTGTCGCTTCTAGTATTTTCACACGTGGGTTAAAGTCATCTTCTTTCGAGTACAAATAAAATTCCGGTTTTTCCAATGATAATGTTAAACGCAAGTCCACACCATTCAATAAAAGTTTATCTTGATTTGACAGATCTGTGTGAATTGTGCCCATCAGTTCGACTACGTTACTCTTCTCAATCATTGCAGACCGTTTAAGATAGCCTTCATTCAACTCGGTAGGACCACCGCCAGGTCTTGAGTCTTCAATCATCTCCATCTCGTTCTGATCTAGATACCACCCGGCCGATTCCAAAAGAGTGGATGCAGCGTCTTTACCGTAGTTCAGTAAATTTTCAATATAGGCGCGATAGTGGTAATTGTTGTCTGTCTGAGCTATATTCTTCCCATTCCATTGTACAGTGCATTGTCTGAAAAGTGAGTGCATGAGGTTGTTAGCTACACCAACCGGATCAGCTGCACCTTCACCCCCATCAGCTTTCTTAATTTTTTCTTTTCCGGTGAAAAGTTCTTCTTTACCATTTTTTAGTTTAATCAGTTGCACCTTGAGCCGTAAGTAGATGCTGGATAAGTCACGATATGTATCCCCATGACCAAGCGAAATAAATTCCAACACCGAAGAATTGTCCAGTGATGCAATTGGTTTGTAAGCAACTTCTTCGGTTTTCAAAATACTGTTTTGAATTGGTGGGGAGGCAAAAATATCCAATTCAGACTTCATACACTCTTTCTGCATCATGAAGGTATTATCTATTTGTCAAATATAACCAATGCACGCCTTCTTACTCGGCGCCGTCGTTTTATAGTTTTCTTAGTCTTGCTCGATGACAGCTTTCTCACCTTCCACCTTTTTTCATGCCTAGGCACTGATTTCAAATGCTTACTTGTGTAAGGGTTAGCTCTTTTTATAGCCATTCGTCTTCCTCTACCCTCCATTTTATCAAAGATTTTATTTATACCTTTTTGGGTTAATTCATGTACTGCAGATTTCCCTTGCTCCTTTAGTACCTGCTTCAGTGGTTTACTTCCTGCCTCTTTAAAAATGGACTTTCCCGTTTCGATGACTTGTTTTCCTATAGCTTTTGCACCGGACAGAAATAAAGGCTGAAGATAACGTATCAACCTACTGAAAAAACTTCCAACACCCCTTCCACGCTGGTACACAAGTGGCGATCGATATAGTTCTCCAATGTCTGATAATCTACCTCCACTCTGGACAAGGTAGTAACGTGCGTAGTGTGAATTCATCGCATAAGTATAGAACTGTGTTAAATTCAGTGTCCAAACTATGTTGATATTTACAACAAAGGAATATTTATAGATTCTAACCTTCGCTTGAAATGAAGCATGACATATGTTGGAGTAAAGCTAGGTTCAAAGTTGACTAATTCAGCGTGATGATCTGTAATTTTGATTGAGATACTTTCAATAAAGCTTTTCTCAAGTGGACAGTACTCCACATGCTCGAATCTAAACACGCTATCACAGCCTTTCAAGGGGATCGCCCGTAGATTTCTTACCAGTTTATTTCCTATTATTCTGGGTTTAATGATATCTGTATAAACGTTTATCAATTCGGTTTTTTCACAATCATCAATATCTTTATTGGAAGAGTCACAATGTGTTCTTTTTTCAAGTACAGACAATGATTTTTCCAGCTGACTTACACTGTCCAGCAATATTGATTTATCAAACGACTCTTTTATTGTTGCATCGATTGTTTCGGGGTCGTGTTTCTCAACGGGTGTTTTCAGGAGAGCGTCGATGAATAAACCAGCTATATTGTCGGTTTTATCCACCTCTATTGGGACAGGAGTTGTAGCTTTTGATCCATCGGCTCTTTTGTATGGCATATCAATAATAGTGTGGAAATTTGTTGTTTTGATGCACCCATCGGGTAATATTTCTGTACCGGACTCTTTAACGGCACGGGATACAGACCCACGGATAGCAGATGCAATTTTGTTAAACACCTGTTTTCGCAGTTGATATGTTGTGATTTCAGATGGCTTTTCTTTATCAAGTAGCTCTTCATCGTTGAATTCAATTCCGCTTAGTAATAGGGCAATGAAATCTGTTGTGTTAATCGGTGATGCAATAGGTAGCTCTACATTAACCTTCACACCATAATGATGAAATGTGTGGGTAGTCGGTTTCGCCTCTTTGTTCCACTTGTTCCTTAAACTATTTGCCGGATGAATATATTGATCAATCATCTGTAATAATTCGGCATGGTTTCGTTTGTTTCTCGGAATCTGCCCAATTATGTAGTCTATAAGCGCTCGGAATGCTTCAAATTTTACACCTAATTTTATATAAACCTTTTCAGCAATCTTTCCAGACTGATAAATATGTATACAAAAATCTCTGTCTTCTATAATACTTCTTATGTCGGCAATTGCCTTTTCATCTCTATCTTCTACGATACGATCGTGTATTATTTGTTTGATTTCGGTTAAGTAATATTTATAATAGTCAGGTCTAATTGCCAAGAAAAATGATGAAAGGAATGATGAAAAGTTCATATCATTTCCCTTATAACATAGCTTTTGCAAATCATTCGCATACCATCTAAAACGAACATGATATTTACCCAACCCAACAACTTTAGCGATTATTGCTTTTAAATCTTTTTCAATTGGTACAGATTGTGGTACCTTGGTAACGCTTACGTCTTCAGTGGGTACAGACCGTTTAGAAATTCCGCGGCTACCTGATTCGCTTTTCTCTTTTTTACGTTCTGGTAGGCTACCTAATTCGCTTTTCTCTTTTTTACGTTTTGGTAGAGCGATCTCCGTTATTCTGACATACCAATTGCCGGTAAACTTACACACACTCGGTAATATATTTTCGAAAAATGATAGCGTATTGTCAGGGTAAATGCCTAGGGAACTGTTGCTCAAGAGACAGACGTAGAACTCGTCATCTATTATGTTTATAGGCATTTTTTAAATTCTGTCCCAATTCACGTTTTGAACTCTGGAACTAGGCTCGGTCTTCAATCTCAACCGCTCACTTTGCCGAGCAGGCTTTCTTATGGGAATGTCAGTCTCAAATTGATCATGGTTTAGACGAGATGGTCTTAATATAGATTGCTTGCCAGACTTTCGACCTACTTCATCGAAATCTGACGCTACAGCACCTCTATCATCTACTGCATCTAAATCAGTGAAAACGTCATCCGGTTCATCCACACTCATATCCGCTGGAATTGTATACTGCGTTATACCATCTTCGCCGGTTATTATCTTGTAGTCTTTGCTGGTTCCTTCAAATGAATCAGCCACACTTTTCCTTATTTTGGAAGCAGGTTTAAGACTTTTTGCTATTCCACTTGCTGATAATCGTCGCTTAAAAGCAGCAGGCAATTCTTGCTTCATTGGTGTTATTTCGTTTATCGACTCGAATATCTCCTCCGGTCGTGGAGGCGAAGTTTGTGTGGGTATTTCGTTTTTAAATAGGAACCTCGTCTGTGTGCTGTTTTCACGCAAATTCTTATATTTCTGACTATCCATGCGGTTTTTCGATGAAAGATTTTCAGCTTTCGTCTCCACAAATGATTTTTTTCTTCGTCTTGCATTTAAAAATTGTATTAACACATTCCGGTACTGATACCATTTTGCTCCATCATTTTGGCGCTTATTGTTCAGTATCTTACTCATGGTTTTGTCAAACAGCGTCTGTGTACTAGCGCTCTCAACTGTCTCCTTTAAACGTTCATATACTTCCGGGGTTAATAGAAGCATATTATTAAGACTGCTATTTCTTTGCATATTTTTCAATTAAAGACCCTATCACACCTGAAAGAACACTTCCTAGCAATACGGGTAAGAATCCGCCTTGTTGAATTAACACTTTACGTTGGCGCGGAACGGATCGTTTAGCCTCCGCCAACTTACGCATACTCTTTCTATATTTACAAAGCCGGGAGAATATTTTTCCTCTAAGCAAATGATTTCCTTTCAGTGTATTGTGTGTGATTTCGCATAGAGTTTTAATTACTTCGGGATCGGTGGTTTTCAGTATCGCCTTTCTTAAACACGGGCTAGCTTTTTTAAGAACGTATAGCATATGCTTGTTGTCCTTTAATCGTCTCATTCGTGACACCATTGTCTTCTTTCAAACTATCTGGGGAGCAATAACACGTTACAAACGTTATATTAAATATGTCGGTGCGAAAACGTAAGGTGTCATTTATATCCTGTGTTAGGTCTATTAGCAAATAGCTATGAGGTTGTTGAGTTATTTCTTTATATATTCTCATAAGCTCCGAACTGTCTTCAGGGTATATGTGTTTAGCGAGATGATGAAATTGACTCTTGTCTCGTGGGTTCTTGAAGCATACTAGATACTTACAGTTTAGCGAAATATCTCGGCAAAATTTCCCTTGATGGAAAACATTCTGAGTCACCAGAACGACAGACAGGTTACGATGATGTGATCTTTTCGTAAACAACTCGCATACTTGTCTTGAAAAAGCATTTAGCATCATATCGTCCAGTACAATTAGGATTGGTTGATTCGTGCTATTTGGAAATTGCTCAGGAATAGAGTTCAAATATTCGATATTTTCAAATGGCGCTTGTCGTGGTATAGCACTCTGTTCAGCGTTACACCAAATAATTTTCTTCACTGATGGTTGAATCATTGCATTGTTTCTAAGAAGGTTTTCAATAAATGTCGTCTTCCCGCATTCTGACGGGCCTGCCACCATCATTGTAAAAGGGTGTTTAAAGTGCAGCATCTTTTTGTGTTCGGAAAAGAAGAACTTCTTATAAAAACCATTACAAAACTTTTATTTATACATTTTTCAAGATGAGTAGAAGGCAAATTGTTAATGAACTCCATAGAACTGCTCGAAAAAACTTTAAACGTCGACGTGTTGTTATAAGGGGTATTGATGATGTTTGGCAGGCAGATCTGGTTGATATGAGTGCGTATGCATCTGAAAATCGCGGTTATAAATTTCTATTGACAAAAATTGATACATTTTCCAAGTACGCTTGGGCTCTCCCCGTCAAAAGTAAAAATTCCAATGATGTGGTTAAGGTTATGGAATCAGTTCTCAAACAGAGACGTATACCCCGAAATCTACAAACGGATGATGGAAAAGAATTTTTCAATAAAACATTTCATCGGATAATGAAAAACTATGTAATAAACCATTATACTACATTCAGCGCGTTAAAAGCTTCAATTGTCGAGAGATTCAACCGAACTCTGAAGGGCATCATGTGGAAAGAATTCAGTATGAATGGGAATTATCATTGGATTAGCATTATACAGAAGTTGACGGACAAGTACAATAGAACCAAGCATCGCACTATTAAAATGAGACCTGAAGATGTCAATTCATCTAACGAAGTTCATCTACTTGCAACTTTGCATAGGAAAGTTAAGGTTGTTTCTAAACCTAAATATAAAATCGGTGATTATGTTCGCATAAGCAAGTACAAGCACGTCTTTGAAAAAGGCTACACCCCGAATTGGTCAACAGAAATATTCAAGATAACGGTCGTAAAAAAGACACCACCGCGAACATATATCCTTGTGGATTATCAAGGAAACGCTATTCAAGGCGGTTTTTATGAGTTAGAATTATCAAAGGTAAAGCACCCTGATGTTTACCTTGTCGAGAAAATTTAAAAAAGGAGAAAAATCGTGTTCTTGTAAAATGGCTCGGTTTTTCTTCAGCGCATAATTCATGGATAGATATAAAAGACGTAATGTGAATGCATTCCAGGATCCTAACACAACTCGCAGAAATTGTAAAACACGTTAGATTCGCAGACAGCGTTCACATGAGGTATATGATAGCCTGAAACTATGCGTATCGCATGAGTCGTAAAGGGGAGTGGGAAATACATGCTCGTGACAGATTTAGGTTGCACCAGCGTATTTCACAACTAAATGAAATTATAGCCCCAGTTCTTTCTAAAAAATTCAGAGAGAAAATTTTCAATCAAGAGTTTTTTGCATTTAACATAGTCAGTTTAGAAACAACCTTCAGATAAACAAGATGTCTTGCACGGCCAAACTACGTAAATTTGAAGATTTTGTTGCGGATTACGAGGATGTACTTCTGGATGAACATCGTGAGAAGCTGTTAAAGGATATCAACACACTAAAGCTGTATTCGACCATACCGTATGGCACATCAATTCACGGATCACATTACAAATCCTGCCCTTGGTTTTATGACAACGCCGATTCCGGACCAGATACCTGTGAATGCCATGTGGAAAGAATCTCCGGCAGAATTAGAAAATTAATATATTTTTATTATAAATTAAGAAATGAAAAGTTTTGAAAGAGATATTGAAGTAAAATTATAAATTACATTCGAACCAGTCTTTTATTTCTTCTTACACTGATGTGAAATGGAAAAATTTGAAATAGAAATAAAACAATGCTGTATGGCAAAAGCGACTCTTTATTCAAATTCATCGTTGTTATGCTGAACAAATTTTATTTTTAAATATCCGCCTCTTGTGTCATCTTTACCTTCGAAAATTAAATAGTTTTCCGCAATATCGTTAAGATCCTCAATTTGACGCTGTTTCTTTATTTTCTCTGAGAATCTTGGTGGAAGAAAACAAAACGTTCCGTTGGTTAGGTGTACGGTGAGGCGTGATCCATATTGCGTGTTGATCTAACGAAAACATTTAACCCTATATTTCTTTCCGTGTTCGAAAGCAACAAGTGCTGCGTGTTGATCCGGGTTGTACTCGCATACATTGTTCAACACTTCTACAGTTTTCTGGAAAAAAGAACAAAGGATTAAAAAGAAACATTACCAGTATGCATGTAATAGTATTACTCACCATATTTTTCGTGTCCCAACTTCTTTCAAAAGACTCCAAAAACTTCTGCGTGATAATCGACTGCAACCCTTCACTTTTATACTGTCTACGCGAACATAGGGTAATACGGGTGAGTAATTTCAAACTCAATAGCAGATGTTTCCACACGAGCTAATTATATTCACCCTCAGATAATTTCAATATACAGAACGAATACGCGATCCGCAACACAAAAGCATTCAGCCATCAGCATATACCGCACGTGTAAAGTAATTAAATATGTACAACACAAAAACTCATCAACAATGCGGAAGACATTGCGTTTTTTAATGATATTCACCCTCAAATCTACAGACAACAAGAACAAAATGCATAACCGTTACGAACAACGTATAACCTGTCGTTCGGTACATGATCATTCATGAAACATCTCTCTACACGGAAAGAACCACCTGTTGACGGTCAACCTTGAGCAAATACCTTTTTTGAATACATCTCAACGTACATGTGCATGAAGTTAATTGATATGCGACCGAGATGATACGATCGAACCAGTATGAATGGCTATTACCATTAAAATTTCACACTTCTTTTCACCCTTCGTTCGCACAAATAAGTACAGCAATACGGCGTTTCGAAATAAAAGGGTTCGTATTACATTAAGTTAAAGCCACAGAAAATGTTCGTGCAAGGCTTTAACCTGTACACATCATTCGTTGTCTTAAACAGCTGCTTCATACATTCGCTTGAAACAAAACTTGATTTAACATGCTCCGTAGGGCCCATGTGCAAGAATTTCGTTCATGAAGGTGCATTTACGTTTTTCCGTCTGGTTTTCTGCGCGCCTGTTTCACCATTTTACAACGCTAGCACGATCGAAATTCAAGCTGAGTTTGAACATACATACATACATTAATATAGTTTCTTTTGCAAGTCTCTCTGTTGATTCGGAAGCGAGTTAATTAATATTCACGACATCGCCAATGAACGAAATTCAAGTTGAGTTTGAACATACATCTATAGCTGCAGATATTACATATCGATATTACAAGGAGCTCATCGTAAGCGAGTTAATTGTATGCAGTCCTCTGCTGCTACGATCGAAATTCAAGTTGAGTTTGAACATACATCTATAGCTGCAGATATAGGCTCTTTTGCAAGTCTCTCTGTTGATTCGGAAGCGAGTTATTTAATATTCACGACATCGCCAATGAACGAAATTCAAGTTGAATTCGCACATGAAGGTACAGGGTATGGGTATGGGGTTTTCTGTCTGGTTTTCTGCGCTCCTGTTTCACCATTTTACAAAAATTGACTTTAAAAGCCTTTCTAACGTACTCTAAGCCTCCTAACAACCAACCAGCTATGCACACAACATCTCCCAACACATGACACATCTCACAAACTACAGCAAAAACATCTGACCCTATTTCTAACACATATGACTACCTGACGCACCCAACCGCAACACCCCGATCCTCTATAGCCTTACATCAACGTTCAAAATCAGCACCAACCCAGACCCTGCATAGCCTTCTACCAGCGCCGCCAATCACAACACACACCTGATCGGCAACCCCTCACAACACAACACAAATCACCGACACACACCTGAACAAACCTCTACACCCTTCTACCAACACTGCAAATCACCGCTCACCACCTGACAACCCCAACCAACCAACCGCGACACCCCTCTTACAAACAACAAATCAACGCCACCACGCGACCGTACCCCAGACTCAAAATGGCACTGATTCCCCATCAAAACCCCTTGTAACCTAGTACACCGTGAGCCGAGCTGCAGAGGTTGGTTGTGATTGAAAAAGTGGTTCCCACCCATAGAAAACCCGGTTTAAAGGTACGTCACTTACTACTCACACAAATTATCAATTGATGAGCTTAAAGAGATCACATTAAATGTATTAACTAATGATGGAACAATTATCTTTATTGTCAATATACCGGTGTTATCGCCACCATTAGTTTCTTATTATGTTAGAAAAATTCCTACCAATAAATCAGAATCACTGGATATAAATATATCAGAAGTAGTGCTATATCATGGTAACTATTTTGAAACGGAAAAACGCACTAAATCATTAAATAATCAATTACTTTGTAAAACAATCAAATGTATTATAAAACTTAAACCATATAGCAATGTAGAAGAAATTGAAAAAGGTCTATTACTAGCAGTAAATGTAAGTGAAAAAATTAATCAAAATTGTAATGAAAAACTGTATCCACTGGATGGAACTTATGTAATTAGATTTAGTAATTGTAAACTGCACATACATGGGAAACTCTACACGAACGATTTAAAACAATTTCAACAGATATTGATTTTAGAACCTGTTAAAAATATATCAGAATATAATTACACTATTAGCCTCGATGATCTGCAACTTGCAAACTTTAAAAACAACATTGATCATAAAGAGGGAGAAGTTACACATGTAATCTCAGATATTACACCTGTAATATCAAATACTACACCTGTAACCGATTCTGACATCACAACATCTTTCTCCCCTATTCCTAAACCACGTACATCTCTTTTACCATTCCTTCCACAAAGTCTATGAGTCATGTAGTTATTAATGTTGATATGACTCATCTATTATTCCAATCCCATTTGATATAAACAATCAAACCCATTATGCTCGGTGATGACAGAATTGGATTGATTGAAACGAAATCATTATGATTTAATTGATTTCGCAAATCTAAGTACCTCATCAATAATGTCAAAGTTTGAATGAGCTGTGGACAATGAATTGACACAGACATAAAACCACTTTTAGTAGTTGAAAATAAGATCATTTTAATCTAAACAACAGTAGCCCATAAATAAGATACCGTATTGCAGTATAAGGGAGTTCAAGTTTTATTCTAGAGTGAAGAAGATTGTTCGCGGTAAAATTAATAAAAAGTGTTTTGCATTAAATTAGTAAAAAGTGTTTTACATTAAATTGAGTTTAATAAAAAGTGTTGTTAAAATAATAAAATAGTGTTTTTTTACTTTATTATTTCAAAGTGGCAAAAACATAACTCGCGTGGCTGTGACCCGCCCGCTAGTAGAGACCGGTCCCAAGCCCGATTGAAAAAGTAAAAGGGAGGTAATTTCGTAAATTTTGCAATTTTCGCATCGAAATTTTCAAAATAAAATAATTTCGCGCCAAATGTTTCACTGTTTTGGTTGTTCCCAATGAAGAAAAAGATAGGGAGTGGAACATCAACAAAACTAATGGGGCAAATCTCTTGTCTGCGCAAGTGAAAATAACCCATTCTCGGGGTAAGTAAATACGTAAGCTGCAAAAGCTGTGAAGGGAGCAAAACATTTGGCACGAAATAATTTTACAAGGAGAAGGCACGTCACCGTCCTATCAGATCTGGATGATATTTGGCACATAGGTAGAAGACGTCAAGGATATTCGCTCCTTCATATATAAGACCGCAACATCCTCTTCCCCCGTTTTTGAGAAAAACGCTTTTAAAGTTTTAAGCGTCAATCAGAAGTGATGCAGCGTAGGAAGAAAGTGCCACTAGCTCGTGACCATCAAGTCGTGTGTTTGATCCTGGTTGGTATTGTTTTTGTTCGAATGATTGTGGAGGTAATAAGTTTAAGGTAAATCAGGAATGTTCAACTACAAATATTCTTTCTTTCTTTTTAGAAATCAGCAAATTGTTCGATCGTTTAGATTTGTAAAGTATATTAAAAACTCATTGTTCAACGGATTTATTATTAAAAACTGTTTTAATCGAAGCAAAATCATAGCTAATAGTAGGATCATCGTTTGTTTCAGAGTTTGACCAGAGCGTTGCACCTCGGCACGGGGGGGGGAGATTCTGTGGCTGCTGCTTGTGGGATGTGGTTGGAGTGCTGGTGAAATAATCGTGGCAGTCGTTAACCATGGTGAATTGCAAGGACCAATGGTTGTGGGTATCAAAGGCGCATAGTAGACTCCATTGGCGTATCGTAGACCGGGGGAGCCTGGATTTGGATCTGTTGCGGCGATTGTGTGAGCGTTGTTTGTGTCGTGATTGCTGGCAACTTTTCTGCAGGGTCTGTGACGTGGACTGTAATGCATTTTGCTGTTGAAGATACTTAAATTACGCCGCCTCGCGCGCACGGTTAGGAACACTCTTCATAAAAACCTTACTAACTACTTAGTTATCTAATCCAATATCCTTAACATACATACATCTCCTCTATATTTATATAATTCCAATAATCCTTACCGAAATCGATCTATGCCCTAATTTTGATGTATATATATATATATATATATATATATATACATATACATATATATATATATGTGTGTGTGTGTGTGTTTGTATATATAAAATTCATTAATTGGCTTGATTGTGTGAAGGGGCGAACGTAACATTATCATTTTTCAAAAAACAGCGTTTACCCGCATGATGGTTTGAGATCTTCAAGAACAGGGAAGTCCCATATTTTGGCCATATGGGTTTGTGGGTCGACCACGTTGCGTGGCGAACGTAACAAAGTGCTTTAATTTTCCATATTTGTTAAGTTCTATTTGTCCATATTTATTGATTTATTTTGCAATTGTTGACATACTTTTTAACCAAGTTTTCCGGCAGAATTTTCGTTTCACCTTTAATTCAACGTGTCATGATATTCTTGTTTCTTCTGGACTTCAGTTTTCTTGATATTTTTCCGGGTTTACATATTGTTGTACATAATGTAGAATGACTTTCAAATTTCTTCGTGTTGTAGTGTAAAACAAACTACACAAGCAAACAAAACATATGCCGACCACCATAACGGACGTAAACAATATTTATACATTGCCATCTGATAACCCGGCATGAGTCAAAGCATTGTGAGTAAGGCTTTGTGAGTATAACTTAACGCCAAACATGATCAAACGCTTGAACAACATCTATGGAAAATGCAACGATCAACGTAAGCATTTTCTACAAGTGCATCTTCTTAGGAGGAATCGAATACTACAATCAACCTCTATGGAAAATGCAAAGATCAACGTAAGCATTTTCCACAAGTGCATCTTCTTAGGAGGAATTAAACACAACAATCAACTTCTATGAAAAATGCAACGATCAACGTAAGCATTTTCCACAAGTGCATTTTCATAGGAATTACGCTAGCCACGGATGGCTTCGCCAGACGCTGCATCAGCATTATTTTTTAATATAAGAAGCTAAGATGTAGAATGTAAGTTTTATCTGGCTTTTTAATTCGAATTAATAAGACGCAAGACGCTTGTCTAGTTAATAAATGTAAATTTTAAAAGAGAAAAAAGGTGTTGTAAATTAACTGGCGCTCGAGCAGGGACCGTGATCCGCGATACTTTTTGTGTGTTTGATCCTCGAAGTCACCTTCAAATGAAAAAAAGAAATATGGTCAGGAAGGCCCCCCAGTAGCCAGCAGAAAGAGCAAAAAGGAGTTATTGCCAAGCTCGCCGAAGCGGAGCGGTCCAGAAAAAGTGACAAACCCTGCCACTAAAAGGAGTAAAATCCAAACAGGAAGCACATCAACACGTTTTCTCGAAAAACGACCACCAAGAGTAACATCGCAGGATTAGTGGTTCTGTAAGTTAAGTATTTTAAGGAAAAAATTTAAATATCAATTTATCTCAAATTCAATAATTAACAAAGCTTATTTTAACAGCTTTTTTATAGAAAGGGTAAATAAAGTTAAAAAATAAAATCAAATAAAAGAACACATACATTAGCTTTGCTTTCAAATATTCTTTAATATTATTACCATAGTTTTTTTTGCCATTATATTATTATCATATATGCCATTATATTATTATCATATATTCATATTGTGTGTATTGTGTTTATTGTGCATAGTGTAAAAACAAGTGTACAGTGAAATCCTCACGACGACGTTTGAGTGTACTTAATACAATTTTAAATTAAATATCTGGTGACCTTTCAAAATGGCAAACCCCTGCTTCGTCCTCCCGTTCTACCCGCAGAAGCCGCGGAAGGCATCAGAAATGAGGAAAACGCCATTCCTAATAACAAAAATCTAAGAATCTACATAGCTCATGTTGTTTCCGAGACCCTGCAAAGTCAGGGCCGACAATTCTTTAGAAATTTCATGAATCCCGCCGCGGACATAAGTAACGAAACCGATGTGCCAGTTAATGTTGAAAATGACAGGAACTTATCTGATATGGATAAGATTTCTGATGTAGTAAAAAGTCTGCGGACATTTTCAGGGGACCCAGCGAATACAACTCATGGAGAAAAAGCGTAGAACGTATTCTGCGCATCTATGAGCGTCTGTAAGGAACCCCTAAGTATTATGGGATTCTCTCTGTAATCCGTGATAAAGTCGTTGAGCAGGCTGATATCACCCTGGAGTCATACAACACTCCACTAAATTGGCCCAAAATCTCAAAATGTTTAACTTTGCATTACGCCGACAAGCGCGATTTGGGTACCCTTGAGTACCAACTTACTACGCTTGTGCAAGGTGCTGAATCTATAAATGAATTTTACCAAAGTGTTTATCGGCATCTATCCCTTATTCTTAACAAATTGTCTGCCATGGATCTCAATCAAGACTCACTAAACAGTTTAACAGCGTGTTATCGAGAAAAGACTCTAGACACTTTTTTTAGAGGCCTCAGAGGTGATTTGCCACGATTATTAAGCATTCGCGAACCGGTGGATCTTCCACAGGCCTTGTCTCTATGCCTTAAATTAGAGAATATTAATTATCGCACACAACATGCGAACAATTCTATCAGGAAAAATTATTCGCACACCGCACAGGTAGCTCCTCCTTTGTCACCAAAGAAAGGCAATTTAAGATTTCAGAGCAATAATGGGAACTATAATAGGTTTATTCACGAACATAATTTTCATCCTGAACTTTTCCACAGTCCCCGAGTCCCTCAAAAGCCGCAATTTGATAGAAAATTCCAATACCAAAATCAAAACCCTAAATATAACCAACTACCTCCCAAGCTAAGGGTATACGAACCAATGGACGTAGACCGTTCACTTAATTCACATGCGATCAACTACCAAAATCGGAACCCAATAAGGAGACCCATGTTTCCAAGCCAAAGACCCCAGCAGGTGACATCAGCTCAATTAAATGGCCCAAACAAACAACAAAGGCTATTTGCTATGCAGTCAGGAGGACCATCTACAGAGAAAGAAATATCCCTGGAGGAATACATTGACCCGATGCACTTAAATGGAACTGAGGAGACCGACACTGTTAATTTTTTAGATCTGTAAGCCCTTCGCTTCCGTATTTTGAATACAAGGCAAGGAGTGGACAAAACTTGAAATTTTTAATTGAAACAGGGTCCAATAAAAATTATATTCAACACAAACCAATTTTTAATCCAATAGCTAATGAAAAACCCGTTACAGTGAACTTTGTTGGTGGTGCTGTTAACGTAACGCACCACGCATTTGTAAATCTCTTTGGCCCACACACAGAGAAATTAAAATTCTTTATTCTTCCCAAGTTAGAAACTTTTGCCTGTATTATTGGTAATGATACTTTGAAAAATTTACAGGCTATCATCGACACAAACAAGGATTACATGACAATAAAAACAACCCTTAACATTCCTTTGAAACAACAGCTTTCCCAAAATATCAATCATATCAACATTCGCACGAAGCATATGACTTTCTCCCAAGAAAATCAGTTGAACACTATTTTGAAAAATTATCACAATGTACTCTCCGACCCTAATCTAAAACAAACCTTTGCAACAACGTTTAAAGGAGAAATTCGTACGACTACGAGCGATCCTGTATATTCAAAATCGTATCCATATCCTCAAGCTCTTGAAAGTGTTGTCGAAGACGAAATTCAAAAGCTCCTAAGCGATGAAATTATCAAACCGTCAAGATCTCCTTATAATGCCTCTGTTTGGGTGGTTCCCAAAAAGGAAGATGCATCTGGACAAAAAAAGTTCAGACTTGTTTTTGATTAAAGAAAATTGAATTTCATTACCATCATAGATTCATACCCAACAACAAATTCTTTTCGATTATTGATCTTAAAAGTGGATTCCACCAAATAACTCTTAGACAATGTGATATCGAAAAGACAGCGTTTTCCATAAACAATGGAAAATATAAATTTGTTCGATTACCGTTTGGACTAAAAAATGGTCCGCCCATTTTTCAGCGTGCCTTAGATGATATCCTTAGAGAACACATCGGCACAAGATGCTACATTTACATTGATGACATAATTATGTTCGGCCAAAGTGAGGAAGAACATTTCAGAAACCTTGAAATTGCCCTCAAAACCCTAAAAACAGCTAATATGAAAATAAATCTCGAAGAATGTGAATTCTTAAAAGAAGAAGTTGAATTCTTAGGCTTTATAATAAGTACTAAAGGGATTAAAAGTAATCCAAAGAAAGTAGAAGCCATTGTTTCTTTCCCGCCTCCGAAGACGCTCAAACAACTCGGGTCGTTTCTTGGTATGTCAGGCTATCACAGGGGCTTTATCCGAGACTACGCTCGAATCCCCAAACCCTGGACATCCCTTTTAAGGGGGAAGATGGGCGGGTGTCTAAAAATCTATCTAAAAATAAAGCTATTTTTCTTGGAAAAGAAGCACTCGTCGCATTCGAAATTAAAAAGGTCTTTAGCATCCAAAGAAGTGGTTTTAGCACACCCTGATCTCTCAAAACCCTTTGAGCTAACCACTGATGCGTCTAATTTTGCTATTGGTGCTGTTTTGGCACAAGAAGATAGACCAATCTCCTTCCTATCGCGAACACTTAGCAAAACAGAAGAAAACTAGGCGACCAACGAAAAGGAGATGTTGTCCATAATATGGGCACTCAGCTCGTTGAGAAATTACCTGTACGCTTCTAAAAAGGAGATAATTTATACAGATCACCAGCCCTTAACTTATGCGCTTAGCCATAAAAATACGAACTCCAAAATGAAGCGCTGGAAAGCAATTTTGGAGGAATATAATCACGAATTGAAGTTCAAACCAGACAGAGCCAACATTGTCGCAGACTCACTTTCAATGCCACCAATTTGATTTCATTTGAAAAAATCACATTCTTTCTTCAAATTTAGTTCGAAGCATTCGTTTAAAATGATAATTTTCAATAATACGGTGTCGTCAATGCTTAAATGGATTCTGCACATTTTAATTATGGTAGATGCAAATTGGCAAATAGAACCACTAAGCATCAATATATCTTCGAATTTGACACTTCAAATTGGAATGTATGTAAATCGCAGAATGATTTGGAAGAAACATTCCCAATAACTACATATGAAATTATTGGCATGAATATTTTGAAAAAAAAAACGCGCTAGGCAAACACGACTTGAATAAGCCTACAGTTTGGAAAGAGTTACTTACGATAAACTCCTTCAGACCATATTTGTACGGCAGAAAATTCATTGTGTTGACTGACCACATACCTTTGATGTCATTATTCACGCACAAAAATTCTTCGCCTAAACTAACTAGAATTAGATTAAATCTCTCCGATTATGATTTCGAGATTGTGTTTAAGTAAGGAAAAATAAATTGCAACGCGGATGCATTATCATTGTCACTCTGATATTTTAAAAACAATGATTCCTCCCAAAATAGACGATAAATTCAAAACAGTGTTGGCAATAACAAGGGATATGTCTGCAAAACAAGGAGCAGACAATATAAATAAAGACACTTCAATAGATGAGCCCAATGTTCAAGTAAAGCAAGTCCAGTGCGATATACGTATCCACCATCGAAAAGTTGTTGTTAGATGGAGTTCTCGAGATGAATATATATGAATTAGCGTTATCAAATAACGATGATATCTTCAAAATAATAAGTAGGTAGGTAGGTAGGTTGAAGGGTGCTAAGCCGCACGGCTTCCGCTTCACTTAGGCCCCGTTGGCCCATTGTGCCCTGAAGACATGGAAAAACTACCATATTACTCCATGAACCACCCCAATTCCTTGAGGAAATCCAGGAACTGGTCCATTCTCATAACACTAAGCTCACTTAGCTTCACGAAAAAGAAAGCACCTAAGTGTTTTTTTCCTATTATCCGCTAGAGCCGGACAACTGCAGAGAAGATGCTCTACAGATTCCGTCTCCTCTTCATCACCGCAGCTTCGACACAGGTCGTTCGCTGGGAGCCCGATTCTTCTTGCATGTTCACCGAAAGCCACATGACCCGTCAGTATACCCACAAGGTTTCTTATTGCACCTCTGTCTAGGGATAACAAGCCCAGAGTGCGCTTTTTGTTATAATTTGGCCACACCTGTCTAGCGGTACAGCATGTGCCTAAATTTCTCCAGCGCCTCAATGCTAGCTCGTAGGCTGATACCTTTATATCCTGCCTAAGAACTTTCATTGAGACCCCTACCCCCACTTTCTCATGCAGGTGTGCCTCACGGGATCCCTCCCTAGCGAGCTGATCCGCTTTTACATTTCCGTGCACTTCGCTGTGCCCAGGAACCCAACACAGATTTAAACTGTTCTTTTGAAAGATCCTCCCCAGTTCCGACCTGCAGGTTTCAACTAATTTGGAGGACACTAAGACTGATTCTAGCATCCTTAGGGCTGCTTTGCTGTCCACAAAGAAAGTGATGTCTTTATCGACCTCCCCTCTCTTGTTAACTTCTTTCGCAGCTCTCAAGATTGCCATTATTTCCGACCGCACAACTGTGCAGTGCACGGGGAGCTCCAACGATATACTAAGGCCCCAGTACTCAGAAAAGATTCCTGCTCCCGTGCCCGTGCTCGTTTTCGAGCCATCCCTGTACACTGACACAATTCCTTTGCCGGCTAGCCCCCCGCTCTCCCACTCTTCTCTTGAGGGGACGACGGTCAAGAAATTTGTTCCAAAGTCCAGTGTTGGCACTCTTTAGTTCATGTTGACATAGCCTTGCTTCCCACAAAGACTTTTCAGTACTGTGGAGTGCCCATAGGGCCTTTCCCTCCAGAAGCCTCCACCCTTCAGACGCACAGCACTGGCGGCTGCCGCCTCCTTGCAGTGCAGATCTAATGGAAGAAGATCCAAGATGATCTCTAATGCAGCTGTGGGAGTAGTACGCAAAGCACCCGTTATCCCCAAGCACGCCACTCTTTGGATCTTAGTGAGTTGAGCCAGGTTGCATTTCTTGCTCAGCGCCTCCCACCACACCATAGCCCCATAGGTCAGAATTGGCCTGACTATAGCTGTGTACATCCAGTGTACCACCCGTGGTTTGAGTCCCCACTTAGGCCCAAAAAGCGCCTTACACGTGAAAAAGGCTATTGTAGCCTTCCTCACTCTCTCTTCCATATTTGCCCTCCAGGTAAGCTTATGATCTAGCACGACCCCTAAGTACCTCACCTGATTGGAGAGCGTAAGACTTTCGCCATTAAGTGTGGGCGGCCTAAAGTCTGAAATTTTACGCTTCCTTGTAAAGAGGACAAGCTACGTCTAAGAAGGGTTCACTCCCAAGCCACACTTTGTGGTCCACCTGCTGGTTAATTCAAGGGCAAATTGCATCCGTCCGACTATGACGTCGATAAATTTGCCCGGTACTATGATGGCCACGTCGTCGGCGTAAGCAGCGACCTTGAAACCCTCCCTTTCTAATTCCGACACAAGATTGTCCATTACTACCAGCCATAAAAGCGGTGAAAGAACTCCCCCTTGAGGGGTTCCCCTGTCCACGTATTTCCTGATAGTCAGGTCACCAATGGGCGAGCTAACTATTCTAGTTCTGAGCAGTGTATCAATCCACCTACAAAGGCTCATATTAACACCTTTTTGTTGAAGCCCACGACATATGGCGCCCGGCTCAACGTTATTGAAAGCCCCTTCGATGTCCAGGAATACCCCAAGTGCTACCTCCTTGTACCGAAGGGCACTCTCGATAGTGGAGACTACGGAGTGCAATGCAGTCTCTACGGACCTTCCTCTCATGTAGGCATGCTGTGACCGTGCTAGTTGGTCCCCAATTTTGCTCCTTATGAAGGTGTCCACTAGCCTCTCCTCTTGAGGAGGAAGGATGCCAGACTAATTGGTCTGAAATCCTTGACAGAACTGTGGTTTATTTTACCCGCCTTAGGGATAAAAACCACTCTTACTTGTCTCCAGGCTCTTGGGATATAGCCCAGCTGGAGACATCCGTTGAAGACTCTTTCCAGCCATGGTGCGATAATCCCGAGAGCCTTTTGGAGCATTATAGGCCAGATCCCATCCGGCCCAGGAGATTGAAAGGGCATGAAGGTTCCCACCGCCCAATTAAGCTGTTTTTCTTTAGTGTTAATCCAGTTTCCGTCCGAATCCTGAATAAAGCAAGGAGAGCTCCTGCTAAATGAGAGGACCTTTCGGAGTCTGGACGCTTTTGCCGTTTTCTCTATTGACGCGCAAAACACTCTCCATGAGTCCCTTTTTGCCTGTCTGACTGCACTCCTAAAAGCTCTTAGACCATCCTTATATTTTGACCAGTCATTTGGCAATCTAGTGTACTTGGCTTCATTAAAGAGCCTTCTTGCAGCCCTCCTCAAATCCTCTATCTCGTGGCACCACCAATGCGGCAGACTCCTCGAGGCGGACTTTCGTAAGGAACAGCAGCTTTTGAAAGAATTGCTCAGGATGTTTGTGAGGGAATCGACCGCCGAGTCGACTTCCTTCACAGTAGACAGTCCTCCCAAGTGGGACCCCTCTAATCCTATCTCAACCAAATTTGCGAAACTCAACCAGTTGGCTTTCCGCGCATTTCTCAACTTGCCAGACCCAACAGTCGACGATGATACCTCAATATCGAAGTGGATCATACAGTGATCCGACAAGGATGCCCTGTCCGAGACCCTCCACCCCGATACCGCCGATTTAAGAGATCCCACGACAAGCGTCAAGTCGAGAACCTCTCTCCTGTTGCAGGTCACGAACGTGGGTTCGTTTCCGCTATTACATACCCAGAGGGTAGTCTCCAACAAGTATTCGTACAAGGACTCGCCTCTATCATTAATGTTACTGCTGCCCCAGAGAGTATGGTGGGCATTAGCATCACAACCAAGCACTAAATCAATCTTACCTCTTTCCGCGACCTCCACAAGCGTCCTGACTGCAACCGGTGGTGGTTCTTCTGGATCGTCGTGCGCCATGTAGGCAGAGGCAATCCCACATTTGCTGTCCGGATTGTCCAATGCTACAACAACTAGGTCCTTGGAACTGAGATTAGGAATCATTAGTGCATTCAAGGATCTTTTCATCATAATACATGATCGAATCTTACCTGTTTTACGACAGTGGAAGATGTCGTATCCTTTTACTCCTAGCCCCTGAACCTGATCGTTATGGATCCATGGTTCTTGGACTATGGCTCCATCGGCATCGTCCTGTAGCAGGACCAATGCCAGGTTGGCCGAGGCCGCTTTACTGTGATGGAGGTTGATCTGAAGTAGCTTTAGAGCTACCATCATCAACAACCTCCACCTCCACCACCGCCCCATCGCCGGCTGGCATGCTCCTTTTGAACAGGCCCTTACCTCCCTTTTTTGGCGGCTCCTCCCCGATGACCTCCCACTCCTTCATTGGGACATCAGGATTTTGCGCCTGCAGGACGCTGAGCAGCTGCTTCCTACTCACCTCGTCATTGGGGATCCAAACCCTACCTTTCGGTCGGCTCGGTATCCTCCTGACATCGACGAGCTGAAGCTTCGCTCCCTCCCATGGCGCCTTCATTTCCGCGACCGTCCGATGAAGGAACTCACGCGAGAAGTCATTTTTACACTCCAAACCCCGAACTCCGTACTGCCATTTTGCAGCCCCGAAGGTCGGGCATGGTCTTCCTGGGTTCTGGGCAATGAACTTGAAAAGTGATGTAGAGATTACTCTCTCCACCACTTTCCACTATTCCCCAGAGTACCGCCCGTCCGGTTTGCCGCTGCCAACAACCGCAAGCCGCAGTGACTCTCTCGCCGCGTCGCTATACGATTTGCCGCCAGCAGCAACCGTTTCAGCAGCAACCCCTCCACTAATTCCTGAAAAGGCAGTCTCCTCCGGCTTCCCTTTGGAGACATACCTAGTCTTTTTTGAAACCGAGCCCGTCTCCTCCGTAGACCTGACTCTCTTGCTTTTTCTCAACTCTACCTTCTTGGGCTCGGCCGTGGTGTTTCCGGTATTGGAACCCGCCACAGGCCTCGTGAGTTCATCTTTTTTGACGACGCCTTCCGCCCAGCAGAAGCTCGCCCTCTCTTTTTCCGTCCACTCCTCAGAACTCTTCTTAAGAAGGATTCCCAGCAGGCGTTTAGCAGCCATAAACTGCTTCTTCCGCTTCATCCCCTCCGTTGGATTCCTCGGCTTCCGCCTCTTTTTCCTAGTCTCTGGATCGGCGAGAAGTTTCTCCTCCGTATCTGTCGACATATACTCAACTGTCTCCCCTATGGAGCCCAGTTCTTCCTCCTTCCCGGGGTGTGGCGCTGAGCTACCAGCCTCCGCACTCCTCGTTTCTTTTTGTTGGCCGCTGGCGACACGCAGAGAAGAGTCAGACTCTTCCCCGTGCCCGCCGGTAGTCGCCGCCAAAGCCCCTACCGACGTTTGGGCAGATATCCCTGCCCGCAATTTTTTCGTTGTCATGTCCATGTCATATAAGTTTGCTCGTGGTCGGGGGTTGCTTATTCGTTATATTCGCAACTACCCTCCTTTGGAGCTGCACCAGCAGTTCCTCCGGAGGCCTTCCAGCTATCCGCCACCTGCTGACCCCCCCCTCTAGCCTGAGCTCAGCCGAGGGGAAAAAAAATAATAAGTAAAGAAGATTTCAAGAGTATAATTAATATGTTGCAACAAAGTAAAATATATGAAAGTGGCGCAAAACTAAATATAATGTTATATGTAACTCCCGAAGAGTATAAAGAAAACAATAATACAGAATCAGTTGATACAAGAATATCACGACACGCCACACGGAGGACATTTAGGAGTGAGAAAAACCCAATTAAAACTAAAACAAAGATATTGATGGAAAAATATGAAGAGCTTAATTAAAAACTATGTTAACAATTGCAAACAGTGCATAATAAATAAACAAGTACGGTACACAAGAGAACACATGTTAAAAACTGACACACCTATGGGGATACTAAATGTTCACAGCCCAAATTAAGATATTGAATTTTAACTAATAGTTAATTAACGGATTGAATTTATTTAATAGTAAATTGTAATACAATGTTCGCAGCTCCGTAATTATAAGTCAACTGAACTTTTCTATTATATTATTTTTATGACATTTGCTACATTTCATGTAGCAGCCATGATAAACCAAGTAGGCACTGTATATACAACTCTTAGTAACTACAATTTTAGAGTGCCGTTAACAAAACACTAAATCTCGGACGCCGTATCAGCCCCCCGCGGAGACCGGAGGTCTGGCTGGTAGAAAAGCACGTGGCGAACAGAACGCGAGGAACCAGTGCGGCCTTTTTTGATGACGCAATTGGAAGAAGGCTGGAATGTGGCAATGTAGGCAGGCTTCACGCGATCGAGACTGACGTGTCGTTCTGTCCCGTTGATCAAAATGGTGATGGTCTTCGTGTCACGGTTGATGACATGATGTGGACCGGTGTGTGGCGATTGCAGGGAACGTCTTTTTTTTGTCCTCACGAAGAAATACAGGACTTCACGATGATAGCTCTTGGAACACGAAGGGAGCCTGAGTATCGGGGATAGTACTTGCATTAAGCGCACGGTAGTCGCCACAAGGGCGCCAGCTGTTGGGTTTCTTGGCGACCATGTGTAGAGGAGAAGACCAGGGTCCGTCAGAGCGGCTCTTTTATCATGTTTTCGAACTCTTCTGTGGCGATCCGTACGCGATCTGGAGCTAGGCGACGAGGGCGACTGTTAACTGGTGGTCCTGGGGTAGTCTTGATGTAGTGAAGCGTATTATGCTTCACTCGATGCCGAACTTCTCTGGGGCGAGTGAGGTTAGGAAACTCGGCTAGGATGTTTGCGAAAGCGATGGACACGGTTGGTTGGGCGAGTTTCACGCTGGGCTGTTTGGATATGCAGTGTGTGCAGCGTGTTGAGAGCCCGGTCGTGGAGTCTACTAATCGCTTATTGGTGCAGTCCACTAGCAGCTTGTAGTATGCGAGGAAGTCGGATCCTATGTTTGGGACAGAAACGTCGGCAACTGTGAAAGTCCACGCGTGTTTCCGTCCAAGACTAAGGTCTATAATGAAACGCACGGTGCCATAAGTCTTGATATATCGGTTGCCGTTGAAGTTTAACGGAAAACTACAGGGAACCGAACATCTCCTGGCCTTTTGATCGAATTTACGGTGGTGCCAGCACTCACCGGAATTATTAGATCTCGTAGAGTCGGTGGACGAACTTCTACGTGGAGGTGGTGTCGTGCTACGACGTTGCGAACGACGAGATAGATCCTGAAGCATCGATTGCATGGAGGCGAACTGGCGGGCTAGGTCGTTCAGGCGTGACGATGTTGGATCAACAGAATTGACGGCTGGTGTAAAAGTGACTATGAGAGTAACTGGTTCACTGACGGCAGCAAGAGTGGTTGATGGTGTGAAGGGAGCGAAAATGGTAGGACTGGTGGATGACACTTCCATAATGTTGTCAGTGATGGAGGCAAGCCGGTCTACAGTTACGGCTAGATCAATTGCATGTGATTGAATGATCGCCTGGACATGGGACGGTAGACGCTGCGTCCAAAGTGTACATGGAAGTTGGTCTGGCACAGCACTGGATAAGGAGCAGAGATGTCGGAGGAACTGCGATGGTGTGCGGTCACCTAGTTCTTCCCCGGTTAGGAGCTGTCGAATGTTTTGTTGTTCAGACACGGTGACTCGTCTGATAAGCTCTTCTTTAAGGGTTGTGTACGATGTATTAGTTGGCGGTGCTCGAATGATGTCTTCAATCTCCGTAGCTCCGTGTGCATCGAGTTGTCCGACGACGTGCGAATACCTGGATTCTTCGTCAGTAATATTATAGAGCCAAAATTGGGCCTCAACTTGAGAGAATCAAAGTTTTGGACTGCTTCTCGAAAATGGGGGCAGTTTGATTGTGACTTGATTAGGTCGTTGCTGCTGATTGTGTTTATCCTGTAGAATGTTAATGGCTGCTTGCTGTTGCTGAGTTATGGTTAGTAAATCTGGCACGGCATCTTGAAGCTGTGCCAGTCCGTTGATTTCACCCGATTGTGGATGGTTATCTGGTTGTTATTCTTCGAGCTGGTGCTGTTGCGCGGTGGCACGCCTTGCCTCGTCGCGGGTAATGACCATTGTTCAGGTCAATTCGGGGTTACCAATTATGGGGATATTAAATGTTCACAGCCCAAATTTGGATATTGAATTTTAACTAATAGTAAATTAACGGATTGAATTTATTTAATAGTAAATTGTAATACAATGTTCGCAGCTCCGTAATTATAAGTCAACTGAACTTTTCTATTATATTATATTTATGACATTTACTACATTTCATGTAGCAACCATGATCAACCAAGTATATACAACACTTAATAACTACAATTTTAGAGTGCCCTTAACAAAACACTAAATCTCGGACGCCGTACACCTACCACCAGTTTCGAAACGATAGCTATCACTATCGTAGGGCCATTAAGAATCTCGAACGACTATAGATACATCTTGACGATGGAGTGTGACCTAAGTAAATTCGTGATAGCATCACCACTAAAATCCAAAGACGCCAAAACAGTTGCGTATACATTAGACAACGACCTTATATTAAAATTTGGACATTTCAAAATATTAAAATCTGACCAAGGTACGGAGTTTACGAATAATTTAATGCAAGAAATTTGCGGATTGCTTGAAATTAAACAGATCTTTTCGACTCCATATCATCATCAAACACTAGGCACGGTAGAACGCAACCATCGAGTGTTAAATGAATATTTTCTAGCTTTTGCCGAAGATCTAAATTGGGACAAGTGGATCCCGTATTACACATTCATATACAAAACAACTCCACATGTTGATAATGGCTACACGCCTTATGAATTAGTATTCGGCAAATTACCATATCTACCCAACGATATAGTCCGACAGACAGGCAGAGTCTACGATACAGAAAATTACGCAAACGAATTGAAAATTCGATTACACCATGCGTTAAACAAAGAAAAGCAAATAATTGAAAAAGTCAAACAGAAACGTGTCGACAAAATGACAAAAACCAATTAAATTCATTCAAAATCAAATGATTTAGTTCTCTTGAAATAGGAAAATAGGAGAAAACTTGATAAACCTTATATATGACCATTTAGAGTGATAAATACAAATAATGTAAAAACAACAATAGAAGATGATGGTAAACCAAGAAAAGTCCACAACAATAATTTAAAATTGTACAAGACGACTGATTGATTTGAATAAACTATAAAATATAAATGTAAGAGACTAACTAATAGCAATTTAGAGTAAGTCAACAATATTAAATTCATATTTTAAAATTACGTGTAAAGTAAATTAAATATATTATATATAATATTAAACATAGTAATAAAGTAAAAAAAATCACATGCAATGAAACTGGATATAAGTTCACTGAAATATATTTTGAATTATATAAGAATTAAAAGTAGCATACTTCTCCTATCTTTAGTTATCAAATCCCAGGTGACCAATGCACATGCAGCAAGAATAACACCGTAAAATTTTTTCCTATTGAGTATTCTGTTCTAATCACTCAATTAGTACACTTCTGAGCGGTAAGGGTGTAGTGTAATACAAACTACACACGCAAACAAAACATATGTGGTCGGCATATGTTAACGGACGTAAAAAATATTTATACATTGCCATCTGATAACCCGGCACGAGTCAAAGCATTGTGAGTAAGGCTTTTCGGGTGTATCCCAAGTCCATTATAAACAATGAAATAAGAACGACTCAGCAAAACAATTGAAGACTAAAAATGTGCACTGGGAATGAGTTCAGCATGGCATAACAATGATAACGAATCCGAGGTTATTGGCATTTTATTGCTTACATCCGCAGTAAGGTTCTTGAAGCCAATAAACTGCTTGCACTTGCATTTTGTGACTATGGGAAAATATCGAAAATAGATTTAGGTCAGGAACATGTAAATAATATTTGATTAGTTAGTAAGTTGTACATAGACAATATTTTTATATAAAAGTAGCAAGATTAACTGAATAAAATAACATTCATACTAGAGAATTTGGACTGCCTACATCGGCACTCTTTTCTTTTGATTGTTCTTTGCGGCGCTTGCGCTGTATTAGGAATATAGGCAGCTCACGCATGCCAACAGCTTTGGTGCTAGACGCCGATATTTAGGTGAATCCTTTCCTCTGGGAGTTAAAAGAAAACACAATGGCTCCTAACAAAGCATACTTCATGGCGATCCTGCCAACTTATTTCATGGCGATCCTGCCAACGCATTTCAGTGTGTTGTAACGTATTTATTTTATTTTTAAAGTCTTCCTTCCACTTGAATTTGACAATGCTATTTCATATGAATTCATGTCGAGTAACTTATCGAACAATTTATCCATGGTAGGTACGTATATCATACAGGTCTAATCGTTGATGATATTACCATTCGATTTTATCGTATGTGCTCTTACTGGTAATCTGTCGTTAATAAAAACGTACTGTTCGGTAGATTTATCACTACAGTACACAATAATTTCTTATTTGGCTTTGAAGATATTGAGTTTTCTTTTGCACTATAAATCCTTATTCTTTTATTTTTCTGACTTCTAATATAGACGTTTCATACGTAAAGTTGCACAACGTGTGAAGTGGGGTCATTCAAATATCTTCAATCATTTTGTCTATCCTACGTTTTACAGACATACACTTTTTACACTTTTTCGAGAATCGTTTTAGAACGTTTACGTACAGTGTCAGAATTATAATCCGGACGATCCAATTTAAATTTGTTTTGACTAATGATACCAAAAACCTATGGTCTGTGACCACTATAAATTTTCTGCCATATAAGTATAGACAAAAAAATTAATTCCCCAGTAATTTGCAACATTCTCAATTATCGACTAATTGATGTCAAGTTTGCCCAGTGGCTTATTTGTATACGATATTGGTAAGTGCGATCTAATTTCATTTTAAGAAAGTACCGCTCCTAGAGCGTTGATCAAAAATAGAGTAGTTACAATTGTTACCGTAGAAAATTGCGTTACAGAAACTGACATATACCCGTCATGTTTTCCAACGTATTTCAATGAATATTTTTGCCAATACATATGATATAGCAAATGACTTGATTGTGATTAACCTGATCAGCTCCTGCTTCTCGGCATGCCGGATTTCTACAGACTAAAACTACCTCCGTCTCCTTCAATCACTCTCTCCATCAATTTTCAGTATTTCTCCGTATTTATATTTCAGAATATAGTACCAAATTTGTGAGTTTTAGTATCCTTTTAGTTAGATTAATAATTCAGAATTTATGTTTATAAATTATTTTCTGTTGATTACATGTGTTGGTTTGATTTTAGTGGAGCTGATTGTAATTGTAACTTACTTCGAATGTTGGTCCGGCAGGAGTTATTTTTTTAATGTCGTTTTAATGGAAGTTGGGTTCGCTTTGTTTTTAATTTTGTCAGGTAGTGCATTGAAAAAGTGAACTGCTTTGTTGAAAGGGTCTTCTTTCAGTTGATCGGTTCGGTCGAATGCGAAAGCTATATTATTCATGTTGCTCATTCTGTAAGTGTTTTTTCCTGAATTCTATCAAATTTCACAGTGGTGTATTCATTATGGTGTAAATTCTTATGTATGAATTTGCAAATTTAATTCTTGGGCTGTTCTGTAATTTTCGCTAGTTGGAGTTAGCATAGGGAGATTGTAAATAGTTTTATACGTCTTGGTTACTTGTCTGAAGATGATCATGAGGCTACCTTTAGAAATTTGGCTCCAATTCAAGATGCCGTAGGAAATTTTGTTTCCTTGTTTCGCCCTTAATTCTGTAAAAATTTCCTACGCATTCACCACCAAAACAACCCCATATCATCACAAACTCTGCTGGGCTTTGTACATTTTGAAAGCATTCTTTCTCTTTGTGAGTTGTGTTCACACTGCTTACGCTTTTCACCAAAAACTCGAACTTCGACTCGTTAATGAAAATCTTCACTCATCGAGGGTCTCATCGCTGTGTTCGTGGGAGAGAGACTTTTCGCTTTATCATGCAAAATAGATTGCTGATAATGGCTTTCCTAGCAGTGATTCCAACAAACCATATAAAAAGGCGGTAAAATGAAGCCGAAATAGTAAAAGATTTAAGAAAAACGGAGTAGACATGAAATTTGTCATGGGACTATTTTATTTCACTTTAGTAATTATAATACAAAATGTCACAAAATTATATGATTTTCATTGTTCTAGTAAAATATTTTGTATTTCCTTGAATTTAGAAAGATCCTGAATGTAACTCCAAACTTATAGCATAGATTATTACAGGATTCCCAATCGTTCGAACATGCATCAAGTATCTCTTTAGGAGTCGTGTTTTTATTGGTTTTTGTGTTGAACAGTTTTTTTCGTTTTTGTTTTTCAAACAAGCATTACTATACAACATATAAGTGGCATGCTGTATTCTTCAATAACACATCACCATTCAGGATTTAAAATTTCGCGATCAATTGTGCTGTAAGGGAATTTTTTTAAACAATTCCTAGATCTTTTGTACTCTACAGTAACTGCTTCTCAATTAAATAAAGGATGTGAATCTACTGTTGGGATCCCAGCGTATTGACATTGCGATCACGGTAAATTTATTTGGCCTAGCCTTTTACCCCCTGTATAGCGCAATGATGCCGGCTAAAGCTCAGCGCGTGGGTGTGGTTCTTGAGGAAGTAAAGGCTAGGCCCGTGTCCATCCATTCTACTTAATCATTGAGAAGACCAAATAACATGAGTACATGAGATGGGAATCAGGATTGGGTGTTGGTACTGAGCCTGAAGAAGAAAAAAAAACTTAAACCATCATACTGTTAAAAGGAATATATATGTATTTAAAATAATTCAAAGCAAAAAATAACATTCTAATAAACTTATAATAATACAAAAATATAATTCGGAACAATAAAGAACCAAAAAAAATATACGATGGCCTGACTTCATTCACTAGACACTAAACATTTTCAACATTTACTCATATTTTTTTCATCGAAATATGCACACGTTCATTTATCACTTTTATGATCTAAAATGACAGTCCTTTTCCATAGGTGTTATCCTCCTCAAGTCAAAATTTCACATCAGTTGTACGTAATCAATTATTTTTTATGTCCTAATCCAAATCTACAGGTTTAATTCATCAAATTTCCATGTGTTCGCCTATTTTACAAAAAATAACTAATAATTTATAAAAGAATCTTATCGAACAATGGCAGTTATGCGTGATCTGAATTTCTATTTTTTTTCGTTCAATTGTTCTCGATATAAACTGAAAAAAAACTGCTCAACGCGCTGATCTCGCATTAGACTACATTCACGCCGCGCACCAACGGTGTTCAGCATGGCCTTCCATGCTACGCAATACATATCCACGAGCCACTTTTTGTGATAAATCCATTCAGCTTTCAGTTCGGCTGTAGATTTTTTTTCTTCAAATATAGACCACTATTTCCTTTCACCAGAAAAATTCTTTCACGCGATCTTTCTTTTCTTCTAAAACATTTTGGCTTCTTTTGTTCTGTTTTGGTTTATTGAATAGTAATTGAGACTAGTTGTTAATGGAATATCAATTACAAACAATAAGAATGACATGCTTGTTATTGTTTTTATTTTAGCAAAATCTAAAGCCTCTTCTATTGTGGAGTATGATAGTAGTTCTCCGTCTAAAATATCCTTAGCTAATTTTATTTCTGTTTTGGATAATATTATTGAGTTTATTATTCCTTATTTTGCCCAATGAATGGCGAGGTTTATATTTTTTTATTCTTCTTTTATTAATGATAATTCAAATTGAATATCCAGTATCATCTCGTAATTTGTTTGACTATTTGCTTTAAACATTTTTTGAATTTGGTTTGCTATTTTTGTAATATTATTTATTCTTTCATTATAAATTCTGTTTATTACAACCTGTCGATTATTGTCATCTACCATATTATTGATTTTGGCTTTAATAGTAAAAAAATCTTCGTTGTCTGGATTACCTGCAATCCATTTCCATGTGGTACCAATAAAATCAAGTGACCTTTTAATTTTTCGCGGTTTTAGATTACGAATAACATTTTCGATTTGCTGAAGCTCGTAGGAAGGTGCGATGAAATGTAATAGTGTCTAAAATCCGAGAGATTAAAAACAGGTTCGATTTTGGCGTTGACCATGTTTGCCAGAATTCTGAAAGAAAAACATCAATTGCGTATGTGACTTTTATGTATAATCCTTCCGGATTCAGTTAAAACTGTCGAAATATTATTTTCTTTAATTATCTCTTGCTTGTATCTTGATGTCAATTTAGACCCTACTCTTTTATTTTGTTTTACGAAGATTGTTTCACCAATTTCATATTGTTTAGTGGGTTGTTGCGTTTTATTATGATTTGTCATGTCTGCTTGTTGTTTCTGTTTAAGCCTTTTCGACGTTTGTTAAACGGATTTTTTTAATTCTTCTGGATCTATACTTGGAGTTCGATCAAAATGTAGTTCGATTGGTTTTTTCGTTGTGGTTGTACTCGTGGACGGCACGTTGGAGGAGATTTCCGAAAGATCTTGGTGGTCCATCTTTTTTCAAGCATCTCATTATTTCAGTGAGAGTGCTGTGCCAACGTTCGACCTGTCCATTGACTTCACTCTTATATGGAGGAGTTTTATAAACTTTGATTTTAAGATCATCTTCCATTAGAGATGTTATGGAAGCTGATCCTAATGAGCTTTCGTTGTCGATGACGACAATTTCCGGGATACAGAAATAGAAGAGTAAGTCTGTAAGTGGTTGCTTAATGTCTTCGATAGACTTAGAGGCTTTTATTTTGGCCTGAGCAAATTTGGAAAACTTGTCCACAGCGGTCAGAACTCTGTGCTTCTCAGTACTAAAGAGGTCGATATGAATTGTATGACCAGGATAACTTGGAGTTGGTGTAGCATTTAACACGGGTTTATTAGGGTGTCGATCATACTTATTTCCTTTGCAATTGAAACATCTTTTAACTATGTTGCTAATTTTTGCCGACATTTTCGGGAAATAAAAATGTTCAAGAAGCTGTAGGCGGTTCTCCTTGGCATTGCGATGCGCTCTTTTATGTGTTTGCAGGATTTTTTCTTCCTGCTTCACTTCACTGGGGATGTCTTCTACAAATTTTTGGGTGTATCTTATTTGATAGTTACTGAAATGCTCGGGATAAATTTCTTGGATGCGACCCATAGTTTCTTCGCATGTTAGAAGTCCGTTTAAGGTGATATCACTGTTGCTATATTGAGGTTTAATGAATGTGTGTCTTGAATAATTTGGAAAAGGGTTTTGCAGCTGATAACTATCTTCATCACCAATTTTTAGCATAATTTGATTCCGAAATGCATTGATAGGTGATTCTACTGTGGGAATGAGATTATGTGATGAGCTGTCATCGCTGTGTTCTGTGGGGGTTAATTAATTTATGAGGGTTGCTTTTGGAGGTCGTGAAAGAGAATCTGCGACTACGTTAGCTTTACCTGGCTTGTACTCTAGCTCATGATTGTATTCTTCTAGGATGGATTTCCATCTCTTCATTTTACTGTTGGTATTCTTGTTGCTAAGAGCGTAGGTAAGATGCTGGTGGTCAGTATATATTTTGACCTTTCTGGAACCGTAGAGGTAACTTCGCAATGATTTGAAAGCCCATATGATGGCAAGCATCTCTTTGTCTTTGGTAGCGTGGTTTTCCTTGGTTTTGGACAAGGTTCTCGAGAGGAAAATGACTGGCTTATCATCCTGTGAAAGCACTGCACCAATGGCGTAGTCAGAAGCATCAATTGTAAGCTGGAAAACTTTTTCAAAACTTGGATGGGTCAGTACTACCTTCTTAGATATTAAGCAATTTTTAAGAGTGTTAAACGCTTTCAGGGCTTCAGAATCGAGGTAGATTATTTTATTTTTGGACACGCGTCCACCTTCTTCTCTTAAAAGAGAAGTCTGGGGCTTCGCGATTTTGGCATAATCCTTGATAAATCGACGGTAATATCCCGACATTCCTTAGAACGATCTAAGATCTTTTAGGGTTTTAGGAGTGTGCATGTTTGCAATTGCCTTAACCTTCTGCGGATTAGTTTTAATTCTATCTCTGCTTACTACAAATCCAAGAAACTCAATTTCCTTTTTAAGGAATTCACATTCATCCAACTGAATCTTCATGTTGGAGCTTTCTAAAATTTTCAGAACTTTGTTGAGATTTTTGAAGTGTTCTACTTCGTCTTTTCCGAAGATAATGATGTCATCGATGTATACATAACAGCATTCTCCTATGTGCTCTCGCAGTATATCATCGAGAGTTCTCTGGAAAATTGAGGGGGCTTTTTTCAACCCAAATGGAAGACGGGTAAATTCAAATTTTCCATTGTTAATGCAAAACGCAGTTTTGGGGATATCGCGCACTTTAAGTGGAATTTGGTGGAACCCGCTTTTGAGATCAACTATGGAGAAATATTTGTTCCTCCCCAAAGTTGGCCAGAATGTCACCTATTTTTGGTTTCGGATATTTGTCCGCAATTGTAACCGCATTCAGGTAACGGTAGTCAATTACCATCCGGTACTTTTTCTCGCCGGATGCGTCCTGTTTCTTAGGAATTATCCAGACTGGGGAGTTGTAGGGAGATTTAGATGGTCTTATAATTCCATCTTCGAAAAAAAAAATTTATTTCCTTCTCGACTTCTCCTTTCAAAGCCATTGGGTAAGAATACGACCTTGAATGAACTGGGTCACCAGTTTTAGTTCGAATCTCTCCTTTAACGGTGCTGATGTAGGTTAGTCGTTCATCTGGTTCCGCAAGTAACCTGGAACAATTTTTAAGAATTGTTTTAAGTTTGGTTGCTTGCTCCCGATTCAGATGTGCTGTCCTGATATTTATATTATTAACATTTTCTGAAAAATGTTGCTATAAGGGAATGCATAAATTCGGGTGGAGCGTCATGTAATTATCATTTGTATGGATGACGGCTTTAAGCTGTTTGAGGGTATCGTTACCGATGATACCGTCAAACGAAATTAAGCTTGGAAGTATGAAAAATTTGATTTTTTCTGTTTGAGGACCGAACAGATTTACGAGCGCAAGGTGTGTAATTTTGATACTGCCTCCCACTGAATTGACGTAAAAGGCTTTGTCATTAATCAAAGGATTTCGGATATGTCTTGGTTGTACATAATTTTTGTTGGACCCAGTGTCCACTAAAAATCGTAATAGCTCTCCAATTCTCGTGACGTGCTCGAAATAAGGAAGCGAAGAGCGCCTTAGTCTAAAAAATAAATATCTTCAAGTTTCTCGTTAGTGGCTCGTGCATCGTGCTGTTCTAGTTGTGGTGCGAAGGGAACAGTTTCATCTTCCACCAAGTAATCGATGAGGTCCTGTCGATCTGATTCGCGTTGCCATTGGCTCATTACGTTATTGATCACTTCTGGCTGTATGTTATAGTTGCTAGTGTGATATACCCTTTGCATCTTGGGTGGTTGGCGATGCTTTTGAGAGGGTTGTTGAGAACGTTTCTGAAGGAAACGTTGATTTTGAGGCCTATTGGCATAGTTAACGGCATAGAATCTTATGGGTTGGTCGACATCCATGGGCATTGGTCCTCGTGGTGGACGCGGGGTCGGCTTATTAAAGCTGTTTTCACGTTGGGGCTGTTGAAATTTCGTGGCATAAAATCTTGGTTTTTTGAAACCTGTGGACTATGGAGTAACTCCGGATGATATTCACGTCTAGGAGTTGGAATAGGCGCGGGCCTGGAGAGATTAGGTACCATTTTTCGTGAACGAACTGGTGGTAGGTTACCGTGGTACGTTTTTCGCGAATTGAAGGTTGAGCTGTTTGCGTATTGGGCTCGATAGTCTATGTTCTGTAGTTTAAAGCGAAGATGTAAGGCTTGAGGTAAGTCCACTGATTCTCTAATGCTGAGCAAACTCGGTAGATCACATCTTAGTCCCCTAACAAACGTGTCAAGGGCCTTATCGCGGTATGCTTGAGTCATGATATTCATCGCGTCTTGACTCATTTCGATGGATCCTAATTTGTTGAGAATCACTGATAGATGATTATAGACCTCTTGGTAGAATTGGGAAATCGTATTGGTTCCCTGCACCAAAGTGGTCATTTGATATTGTAAGGTACCTAGGTTTCTCTTGTCTGCATAATGGAGAGGTATGCACTTAGATATTTTTGTCCAATTTAATGGAGTATTATAGGACTCTAACGCTATGTTAGCGTGTCCTATGATTTTGTTTCTAATAACTGATAGAATTCTATAATATTTCGGCGTACCTTTTAGGTGATCATAAATTTGAAGAATTCTGTCGACGCTTTTGCGCCAAGAGTTAAATTCACCTGGTTCCCAGAGAATGTTCTCAGGCTCTTCACAACGTCGGGTATTGTGTCCATTTCTGACAATTGGCTATTAGTACTGACGTTGATTGGTACATCAACATCATTATTGATGTCTGAAGCTGGGTTCATTAGTGAACAAAAAATTTGTCTCCCCTGAGTTTGGAGAGTTTAAGTGACTACTCGTGAAATGGTTTCTAATCGTTCATTATTCGGCACATTATTCGACGGGTTATTGGTGGCATTACTGGTGCCAAGAAGATCGATGCTAGACAGGGCATCGGCAAGAGAATCAAGGTTTAATCACGTCGGGAGAATTAAATTGTTGGGGTTTGCCACGTTGCACTATTTAATTAAAAGATCACTTTAAATATTCGGCACTAATTTACACATACACGATTGCAGGCACTCTCATCCCAATAAATGTGAAAATGAATGATTAGAATATAAGACAAATTTATAATAATGAATGATAAAAAGGTAAATTTATTATAAAATAACAACATGAATTAAAGTATTAAATAGAATCTCGATTTGGAAGAAATTATTGAACAATTAAAAATTTTCATTTTTACAAATTAATCTTTCTAGATTTTTTTTTAGTTTGGCGTAATTTTACAATATGTAAATTCTTGCTAACTAACAGTAACATAAATTCGCCGCTAATCAACAACAAGTTGGAATCGTTGCTCCTGCGTTCAATTTCTTCGAAAGATTCTCCGATCCGGATTCCTGGATTCGGTTGATTCTGTGACCACTTTTGCGCTGTTCGGCTGTCGATTCCCAGGACGTCCTTTTTGCCTCTATTGATTAATTCAAGGCTACTCGTGGGCCAAATTAGCAACACACGCGTACTTTGGAATATGATTAATTCCGGTTACTATTGCTTCATAGTCGCGTTTACGTGGAGCGTACGTTTGATTATCGCGATACACTCTCTACTCGCGTAAACTTTGCGAATCGGCAAAACGAGATCAATTTAAGACCAACGGCCAGTCTCAGCGTATGAGAAGCGGTCCCTGCTCGGGTGCCAGTTAATAAATTTTAAACGCAGCAAGTCTTTTAAAAAATATATTTAGGGCTGAGCCCGTTGTTTGTTCATTAAAGTATTGCTAAAGACTAACTTAGACTAATGGTACAATTAACTCTACAACTACGGAAAAATCGATGTGCCAGCAAAGATCGTGGAGTTGCATCGATCCACTTATGAAAACAATGCAATCGTTGCGTCAGCATTAATTGGTGGCTTGTATATCCACTTAGAGAAACAACGCAATCATAGCGTCAGCATAAATTTGTGGCGCGTTTTGTTTAGGTGTTAACTCGCCCACTTTTAAGTACGATGGTATATATATATATATATATATATATATATATATATATATATATATCTATATATATATATATATATATATATACTCACTACATGTTGGAATGAAGGGGAAAATTGCAATCAAAATATAAAGAATTTTTTTCCTTTTTTAACTTCCCAGTATATGGGAAGTTCTTGTAATCGCTTCGAAAGTCGAAATTGAAATTTCCAACTTTTCTTTACGTTTTGAGGTCTTTAGAGTATATTTAATTATATTTTAGAAAAAGAGATGTATGTGTGTGTGTACGTACGTACGTACGTACGTTCGTGGACAGTTTTTCTACGAGCATAACTCACGTAAACAAAGTCTTATCGACTTTGTTGAAGTTCCAATCGAAGCGTCTTTGCAATTGTAAGAGCTGATTAGTTTTTGGGACACTTCGGTCGAAGGGGTTTGTTGTTTTGACCCTTTGGAAGTCATTTCTGTCGTGCGCTTTACCTCGCGAACCAAACGTACGATTTGCTTGATGAAGGTGTCAATCGATGCATCTTAACATTTATGTGATTCTATTGTTCTATCTATATTTTGGAAAAATTTCTTATAGCCGTTTTTAATTTTTTTAAAAAAATTGCAAAAAACTACGTTATTTTTCAAAAACAAACTTTTAACCTGATTTTCAAACCGAAGTATTCAATATATATAATTTATTTACTCCAAACAGTTTTTGTGAAAAAACCAGCAAAATCTTTTTTCGCGATTTCAAAAAAATTAAATTAAAAATAAAAAGTCAATAAAAGTTCAAGGTCATTTACGTCATTCATTATATATCGAGAATCAAATATAATCTTTGCATCATTAAGGTGTCAATCGACGCGTATTAACATTTTGATGATGTTTTTATATTTAAAAAATCCTTAAAAAGGTTTTTTTTAATTTGATAAAAATAATGTGGACAAGTAGTGTTTTTTCATAAAAAAATCATTTTTAACCTGATTTGCACATCGTAATAATAAATGTTTATAGAATTAATAAATTTTCATCAATTTTTGTAGACAAACCAGCAAAAACTTTTCTGACGAACACAACAAAAATTAAATTAAACATTAAAAAATCATTCGAAGTCACCATGCAAAAAGGGTTCATACGAATGGTTATACCTTTTATATTTTTTACTTTTTACAGGCAGTTGAATCTATTTTTGACTGCATGTTTAATGTTTCTCAAAGCCAACAGAAAATAAGAAATAATTATTAGTCTCATTGATGTGAAATCGTGAAAAAATACAAATTCAATGATTATGCCGAAGTGCTGTCAATTTTGACCGCAACTATTCAAAATGGCCATCACGCGACAAAATCTCTGCAGTAGGCGTAATAACATAAACTGCATTCATTTTAGCTAGCTCTCTTTTCTCCTTCAAGCATCGATATGAAAATAACAAATAACGTAGAAAAGACTTTGTCACTTTGATTGATCTGCGTGAATATTCTATCAAACCAAAATCCCTACGTAATCAATTGACGCTCGCGTAGATGGTACAATTAATATTAAGTCATTCCAATAACTTTTATGAGAGGTACATTTTCATTTTTTAAGGTATTATTATTTCCATAATTATTATTGTGTTTAATATTTTTAATATCTATGTAGATATTACTGGGAAGTGGACCGTGTGGACTTCATGGGGCGCACCTCACGGCTTGTTTTAATTTACACGTAAGCATGTTGCTTAAAGCTCTGCAATAAAAAAAGTAAATCAGTATTTTAACTGTTCTTAAAAAAACAAAAAACAAATACACTAACAAAAAGGCTGTGGAAAATCCCAGCACTTTTTATAATTCCGCTATGAATGTTTTCTTCTGTATGGTATAGAGATATCTGTTTATGGGTTTTTTCCAAAGTTCTAATTTCTCTAGCTTTTAGAGTAGTGTTGATGAACTTAATTCGTCTATCGTCACTGAAAAGTTCTATAAGAATTTGTTGGATTTTGTTGAATTCAGAATATGATAGCTCAGTGAAGATTCCTGTAAGACCTGCCCTGATATACCTTCGTAGTACATCTATCCAAACTTCTTAATTTTTTTGTCATGTCCAGATAAATAATCCCCTTATTGTGGATTATCTCAATCTCCTTGCCTACGTCGGAAGTTAATATTAATTGAGTCTTATACTTATTCACAATAGCTTCCTAGATCGGTATATGGTAAAGTTGCTGTTCTTCCTGCGAGTGAGCAGTGGCGTTGCCAGAAACATCGTTGATGATTTGTTGTTCTTCACTTTCGTCCTTGTTATCAGCATTAGGTATCCTACTTAGAAAATCTGCAATTGGGTTTTGATTTCCCTTCAGGTATTTGATTTCGAAATTGTACTCTTGTAGCTTTAGTAGCCATCGTTGAGTCCTTTGGCTAAATTATTTTCCCGTATATTCCTTGTTTAGATATTTAGTTGGTAGGTGATCGTTATTAATTCAAAATTTATTTCCTCATAAGTATGACAAAAGTACTCAACGGCCCATACTATCGCTAACAATTCTTTGTCAGTGACGGAGTAATTCTTTACATGATCATTCAATGACCTTGAAGGGTAGCATATCGGCTGATTATTCTGCGTTAAAACTGCTCCCAGTGCGTAGTTGGTTGGTTGGTTGGTTGTAGTGGCAGCCCCTTTTTATCCAAAGGTGGCTCACTTAGGCCAAGAGAGGCACATTGTGATACCACAGAAGATAAGGGCGGTACTAGAAGCTGCGGGATGACGAGAATTATCCAGATTCCCGAATAAAGCCGGCTATACAGCCAATGTCTATATCAGCTACTTCCGTCAGATTGTCCAGGAAGGGCGTGCCCAAGGTTTGCATGCGCTTCCTGGACAGTGCTGGACATTCGCACAGAAAGTGTTTGATTGTTTCTTCCTCTTCCTCTGATCTGCAATTTCGCCAGAAATCATTGAAAGGGACACCCAATCTTTCTGCATGTCTGCCGATCAAACAGTGTCCCGTCAGTACGTAAACGACGGAACTCAGGGTTTTATGGCTTATATTGAGGAGCCGCTTGGTGCGTTTGGAGCACAGTGCGTGCAGAGTTTGCCTGGTTGTGCTACAGGTTTCTTCGAGCACCCAGGCCCTATTCGCAGCCTCCACGTAGTGCTGATTAGATCCTAGCTTTATGGAAGCTAGAGGATGGCCGACTTCGGGGGTAAGTGAATATTCCTCAAGCTCGGTGCCAGCTCTCGCTAGGACATCTGCTTTACAGTTTCCAGGTTTATCACTATGCCCCGGTACCCAGCAGAAAATCACTTCACAGTGAAGAGACATCACGTTCAGTTGTGAGCGGCATTCCATTGCAATTTTGGATAGGGTATGCACGCTGGATAGTGATTGCATAGCAGCTTGACTCTCAGAGAAAATGTTTAAATTTCTTATGGAAATTTTCTGGTTTCTCAGCCAGTCTACTGCCTTGTAAATCGCAATTACCTCTGCCTGAAAAACACTGCAGTGATCTGGTAGCCGGAAGGATAGTTTCAGGCCGAGCTATTCTGAGAAAACGCCAGTCAACTTTTCCATCCATTTTTGATCCATCAGTGTAGATGTCGATCGATTCCTGTATCTCACTTCTTTCTATGGTCCAGTCATCCCTACTCGGGATGATTGGCTTGAAACCGTGGTGTAAACAGGGAATCGGAGAAGCGAGGTCTACCTTCCCTGGCGTTGGACAATCCCTCTGTAGTATTGTGGAGTGACCATTGTTCCCTTCATGCCAAAGACGTAGAGCTTTCAACCGAACCGCAGAGCAGTGGCCTGGTGTCTCGTAAGTAGCTCTGTCGGAAGCCAATTTAATAGCATAAATAATGCCTTTGTCGGGGTAGTCCGTAGAGTCCCGGTGATTGCAATAGCCGCACTCCTTCTGACCTTGTTTAGCAGGTTTACATTTGATGCTTTCGCCATAGCAGGCCACCAAATAACTGCGCCATACAGAAGGATTGGTTCCACTATCGCCGTATAGAGCCATGATACAATTTTGGGTTTCAATCCCCACCTTTTCCCAATAGCTCTTTCGCAGCAGTAGATTGCGCATGCAGCTTTGCGTGCTCTTTCTGCTATGTTCACTTTCCGTGCGAGTTTAGAGTCCAGAATTAGACCGAAATATTTGACCTGTTGAGATGGGTTGAGACTTATCTCATCAAGTTTAGTTGGGACAAATCGTGGAATTTTGTACTTTCTTGTGAAAATCATAAACTCCGTCTTCTGCGAATTAATCTTTAGACCACACTCTTTGCTCCATTTGGTAAGAATACCTAGGGCAATGTATAGTCTTTCAGATAGATTGTTAACAAATTTTCCCGATATTGCTATTGCAACACCATCGGCATAGGCTACGACTTTGCAGCCAGTCGCGTATATTTTTGACAGGAGTTTATCCACCACTAGGTTCCATAGAAGGGGTGATAGCACTCCTTGTGGTGTGCCTCTGCAAACCCTCCTTCGTAAGGTACTGTTTCGTAGCGTGGAGTTGATGTTCCTGCTGCTAAGCAGTTGACCGATGAACCCTATCAGGTTGTCATCGGCATTGCTTTCCCCGAGTGTTAAGCCAATAGCCTTATGGCTTATATTGTTGAAAGCCCCTTCAATGTCTATAAAAACCATTTGCTTGTATTCTTGGACGCTTAGCGATTTTTTGATATAGCTGTTGAGCGAGTGAAGAGTTGTTTCAACCGATCTCCCTTTTGTGAATGCGTGCTGCGCAGTGGAGAGTGGTTTCAGAATAGATCTCAGATGGATCTCTATCAGTCACTTCAGAGTTTTCAGCAGAAAAGAGGTGAGACTGGTAGGTCTGCAATCCTTAGGTGAGGAGTGGGATGCCTTAGCCGCTTTAGATATGAAAATTATTTTAGCTTCTTTCCACTGCTGTGGAATGTGAGCCATCCGTATACATGCTTTGAAAATGGCGTTCAGCAATGGCAGTGCTATATTGATACCCTGCGGGATCTCAACAGGTGAGATGTTATCCATGCCAGTGGATTTGAAGGGTTGAAATGAGCTGATTGCCTAGCGTAGGAGCCTGTCATTTACAGGCACAGATTTTGGCGTACAGTCCGGGAGCGTGTGTAGATCCGCTTTGTCAGTCACAGCCTCATTGCCCGGGAAATGCGTATCCACGAGAACGGACCACGTCTCGGAGCTGGATTTCGTCCAGACTCCATTTGCGTCTTTCACGGACCTTTAAAAGGGGTTGGAGCTCGTCATGACTTTACGCAGACGACTTACATTCTTGGAGTGTTCTATTTCTGCACAGAAGCTTCTAAACGAGGTGCGTTGGGCTTTTCTGATGGAGTATTTAAACTCCTTCGGTTTGAGTTTATAGGAAGACCAGTCATTGGATTCTTAAGCCCGATTGAAGGACTTCCTACATTCCTTCCGCAGCCCCTCAATGTCACTATTCCACCATGGGGGCTTATATTTCCCTTTAGGCTTCGTTGGACCACATGCAGACCTTGCTGCGTCATTGAAGGCGGATTTAAGGGTCCCAACAGCTTCCGCAAGACCGCATATGCGTTCAATCACTGGAAGTCCGCCTTCAAGCGCAGACTCGGATGCTGATTGGTATTTGACCCAATCCATCCTGCTTTTGTTGATGATGGTTGGATTTGTCGGAGAGTCAGATGCCAAATCGAACCTTATGTATAGGTGATCGGAGAACGAGCACTCTTGTCATACGTTCCATCCCTTGATAGCCTGATTCAAGTGCTCGTTCGTCAAAGTGATATCCAGAACCTCCTTACGGCTTGCCGTGATGAAGGTAGGATTCTCACCTTTGTTAGCTAGGGCTAAGTCATGTAATAAGATAAATTCAAATAGTGACTCACCCCGTTTATTCGTGTCGGTGCTACCCCAGATGCGATGATGGGCATTGGCGTCCGCTCCGACTATTAGAGGAATGCCTCTTGCAGTGGCTTCCCATGTGATCCTCTGCAGGTTAGTCGGAGGTGGCAGAACATCATGTGCCATAAAGCAGGAGACTGCACAAAGGGGTTTGGACTGCCTTTCCACTGCTATGGCTACTGTGTCCTGGTCACTGATATTATACAAGGTTAAACACTTCAAGCCTTCCCTTACGATTATACAAGCTCTCGGTTTACCTGCTGTATTGAAGGATACTGTATTGTTTCCCTTCATGTTGAGCCCGCAAACCCCCTTCTTTTTTGGGCCAGGTAAAGGAGCAGTGCGGCGGATGCCGCTTTAGAATGCTTGAAGTTTATCTGTGGAAACCTCAGCATCACGACACAGCGTTTTGTCTGCCTCCTCGTCAGATAAGCACATCTCCTCCTTCTCGACCAGGTCGAGGGATTTGGGGAGATCCCCAGCCAACTCCGCAGTGGAGGTAGTAGTTTTTCCTTTATCGGAGAGAAGATTTGACTCAGAGAGATCCACGGTCGGGTCTACTGATGCTTCCACAGTTCCCTCGCTTCCACTCTCCTTGCTCGGTTCCCGTACTGCCTTCCCAGTACGAATCTTGCGATATACTCGCAAAGTGATAGCCGAGAAACCGTTGCTAATCACCCCGCTCTTCGACTCGAATGGAGCTAGCGACTCCTTGTTCAGGATTATTAGGGTCTCTCGCTGTCCATTGCTAGGCTCGCTAACTTTAGCTACCTTCCAGTCTTCCACTGGGGGGTCATTATTGCTGAGCTTAATTAGCTCAACAATTTCCTTCGGTGTGAATGGCTCCGCTGGTATCCACGCCCTGGACCGAGTCCTATTCGGGATGTCTTCCCTGGAGACAGCATCCCGCTTTGCACCAGGCCAGACTTCTCCCAATCTACCGATAGCCTGCTTGTATAGATCCGCTGAACGTTGATCCATGCAGGCTATCAGTTTGACGGGACTCTGTTACCAGCCAGTGTCACGACAACTTGTTGGAGGGCCAGGATTTGCCTCAAGTATGGGTTTGTACACCCGAAGAAGAGTGATTTCCACCATTTTCCAATTTGACGGTGAGATGGTACCATCGTTGCTGCTTCTGTCGATAACAGCCCATACCAGGCTGCTTTTGGCAGCTTCACTGAAACTCCTACCCTTAACAAGATTGAGTGTGACGAATTTTGGCCTTTTACTAACCGGCAGTTAGACGCTCGGTTGACTTGGGGCATACTCATTAGATCTGCATCTTTTATGAGTTGCCTCTTTCTTTGGAATAGAGGCTTTGTAAGCCTCTGATGTGGTGGTTGCCCTTTTCAGGGAGATTTTATCCTTCTGGGAAAGACCATCCGGAGGTAAATCTTTCTGCATATTCAGGACTTTGAAGACAGACCTTTTGTCCCTATAAGCCACAGTAGAGGGTGATTGTTGCTTTTTAACACCTGAAGAAGAGGCGATGTTGGAGGGCGCGCCGGCTTGTTTGCCGTTGCCTTAGTGTTGCCGCTAACGCCAGTAGGCTTGACTGAGAGGGTACTTGCTCCTGGCATAGCTGCCTTGGTGCATGCACTCCTCGAAGAAGTGGGAGGTTGGCTGAGCATGGCGGTCTTCTTCCCACTAGGAGGACGCGTCACCTTCGTCCACTTCCCTTCCGGGCTGAGTGGATCCTCCGTGGTACTGTTTGTACTCATTGCGATTGGGTCCGCCCTCGCAGCTGCTATCTACACTCGTTGTGCAGTTACCCTGAGACCCCATGGTTACCTTTGCTGAAGCAGGGAAGCCACGTGAGGGTTGGCCCAGTCCCTCATGAGGATATGTGCTCAGAGCCGGGTCAGGGATTAATCAGGAGTCCAAACTCAACTGAACCTACAAGGCCAGACGAGTTTTGAACGTACCGTGTGGCCTGCCAGGGTTTTACCGGGACGGAGCCAGCAGTGGCATAAGTCTGAAAGCCATTTCCGCAAGATGTCACTCTTGCTCGTACAGTCCGTTAGGAGTGGCGAAAGCCGTTTTTAGGATGTCGTTCAGATGTACTTTAATTTGGTGATATCCCTTAGCTAAATCTTCCGAGCTTACCCAGTATACTGTTTATGTTTGGCAGGGGATATTTGTCGTCAATAGTTATCTTATTTAGTTTGCGATTGTCGACACACAATCTGAACTTTTGTGTTCCCGAATTATCCAGCTTCCTTGCAACTCTTAATAAAGGCGATGCGTCGCGACTATTAGACTTCCTACTAATTCCTTGTTGTTCCATTTCTTGTATTTGACGTCTTACTTCTTCCTCGTGCCGTGGTGGTAGTTGATATAATTTTGCGTTATTTGGTTGATCAGTAGTTGTACTTACTTCGTGAGCTATCGAATCAGTATTAGTTAACTGATTCCCATCCTTGTACATCAAATTTTCAAATTTCTCCAACAACGTTTTAATTGATTTCCTTTTCTCTACGTTTAGGTGACTTAGATCTATCCCATTTGAGTTAGAACTGAGTTCAAAACAATCGAAAGTTGCTTCATTTTCAGCTAAAAGCATGGGAGTTTTGGTCCCATTGTTGAAAATCATGTATTTATTGTTGAAATCTGGCACTTGGACAATTATGCCTATTATATCCATACCAATTAGAACATCGTATGATTTATATCCTAAATCCCTCTTATCCCACTTAATTGCCTCTCCGAGGTCGTAGTTGAACTCTCTGGGTATGCTTGTTATCATTCTTTCCACCGTTTCTGTAGTCACGTTATTGATAGTTTTGAGTTTCATTTTAGTTTTCGCAAATATCCTGATTTTTTGACAATTAATCTTGCTAGAATTAATTATACTCATTATGGAACCTGTGTCAATCAACCCTCAACATTTAATATCGTCAATTGTTAAGGTTACGAACAGTTTATTCCCGAGGCCTAGTTTAGAAAAAAACAGGTTCAATATTATGAACCTCTTCACTGAGCCCCTGTTCTTGGCTGTGACTAATTTGCCCTATTTCCATAGGTTCAAGACGCTGAGCTGCATTTTGTATTTCACCTGATGGATTGAATATTGACCTTTGAAACTGACCAGTGTAGAGTCTTTGTACATTTCTGAACCATTATGATTTGATGGAAAATTTCGATTTTGCCTAAATGTCTCGGAATTGGTGTTTTGACGATAACTAAATCTGGGATTATTAAATTGAGGTGGTTTAGGGTGGAAGTTATAATGATTATGTCGAGTATTGGTGTGTTGTTTAGGCAGTGCGTGACTTCGGTCTGAGGTCAGGAATTTTTTGTCTAAATTTGTGTCGTCATAACCAATGTATGAATATAAAATGTTTTTAATTCTATGAAGATCAAATTCATTTCTTACTTCTCTAGATAAGTGTTTCCCAAAACAATCTGTTTTATTCAATTCACAAGGAGTGCGTAAAATGTTTCTTTAGTTACTCCCGAATTACATTCGTAAGTCGAAAAGGTGTTAATATCGTAAATTTTTTTTCGATTTGAAAGTTTAAATCAAAGATTGAACTTCCTTATAAGTTTCCAATTTTTCTTGAAATAAGGTCTCTGGCTGCCTCCTACTATTGAGGTGCATTATTTAGTTGTAGTTATTTTTCTCGTCCCACAGTTTTGGTATTGTCGATTGCCTGAAATAGATCCGCTTTTCTTGCTTGATCTCCCACATTTAGAAGATGCGTTCCAACACTGGCCAAAAATTGGGTTAGTTTTTGCCTGCCTCCGTCGAATGGTTTGATGTATTCAATTTCTTTGAAAACATGTATTGTCGGTTTATCGTTGCAAGGTTTTCTAGTGCGTTTTCTTTCCATTTCTTCCTTCCGAATAAATTTCGACAAAAGTTTGGGAATTCTGTCCTTTGACGGAATGTTTGGTAGTTATTTTTACACTATCACGGTGAGTTTAATACGATACATTTGGTAACGGGCCAAAATTTCGCAGATTTATCAGTGCACATTTCTCTCGTAACTGTAACTTATAATAAAAAACGCAAAAACTCAATAAACAACCAGAAGCTTTGAAACCAATCAATCAATTTTTAATTTCAATCAATCAACGATAAGATAAGATGTTTTAAAGACTTCTTAACAAACAAAAAAATCCTGGTTTATCCAAATTGCAAAACATATTCATACAAAAACACCAAACAAGGAACATTTACATATAATAAATAAGAGCTTGATGCGAATGGTATTTTTTTATTCGCTCGATCGATCGTATTATCACTTTTAAATTTCATACAATTTATAATAAATTCACAGCAGCTGCTTTTTAATTAAATAAGAAAATGCAAAAAAATTAAATAATTTTTCTGAAAAAAATTGTTTATTCTACCAAATTTGCACTTTTGACAAACAATTCTTCACAAAATGAGAAGCTTTAAAAAACTGTCATCAAACAAAAAATTAAAGGTTAAGTACTTCCAAAAGGCATACAAATAAAGCAACAAACAATTAATATTTGTAATAAATAAGGGAGCGTTCGTTAATTACGGAAGGTACATTTGTGAAATTTATGAGTGCATTTGAGACTCAACTGCTTTGCGTAAGCATTCAATTAAACTTGCTCCCACCAACAACGTTTCGTTATTAATGAAAGCACCCCAAGGAGATGATACGATTAGTATTAACTAATTGCGGCTCATGAAATTAATATTTAGAGTATTATTTCTTTACTATCGTTATTATTTTTATGTTTGATATTTATGTAGACATAATGGATGGGTCGCATCTCATTGCTTGTTTTGAAGACTATTCGCTATTTTTATTTTGGCAGAATTACCACCAAACGGTCTTACATCTTGAAAAGTTCCATGCACTTTTAGAGTAATTCAACAATCTCCGACATGCCGACACAATTCAACTGAAAAAAACTAAAGTGGGTTCTTGAAACGCGGCCATATCAAAACAAAAGTTTCTTCAACTGACGATCGAGCTCTTCAGCGAACATTTATATTAATTTGAATTCTTTTCCGTTAAGTCTGCAGAGTACCTACCATTCATGCTATTGTTGTCACAATGATCCACTTTTTTCTAACTTATTGAATTGAGATGCTGCTGAATTGAAAGTATCTTCCTGGCCCAAGAACAAGAGAGCCGAAACAACGTCAAGTAGCGTGAAAGCAGAAAAAATTGATAGTGAGATGGCTCATTAATTATCCTTAAAGGATGGCTTTGTATTATTCTCGGTGAAATAGAGTGCAACTTCAACCAGCCAGCAAAGCTAAAGTAGATTTAGTTTCGAGAGACATTTTTTGCCTGCTTCGATATTTTCTATTTGCAAAGAACTGGAAGCAAATCCACGGCTTAGTTCGACTGCAAGGCTTTAATTCAAGCTCCTGCAAATGTTATTTAGATTTTTGCTTGACTGAGCAAAAACTGCTTCAGAAAATTTTAAAAGAACTCAGGCATTTAGTGCAAAAATGGAAAAACAACTTCGGTTCAAGAGTCAATAGCGGTTGTGATAAAGGCCTTTACCACTCCAATTCTATGGGTCAAGAGTGTGCACAACCAACCAGGCTTTGCACATCGCTAGAGTGACACATTTTCGAATCAACTGATAAGCGTCCCTCTCCACCTTGAATACTATTCCATTTCACTCGAATACAGAATATTTCCTCGGGGTAACAGAACTATTGCTCAGTTTTTACCTTCCGAGGGTTTGTTTATGCTTTATCGGCAAACATTTCTGTGTTCGGATTCATTTATTCGATAAGTTGCTTTGCTGCTGTGGAAACAGCGGCTAAGGTACTGGGATCCGTGGTATGTTGCAGGATACACATAGTTTGCCTGTGCTGGGAAGGTTCTGCCAGCTTGCAAATACTAAAGCTAGCGTAAAGCGGTCACATGTAAGTGCTATTTTTTACTTATTTTTAGTGTTTTCACAGTACTTATATTATTTAGTTGCACTTTTTGCGCTTCCCTTTTTGTTCAAAAGGATCCTACCGACTGCGCCACTCAAATTAATAAATGCGAACTTTTAAGAAAAAATAATATATTTCTGGTACTGGTACTTATAATTGGTACAAATTTTAAAGCTTCTCATCGACAAGCAACCGGTGATACCGATACGCTTATTGAATTAAAAAATGAAGGTGAAATAAATAAAACACAAGTCAGATTTATTTTTTAGTTAATATAAAAAATATAGACAGGTTAAGATTAGTTAATAGTTTTTATAATTGAAATTAAGATTGATAAAATTTGTGTTTAAAAAGCAAAGTATTCTTAAGTTTTGCGGAGAAAAGTGATGTCGCAAGTCTGTTCGAATAAGGCTTGTGGTGGAAAATTCTCTTTCAGATGCGACAGAACTAATTAGGAAACTAAAGTACTTCTGCGCTATTTTTTTTTAAGTTTGAATATAAGACGTCATTGCGCCAAAAAACGGAAGGATCTGAATCTCTCGATATATCAGACGACCTTAGGTATCTCTCGACTTCGAATTCTTGCGGATCGAATAAATTCAGTATTGGACACTTATATTTTTTCGCTTAGGTAGCTTTCTATGAAATAACGTAAACAGTTCTCCGAAGTAACAATCAAGCAGTAAGCATTTTAAGATATTAATTGTAGACGAGATTTAGAAACGAGAACTTCAAATAAAAATCGACTATATTAAAAAGCTGCCTTTCGTTTTCTTTTTCCGTAAAAGTATTTAGTAAAAGTACGATATCATTATTAAAAGTGCTTAGTAAAAGTAAGACATCATTATTGGCGCAGTTGGTTACGGTCATCACAAAAAACTTAAGTGAAATTAGTTATTCTTGGCCAACATAAAGGATTCGTTGAACATATAATATTTAAAAATAATAAATACGCGTTCGTGATCCGCTTAAAATAGACGTTGACAACCAGACACCAATTGATCCGTTAGCTATCTACTGAGTCTGGTAGAAGGGCGTCGGTAATAGTCAAATATACTTGTTTAAAACTAATTGTGAAACAAAAATCACCATAATGGGTACATCGATGAATTCAGAGACACCAAAATTTGCACTTTGAATTGATCCGTTTACGTATGTGGATCGCAAACCCCAGTACGATGGTGAAGGTTCAAACCTAAAAACCTTCGTGGATGCAGTAGATGTCCTAACACCAACACTGGCTCAATATGATGCAGAATCAGAGACATAAATTCACATTAGGTGAAGTGGGACGACATCAAAGCACTCCTATTTGCGAACTTCACAAACACTCGGAGCAGCTACCTTATAGCGAACGAGCTCAGCAGTGTAAAATTCTAAATTATTGTCTTAGATTTTTACAACGAAATTGAGGCAAATTGTATCAGTTAAATCTGAAAATGGAACAAGAAATTGGAAAACATTCTGACTAGACTAGGACGTTCGAACCCATGATAAACTAACTTATAGAGAATAGCTAACGTAAGCATATATACGAACCGATTGACAGTCGTTATAATTCGCAGATACAAATAAAAAAATTGTTGAAATATAACGAGCTTAACCCATCAACAAGCCTAACCGTGCTCGTGCTGTCTGGTGACGGATGGCAAATGACAGCACCTGAAAAGGATGCCTTCCGACACCCCGAAACCACAATTTCCATTAAATTCTAGTGAATTTAGAGATAAAATCGAAGCAAATAAACACTTAACTTTAAATGTTTTTAAAAATAAATTATTTGAACCAATTAAAAGTTACCTTATGTGTAATAAACCATCTTTACTTGAAGAAGCGTTGGATTTTTTGCGGGAAGAAGGATATCTTTATTATAGGTCTGGAAATTCAGAAAATATATGAATAATTTCACTTCTCGTTCTCATTAAAATTTCAACACAAATCGAAATTATTTTTCATACGATCAAACAAGTTCGTATCAACGCCAAATTTTGTCACCAATTTTGATAATAAGCGAAATTTTTACAATAACCATACAAACCAGAATTCTGTAATGAATTCTAATGTTCATATTCGAAACAATCGCGATAATAGATTCCGTCCTCAAAATACTGAACAAATGAACAGTTTACAAAACAACTACCAGACCAACTCAGTACAAAGTAGAATACGCAGATTTTGTAGATCAGCGCCCATGGATATTGATCAATCAGCACAGTTCGCTAATGCTAATCAAATTGAAAATTTTCGAATATGTGCCTTGGAAACACAACCCAGGGAGCAGCCCTTCCATATATCCGAATAAACTCTTACGATATACCTATTCGATTCGTGATCGATACAGTTGCTAGCGTTAGCATCATCAACACAAATATCTGTGCACCACATTTAAGATTACAGAAAGATCCTTTCAAAGTACACACAATGAATTCTACCATTAGTTCCGATTATGTCTGCAGCATCAAGCAATTTAACGAGTTTGGAGGCTCCAAAAAAATGGAATTCGTAGAAATACCCTTTCATAACCACTTGTCAGGTCTAATTGGCAACAACATTTTAAACAACTATGAAACTGTGATAGATTACCCAAAAAAATTGATAATCGACGGAAAAGATATTCCGATGAATTTTTCGCTCGAAGAAGAGAAATACAGTAAAAATACCACCTTTTTTCTTAACAAGGAATCTGAAAGAGAGCCATGTAAGGATCCTCTCAACTTGATTCGAATCGATCATGTAAATTCCGAAGAAGTTGAAAAATTAATAAAAACTCTTCGTAATTACAAGTCTGTTTTTTATCCAGAAAATTCTGACCTCAGTTTCACAAATAGTATAAAGCATGAGATCAAAACTAAAAAAAATTCACCGTTCTATAGCAAATTGTAAAGATATCCCGAAGTTCACAAACATGAAGTGAACATACAAATACAAGAGATGATTCACCAGAAAATTATACGACCAAGTTACTCACCTTATTCTTCGCCTATTTGGGTTGTACCCAAAAAAGAAGATGCCACTGCAGAAAAAAATTGGAGAATAGTTGTAGATTATAGGAAGTTAAACGACATTACAGTGGATGATAAACATCCAATTCCTGTAATTCATGACATTTTAGATAAGCTAGAAAGATCAATGTACTTGACTACGCTGGACCTTGCAAAAGGGTTCCATTAAATTGAAATTGCAGAGTCTGATATTCCAAAAACTGCATTTTCTACAGCAAGAGGTCATTACAAATTCCTGCGAATGCTTTTCGGATTAAAAATGCTCCAGTCACTTTCCAGAGACTCATGAACAACATTGTGCGCCCATATATTGGAAAAAATCCCTATGTTTATTTAGATGACATGATTATTTTTAGTACAAGCCTTGAAGAACACGTCCAATCCCTTGATACAATATGTAAAGTATTGAAACAAGCAAAACTTAAAGTCCAGTTAAATAAAAGTGAATTCCTAAAAAAAGAGACGGATTTATTGGGAAACATGGTTTCTACAGAAGGAGTCAAACCTAAAGCATAAAAAAAATTAAAATTCTTAAAACAGCAAAGAAATTCAACAGTTTCTTGGACTGGTTGGCCTCTACAGGAAATTTATGAAAGATTTTTCGAAAAACGCTAAATCTCTTACATTGCGTTTGAAAAATAATATAAATATCAACCATTAAGATAAAGATTTCGTTAAATCATTTGAGCAAACTTAAACTTGTAATCACCAGTGAACCTATACTAGCATACTCTGATTTTTAAAAAAAGTTCATTCTAACCCACCGATGCGTCTAATTTTACCATTGGGTCGGTGCTTTCACAGGATAGTCATCCTATTTTTTGTGCAAGTAGGACTTTGCACCAACATGAGGTTAATTGTTCAACTGTCGAAAAAGAACTGCTAGCAATTGTTTGGTCGACAAAATATTTTCGACCATATATTTATGGCAACAAGTTCACCATTAGAACAGATCACAGGCCTCTTACCTGGATTTCAACCCTAAAGGAACCAAACCCTAAACTCTAGAGGGGAAAATGGCAGCTGGAAGAATACAATTATGACATAGAGTACATAAAAGGTAAAGATAATGTCGTCGTTGTTGCTCTATCACGGCCGGAAGTTTACTGAAACGAACTTGATTCTGTCGCCGCCGCAATTAATAGCGCCGAAGAAGATATCTCCCAATACATCCAAATTTCCGAAAAGCCACTTAACGTTTACAGACATCAAATTATCATAAAAAAGAGTAATACTAGCCCGATCAAGAAAACTAAAATATTCTGTAGCAACAAAATTTCATTTTCAAGTCGTGAGCTAGATGAAAAATTTATGAGCTATATTCTAAAAAATCATATGCCAGAAAGAGGAATGGTCGGAATCTACATTGCAGACACCCATATTTTCAATAGATTCCAAAACGAATATTTGAAATGGATAAGCACTCACTCTAAAGTCAGAATCGTAAAGGGTCCGCAACCGCTATATGACTGTGAAAACTTGTGTGACGTCCAAGAAAAAATCCTTAGAGAACATCTTAGAAATAAACATAGAGGGATTGATGAAGTCTATCGGGAAACAAAAAACAAATATTATTATCCCAATTCTAAAATGGAAGTAACGAAAGTCATAAACAATTGTAACACTTGCAATATTGCAAAATTTGAAGAAAAAACCCGTACAAATCAACGTTTTTCAAAACAACCATCCCAAATAAACCGCATGGAATAGTCCATATGAACATTTGGTTCAAAGATAGAAACTCAATGTTTTTGACACTTATCGATAAGTTTTCGAAATTTGCACAAGCTATCCCCATTAAAAGCTAAACTTGACCTGATATTAGAACCGCTTTAAACACATAGCTTGAATACAGTTCAACACCGAAGGAAATGGTCACGGACAACGAGACTACACAAACAGAAAATTTGGAAAACTTTTTGGATAAAAAATATATCCAATTACACTTTACAACTCCGAGTTTAAAAACAGGGAACTCTGACATCGAATGTTTTCATGGAACATTCAACCAACAGATTCGGTTGTTAAACGAAGAAAAGAAAAATAGGCTCAATAACTACGTGTGTGTGCAGGAAGCTGTTAAATATTACAATCGTACTCACCACACAACTACAGGAGAAAGACCAATTGAAATCCACAACGGAACAATCCCTTTTGAAAATTTTCAGATATAAAGTAACGAATAGAAAGCGTACAATGAAAAGCTACTCGCATAACATAACAAAACCAGAAAAAAAGTTGACCTTAATCCAGATTTTATCCGAAATGTGCATAGAAATAAAAAGCTAGAACCCCACTTCAAATATAAGCCAAAACTTAAAAGACCTCTTCATAAGAAACTCTTCATGAAAGCAAAAAACTCAGTCTAACAGGATCTCATTTCAGGAATCGTCATCCTGCTCGCCTTATATCTCTCCATCCTACTTGTAATATCTTGGTAAAATCTTTCGAAGAATTCAAGGTTCTTGAACACATCAAAAAGATTTTAGGACTACCTTAGATGAAATGATTCTTATTGGATTTGAACCTCCGTTTCTAGTCGAGACAAATCACCCACTAGTGTGCTTTTGTTGGTTAGCCACTTGCTAACACTATTTTTGCACATTAATGGAGGTTCTTTTGTTCCAGATTAATGGTTGGTGCCATAATTAGATAGGGAGCGTGGTTTCGGGATAACGAATGGCTTCCTCTTCAGGTGCTGTCATATGCCATTCGTTATCAGACAGCACGACCACGGTTTAGGCTTGTTGATGGGTTAAGCTCGTTATATTTCAACTTTTTTTAATATTTGCATCTGCGAAGTATAACGACTGTCAATTTTTTCGTTCGTATATTGTGCATACGTTGCAATTCGAAATGATTCTTATTTTTGGATTTGAACCTCCGTTTCTAGTCGAGACAAATCGCCTACTAGTGTGCTTTTTTGTTTGGTTAGCAACGTGCTAACACTATTTTTGCACATTAACGGAGGTTCTTTTGTTCCAGATTAATGGTTGGTGCCATAATTAGATAGGGAGCGTGGTTTCGGGATAACGAATGGCTTCCTCTTCAGGTGCTGTCATATGCCATAACCATAACTAGTAGGCGATTTGTCTCGACTAGAAACGGAGGTTCAAATCCAATAAGAATCATTTCAAATTGCAACGTATGCACAATATATGAACGAAAAAATATTGACAGTCGTTATACTTCGCAGATGCAAAGATTAAAATAGCTGAAATATAACGAGCTTAACCCATCAACAAGCCTAAACCGTGGTCGTGTTGTCTGATAACGAATGGCATATGACAGCACCTGAAGAGGAAGCCATTCGTTATCCCGAAACCACGCTCCCTATCTACCTTAGATGCTTTATCAAAAATTGAAGACATTATTATGGCAAGTAAAGGATACTGAGCAGAAACATTTTAAATAATAATGCAATTAGCAATCATAAAATAAATATAAACAATCTATCAAATATTAAAGTATCCGTGGCACAGGAAAATAGATAAATATTTATTGTAATTCAAATTCCTAACTTCATGTCTGATCGTTACTTTCAAGCAACAATAGTGCCAATTCCAAACAAAGATGAAAATTTTAAACTTTATACATCATATACTGAAGTAATCATAAATCATTTATCCGTATTTGAACATCCAACGATGAACATTAACGATGAATTTAACCAAAATATTTTAACTTAAACCTTGAACAATTACAAAATGATCGAAAATAGCCAACTAGTCATTGAAAAAATTGCTCCTTATATTGTTGTAACAAAAAAATTTCCAACAAAACATTTTTATATCAAAAATGTAATGCTCATAGTGTCAAAATACAGGGATACAATGTAATTTAATTTGAAAATGTAACATTTCAATTATTACTAAAAGAATAAAATTAATATCATATAAAATCTATTATTATTAAGAGAATAAACTATACCAAAATATATCCATTCGTATTGCATAAACTGTATTCTAAAACGCTGGAGAACTTAGCCGAACTTAAAATAACCAAATATGAACGTGTGAAAAGAGTTGGATCAGCATTTCCTCTGACATTATTATAATTTTGTCCATTATTATATTTTTAATATTTTTCTACTTGAAATTTAGAAAATCGACATCACTTCAACTCAAAATTTAATTCCCATAAATTTTCTCAAAAAAACGCGAACTTCAACGTGAAAAAGTAATTCGTCATGAGCTGAATCTCAGGGAGGGTGAAGTCATAGGTTTACATACTAACCACACATCTACATAAGTCGGAATTCACATTGTAAAATATCGATACCTCTACTTGTAGCCATCCCCTTACATCTTAGCATTATTGCTGATCTTGTGCAATGCATAATCGTTGCGAAGATTGTTTAAATTCTGCCCCAATCTCAAGTACCCAATTTATTTTCTCGCTTAGTTAGCTTTCTATGAAATAACGTAAACAATTCTTCGAGGTTACAATCAAGCAGTTAGCATTTTAAGATATTAATTGTAAACGAGATTTCGAAACGAGAAATTCAAATAAAAATCGATTATATTAAAAAGTTGCCTTTCGTTTTCTTTTCCGTAAAAGTATTTAGTAAAAGTACGATATCATTATTAAAAGTGCTCAGTAAAAGTACGACATCATTATTCATGGACAAATACTACGCGAATTATGTTTGTAACACTACACAACCTTTAAAAAAATGATGAGTTTTTAACGCGTCATGTCATGTTTTTAAAATGTACTTTATTAATTTGTCTACAATGGACATGAAGTATCTTAATCTACCGAATCTTAAAACTTGACTGTTCGCTCGAGATTCTTCTCGCGGTATTTATACTAATTTCTTATCTGTATTTTCCCATGGCTTGATTTAATTAAATATTCATCTGTTGCATTGGTGCAATATCCATGTCTAGAATTGCGGATGCAGATGTGCGAGTCAGCAATTCTTTTGTGGGTGGCCAAGAGCTATGAAATCATTAAGATAAACAAATTTTGATATTGAATGCAAATGGATGCGATAGGGCCATCCGTTATTAAGCTTACTGGGTGGTCTTGTAGAAAGACATGGTTGTCGTGATTTCGTTATCTAAACGTCTTGGGGATGTGGGTAGACCTCCGGGGACAACAGTCATCCAAGCGAAACAAGATACTGAATAAAGCGCGGGAATTTTTCGAGCATAGTTAGTTCGAGACTCGTTTACAACGAAATAGACGAGACAACTCGACCGTTTACATTACATAATTTCCAAAGCGAGTTATGATTTCAGTTGATCCTGAATCCAAAACGAATTTTTATTGATTCCTGTTCGCGGAATCAATTTAAATTAAAACACTTTTTCTTTTTAAAGAAACTTTTTATTTTATTATATTATTTTTACTTAAACACTTCTAAGATTTAAACTTATTTGACTGACTGAACGACTGAACTGATTTTTGACTGACTGCACTTAACTGAATGAATGAACTTAAATTGACTGACTTCTTATCATAGGGCTTGGCGTTTTTATACATTTGGTATGCTGCATCAGCATTTGTAATTCGATCTTCCGTTTGCAATAGATCGTGGACTTTAATAATTGATTTTGGGCTGACCATGCAATTAAATGTAATTTGTTTACAATAGATCGTGGGCTTTGGTAATTGATTTTGGGCTACCCATGCAATTAAATATGAGAATGTTTATTTAGAGTTGATTGGTTCTGTTGGGATGTTTATATTACTTGGTGGGTTACCCCGGGTGTTTATGTTATTGAAATTGGTTGTACGTGACTGATAGGATATTCGTGGTTTAGGGATAGGAGGAGTATGTATGGGATGCATGTGTAACTTCTCCCTTCTTAAGATCTTTGTTGTCCTCAACAAAATTGAATATTGGTAAGTTGTTGTTTTCTTTTTTGTCATTATTTATATTTAAAATTGGAAGATTTATTTTTGCAGTGACGGTAGAAAATTAATGTAGTTGCAAGTATTATAATAATTATAAACGTTACTGATGCAGCTGTAATGTTGTTTCTGGTATTTACGTATTTTATTTCCTCTATATTATCTAAGTTTTTTTCGTTATCCAACTTTAGGTTTTTTTTTTTTAAATTAATTTGTCTAATGTATCCAGTAGTGTTTGTGATAGGATTTAATATTAATATTTGTTGAAATTCTTCTATATCATTCTAGTACACCTTGCCGAGTAATTCTAATTAACAATTGCTGAATCTTAATATATAATGTCCATTTAACTTATATGTTTTTTCATTACAGTTTTGTTTTATTGATTCATTCATATTGATAGCTATAACTAATCCTCCTTCTATTTCTTTCACATGAGAAATATTACTTGCATTAATAATATAATCCCTTTTGTTACATTTTATTTCATTTTCGTCTTTTATTAGATCAAGATTATGTACTAATTGCATGTTTAACAAAATTTCGTTTATTTGCTTTGTTTTTTTTGTGTATGTTGCTAATTGATTGAAGAGTATGTTGGTATTATTTATATTTTGGACAATTTTGTCTAAGTTGCTCTGAGCGTTACTTATCTTTACTGATTGGTTCATTGATTTTATTATTTCGTGGTTATTGGAGTCAATTATACTTAGGTGACTCATGATTTCTTCATAGTCGTTGTTATCCATGACTCCGAAGAGTAATTTATAAAGGGTTCCTCTTGGGTTAATAATTTCTAATTTTAATTTATTATGGCCAATCTTCAATGGAATTGTAGGTTTTTTTGGAATAATTAGTATTGGGTTTATTTGGGAAGATGAAGCCTTTATTAAAATGGAGTAATTTGAGTTCGCTTCGTATGGTTTCAATAATGTAGGGTATATAATGATGAGGTTTAATTTCTGTTGTTATATGATTAAGAGCTTCTTCGTATTGGTTTAAATTAATTTTATGGTAAATATGTTTATAGTATTTTATGAGTCTAACAGGATCCTTTTTGATGAGAATAATTCCTGATTCGGATTCTGCTTGTTAGATTGTAAGCTCTGTTTTACAGCTTGGTATGGTAGTTGACATTAGAAGAATAATTACGATCAATTTAGGAATGTTGATCTGAAAATGTGGTGTTTATGAAATTAATTTTCCTTCTATTATTTCTAAAATCATTTTTTGTCTGATTTGAGGAATATGACTTTGAGTGAAATCTATAGGTTTATTGTCTGAGAGGTATTTTGCGATTGTGCATACAAAGACGCCGCAATCATTTCTATTTTCTTGTAATGGGGTGTTTATTTCGTTTAATAAGGATAAGGTTGCTGTATTGAATGGTTTATTAAGTTTATCTAAGGATTCTTGCTCTAAGTAATCCTTTAATGGTTTTAATAATTCGTTGTTTGTATTGCCAAGTGAATCAAAGTATTTTATAGTATGATTTTTTAATGATATTGCTGCTAGTGTCCAGTGATTGTTGTTTACATGTACGGGGATCAAGATTAAGTCAAAAGAAAATAGATCTATTTTTCGGGTCCAGCGTTTAACTGAATTGTATCCTAATCTTTGAAGTGTAGGGATGAAGAATGTATTAAATGAATAAACTTTGGGGGATTTTTCTGAATTTTTGCTGGGTTCAGATATAAGATTTAAGTAAAAGTTAATTATTTGATCGTTCAACCATGAAGTGTTATTTAGTGTGTTTATGTCTTTTCTAGTGATATTCAATCCGAATTTTGTTATAAGTACTTCGTTTTGGGATCCTTGATTAAGAGCGTTATTGATTTTTTCTATTTCTTTATCTTTGAATTTGTTATCTTGTGTGGTAGGTTCAATTATCTCTGGTGTTTCCTCGTAATATTTTTTTATTCTTTTTATGCAAGTAGGGTGGATTTTGTTCCGTGATTTATTTTTTCGAACTTTTATTATTTCGTTATTATCATTTTTAGTTATGTTTTCTTTTCGATACTTGGGCTTTTTTTTGTGTCTTTCATTATTGTAGTTTTTTATATAAACATGTTTGAATGGAATTTCTGGTTCTTTTTCTCTGTTTTTGTTATGATATGATAGCCATTTACGTTTCCTTTCTTCGAGTGTTTGAAATATTTTGTCTTTACTGCATAATCCGTATTGTATGTCCTTTGGACGTTGGTGTGTGCTCGAATGAATTGAATTGCTGTAGTACTCTGTAGCTTTTAATATGCTTTCTGTAGTATTTAATTCGGGATTCGTAATTGATAAGATTCTTATGTGTTCTAGAAGAGTATTGTGGCATCTGTTCATATCTGAATTACCTGTATGTGCTTTAGGTGATGAGAAGTGATTTTCGATGTTTTCCTTTCGTAAGTAATCTTTCACATTAACTACGTTAAATTCGTTGTCGGATATAATTTTATCTGGTTTTCCTAAGATTGCATTTCGTTCTCGAATAAGATTTATAAATGTAATAGCATTTTTGTCTGTTGTTTCTTTTGTGTATAAATGTTTAGAAAATTTATCGATCGCTGTGAAATATTGTCGTTTTCCAATAAAGAATATATCGATATGTATTATTTGGTTTATATCTGATGGAGTTTCTGTCGATTTAAATTCGGGTTTCACGGGATTTCGATCGTATTTAGCTAAATTACATGTTTCACAATTGTTTATATATTTTGTTATTAATTTTATTAAATTTTTGTAGTAGTATTTAAGTTTCAATTCTTCGTAGTTTTCTATTATTCCTCTATGGTTTGTTTTTTCGTGGTATTTTTTTATTTGTTCGAAGCCTTGTTCTTCGTTTAGCAAATCGGTGGCATGATGACTACATTTAATAAATTTTATATTTGGGTTATTAGAGAATAGATAGATAATAGCTAGTTGGACTTTATTCCATTCGTGGTCAGTTAATTCACAATGGATTCCGATTCTTCCTTTTTCGGGTATGTAACGTCGTAAGATATCTTTGATTATGCTTTCGCTTTCTATATCATTTTTATCAATAAATATTTTCCTGTTCTTGTTTACGGTTTTTATTTCCTTTTGTTTCTTTTTGACGATGATGATTTGTGTTTTGTATATGTTTACAATTCCTTCTCTAATCGGTATAAAGTCATGTTGATCTTCAACCCCTGAATGAATTGTTGCCATATTACTAGTTATTTCGTCATTCAGATTTATCTCATGGTTATCAGGATTAATTCTACTAAGAAAATCAGCTACTTTATTGTCTTTTCCTTTGACATACTCTATTTTATAGTTATACTCGTTAAGTTTTATTTTCCATCGTTGAAGTTTGCTATTAGGTTCTTTTAAATTACTTAACCATACGAGTGGTCTGTGGTCGGTTTTAATATCGAATTGAACTCCGTATAAATATGGTCTGAAATACTGTGTTGCCCAGATTATTGACAGTAATTCTTTTTCTATGGTGGAATAATTACGTTCATGATCGTTAAGGGTTCTACTTGCATATGAAAGTGGATGTCCGTTTTGGGATAGAACTGCGCCTATTGCTTTATCTGAAGCATCGGTTGTAAGTTTAAATCTTTGTTTAAAGTCAGGGTATCGAAGCATAGGATAATTAGTTATTAGGTCTTTAAGTTTTTCAAATGCTGCAATGTATTTAGGGTTATTAGTGTCAATTTTATTTTGTTTTTTTAGAGCATCTGTTAATGGAGATGCTATCTTAGCATAGTTATTTATGAACTTTCGGTAATATCCGGTTATTCCGAGAAAGGATTTAATTTTTTTTGTTGTGTCTGGAATGTGAAGATGTTTTATTACGTTGATTTTTTCTGGGTTGGGTTTAATGCCATCAACAGATAAGATATGACCTAAATAGTTAGTTTCTTTTGCAAAAAATTTGCATTTATCGATTTGTATTTTTAATTTATATTTTTTTAAAGATTCGAATATTGTTTTTATATTAGTCTCCATTTCCTGGAGGGATGTTGCGAATATTAGAATATCGTCGAGATATACAACACATATTTTATTAATATGTTTCCTGAGAACTTCATTCATCATACGTTGGAACGTTGCGGGTGCGTTTTTTAATCCGAAGGGCATTCGAATGAACTCATAGTGTCCTTGGGGAGTTGAAAAAGCGGTTTTGTGGCGATCGGTTTCGTTCACTTCAATTTGATGAAAGCCTTTAGCGAGGTCAAGGGTTTTAAAGTATTGGGCTTTTCCCAATTTATCGAAAATTGACTCTATGTTTTGAATTGGGAATTTATCTTCCGTAGTTTCCTCGTTTAGTTTTCGATAATCTATTACAACTCTCCATTTAGTTTTCCCTGAATTGTTCATTTTTTTTGGTACAATCCAAATGGGTGCGTTGTATGGAGATGACGAAGGTTGGATAATACCTTGTTCTAGCATTTCATTAATTTGAGTGGTAACTTCGTTCTCGTGTACCTGAGGGAATCTGTATATCTTTGAGTATAGTGGTTTGTTGGATTTTGTGACAATATCATGTTTGGTTTGACTGGTACAGGAAAGAATATCTCCTTCTTTGTAAAATAAGTCACTATTATTTTTCAGGAGGTTTTCAAGACTTTTTATCTCCTCATTGTGCAGATCTTTAAAAAGAATATCAGTGGATTCTTTTGATTGTTTGGGAGTGTAATTATTATTTTTTTCTAAGCAGTTTACTTCTTGGGGTACGGCATATGTGAAATGTAATATTTTGTTATTAACTTCAAGAGTTCCTTCTCCTGAAGTTATTTTTGCATTTAAAGGGAAAAGAATATTTTGTCCTATGACTGCCTTAAAGGTTTTGTTATGGAAGTCCATTACGTTCCATAGAATTTTATGAGAATAGGGTAAATCAAATTCTTTGGGCATTCCTGTCTTTATTTTAGCTGTGACGTAAGTTTCTCCTCCTAATCCTAATACTGTTATATGGTTTGTTAATTTTATTCTATTATGGTTTTTTAAACAGTTTTTATCTAGACTTGAGGTTGATGCGCCGGTATCTATTAATGTCGGTATTATTTCGTTGTCAATGTTTAAATATACTATAGGTAGCGGGTTTCCGAGGCAGGTATTAGAAAATTTGTATCCATTTTTTCTTGTTTATACATATTAGAATTGTCAACTTGCATTGGTTCTGGTTTATAATTTCTAAATTGGTGTCTATTAGTTTGAAATTGATTTTTGTTGAAATGGTTATTATTTTCGAATCTGCGATAATTATTCTGGTTATTGTAATTGTTAAATCTGTTATAATTATTTTGATGGTTTGGTTGAGGAAATTTTGTTAGGGTTATTATTATTTCGAAAATTATTTGGTCGATAAGTATTGTTAAAATTGTTTCGGTTATAATTATTGTTGTAAAAATTGTTTGGGCGTGAATTACTTTTATAGTTATTATTTTTACGCGAATTTTGGTCAATATTTTGGTCAAATGTATTTAATTGTAGCTCATTAAGTAAGTTATAAGCTTGATCTAGGGTTTGGACATTTCGACTTTCTAAGAGAAACATTTTATATTCTGGTAGAAGACTTTTAAATTTGTTCAACACTAAATTTTCGTTTCGTACAGGGTTGAATTCTAAATGTTGATTTTGATTCGGACTTTGTATATATTTTATATTCAATCTGTTCAAAAGATCGTCTAACTTATGGTATATAATATCTATTTTATTAGGGCTAACCTTATGTATTAAATTGACAATATGGTTAAATGATTCGGTGATGCCGTATGTAGAAATGAGGGCATCCTGGACTGTTTTCCAAGTTTGGTCTGGTATCTTTTGCATTGTTTGACGTGCTTTTCCTTGAATTCGGTTGAGTATTAATCGGAGAATGTATGATGCTTGATTCCCAGGTGGTGTTAATGAAAGTATCGTATTGGCTTCTGTGATCCAGGAGTTTAGGGCGAATTCTTCATTATTACCATTGTATATTGGTAATCTTCTGGCTTCCTTTAACAGCTCTTCGAAAGGTAGTTCTAATGGTAGTATTGATGGTAATGGCGGTAGTTGTGGGACATCTTCTTGGTTTGCCATATTTTTGCGGAGAGGTTTTACCTTATAGCTTACGTTAGCTGTGTGCCTTTTCAGCTTGATCTCGTAGTTCTTTGTCTTGATACACTTGTTTCACTTTTGATTGTTAGTTTTATTACACAATCCTTCCAAATTTTCTTTGGAGAGGATATTTTTGTTACTATTAGTTTTAAGTTTTATGCACTGATTCTATTGCGAATGAAAACACTTAATATACCGTGTTTAGCGGTGTCGCGATTAAATTCTTTTGTTGTCGAAAGAGGATTCTCCCTTCTTCAGACGGACGACTGCGCCAGTTATGATTTCAGTTGATCCTGAATCCAAAACGAATTTTTATTGATTCCTGTTCGCGGAATCAATTTAAATTAAAACACTTTTTCTTTTTAAAGAAACTTTTTATTTTATTATATTATTTTTACTTAAACACTTCTAAGATTTAAACTTATTTGACTGACTGAACGACTGAACTGATTTTTGACTGACTGCACTTAACTGAATGAATGAACTTAAATTGACTGACTTCTTATCATAGGGCTTGGCGTTTTTATACATTTGGTATGCTGCATCAGCATTTGTAATTCGATCTTCCGTTTGCAATAGATCGTGGACTTTAATAATTGATTTTGGGCTGACCATGCAATTAAATGTAATTTGTTTACAATAGATCGTGGGCTTTGGTAATTGATTTTGGGCTACCCATGCAATTAAATATGAGAATGTTTATTTAGAGTTGATTGGTTCTGTTGGGATGTTTATATTACTTGGTGGGTTACCCCGGGTGTTTATGTTATTGAAATTGGTTGTACGTGACTGATAGGATATTCGTGGTTTAGGGATAGGAGGAGTATGTATGGGATGCATGTGTAACTAGCGCGAAATTTGAAAAGTATTGTTGAATCGACCATAAAAATTTCGCCGATATCGATATATGGGCAAACCCGAAGTATCGCCGATATATCGGTATCGGTATCGGATGCATCCCTAATATATATATATATATATATATATATATATATGTGTATGTGTGTGTGTGTGTTCTAGAATCCATTTATTATCCGCCTATGTTGACCAAGCGATTAATATGAATTAATTACACAGCGAAGCTTGGTTTTAATATAAAATTCTTAATAACAATGGCGGATATAATGTCTTCGCTTATAGAAGAGGCTTCGTCCATCGCGACAGGAAAATATTGATCAAGCTTAATTCAGTGGTTTAAAATCACGAGAATCAAACGAATACAGCAGCGGCCTTATGCCATGGGAAAAGGCGACTGTTTTTGCCGCGCGTTTTAGTATTCTCGACTTCAATTGTTCTGCGAGCTGAATAAATCGTTTCAAAGTTCGACATAACATTGTGGCGGGAAAAATCGTCGAAGAATTTTTGTCTGTTGATCAAAATTAAATAACAAACTGGTTGATGTCTGTGTGGCTGAATCTACGACGAAAATTTTCTGATGATGAGATATTTAATGCAGATGAAACCGGACTGTTTTACAAATTAATGCCGGACAGTACATTAAAATTTAAAGAAGTGAACTCTAGTGGAGGCAAGTTGTCGAAAGATGGAAAAACTGTCATAGTGACAGCCAAAATGAGCGGCACAGAGAAAAAGAAATTGCTCGTTTTTGGAAAGTCACAAAAACAAAGATGTTTTAGCAGTGTTAAATTGTTACCTGTCGATTATGCAAACAATCTTAAAGCTTGGATGACGTCAGAACTTTTTGAAAAATGGCTTCGAGATTGGGATCTTGATTTGGTGAAGAAGAAGGAAAAGATTTTATTGCTGGTTGATAATTGCCCCGCACGTCCCAAAGTTACTGATTTAAAGTCTAAAATACTTGCTTTGCTTCCGCAGAATACTACATCAACCTTACATTCAATGGATCAAGGAATAATACGGTCACTCAGAACTAATTTTAGAAAGAATCTTGTGCTTAAAATGATTAATTGCCTTGATACCTATGAAAACAACTCTTCTACAAAAATATCGGAGCTAGATGCAATTCTTATGGCAAATGATGCCCGGAATAAAATGTCACAAAGTACCATTCACAACTGTTTCAAACATGTAGGATTCTTGGAAAACCACAGTTTACCTGCTCAAAAAACCGAACATGAATTCGATCTTTATCTTTGTGAATCCTAAATTTAGATTCCTTAGCAGCAACGGAAATGTTGGAAGATTATGTTGATACCGATAGCGCTTTCCTCACACCCGATGAACCCACAGATAAGCCTTTTTGCCGATACGACACCGATACTCTGGGCTGGTGGAAGTGGTGTTCTGGACCTAATACCGCCGGAGTGAAATCCGAGCGCGAACGGCTCCAGGCTAACGCTGCTCCACCCCCGTCCCGTTAAAACCTTGGCAGGCCTCAGAGTACGTTCAAAGTTCGCACCGTTGAGTTGGTGGTGTAGGTTTGGTTGAAATATATTCCCAATTAGCACTGATCCGGCTCTGAACATTTTTCTCATGACGACAGGTGTCAACCCTTGCGTGGCCTCCCTGATTCAAAGATAACCACGGGATCATAAGCTGACTACACATCCGGATGGAGATAGCGGCTCTGAGTGGGGACCCAATTATCATGAGTTTTCAAAATTTTCCAAATTTCGCTAACGTCGCAAATGAAGGTTTAGATGGTGATCCTTTCCGGAGGAATTCGGGGCTTCTTCGGTCACCACCGTTGAAACCAATAGAGAGGGAACAGGAGCCTCTCGGGGGGAAATTGACGCCAGTTGCGTCACCCCATCTGAAGAGTGGCGGTGAAGGGAGTGCTGTGGTATCTCTGAGCACACCGAAGGACTCGGCAAAGGATACGCCAATGGGTGTGGTGATAGACATTTCTGAGGAGCCGACGGCCCAGGGACGACCGCAGGTTGAAGGCCCAGCTTTCATGCTGTTCGGCAAAAAAATTGCTGAGCTTTCGGACTTTCTTAAGGACAAAAGAAACGTCCATCATTCCATAAAGGAAATCGTCAGATCGATCAGACTGACCTTCAATCATGTCAGAGAAGAGACTCGAGGACAGAAATCAGGGGCTAGATCAACAAAGATATCTCAGTCCACACAAGTGACTTCCAAACGGAAAGCCGATTTGGGAAAACTTAGTAAGCGGACTAGGGATGCTGGGAACGAGTCGTGTGGTTCTGAGCAGACACCGAAACAAAAGACGCTTTCGCCACAAAAAGAGGGCAAACAAAAACTGCTAGAAGTATTCGGTGGACGGACAGGCAAGCCCACTTCAGCTTCAAAACAGGGTAATATTCCGGAAGGAAGCAGTGCCAATCCGGATGCTTGGACTATGGTTCAACCTAGGGGAAAGAAGGCTAAGCTCAAGCAACGCGTGCTCCCGGACGCATTGGTTATAACAACCAAAGGGGAGACAACATACGCGGACATTCTCCGGAAAGTCAGAACCGATCCTGAGTTGAAGCTCGTGGGCGACAATGTCACTTGCATAAGGCGAACCCAAAAAGGAGACCTGCTGCTCGAGCTCAAAAAAGGGGACAACTTACCGGTTGAAAGCCTTCACAATCAGATTGAAAAATTGATTGGAGAGATGGCTGAAATTAGAGCTAGGAAGCATGAGACCACGGTCTAATGCAAAGATCTGGACGAAATAGCAACCAGGGAGGAGATATGCCATGCTTTGGCAAGCGAGCTAGGGCTGAATGTGATCCCCACATCGGCAGTTAAACACCTGAGAAAGGCGTACGGGGGCACACAAACAGCTGTTATTAGCCTCCCGATCGAATCAGCAAAGAAACTGATCGAGATACGCAAGGTACGCATAGGGTGGGTGAGATGTCGCATAAGGGAGCAAGTATCGCTAAAAAGGTGTTTCAAGTGCTTGGAGTATGGGCACATGTCATGGTCCTGTAAAGGCGAAGACCGCTCCAAGCGTTGCAGAAGATGTGGGGAAGAAGGACACATTGCCACGGAATGTAGCAAGGACCCCAGCTGCATGTTCTGCAAGGATAGAGAGGGCATAGAATGCAAACATACCGCGGGAAGTAGCAGATGCCCGTTGTTTAGGAAGGCACTCAATACAATGACAAAATGAAACTGATTCAGATCAATCTCAATCATTGTGAGGCTGCACAAGACCTTCTTGCACAGATTATATTTGAGTCCAGGGTGGACGTAGCGATAGTTAGCGAACCGTACCGGAGCCTGCACAACGGCATCTGGGTCACGGACTCCACCAAGAAAGCGGCAATATGGGCATGTGGCAACAAAGCATTACAAGGCACCATGGGTGATGAAAAAGCTGGGTTTACGAGGGCCAAAATAAATGGTGTTTATGTTTACAGCTGCTATGCTGCTCCTAGCGCAACACTAGCGGAATTTCAGTGCATGATGGACGATCTTGTCCTAGATGCAAGAAAATTTAACCCTAAAGTTATCGCTGGTGACTTTAATGCATGGGCAGTGGAATGGGGTAGTAAATTGACAAATGCTAGGGGGCAAGTTCTTTAAGAATCTTTTGCGCAAATGGATCTGGTGCTTGCCAACGTTGGTGGAGCCAACACATTCCGCAAAAGGGGTACCGGCTCAATAATTGATTTGACCTTCGTGAGTCCCGCACTGGCAAAGAACATGAGCTGGTACTTTAGCGAAAAATACACCCACAGCGACCACCAGGCAGTATTCTCAAGGCTGGATTGCGGAGCTAACAAGGGTCAAACTTTTCGACGAAACCTGCGAATGGGATGGTCTACGAGGGCTTTTGATCAGGATGCGTTTGTTGTAACAATGAATGCACACTGTATCGTAAGGGGAACAGCTACCGAAAGGGCCTCGCAAGTGGTAGCACATTTGACACGGGCATGTGACACGGCGATGCCGAGAAGAAGATGCATTCCAGGTAGGAAGCCAAATTATTGGTGGAGTACTGAAATCGCAGAGCTAAGAGCTGAGTGCCTCAAGACCAGGAGACGATGCCAACGAGCGCGGGGAAGGCTTGATCACGAAGAATGGGAGCAGTCGTTTAGGGAGCTACGAAGCAGACTTAAACACGCCATAAAAAAGAACAAAAGGGAATGCTCCTAGCAACTTTGCGAAGAAGCGGATGTGAACCCTTGGGGTTGAGCATATAAAGCAGTGATGACGAAGCTGAAAGGCTATAAGTCACCACAAATCACATGCCCAAAAATGCTTGGGAACATCGTGCAGGTATTCTTCCAAGGCTGTATTTGGATGTATTCGCCAGCACATTTGATGCGTGCATCAGTGAAGGGACCTTTCCTACCATCTGGAAGATGCAGAAACTGGTTTTGTTACCGAAACCAAACAAACCACTAGAAGAACCTTCGTCGTATCGCCCCATCTGCCTTTTGAATACAACAGGTAAGTTGCTAGAGCGTATCATATACAACAGGTTGGCTCCCATTATTGAAGACCGAGGTGGTATATCCAACTCTCAGTATGGTTTTCGTAGAGCACGCTCTACAGTTGACGCTATCAACTCGGTGATAGGATTGGCAAAGAATGCCATGGCGTCCAAGAAATGTTGCGCTATAGTAGCTCTGGACGTCAAAAACGCATTTAACTCGGCAAACTGGAAAAACATCAACGCGTCCTTGATTAAAATAGGAGTCCCGAATTATTTGCCAAAATTGGTAATGCGATATCTATCGGAAAGAACGCTTCTCCACGAAACGGACGAAGGGATTAGAGAATACATCGTGACCGCGGGAGTCCCGCAAGGCTCTGTGATTGGTCCCCTTCTGTGGAATGTGGTGTACAACGGAGTGCTTGAACTTCCCATTCCACGTGAGGCGACGGTTATTGGGTTCGCGGATGATATAGCTGTGGTAGTAGCTGCTAAACATCTAGGAGATGTAGAAGTTTACGCAAGTGAAGCTATCAGTGCTATAAAGTCGAGGCTGCAAACGTCCGGACTCAAATTGGCGGAACAAAAAACGGAGGCAGTTCTAATAAGCAACAGACGCAAAAACAATATCCGTAGTGTCCGGGTGGAGAGGCATATCATCAACTCTCAACCCTTAATTAGGTACCTGGGGGTTTTGATTGATTCGAAGCTTAGCTTCAAGGCCCACATGGAATATGCAAGCTCCAAGGCTAGGCAGGCTGCCGCAGCTTTGACAAACATGATGCCAAATGTTGGGGGCCCAAAAAGTAGTTGTAGAAGGGTAATCTCTCGAGAAGTGAGCTCTATTCTGCTTTATGCAGCACCTGTATGAGAGGAAACTCTTAAAATTGAAGTGAGCAGGAGAAAGATAGGAGGAGTCTATCGTCTCAGTGCATTGGGAGTGTGCAGCGCTTTTAGAACTGTTTCCGACGAGGCCGCGTACGTGGTCGCAGGAATGATCCCCGTCGACATATTTGCGGATGAAATGAGCCGCTTGTACCGGAGAAGGCGTTCGGAACCGTCCGCGATGCGGCAGGGAATAAAAAACGCGGAAAGGGAAGATACGATCCGACAATGGCAAAGACGTTGGGAGCGATCTGAAAAGGGATCATGGACGCGCAGATTGATCCCACATATTGACGTCTGGGTGAAGCGCAAGCATGGCGATGTGAACTACCACCTGACTCAGTTCCTCTTAGGGCATGGGGGTTATCGGCAGTATTTGAATCGTTTCAAGTTGACGATTCACCATATTGCCCTAGTTGCTCTGATGCTCCTGAAGACCCGGAGCATGTTGTGTTCCATTGCCCCAGATTTAATGTGGCGAGGCAATGCTTGGAGGGGGTGCTGGGAACGAACATCAACCCGCACAACTTTGTGGAAGAGATGCTGAAGTCGGAGCGGTATTGGGCGGTGGTAAAATCGACAATTGCACACGTGCAGGGTGAGCTGAGGTGCTCTCGAGGCAACTTGGGAAGTCAGTAGGCTCCACCTAAGATGAGGATTGCCGCTGTGGCGGAGCCGCCTCTATGACGTAATACCTAACGGTAGTCCCGTGGAGGAGAAGAAGAGGAAGAGGGAGTGGTTTAAGTGCGGTTAAAGTCCCACACTACTCCCCCATGAGAAACCAAAAGCAGCCCGAATTCTAATTTAAATAAAATTGATAGAGCTCTGGATGAAATAAAACTCAACTTATCATCCATTAATGAAACTTTTGCCGCTAAAGGTTCATCACTGAGTGGTCATGAGTACGATCGCCTAGGCAACATGGAAAAAGCTCTAGCGGAGATGGAAAAAAAGTTCTTACAGCAAAACTCTGATTTATTAAATTCTGCTGTAGCCCAATTTAATAGTGCTATAGACAACTTCGAGAGCAGATTTACTGCTGTATGTGATAAAAATTATAATAATATTAGTAAAAACAGTCACATACCCGTTATTTCTGAGTTGTCGTTACACAATGAACTGGTGCTTGGCGAGATTAAAAGTGCGATCATCAACTTGAATCAAAGTTCTCTCAGCCGTACAAAGGATATGGCCACATCTCCAATAAAAAGTCTTTAAAAAAATCGAATATACAAATGTCTGCATCTTCACCGAAAAATCATGCTACTTGTACAAGGAAAGTCTTCAGATTCGGAACCTACTGGCCAGAAGAAGAATGGGTTAGGCGAATTGATAAAATTAGAAGTTTTAACTCTAATTCAAAACAACATTCCTCTACCACACATCAAAAAGACTCTCATATGCAAGAGTTTTTTGTCAAGGGAGCTCCGAGGACTGCTGATGTAAAATGGATGCATCAGTACTTAGTGACCAAGCTTTTCCTGGATGTCTGCATCGTCGAATCTTTAAAACATCGAGGCAGCAATAAGAAGAGTTCCGGCAACATCTTTAAAGTTTCCGTTCCATCACGATATGCGTGGTTATTAACTAACTCTAAAGGATTAAAATCGAACCAAACGTGGAATGGTATGACGTTTAGGAAATGGAGAAGTACAACCAAATCATGTCAAAATAAGAACATAAATAATAATATTACTAGTCTAAGTAGTAAATGTAATTCAACTATATTGACTGAGGTTGATATACAGACAAACAAAGAAAGTTCTTCAAACAGACCTCCACAAACCAAACCTACTACCCTACTCAACAACGACACATCCAAGACTCCTGTTCCTATTCATTACCCGAATTCCTCTTTAAAACTGCCCTTAATTCAGACAAATCTTACTCCTTACAGTAACTTTGTCCGTGGTGATGACCTGGTTCCAGTTACGGAGGGGTCAATAATTCTTCCTAACACTTCAACGTCTAGTAAGCCGGCCAATGCTGATCCAGGCTTCCTTGATCCACTCATTCCCCCTGTAGTCAAAGCAACTGTTAACTCCTGCGATGATATTGAAGGAAGATATACCCTCTCAAGACTTCGGGATCACAGAATTTACGAAAATGTCCGTTTGTTCCTAGCATATATGCACAATGCTTCAGACTCGACTTGTTTTGAGAGTAAAACTAAAACTAGTCTCAAAGTTCTTATCCATCAAGAGGGCCTTCCAGTTGACTTGGAAGCGTTAAACCTGCTGTTCATAAAATATCATGAGCAAATGGGAGTCTCTGCAAATCAAGTTAAACAAGAACTAAATACCTACAGTTCTTATGTTAGGTCTAAACACATTTCTGTGCTTCAAAAGTCAAGAACCGAGCTCAAAAAATACTATTCCTAACAACTCATCCTCGCGAGTCAGCCTCAAGCTATTCTACCATAATTGTGGTGGAATGAGAGGCAAAGTAAAAAAACTATTTCTTGACGCGAAATCTTGCCGGTTTAATATCCTAGCGTTCACTGAGACTTGGTTGAGTGATTCTTATAAAAACGAGGAAATTCTCGACGAAAATTGGACAATATATGAAGACGACCGTGATTATCGCATTACTACGCAAAGTCGAGGGGGAGGCGTTTTAATTGCAGTTAATTCCAGTATGTCGAGTGAAATTGTCCACACTGTTCCTCATAAGAGTTTCCAGCATATGATTATCCGGATTCCTTTTGAAAGAAACTACCTATACATCGGCATTTTCTACATTCCCCCAGATCTGACGAAGCCGCTTACAACGACCTTTTCTTGATAATCTCTTCTTTATTCGCATCTTTAAATGAAGATGACAAAATAATATTGTTAGGTGATTTCAACCGCCCCAATCTATCGTTTATGACGGACGGAGATGATAACAGTCTTCTCCCAACAAATGTTCTCGACTCTTGTGATATGAATCTGGTAAGTGCTTTTTATGGCAATGACTTACAGCAAATCGCTCCCAGTCCCAATCAAAACGGTCATTGGTTGGATTTAATATTCACCAACACTTATGACGATGTAGCGGTCAGTCCTACTAATGCTGAGGAGCATCTCTTCACTAACAGCCCTCACCACACAGCATTCTAAGTTGAACTCTCCACTACTGAAGCTTAAAGTACCTTATCATACAATTGTAATATTGTATATGATTTTCGTAATGCTGACTACGAAAGCATTAAACTTTACCTTGACAATGTTGAATGGTTAAGCATTCTTTCAACGTTAGACCTAGACGAGGCTGTATCCTCATTTTACCTAATAATTCTTGACGCCGTTGAAAGGTACGTACCTAAAATTAAGAAGAAGAAAAAGTTATCTGAGCCCTGGCTGGACAGCAATCTGCGCGCATTAAGGAATGAGAGAAACAAAGTATATAAATTACTAAAGATTAACAACAATGCTAGCGAGAATTTAAAAAATAGATATTTTGATTTGTCAGAAGATTACAAAATCAAATATCGCGCGGCCTATGAACACTACGTGAATTTAACTGGTGAAAACATAATCAGAGACCCTAAGAAGTTCTTTGATTTTGTTAATCTCAAGAGGAAATCATCGAGCTATCCAGCGTCAATGACCAAAAATAATACCGTTTCTTCATCTCCGAAAGTAATCTGTGATCTTTTCGCTGACTACTTTCAAGAAGTTTTTTCACCGCCAAAGTTTTCGGTAGACACGGAGTCCTCTAAAGTTAATCCAGTGGTACTGCTTATGGACATGTATCTCTCAAGGGAAGATGTTGCTCAAGCTATTAACAACCTTGACGTTAATAAGAGTCCTGGCCCAGATATACTTTCTCCATTTTTTGTGGTACAGTGTATGGACCAGCTTGTAGTACCTCTTCACTTTCTTTTTAATAAATCTTTGACAAATGGGAGTTTCCCAACTTATTGGAAATCTTCCCATATAATTCCTATCTTTAAGAGTGGTGACAAGCGTTCTGTCCTGAACTATAGAGGTATTGCCATTCTATCTATAATCCCGAAACTATTTGAACAAATCGTTTGCCATAAACTACTATATTATTATTTATATTAATTTATATTATTATATTAGACTATATTATTGAGCCTCTTCTAAATGAACAACAACATGGTTTCCGCAAGGGCCGATCAACTACAACCAATCTCATGGTTTTAGTTTCTGATGTCCTATGTAAAATGGAGATGGGTTACCAAATTGACGCAATCTACACAGATTTTAGTAAAGCATTTGACAGGGTTGATCACTCCATACTTATTTCCAAACTGCAGAAAATAGGAATCACCGGCTCTATACTCAATTGGCTCAGTTCCTACTTAAGAGACCGAAGTCAATTAGTTAAATTTCAGGGATATTTGTCCAAGCCAATTCTCGTACACTCTGGTGTACCTCAAGGCAGTCACCTCGGCCCTCTTCTTTTTAATGTTTTTATATCAGATTTATCTGAAAAACTCTCGGACGTATCACATCTTCTTTATGCTGACGATCTGAAGATATATCACACCATTAAGTCTCAATCTGATACTGTTTTCCTCCAATCAAAACTAACTTCCCTCCAAAAATGTGGGTAACTAAATCATTATTTACTTCACTTGTTCGCCCAATACTTGAATATGCCTGCAATGTATGGAACCCACATTTCGGAGTTCATGATACGAGGATAGAGTCTGTCCAAAAACAATTCTTGTTGTTTGCTCTGAGAGACCTTTATAGCCCTGATGACTATCAAATCTTGCCTCCTTATGAAGTTAGATTGGAGCTTCTGAATTTGTCTACTCTTGAAACCAGAAGAACAATGTTGTCCTCTTGTTTCGCCTTTGACGTGATTAGGGGCCACATTAAAGTGGAGTATTTGACGAATAAAATAAAGCTTAATGTGCCTGTAAGAAGTACGCGTAATACACGTTTACTAACTGAATATCAGCATCTTACTAGGTATGCAGATAATGAACCAGTTAATAGATGCTGTAAAATATTTAACACTTTGAGCAAACACTACTCCCCTACCATCTCCAAGTTCAATTTTAAATCCAGCATTTCTAAAGCCCTTCCATCATCCATCCCTAAATTGTGACGTGCATACAACAGTATAAATTAACATTGAATGTAGCACGTATTTTAGGGTTAAGTATATTGTTGTAATGTATATTTTATATATTTAAATTTTTATATGTTGACTGTGATTGCCTTGCTTTGGCGGAATAAATAAAAAAACCGTAACCAGCCTCCTTTAAGGGGAGTGCCTATGAGGGTTTCCACCTCCCAAAAAAAACCGATACTCTTATAAAAATATCAGTGATACCGATACGCTTATTGAATTAAAAAATGAAGGTGAAATAAATAAAACACAAGTCAGATTTATTTTTTAGTTAATATAAAAAATATAGACAGGTTAAGATTAGTTAATAGTTTTTATAATTGAAATTAAGATTGATAAAATTTGTGTTTAAAAAGCAAAGTATTCTTAAGTTTTGCGGAGAAAAGTGATGTCGCAAGTCTGTTCGAATAAGGCTTGTGGTGGAAAATTCTCTTTCAGATGCGACAGAACTAATTAGGAAACTAAAGTACTTCTGCGCTATTTTTTTTTAAGTTTGAATATAAGACGTCATTGCGCCAAAAAACGGAAGGATCTGAATCTCTCGATATATCAGACGACCTTAGGTATCTCTCGACTTCGAATTCTTGCGGATCGAATAAATTCAGTATTGGACACTTATATTTTTTCGCTTAGGTAGCTTTCTATGAAATAACGTAAACAGTTCTCCGAAGTAACAATCAAGCAGTTAGCATTTTAAGATATTAATTGTAGACGAGATTTAGAAACGAGAACTTCAAATAAAAATCGACTATATTAAAAAGCTGCCTTTCGTTTTCTTTTTCCGTAAAAGTATTTAGTAAAAGTACGATATCATTATTAAAAGTGCTTAGTAAAAGTACGACATCATTATTGGCGCAGTTGGTTACGGTCATCACAAAAAACTTAAGTGAAATTAGTTATTCTTGGCCAACATAAAGGATTCGTTGAACATATAATATTTAAAAATAATAAATACGCGTTCGTGATCCGCTTAAAATAGACGTTGACAACCAGACACCAATTGATCCGTTAGCTATCTACTGAGTCTGGTAGAAGGGCGTCGGTAATAGTCAAATATACTTGTTTAAAACTAATTGTGAAACAAAAATCACCATAATGGGTACATCGATGAATTCAGAGACACCAAAATTTGCACTTTGAATTGATCCGTTTACGTATGTGGATCGCAAACCCCAGTACGATGGTGAAGGTTCAAACCTAAAAACCTTCGTGGATGCAGTAGATGTCCTAACACCAACACTGGCTCAATATGATGCAGAATCAGAGACATAAATTCTCATTAGGTGAAGTGGGACGACATCAAAGCACTCCTATTTGCGAACTTCACAAACACTCGGAGCAGCTACCTTATAGCGAACGAGCTCAGCAGTGTAAAATTCTAAATTACTGTCTTAGATTTTTACAACAAAATTGAGGCAAATTGTATCAGTTAAATCTGAAAATGGAACAAGAAATTGGAAAACATTCTGACTAGACTAGGACGTTCTAACCCATGATAAACTAACTTATAGAGAATAGTTAACGTAAGCATATATACGAACCGATTGACAGTCGTTATAATTCGCAGATACAAATAAAAAAATTGTTGAAATATAACGAGCTTAACCCATTGTAATAAGTGTGAACGTTCCATAACTTGACATTGAACGTTCCATAACTTGACATTTGACAACAATTTATATGTATTGGTATTGGTGAATCAGCGGGGATGTATAACCTCAGTTATTCGTTAGCCGCCAGACAACACACATCGCTTGACAATAAAAAGACACAAAACCTTAAACTAGATAGTTTCATTTAATAAGTAGTTGTAGTCTTTTTACATGGTGTCAGAGGTGAAACAATCATAATTAAAATAAACATTATTTTAATAAAATGTCATCGTAATTTCGACGGAAAAGAAAAAACACATTCACGGGCTGTCAAATAAAATTCAACGGGTTATCTCATCGAAATTTTGAGCCATTTTCGTTACAATGGCACAAAATCAACGCGTTCCAAGTGAACTGGATTGTTCAAACTTAGCTTTTGAATGGCCATCATGGAAACGAAACTTCAGAGTTTACTTGATTGCAAACAACAAGCAAAATGACAGTGAAGATACAAAAATCGCCACATTTTTATGGCTTATTGGCACACAGGGTGCGAACATTTATAGCACATTATTTCCGAATGATGGCGAACAAGACTCATTGCTTAGAATTACGCGCGTACAACAAACAATTGCAGCAGTCGGTAATGAACCAGAACGTACTGTTGAAGATGTTACTTATCGTTCATTGGAAGCTGTATTTAAAAAATTCTATGAACATTGTATACCTCAAAAAAACACGACAATGGAATCGGTTAAATTCCACATGATTACACAAAAAGAAAAGCAATCATTTGGTGAATTCGAAACAGAACTTCGCACACAAGTAAATCGATGCGAATTTTCATGTACGTGTGGTGTGTCATATGAAGATCGAATGCTTCGTGATCGTATTATTGTTGGTGTACACGACAAAAAATTACAAATGAAGTTACTTGATGGCCAATCCCGTTCATTGAAAAGTGAAATCGATACATGCAGAGTTTTTGAAGCGGCGAGCGCCAACAAAATTTTATTGGACAACAAACAATCCATTGCGAGTATCGAAACGTCATCTGAACAGGTTGTTCATGCTGTTAATTGTTATTTCTTTAAGTGTGGCGACAATAATTGGACACCAAAACATGCTGAAATATGCAGAGCAAAGGGTCAAACGTGCCGGGGCTGCTCCAAAAAGGGTCATTTTTCCAAGATGTGCCGCCAAAGCCGAAAATATAATAACAACAACAATAGAAATGTTTCAACACATTGGGCCGATCAAAAAGGTTTGCTGTCAAATAAAAGCCATAATCATAATTCGGAACGCATTCTTATTTCATGTAATCTTATCTGTAGAATAAACTCAGATCGTAAAGAAAAATGGACCAAAGAATATCATATAGAAGATCAAAAAGTTACGTTCAAAATTGACACGGGGGCTGACGTAAATTGTATATCCATTAATATAGTTAAGAAATTAAACAAGCAAATATCAAATCAACAAAAATTTAACGTATTTGATTATAGTAACAATAAAATTAAAATCTTTGGTACCGTAAAATTGAACTGTTTGGAACTAAATTCAAATGCTTCTAAAATGGCTGAGGTTATTGTAGATAGCAATGATTTTGAACCGATACTGGGATTAGAAACTAGCATTTTATATGAATTAATTAAACTGGTGGATGTCAATTATATTGCTTGCTTACCAGATAAAAAAGAAAAATTAATCGAACAAAATTGGGATCTGTTTCACGGGATAGGTAAATTTCCGGGAAAATTTACAATAAATTTACAAGAAAATTCAAAACCAATTCTTCATTATAAAAAACGTATTCCGTCAGCATTGGTTGACAAACTTCGAATGGAACTTAATCAAATGACACGGGATGAAATCATTTTACCTGTTGAATATCCGACTGATTGGGTAAATAATTTACAAATTGTTGAAAAGACTGGGGATAAATTACGCATATGCCTTGATCCAAAACCACTTAATGCATGTATTAAGCGTGAACATTTTCTCATTCCAACTGTGGAAGATTTAACGTGAAAATTGGCAAATAAAAAAGTATTTTCGGTTTTTGATCTCAGCAGTGCGTTTTGGCATATGGAGCTAGATGAAAAAAGTTCAAACCTTACAACGTTCATGACTCCTTTTGGACGATACAAATTTCGTCGTGTGCCATATGGACTAAATTGTGCACCTGAAATGTTTCAACGGAAAATGATACACATATTTGGGGATTTGGAAGGGGTAATGGTTTATTTTGATGACATGTTTGTATTCGCAGATAATCACACTGAACACGATAAAATCATGTTGAAAATAATTGATCGGGCAAGAAAAAATAATGTCAAATTCAATCCGGATAAAGTACAATACAAACAAAACGAAATAAAATTCATGGGAAATACAATTTCATCGGGCAAAATTAAACCACTTAATAAATATTTAGATGCAATTCTGGGCATTAAAAAACCAACTGACAAAAGTGCAGTGCTACGATTTTTGGGAGTTTTGAAATACATGCACGTTTTATTCCAAATCTGTCAAAAGCGACAGCAAATTTACGTGATTTAACGCGAAATGATGTTCAATTTGAATGGACTGATAAACACGATAGTGTATTCGAACAATTGCTAAAAGTGATATCTTCTAGTCCGGTGTTGTCGATTTATGATCCGTCAAAACCAACACTAATTCAAACTGATGCATCAAAAGATGGGTTGGGATGTGTATTAATACAGGATGGACATCCAATAGCATTCGCATCAAGAACACTGTCAAAAAGTGAACAAAAATGGGCTCAAATAGAAAAAGAACTTTTAGAAATTGTGTTCGCATGTCAAAAATTTCATTTTTTCTTTATGGCCGTGAATTTACTTTCGAAAGTGACCACAACCCACTTGAAACGTTAATAAAACGTGACATCGATGACGTGACTGTGCGATTACAACGAATTTTTATGTTTTTGCTCAAATATCCGGGCATAAATGTGACCTACAAACCGGGTAAAGATATGCTAATTGCTGATTGTTTGTCGCGAGCTCAACTTGAACAGCAAGAAGAAATCGTGGAATTAACGGGTGTGATTCATTCAGTCATAAAATCTGTCTGTATTTCGGAAGAAAATGACAATTTTTATCGGGAAATAAATAATTCAATCCGACGAGCAATATAAAAAAATTTGCAACTTTGTTACAAATGGTTGGCCGGGATATCATCATCTTGATGAATTCAGTCAGCATTTTTACAAAATTAAATCGGAATTACATGTAGAATACGAACTTTTGTTCTACAACCATAGATTGGTAATACCAACGAAATTACAAAATAAAATCGCGAAATGGCTGCATGAATCGCATCTCGGAATTGAAAAGACTCTTGCAAGAGCTCGAATGTTGTATTATTGGCCTGGAATGAATTCACAAATACGTACATTGGTGGAAACATGTTCAGTGTGTGAAAAATTTTAACGTAATAATCAAAGGGAACCATTGACTCAGGAAGAAGCATCAAAATATCCATATCAAATCGTGGCAATGGATTTATTTGAATATGCGGGACATGATTTCATTGCAATTTTTGATTTTTATTCGAATTTCTTGTCTTCATTTCGACTGAACAACAAAACATCACGACATATAATAATGGGTTTAAAAGATCTATTCAATCATGTCGGATATCCAACAATAATAAAGACTGACAACGTTTCGTTTAACTCAGCTGAATTTGATCGATGTGCGTCACAATTTAACATACTATTTAAATATTCAAGTCCACGCTATCCGCAAAGTAACGGCTAAGCTGAAAAGGGAGTAGCAATATCAAAAAATATCTTAAAAAGATGTTACGAAACAAACGAAGTCGATCAATTTCAATACAAAATTCTTGAATACAATACAACGCCAATTGCAAGCTTGGGATTGACTCCATCCGAACTATTTTTTGGTAGATTAATAAAAACAATGCTACCAGTATCGAGTTCATTGCTAGCTAGAAAAAACTTACCCGAAAATGAAACTCAACAAAAAATCAAAAAGAAAATAGAAAAGCAAAAATATTATTATGATCGAAACGCACGATCATTACCGTTACTGACTGAAGGTGACACGGTGATCTTTAAAAAAGATTTAAACAATTGGCATTATGGTACAACTGTAGCTGATGTAAATGGTAAATCATATATTATTAAAGATAACTTCAATAATCATTTCGGACGCAATCTGCGGTTTATAGCCAAATCAAAAAACAATGGATTTAATGCCAGTGAATTTTTATTCGAAGAAAATATTGTTAATCGTTGACATTCAGTTCAAAATAATCTTGAAGAAATTGCAATATTACCACCTACAGATCAAAGTATAAACGACACTCAAGGTGATTGTGAAGTGAATGAAACAGATCTCTCAGCAGCTAATAACAATGAATCATTGCTTTCATCCGATGCATATGATACTGCTGAAAGTGATGTTTCAGGATCTGATATTAAGGTCGATAACATTGTACCACCAGCTCTCCCAGCTGTGATACAACCAGAAACTACCACACGAAGTGGTCGTGTGAGTCGCTCCCCCAAAAGATACGGAGGGGATTAAGAATAGTAATTAAGATGGTCAATAGAATTAATTAAATAATATCTGATAAAAAAAAAAGAAAGCGTGTAATAAGTGTGAACGTTCCATAACTTGACATTGAACGTTCCATAACTTGACATTTGACAACAACTTATATTTATTGGTATTGGTGAATCAGCAGGGATGTATAACCTCAGTTATTCGTTAGCCGCCAGACAACACACATCGCTTGACAATAAAAAGACACAAAACCTTAAACTAGATAGTTTCATTTAATAAGTAGTTGTAGTCTTTTTACACCCATCAACAAGCCTTACCGTGCTCGTGCTGTCTGGTGACGGATGGCAAATGACAGCACCTGAAAAGGATGCCTTTCGACACCCCGAAACCACAATTTCCATTAAATTCTAGTGAATTTAGAGATAAAATCGAAGCAAATAAACACTTAGCTTTAAATGTTTTTAAAAATAAATTATTTGAACCAAGTAAAAGTTACCTTATGTGTAATAAACCATCTTTACTTGAAGAAGCGTTGGATTTTTTGCGGGAAGAAGGATATCTTTATTATAGGTCTGGAAATTCAGAAAATATATGAATAATTTCACTTCTCGTTCTCATTAAAATTTCAACACAAATCGAAATTATTTTTCATACGATCAAACAAGTTCGTATCAACGCCAAATTTTGTCACCAATTTTGAAAATAAGCGCAATTTTTACAATAACCATACAAACCAGAATTCTGTAATGAATTCTAATGTTCATATTCGAAACAATCGCGATAATAGATTCCGTTCTCAAAATACTGAACAAATGAACAGTTTACAAAACAACTACCAGACCAACTCAGTACAAAGTAGAATACGCAGATTTTGTAGATCAGCGCCCATGGATATTGATCAATCAGCACAGTTCGCTAATGCTAATCAAATTGAAAATTTTCGAATATGTGCCTTGGAAACACAACCCAGGGAGCAGCCCTTCCATATATCCGAATAAACTCTTACGATATACCTATTCGATTCGTGATCGATATAGGTGCTAGCGTTAGCATCATCAACACAAATATCTGTGCACCACATTTAAGATTACAGAAAGATCCTTTCAAAGTACACACAATGAATTCTACCATTAGTTCCGATTATGTCTGCAGCATCAAGCAATTTAACGAGTTTGGAGGCTCCAAAAAAATGGAATTCGTAGAAATACCCTTTCATAACCACTTGTCAGGTCTAATTGGCAACAACATTTTAAACAACTATGAAACTGTGATAGATTACCCAAAAAAATTGATAATCGACGGAAAAGATATTCCGATGAATTTTTCGCTCGAAGAAGAGAAATACAGTGAAAATACCACCTTTTTTCTTAACAAGGAATCTGAAAGAGAGCCATGTAAGGATCCTCTCAACTTGATTCGAATCGATCATGTAAATTCCGAAGAAGTTGAAAAATTAATAAAAACTCTTCGTAATTACAAGTCTGTTTTTTATTCAGAAAATTCTGACCTCAGTTTCACAAATAGTATAAAGCATGAGATCAAAACTAAAAAAAATTCACCGTTCTATAGCAAATTGTAAAGATATCCCGAAGTTCACAAACATGAAGTGAACATACAAATACAAGAGATGATTCACCAGAAAATTATACGACCAAGTTACTCACCTTATTCTTCGCCTATTTGGGTTGTACCCAAAAAAGAAGATGCCACTGCAGAAAAAAATTGGAGAATAGTTGTAGATTATAGGAAGTTAAACGACATTACAGTGGATGATAAACATCCAATTCCTGTAATTCATGACATTTTAGATAAGCTAGAAAGATCAATGTACTTGACTACGCTGGACCTTGCAAAAGGGTTCCATTAAATTGAAATTGCAGAGTCTGATATTCCAAAAACTGCATTTTCTACAGCAAGAGGTCATTACAAATTCCTGCGAATGCTTTTCGGATTACAAATGCTCCAGTCACTTTCCAGAGACTCATGAACAACATTGTGCGCCCATATATTGGAAAAAATCCCTATGTTTATTTAGATGACATGATTATTTTTAGTACAAGCCTTGAAGAACACGTCCAATCCCTTGATACAATATGTAAAGTATTGAAACAAGCAAAACTTAAAGTCCAGTTAAATAAAAGTGAATTCCTAAAAAAAGAGATTTATTGGGACACATGGTTTCAACAGAAGGAGTCAAACCTAAAGCATAAAAAAAATTAAAATTCTTAAAACAGCAAAGAAATTCAACAGTTTCTTGGACTGGTTGGCTTGTACAGGAAATTTATGAAAGATTTTTCGAAAAACGCAAAATCTCTTACATTGCGTTTGAAAAAAAATATAAATATCAACCATTAAGATAAAGATTTCGTTGAATCATTTGAGAAACTTAAACTTGTAATCACCAGTGAACCTATACTAGCATACTCTGATTTTTAAAAAAAGTTCATTCTAACCCACCGATGCGTCTAATTTTACCATTGGGTCGGTGCTTTCACAGGATAGTCATCCTTTTTTTTGTGCAAGTAGGACTTTGCACCAACATGAGGTTAATTGTTCAACTGTCGAAAAAGAACTGCTAGCAATTGTTTGGTCGACAAAATATTTTCGACCATATATTTATGGCAACAAGTTCACCATTAGAACAGATCACAGGCCTCTTACCTGGATTTCAACCCTAAAGGAACCAAACCCTAAACTCTAGAGGGGAAAATGGCAGCTGGAAGAATACAATTATGACATAGAGTACATAAAAGGTAAAGATAATGTCGTCGTTGTTGCTCTATCACGGCTGGAAGTTTACTGAAACGAACTTGATTCTGTCGCTGCCACAATTCATAGCGCCGAAGAAGATATCTCACAATACATCCAAATTTCCGAAAAGCCACTTAACGTTTACAGACATCAAATTATCATAAAAAAGAGTAATACTAGCCCGATCAAGAAAACTAAAATATTCTGTAGCAACAAAATTTCATTTTCAAGTCGTGAGCTAGATGAAAAATTTATGAGCTATATTCTAAAAAATCATATGCCAGAACGAGGAATGGTCGGAGTCTACATTGCAGACACCCATATTTTCAATAGATTCCAAAACGAATATTTGAAATGGATAAGCCCTCACTCTAAAGTCAGAATCGTAAATTGTCCGCATACGCTATATGACGGTGAAAACTTGTGTGACGTCCAAGAAAAAATCCTTAGAGAATATCTTAGAAATAACCATAGAGGAATTGATGAAGTCTATCAGGAAACCAAAAACAAATATTTTTTTTCAACGTTGGGAGGTGAAAATCTTCAAAAGATACCAATCAGCTCCTGCCTCTCGGCATGCCGGATTTCTACCGACTAAAACCTCCGCTGTTTCCTTCAATCACTCTACCAATCAAAATTCAGTAATTCTCCATATTGAAAATTTTAGGACATAGTACTTCTCAGACGATAAGAATCGGTATGAGGGATAGTAACAAATCTGTAAGTTTTAGTGTCCTTTAAGTTAGATTAATAGTTCAGACTATATGTTTATGAATTATTTCCTGTTGATAACATGTTTGGTTTTGAGTTCAGTGGAGCTGATTGTATTTGTATCTTTCTTCGAAAGTTGGTCCTGAAGGAGATATTTTTAGTGTCGTTTTAAAGAAAGTTGGGTTCGCTATGTTTTTAATTGTGTCCGGCAGTGTATTGTAAAAGTTAGCTGCTTTGTTGAGGGGGTTTTCTTTTAGCCGATTAGTTCTGGCAAATGCGATAACTATATTATTTATGTTTTCCATTCTGTAAGTGTTTTCCCCTTCAATTCTATCTAATTTCACAGCGGTATACTCATACCGGTGTAAATTCTTATGTATGAATTTAGCTCTTTCCATGGAAGTCGTTGCTTTCAAATTCAATTCTTGGGCTATTTTGTAAATTTCGCTCGTTGGAGTTTGCATAGGGAGATTTTAAATGGTTCTATACCCCTTGGTTACTATTTTGGAGATGGGCATGAAGTTTCCTTTACAGGTTTGGCTCCAATTCAAGATACCGTAGGAAATTTTGGAAAGGAGATGCGCATACATAATTTGAATTTTTTTTCTTTGGAAAGAAGTGGAAGCGACGTAGAAGACCAATGAAGACAGACAGTTTTTTTCCTTACACCTTTATGTGTTGAGTCCATGTTAGTTTCTCGTCTATTGGAATTCCTAACTATTTTATTTGTTATACTCTCTGGAGGGTTGTGTCATTGATTTTTACGTGTGGCTGTATGTTAGTCTTGTTCTTTTGTTTGAAAATAATATATTTTGTTTTCCCCGCGTTTTTTGCCAATCTACTTTGTAGAAGCCAATACCAATTCTTGTCCAGGTCAGTATTTAGTTTTTGTTCAATTTTGAGATTAGTTTCACCTGAGTATACGAGCACAGTGTCATCTGCATACATAACCACTTTCGCAACAAGGTCTGCTTTTTTATGGAGTTGATATAAAGTAGAAATAGCGTTGGTCCTAGGATCGAGCCCTGCGGAACACTTATGCTAAATTCAACAGTTTTGCTTTTGACACTTCCAATTAGTGTGTTTTGAAATCGATCCGTCAAGTAACTGTGTATTAATTTATTTGCTTTTCCAACAATTTCATATTCACCGAGCCTGATGAATGAAGTTTCATGTGTACCTGTGTCGAAGGCTTTCTTTAGGTCCACGAAAACTGCTGCAACGTAGTGGCCCTTATCCAAGTACTGATTTACAAATCTAATTATATCAGGAATGACATGTGTTGTGCCTTTGGCTGCCTGGAATCCGTACTGGTTTCTATCCAAGATTTCGTTTTGTATTAAGAATTCTTTGATTCGAGAATCTACAATTTTTTCGAGGTTTTTACTTAAGGAATTCAAGAGTGAGATTGGTCTGTAATTGTGCGGGTCAGTCTCATCATCCCCTTCAAAAATCGGTATAACTGCAGAGATTTTTAAGTATTTATTATCCCAATCCTCAAATGGAGGTAACGAAAGTCATAAACAATTGCAACACTTGCATAACGGCAGACTTTGAAAGGACCAAGTACAAATCAACGTTTTTCAAAACAACCATTGTTGCGGATCATTTTATTACACTTTTTTTGTTTTCTACCAAAACGTTAATCAATTTAAATTTCATCGTTACGCTGTCAAATAATCGCCATTGGCAGTACTAAAATCCGAATTACTAATCCACCACTCGCACTGTCTCTCGAGAGAGGTGAGAAACGAGTTTTTCTTTGTTCTAGTCGTGGGGAGTTCAGGTGATCGAGCGAGAAGCGGCTCTCTTTGGGTGCGGTCGCCCATCTAATTGGACAAATTATCGGATTGCCATGTATGGGCATAAATGTTCGACCTCGAGACGCGAGCGAGAGGTGGCGAGCGTCAGTCGGGAACAAGTCTTCGTAGTCGCAGTTGTATCGTGTTTCCAGAGTTGTTGAAAGATTGTATTCGTGGCTTTGATCAAGGCATCAACCCGACGGAGGATACCGGCCGTGAACGAAGACATCTTCGATATCGGGTGGGACAAGTTAAGCTTTCCGTCGGGACACACGTCGCGGGCTTTCTATGTTCTGGGTTTCTGCACGCTGTTGGCGCCGACGCCCTGGTTGGGCTGGCCACCGCTGTTCGCCTGGGCCGCAAGAGTGGCGCTCGCCCGAGTGCTGCTGCTGCGACATCACATCCTAGACGTACTGGCGGGTGTTATGCTCCGGATTCGAGAAACCCTCTTGATGTCGATCATCTGGTTCGGACCCGACTTCTCGGTGTGGATAAGGCACTCGAATTCGGAAGACAACGTAAAGGATACTGAGCAGAAACATTTTAAATAATAATGCAATTAGCAATCATAAAATAAATATAAACAGTCTATCACATATTAAAGTATCCGTGGCACAGGAAAATAGATAAATATTTATTGTAATTCAAATTCATAACTTCACGTCTGAACGTTACTTTCAAGCAACAATAGTGCCAATTCAAAACAAAGATGGAAATTTTAAACTTTATACATCATATACTGAAGTAATCATAAATCATTTATCCGTATTTGAACATCCAACGATAAACATTAAGAAAGAATTGAAACCTATTTTGGACGATGTTATCCAAAATATTTTAACTGAAACCTTGAAAAATTTGCAAAATGATCGAAAATAGCCAACTAGTCATTGAAAAAATTGCTCCTAATTTTGTTGTAACAAAAAAATTTCCAACAAAACATTTATATATCAAAAATGTTATGATCGTAGTGTCAAAATACAGGGTAACAATGTAATTTAATTGGAAAATGTAACATTTCAATTATTATTAAGAGAATTAAATTACTATCATATAAAATCATTTATTATTAAGAGAATAAACTATACCACGCTGTATTCTAAAACGCTGGAGAACTTAGCCGAACTTAAAATAACCAAATATGAACGTGTGAAAAGGAGTTGGATCAGCATTTCCTCTGACATTATTATAATTTTGTCCATTATTATATTTTTAATATTTTTCTACTTGAAATTTAGAAAATTGACATCACTTCAACCAAAATTTAATTCCCATAAATTTTCTCAAAAAAACGCGGACTTCAACGTGAAAAAGTAATTCGTCATGAGGTGAATCTCAGGGAGGGTGAAGTCATAGTATTACATACTAACCACACATCTAAGTCGGAATTCACATTGTAAAATATCGATTCCTCTACTTGTAGCCATCCCCTTTCATCTTAGCATTATTGCTGATCTTGTGCAATGCATAATCGTTGCGAAGATTGTTTTAATTTTGCCTCAATTTTAAGTACCCAAAACAAAGCATATGTAGTTACAATTCTTGCGGATGGAATCAATTCAGTTGTAGTGTATTCCTAGTTCCAAACCTGGAACTAGCCAATACACAACTAATTTCCCACATAAGCTTCTTTAAGCTTCGGTAAGCTCTCTTTATCTATAGCACAGCACATCCTCAAACCTACATCGATATGGCATGATACCGTGTGAAACTCTTAGTGGAGCATTGAACCCAGAGTAAGCAAAAATATAACTTATGCGACGTTAATTGGGTCAATGCAAAGTAAGCTGTATTGGATGCGACGAAGTCCGTGGGAACTAATTTGAATGGCGTTCGATTGGTTATGGTAAGTAGATTTAAAACTAGAGTAGGAATTTTTATAGAATAAGCAAATTTAATGAACATAGAAACAAATAGAAAAAATTGTGAATAAAAGAAGGAACGAAGCTGGGACTGGGATCAGAACTGTTCCTTAGTTGAACGAGTTTTTTTATACTGCAACATTTGCCTTAACATCGACAAAACGTTCAATAGGAATACTTGAGTAAAGTCTGCATTATTCGGCAGACTACAAGTTGTCTTTTAATTCGGCAACTTGAAAACTTAGAAATATCGGCTGCCTGTTCTTTTGGATTGCCCCAAACATGTGGCAATTAATCAATTGCCGTGAGAAGAAGATCATATCTCTAGAAGAATATCGTAGAAGACGTCCATCACTTGGTCTACCACGCGTTCCACATGCAATAAACACATTACATGACGATCCTACGATAATCTCATTACACAGTATTGGAGAATTATATTTTCTCGCTTGGTTAGATTTCTATCAAATAACGTAAACAGTTCTCCGAGGTTACACTTAAGCAGTTAGCATTTTAAGATATTAATTGTAGACGAGATTTAGAAACGAGAAATTCAAATAAAAATCGAATATATTAAAAAGTTGCCTTTCGTTGTCTTTTCCATAAAAGTACTTAGTAAAAGTACGATATCATTATTAAAATTGCTTAGTAAAAGTAAGACATCATTATTGTTATGCATGGCTCTGACTCGAATCGCCTTGCATCGCAACCTAATCGCATCCCTGATTTAGATGACACGCGAGATCTTTCATTTATAAATACTTCTTTGTAATTTGATATTATGCACTAGGATACGCATAAATATCCTCGCGTTGACACTCGATCTTTCTTACGCAATGAAGATATTTTGTTATGTCTACACTTGAGACAACCAAGTCGCGTTTGTCTTAATAAATGTCGTTCTCGTGAACTGTGTTTATTAAGACTGTCGCCAGAAATACATTATTTATGGGTACTTCATATTAGGGTACGATTTCCTCTCTAGTAAATTATGTTAAGAGTGCGAGGTTTCGTTAGAAGAAACCTCATAGGCAATAGTTAGTCGTAAGTTAGGATTACGCGACTCAGTTCGCAAACCAGAAATTTAAGCTCCGCGCTATTAATAAAATATATAATAAAAGTACCAAGGTCTTTTATTAAAATAAATTAAACGTACGTTGTCTTCTTGCACGAGGCAAGAAGGCACAACAAAATTGGTGGCAGCGGTAAAGATTTTCATTCGATTGTGTTCAGCATCTTGTGAGAGCGTGTTTCCTGCCAGGAAACGGACCATTCGAAATATAATAGTGCGGAAGCATTCCTGGAAACGATCATCAGTTGCGAGCTACACATCCTACATCACATCAAAAATCTCCACTTTTATTTGGTGTGCTGGACAGCGGATTTGCTTTGACTTCACCATTCAACCTTTTCGGCTTGGATTGCGATTTTAATTTACTTCAGGGGCCATAACCGGAGGATTTGCGGAAGTATCAACGAAGATGCAGATGTGTAACTTAATGTTTATCATCACGTAAATATATATTGATATATTTTCATATTATATTTGAACTAAATGTTAGTGTTATAAAAACTAAACCGTTTCGGGCTACTTGGAACTAATGATATTGATTAAAGACTTCGCGGGGAAAGCTTACGAAGTAATTAAAGAGTGGAGTTTAGAAAACCAAAGTTTTTCGCGAAGGTAAATTTGTTTCACGCGACGAATATATTGCAGCAATATCCGAATTGGAGCTAAGCGACAGCACCTTAGAAAGTGCGAGTGAGAAGAACGTTGATATTGTGAAAAACAACGAACCGCTTACAATAAATTCTAAAACCAAGTTTTCTTTTTCTGAGACAATGGCGGAACTCTCTTATAACACACTTTTTTTCATTTATTCCCAATTTTGAGTCTAAAAGTGATGAAGTTGTCGGTTTTATCGAGGCATGCGGTCATGCACATATTTTAGCATCGGAATCGCAAAGGCCAGTTCTATTTCGATATATTCAAACGAGAATAAAAAACGGTAATGCAGTAACAATTCTAATGAATCGCGAATTGAAAGTCTGGGATGACTTATAAACCGAACTCCTTAAGGTGTTTAGGGAACCGCATAGCTCCTTACAGCTACATAGGGAATTAATTAGTTGTCAACAGGGAAATGACGAATCGGTTATTCAATATACACAGCGGGTGGAAATCTTATATCGGTTAGGTTAGGTTAGGTTACTCCAAAGTAAAATAGGTCCTGTGAAGAAAGAACACGAGGCGGGTCAAAAAGCATATTTGGAAGAAGAGGCTTTGACTGTGTTTATTAACGGGCTTCGAGAAAGGTTTTCTCAATACGTAGTCATTCAGAAACCTCCTAGTTTGTCCGAAGCTAGTAAAGTGGAATGTGAGGAAGAACATCGGTTAAATTCGTTCAGAACTAGAATCGAACGAGATTATTCGAATAGAAATCTTGTAAAGATTAACAAGTTACAGGTGAAATGCTACAATTGTGGAAAATTAGGTCACATTAAAAAATATTGTAGGGCACCTATTAGGAAACCGATTGAAAATCATTCTAATGAGAATGTGAAATTCAAAAAACCGAACGAACAGAGAAGGATTGGAAAAGCTGATAGTCTTTATGTTACGGTAAAAATTAATGGCGAAATTTGTAAAGTGTTGATCGACACAGGTGCAGAAGTGAACATGAAAAAGCTTCTGTGGTTTACGAAAAGCACGTAAATAAACTTAAAAAGCTGAAGTTCCAAGGATTTTCAGGTCAAACCGAGTCGACTGTCGGTGAATCTTTAATTGATTTCACCTTGACGCCTAATAAAGTGGGTGAAAACAAAACTGTCCTTGTAAAATTTAACGTTGTGCGCAACGATTTATTGGGGCATTTTGACGGACTCCTTGGTAGTCAATTCCTCAAGGAGTACAAATACGATTTTTTGTACTCGGAAAGTATTCTGAAAGGCTCTAATGAGGTAATAAACCTTCGTTACGAGAGCGATGATAAATTTGTTGAGAAACGACCGGAATCATTTCGACGGATAACTTTGTCTAGGATCCGGGATGGAGATGTCATGATAACATCCCAAGAAGTAAACGGGTTATACATACCGAACTGTGTAGCCAAAGTAAGGAATGGGAAGGCTTTAGTTCCCATTGTAAATACATTTGATGAGCGGAAATGCATCTCCAAGGTAGTTCTTCAGGCTGAACGTTTGGATAACTACGAGCTTGCCAAGGTTTCAAATGGTAAGGAAAGTAGATTTGCGGGTAATATAAGAACTTCTCATATGTGTGAATTATAGAAGTCGGAATTGATGGAAATCATCAATAAATTTCATTGCTTGTTTTGGTTGGAGGGTGAAACACTTACGGCAACGAATGTAACGAAACACAAAATAAACATTCAACCAGGGATGACACCCATCTATTCGAAAGGGTACAGATATCCAAAGGTTCACGAGGAAGAAGTCCGCACCCAGATTGCGAAGTTGAAGGAAGACGGGGTAATAAGGGATAGTGAGTCTCCATGGAATAGACCTTTATGGATTGTTCCTAAAAAGACTGGTAACAAGGGGCCAAGAAATGGCGAATCGTCATTAACTTCAGGAAATTGAACGATGTAACAATCTCTGATAGTTTTCTCTTTTCCGAACATTACAGAGATATTGGACCAATTGGGAAGGGCAAAATAATTTTCGACGCTGGATCTTGCTTCCGGATCTCAACAGATTCCTCTTGAAGATGAGGATATGATGAAAACTGCATTCAGCACTCCTTATGGGCATTTCGAATATACTAAAATGCCATTCGGATTAAAGAATGCTCCAGCTTGTTTCCAGAGACTTATGAATACAGTTCTCTCCGATTTGCAAGGAATAAAGTGCTTTGTCTACCTTGACGATCTTGTTGTTTATGGATCATCTTCAGAAGAACACAATAAAGAACTGTGTGAAATTTTTGAACAGCTTAAAAGAGCTAATTTAAAATTGCAGCCTGATAAATGCGAATTTCTGAGGAAAGAAGTGGGTTATTTAGGACACATCATAACTGCTGGTGGCGTGCGTCCTGACCCAGCTAAAATTGCTAGTATTGAAAAACTAGAGAGACCACATGACCAAAAGGGTGTCAAATCATTTCTGGGAATGACAGGATATTATTGACGATTTATTAAAAATTATGGATTACTTGCAGAGTCATTAAATAAACTGTTACGAAAAAATACCAATTTCAATTGGGGGGATGATCCGGAATGGAGTTTTCAACAATTAAAAAGAAAACTTATTGAAAAACCTATACTCCAATATCCGGACTTCCATAAAAGATTTATCATTACCAGTGACGCTTTCAATGACGGAATCGGGGCAGTTTTGAGTCAGAATGACTCAATTGGGACAAAAGACTTGCCTATTCAGTACGCTAGTCGCACTTTAAACAAAGCCGAAAGGAACTACAGCACTACAGAAAAGGAGTGTCTAGCAATAGTTTGGGCAGTTAAACAATTTCTTCCGTATGTTTATGGCACTAAGTTTCTCGTAAGAGCAGATCACCGATCATTGTTGTGGTTGTTCAAAGTAAAGGATCCTGGTAGCCGACTGGTAAGATGGAAGCTTAAATTGGAAGAATATGAGTATGAAACGGAGTACGTCAAAGGAAAAGAGAATGCTGTTGCTGACGAACTTTCTAGAAACGTTAGAATAGTTGAGAAAAAGACGACTGCTAAAAATATTTTGGATGAGCTTTTAGAGGAGTACGAGCGAAGACTAGAAGACTTGGAGAACGAAGGTATCTTACCAGCTAATTTAAGTACAGACAATTCAGCAAGCATAACTTCCTCAACGTCCGTACCCACTCCCGAACTACTCAATGAAAATTTACCAGGTCAAGGTTGTCAGGAAAACTTAAACATAGAGAATAGCATTAAAGACCCTGTTATTAAAAGTAATATAGAAATTGTCGAAGATGTCGATTGACAAAAACAGATACTCTACGAGTATCACAATGGCTTGATGGGGGGTCATTTAGGACAAAAAGCAATGTTTGCAAAAATTAAAAACCGTTATACATGGCATAATATTAAAAGGGATGTCGAAAATATGTTAACGAATGCTTAAATTGTCAAAAAAGTAAGGTTAACAGGAAACCTCACAGAAAACCTATGAACATCCCTACATCTTGTGAAGAGTTTATGGAGAAGATTTCCTTAGATTTGGTTGGGCCTTTCGACGTAACAATTGATGGTAACAAGTTTGGATTATCTATGCAAGACGTTACAAGGTATATCCACTTCATCCCTGTTCCTGATAAATCAGCTGAAACCGTGGCCAAAGCCATAATGAACAGTTGGATTACCTATTTCGGTGCACCCAAAATTATCCTTACCGATATTGGGACGGAGTTCTGTAATAAGCTTATGGATTCGCTTTGCAAAATGTTGAGAATAAAATTTATTAGAACTACTGTAGCGTATCCACAATCAAATGGGAGAATCGAAAGAGCTCACAATAGATTATGGGAAATCTTTAGGTCCACTAAAAACGATTGCATTACAGAAATGAAATGCTGGGATAAACGTATGATGTTTGCAGCTATGAGCAACAATGATGCAGTGCTTAATACGACGGGATTTACTCCTCACGAAATGCTTTTCGGAACAATACCCAGAAATTTGAATGGAGTTGATAAATGTAAATTAAAAACTTTTTTTGAGTATATCGATGATTTAAAAGCTAGGTTGATTGAAATTCGAGAGGTGCCAATAGAAAGGGAATTGAGATGCAAGGAAGCTTCAAAAAAGCGATATGATGGTAACATTGGAAAAGTTCCAAATTTCAAAAAAGGGGATCTAGTGTTATTAAAAAATTCTTTGAGACCCGACAAAGAAGCTCCATTGTATAAAGGTCCATTCCAAGTAATGGAAGTTACTACCGATCACGTAATTGTTAAGATCAAAAATCAAAGGAAGAAATACAATAAGGCTAACGTCAAGCTTTAGCTTACAGTGCCTCGTTCACAGTCGCCAACGCCTGGAATTTCCAGCTCGAGGGACTGAAGGGAAATGCGGGGATTTATTTTAAACATTTGGGAAAAGCAAAGGAAATTAGTGATAAGTTGACCTTAGTTAACATAATTAATTTAGAGGAAATAGAAGTAGCAAGTAGCCAGATAGAAAACTTGATTTCCAGTATTAATGATGTATGTTCAGAAAGTTTACCTACATGTTCGGTCTATCAGCATAAGGCTTAGATAGAAATTTTGGCATTAAATCATAAAGTAGAACTGATTTTTCAATTATTGGGAGAAAGAAAAACTATACGCGTACGCAAAGGGCTAATTAACTTTCTCGGTAGCGGATTTGAATTTCTTTTTGTAACTCTCGATCAGAATGACGCCGATTATTATAACGACGTCATACAAACATTTGCACATAATAGTAAACGAATCAAAGAGGGCATTACCGAAAACTTATCACTTATGGACACCTTGAATAAACAAGTCATGAATGTTGTCAAATATACGAACTTAGCACAAGAAAAGGTAAACTTTGTCATAGAAGAAGTTAATAAAATGAAAATAAATAATAACGATGGTGACCGTTATAACAAGCTTGAGAATTATTTTGAAGAATCTATGACTAAGATTAACCACAAACTAGAAGTGATTCGTTCAGAAATCGAACAGCTACTCAATGGTGTTATTCTTTTACAACTAGGAAAAATACACCCTTGTCTAATTGAACCCGAGGATCTGTTAAAACCACTCAGTAAGTTTCAAGAGGTAGAAAATTTGGTTTTTGTACCGCAAATAGAAAACTATGCTGCAATTATTGACTCTATGGACATTAAAGCATTTACAAAAAATAAAAAGCTAATCATTATTTTATCCACGAGTTTAATTAGAAAAGAAACTTTAGACGTTTTAACAATGATTGCTATTCCAAAGGTAGTCCAAAACGGATTGGCTTTAATTGATATTGCGAATAAGTATTTTATTATACATGAAAACAAAGAAAAATATTCTATACTTGAAAATTTTAATAATTGTAAGAAGTTTAAATCTACCTTTATTTGTAAATATTTGATTTTAAGAGAATCTGTTTTAGATAACGATTGTAAAATTAATGTTTTCCCAAGAGAATCCCACCGAAATTGTAATGTTAAGGGATTATATATTAATATAGAAAGCTATCACTTATTAGAGGAAAGTAAGTTTTTGTATGTTGCTTTTCCGAAAGTTGTCGGAAAATGTCATTGTAATACTTCAGATTAAATTGTCTTGAACGGAGTCGCGATTTTAACATTGGCGTCCAATTGCATTTTAGAAACATTCGATGCATTTATTCGAAGTTCAGGTTTACAATTTAACGTTACTTTTGAAAGCAAGGATAGAATACGCGTCGTGAATGATTGTTGCGAACGAATCAAGTTAGATGAATTTAGCTTTGACGATACACCTTTAACGAAAAAAAGAAATAAAAATTTGGAAGAGCTCAAATATTTAACGGTTCAAATCAAACGCTCCAAACTTTTATGGGAGTCGGTATTTGCACCAATTCCATCTGACACGCGATCGGTAATAAGCGGTGTACTTATAACAATTATCGTCCTTTTAGTTGCATATAGCTGTTGGAAATATTCATGTTTTACCCGTATTGTCAACATGTTTTCGCTAACAAAATGCAGGGCCGTCAGAAACGCGCCGCCGACACAATCAAACCGGAAAACGCTTAGTATTGAAGGAGATCTTCAACATGAGTTGGAACTCGAACCGTCACCCACTAGTTTACGCTCTAGATATCCGTAAACGGTCTAAAGGAGTAAGGTGTTATGCATGGCTCTGACTCGAATCGCCTTGCATCGCAACCTAATCGCATCCCTGATTTAGATGACACGCGAGATCTTTCCTTTATAAATACTTCTTTATAATTTGATATTATGCACTAGGATACGCATAAATATCCTCGCGTCGACACTCGATCTTTCTTACGCAATGAAGATATTTTGTTATGTCTACACTTGAGACAACCAAGTCGCGTTTGTCTTAATAAATGTCATTCTCGTGAACTGTGTTTATTAAGACTGTCGCCAACAATACATTATTTATGGGTACTTCGTATTAGGGTACGATTTCCTCTCTAGTAAATTATGTTAAGAGTGCGAGGTTTCGTTAGAAGAAACCTCATAGGCAATAGTTAGTCGTAAGTTAGGATTACGCGACTCAGTTCGCAAACCGGAAATTTAAGCTCCGCGCCATGAATAAATTATATAATAAAAGTACCAAGGTCTTTTATTAATATAAATTAAACGTATGTTGTCTTCTTGCACGAGGCAAGAAGGCATAACATTATTCATGAACAAATACTAAGCGCGAAAACAGTCTTCCAAGCGAAACAAGAGACTGAATTAAGCGCGGGGATTCTTCGAGCGTAGTTAGTTCGAGACTCATTAACAACGAAATAGACGAGACAACATGACCGTTTACATTACATTATTTTCAAAGCGCGAAATTTGAAAAGTATTGTTGAATCGGCCATAAAAATAACGCTTATACCAATATATCGGCAAACCCGAAGTATCGCCGATATACCGGTATATATATATATATATATATATATATATATATATATATATATATATATATATATTTATTTATTTATATATGTGTATATATATATATATATATTTATATATATGTATGTATATATATATATATATAGATATGTATATATGTATACATACCGATACCGATATATCGGAGATACTTCGGGTTTGCCGATATATCGGTATCGGCGATATTTTTATGGCCGGATAATAAACGGATATAAATATATATATATATATATATATATATATATATATAACTATATTTATATATATACATATATATATCCGTTTATTATGACTCCGCCTATGTTGACCAACCGATTAATATGAAGTAGATACACACCAAAGTTTGGTTTTAATATAAAATTCTTAATAACAATGGTGGATATAATGACTTCGCATATAGAAAAAGCTTCGACCATCGTGACAGAAAAATATTGATCAAGCTTAATTCAGTGGTTTAAAATTACGAGAATCCAACGAATACCCGTCAGCGGCCTTATGCCAAGTGTTACGACTGTAATTTGTGCAACGCTCACCACTGCACCGCAGCTGACCCAGGCCACGGTTTAGGCAATCCCACCCGGCTTAACCCTGCGAAGAGGAGTGTGGGAATATATTTTTATAAAAAAATATTATTATTTGAAGATCTGAACTCAAAAAATGCACACCGCTCGAGCTCCGCACCGATAAAAAGGAGATTGACGCCCAAAACGCATTCGTCTTCGACCCTTATGCTTCGAAAAAAAGACCGTCAGCTGCTCCCGTAACCCTATTTATCGGAAACCCCAATCCCGTTGCTACAGCGAAGGTCAATGCCCACGAGTTTGCTGACCTCATCAAAGCTTCATAGCTTTGGGACCGGGTTTGGCGACGCACATCAGATGGCGATTGAAGCTTCGTGGGTTTGGCCAGAGCGTTGCACCTCGGTGCGGGGGGAATACTGTGATTGCCGCTTGTGCTGGTGAAATAATCGTGGCGGTCGTTAACCATGGTGAATTGCAAGGACCAATGGTTATGGGTATGACAGGCGCATAGGGAGCTCCATTGGCGTATCGTAGACCGGGCGGAGCCTGGATTTGGATCTGTTGCGGCGATTGGGTGAGCGTTGTTTGTTGCCGTGATTGCTGGAAACTTATCTGCAGGGTCTTTGACGCGGACTGTAATGCATTTAGGTGTTGATGATACTTCAATTACGCAGCCTCGCGCTCACGATCAGGAACACTCTCCATAACAACCTTACTACCTACTTAGTCACCTAATCCAATATCCTTACATACCTACATCTCCTCTATATTTTCATGCAGACATCAATACCCTAAGCAAATCTACTCCTTATTTATATAATTCAATACCTTAATCTAGATAAACCTTTTTCCTAATTTTCATATATATACATACCTATATAATACTTGCAATAAAATTCATTAATGACTTACACTATAATTAATGAATCACCTGCTTGTGTGGAGTGGCGGAGTGTACAACATTTTTAACAGACAGCGTTTGCTAGCACGATGGTTTGGGGTCTTCAAGAAGAGGACAGACCCCCATTTTGCCCTTATGGGTTGTGGGTCAGTAATAAGTGACGTACCTTGGAACCAGGTTTTGTATGGGTGAGAACCACTTTTTCAAACCTCCAACCAGTGCAGGTTGGTGCTTGGTGTACGTGGTAACAAGGGTTTTGATGGGGAATCAGTGCCATTTGGAGTCTGGTGTACGGTCGCTTGGTGGCAGTGATTTGTTGTTTGTAAGAGGGGTGTTGCGGTTGTTTGGTTGGGGTTGTCAGGTGGTATGCGGTGATTTGTGTTGGTAGAATTGTGTAGAGGTTTGTTCAGGTGTGTCGCGGTGATTTGTGTTGTGTTGTGAGAGGTTGCTGAGCGTGGTTGGTAGAAGGGTGTAGAGGTTTGTTCAGGTGTGTCGCGGTGATTTGTGTTGTTTGTGAGGGGTTGCTGAGCGTGGTTGGTAGAAGAGTGTAGAGGTTTGTTCAGGTGTGTATTGGTGATTTATGTTGTTAGATTTGCATGGCAAACAGATGTTTGCATGTAGATACATTAACAGTGTGATTTGCGAGGCGTTGAGCGAAGTTGTTGGTCCAGTTGGTTGGTTGTTAGGGGTTTAGGGTGTGTTAGAAAGGAGAATCTATTGAGTTTTTGTGAAATGGATTACCAGGGCGTCATGAAAGGCTGACGGTAAAATATTCATGAAATGCCGTGTACGCAAATTTTTCTTTCTACATTAATGCAATTGTACTTTCTGGCCACGGTGAATATATGTAGCGTCTGTTCAAGACAACGAATGATGAGGACAGGGTACAGCCTTGCACGCATATTTTCTGTGGCACTGTATCAAAATTAGCTTAATGTATTTCGAACCCAATGATCTTCAATACACCGTGTTACTGAACGTTATTTGTGCGAATGATGGGTGAAAAGAAGGGTGAAATTTTAATGGTAATTGCCATTCATACTGAATTCTGATACTAACCTTAATGCATTACGAAAAGTATCCAAATGACTTCATACACATGTACGTTGAGATATATTTAAATAGCCACGATCGGACGGAAGTATGGTAGTACATTTGATTATATATTAATTTTCTTAATACTGCGAGACAATCTACCAGGAGTTCATCAAATCAGGAGGTTAAAATATCTCAAGTCGATCAACCTGAATGAGTCCGATACATGTGTTTTATTGTAATTAAAGGTATTCCCCGAAGGTTTGATGGTCTCGTCGCATTGACCGTCTACAGGTCTTCTTTCGTGTAGAGATGTATCATGAATGATCAAGTACGTAACGGCAGGTAATGCGTTTGTTCTTGTTGTTTGCTGGGGAGCTGTAGATTTGAGGGTGAATATCATTAAAATAACGACTTGTCTTCCGCATTCTTGATGAGTTTTTGTGTTGTACATATTTTACACTATATTGCGAAATGTAGTAATTAAGTGATATGGCTCAATTTGCAATGTGAATTAATTAGCTTCATGAGAAAATGACGTTTGGTTAACACGTACATTGTCAATTGTGGTGCGTGTGTTTTCATTAAAGTCGTTATAGGGTTTTCGTGAATGGGTTTAGGGGGAATGAAAGTGACCAAGCTATGTCACCTGGGTGAAATGGTATAAATTGCAGGAAGGCTACACAGTAAAGTCATAATTGAAATTTCTAGCGTGCATACTGCCATTAATTTGGCGCTGTGGAATATCTGAGGATACTAACAACAGTAAGAGTTGGTGAGCAAATTATTTATATACATTTTATTCATAATTAATTTTTTCTATCCTGTTACAGATAAAAACCAATTTTGTAAATTGCTGCCTGATAAAGGTCTACTTGTCAGCTGGTGTAAACTAGCTTAGGGTTCCCCATCTTACGTTTTCAAATTGTTTCAGTGTGAATATATAAATAACTTTGAAAATGGTAGGTAATACAACTAAGTTTGATGGCTGAGGTTTACTATCAATTTTTCCTTTCAGAAAACCGTGGCACTTTTAGACAACATCTGCATCTATACCCCTGATCAACATGTTGCACTTGCTACATTAGACGTAGGTAAAAAATACAGAATTAAATGTTTTCAATTGATAACCACGCATTATGGAGCACGCATCACTGTGCATTTGGTGGACTGTACCTACTGTTTTCTTCCGCCAAGATTCTTGGAGAAAATAAAAAAACAACGTCAGGTTGAGGAGCTGAACGAGATCACAAATTACAATCTCATATTCGAGGATAAAAACGACACAAGGGGTGGTAATTTCAACATAAAATTTGCTCAAGATAGCAACGATGAATAAAAAGCATTTTTTGTCATACAACATTGTTTTTATTTCCAATTCAGTTTTTACATATCACAACTGTATGAAGAAATAAAAGACTGATTTCAAATGTAATTTAACATTGTATTAAACTGTCACTTATATAATTTCAATACTTAACATTTCTTACTCTGTAATAAAAACACATTAACTTCCGTATTCTGTTGGAGGCTTTTTCAACATCACAACACTCACATGTATCCGGTCCGGATTCGGCATTGTCATAAAGCCATGGACAGGAATTGTAGTGTATTCCGTGAATTGATGTGGTAGACGGGATCTTTGAGTTAACTTTAATCAAAACACAGGTTATTTTTCCCGGAAAGTTCACTAGCCGCTAAATATAATTAAATAGATAATTCGACAAAAGATCCCTATTATGCGACTATGATTTTATTTTAATTAATGTAAATTCGCATTTCGACCGGCACACCCGGTCTTCATCAGTACACAGTAGTGTACTGACGAAGACCGGGTGTGCCGGTCGAAATGCGCATTTACATTATTTAAAATAAAATCATAGTCGCATAAAAGGAATCTTTTGTCGAATTATCTATTTAATTAACTTTAATGTTTTGATATCACTTAGCAGCCTCTCACGATGTTCATCCAGAAGTACATCCATGTATTCCGCAACAAAGTCGTCATATTTGCGTAGTCTTGTTCGCACAAAGATTGTTTGTAAACTGACAATGTTTTCAATGAGAGGTTTTGAACTATACAATATGTGAAAACCTCTCATTGACAATGTTCTCCCTGAATTTGTAAGAGAGAAAGGGTTTTATAATTTCATGTAATTGTGAAATGCGATGTTTAAATCTAAACCTATCACGAGCATGCATTTCCCACTCCCCTTTACGACTCATGCGATACGCATAGACCCAGGATATCATATACCTCATGTGAACGCTGTCTGCGAATCTAACGTGTTTTGCGGTTTCAGCGAGTTGTGATAGGATCCTGGAATGCATTCACATTACGTCTTTTATATCTACCCATGAATTATGCACCGAGGGAAACCTAGCCATTTTACAAAAGCTCGATTTTTAACCCTCTTCAAAATCTTCTCAAAAAGGTAAACATCGGGATATTTCACCTTTAATAATTCTGTTTCATAGAAACCACCTTGTATGGTGTTACCTTGATAATCTTCAAAAAAGTATGTCCGTGGTTGTGTTTTTCTCACTTCCTTTATAGTGAATATTTCAGTCGACCAGTTCAGTGTGTAGCCCTTTTCAAACACATGCTTGTACTTACTTATTCGCACATGATTTCCAATTTTAAATTTAGGCTTTGACACCACCTTAACTTCCTTATAAACAGTTGCAAGTAGATATACTACATTTGTTACGTTAACATCTATGGGACGCATCTTGATTATGCGATGTTTTGTTTTGTTATACTTGTCCGTCAAGTTCTATATAATGATAATTCCCATTCATACTGAATTCTTTCCACATGATGCCCTTCAGAGTTCGATTGAATCTCTCGACAATTGAAGCTTTTAACGCGCTGAATGTAGAATAATGGTTTATTTCATAGTTTTTCATTATCCGATGAAATGTTTTATTGAAAAATTCTTTTCCATCATCGGTTTGTAGATTTCGGGATATACGTCGTCTCTGTTTCAAAACTGATTCCATAGCCTTAGCCACATCATTGGGATTTTTACTTTTGACAGGGAGAGCCCAAGCGAACTTGGAAAATGTATCAATTATTGTCAATAGAAATTTATAACCGTGATTTTCAGATGCATACGCACTCATATCAACCAGATCTGCCTGACAAAGATCATCAATACCCCTTATAACAACACGTCGACGTTTAAAGTTTTTTCGAGCAATTGTATGGAGTTCATTAACAATTTACCTTCTACTCATCTTGAAAAATGTATAAATAAAAGTTTTGTAATGGTTTTTATAAGAAGTTCTTCTTTTCCGAACACAAAAAGATGCTGCACTTTAAACACCCTTTAACAATGATGGTGGCAGGCCCGTCTGGCTATGGGAAGATGACATTTATAGAAAATCTTCTTAGAAACAATGCAGTGATTCAGCCATCAGTGAAGAAATTTTTTTGATGTAACGCTGAACAGAGTGCTATACCACGGCAAGCGCCATTTGAAAATATCGAATATTTGAACTCAATTCCTGAGGAATTTCCAAACAGCACGAATCAACCTAATTGTACTGGACGATATGATGTTAAATGCTTTTTCAAAACAAGTATGTGAGTTGTTTACGAAAGGATCGCATCATCGTAACCTGTCTGTCGTTCTGGTGACTCAGAATGTTTTCCATCAAGGGAAATTTTGCCGAGATATTTCGCTAAACTGTAAGTATCTAGTATGCTTCAAGAACCCACGAGACTAGAGTCAATTTCATAATCTCGCTAAACAGATATACCCTGAAAACAGTCCGGAGCTTATGAGAATACATAAAGAAATAACTCAACTACCTCATAGCTATTTGCTAATAGACCTAACACAGGATATAAATGACACCTTACGTTTTCGCACCGACATATTTAATACAACATTTGTAACGTGTTATTGCTCCCCAGTAACTTTGAAAGTAGGCAATGGTGTCACGAATGAGACGATAAAAGGACAACAAGCATATGCTATACGTTCTTAAAAAAGCTAGTCCGTGTTTAAGAAAGGCTATACTGAAAACCGCCGATCCCGAAGTAATTAAAACTCTATGCGAAATCACAGACAATACACTGAAAGCAAATCTTTTGCCTAGAGGAAAAATATTCTCCCGGCTTTGTAAATATAAAAAGAGGATGCGTAAGCTGGCGGAGACTAAACGATCCGTTCCACGCCAACGTAAAGTGTTAATTCAACAAGACGGATTCTTACCCGTATTGCTAGGAAGTGTTCTTTCAGGTGTGATAGGGTCTTTAATTGAAATAGCAGTCTTAATAAAATGCTTCTATTACCCCCGGAAGTATATGAACGTTTAAAGGAGACAGTTGAGAGCGCTATTACACAGCCACTGTTTGACAAAACCATGAATAAAATACTGAAAATTAAGCGCAAAAATGATGAAGCAAAATGGTATCAGTACCGGAATGTGCAAATACAATTTTTAAATGCAAGACGAAGAAAAAAATCATTTGTGGAGACGAAAACTGAAAATTTTTCATCGAAAAACCGCATGGATAGACAGATATATAAGAATTTGCGTGAAGCACACAGACGAGGTTCCTATTTAAAAACGAAATACCCACACAAACTTCGCCTCCACGACCGGAGAAGACATTCGAGTCGATAAACGAAATAACATCAATGAAGCAAGAATTGCCTGCTGCTTTTAAGCGCCGATTATCAGCAAGTGGAATAGCAAAAAGTCTTAAACCTGCTTCCAAAATAAGGAAAAGTGTGGCTGATTCATTTGAAGGAACCAGCAAAGCTACAAATAATAACCGGCGAAGATGGTAGAATGCAGTATACAATTCCAGCGGATATGAGTGTGGATGAACTGGATGACGTTTTCACTGATTTAGATGCAGTAGATGATAAAGGTGCTGTAGCGTCAGATTTCGATGAAGTAGGTCGAAAGTCTGGCAAGCAATCTATATTTAGACCCACTTGTCTAAACCATGATCAATTTGAGACTGAAATTCCCATAAAAAAGCCTGCTCGGCAAAGTGAGCAGTTGAGATTGAAGACCGAGCCTAGTTCCAGAGTTAAAAACCTGAATTGGGACAGAATTTAAAATAATTCTTATAAACATAATAGATGACGAGTAAATATCACAGGATGCTTTATGGGGTACGGTGCGTATTTGGTGATATACGGGTACAGACTGGTAAAGTCTAAGTAACGTATTACCTCTCCCTCTTTTGTTTTATGGTATAATTTGAATACCTCAGTACGACCTCCAAATAGAGCATCCCGCACATATAGTGGAAGCATTATATCATTATAATATTCCCGCAATTTTTCATTGAAAACCCAGTCTTTATTTAGTATTTTTCCAAATTCACATTCCCACGAATATACCAGATTATATCCATTTCTCCTTATCGCCTCGATACGTCTTTGTGTGCTTTCATATCTTTGATTTATTGTTTTTAAAACCAACGAGATATTTTCAGTCGTTTCTTGAAATTTAAAGCAATCTCTACAAACGTGATAATAACAGCCGAAGAACTCAAAGACAGTATTTGATTCTTTATGAAAGCCGCCGACATAGAATCCACACTTATCCAACTTTAACTCACCATTGTTGTTTGCGGAGATTATCAAGCCGCTAGTTTGTGAATTTTTCCAAGCCAGCCACTTGCAAGAAATTACGGAATGTGTTTTACTTTTGAAATAGCCTCTTTTAGGTATTACGCCTAAGATATTTTTTTCAAGATATTTTTTCCGAAAAACTAGCATACATGTCGATGCAATTGTGAGACTTTCTATTAAGGGGTTCACATCGGTCATTTTAATAAATTCATTCATAAACCTTATACATCCTCGTCATAAAATATCAACATCATTTACACAATATCGCAACAACTCATTTCTATTATTGAAAATATCTTGTGTTTTTGTATTGAACCAATTTAAAAAGGCCATCCTTTCTTTAGGTTTCATCGTATTGCAACCGTACATTTCAGTTGGTGGGTATTTACCGATATACTTTATATTCTCCTCCGTATTGAAATAATAAAGAAAGTAACCTTTAGCACTGTCTTCAATATCGAAAACTTGTGGAAACTTAGAAAGTGGAAACGGCAGGCAATTTAAAGAGTCAACAAATAAAACTTGTTCACATGTCAACTTCATAATTTTGACTCCATTCATTAACGGTTCAATATGTTTTTTCTAGCTATTAACTCCGAAATCAAGAAATGACCATCATACCCTTGTAAGTTATGTGCATAACAATATACGTTGCTCACATATGGTCTGGGGATTAAACAATAGTCTAGAAACCTTTGCACAACAGAGGATTGATCATTTTTTCAAATATATGCTGTCCGACACCACATGTATCACATGGTTGTTTAATATCTTCATCTTGATAACAATTGTGACAAACATGTTGTGCTACAATTAGATTTGCAACATGTACAAAAGTTGAAGAGGTGTCTCCACACAGGCCGGCTTGAGTAGTTTCACTATCAAAAAATATGAAGAGAAACTTTTTATCCTTTCTACCTATGTAGGGCTTTATAAAACAGTTTTGTTGGGACGGTTGTATTTTTGAACACATCTGACAGAAGTATTCGTCACATTGATGTTTGAGTCCTTTCCTGTATGTAAAATTTATAAATTTTGTGCAAAATACACATATCTTGAAAGTGTCACATACAGTTTCTCCTCTGAACTTTTTATCTAAATGGTTAGCGGTCCTCTAAACCCGCGATTACACTCGCTACAGTCAACCATCTGTGATACATACACGCAGGGTGGGAATGTGATACAGTACGGACATTTCATTTCACATTTATGAAACGAATGATTTGAAACTTTATCGCAATAGTTACAAATATAACTTTTGGAAAACAATCCGGTGACCGATTTTATGACGTAAAAATTTTTGTACTCTCGAAATCGAAGAGGTAAATTTTTTTTGCTGTTATATCCTGTGGCAGAATTTTAAAAAGAATGGAACTCGGATCTCGAATATTATCGAAAACAACAATTTGATACCCACATAAGTATTTTTGAAATTTATAAAGATCTAGGATGTTGCATCCATTCTCACTGATTACCACTTTGGCATTTTTACACAATTGATCAGCCTTCAAATCCAAAGATTGTAAAATGACTGAATTATTAACACGGCTTATATTACCCTCGACCATTTCTATTGCGTAACAAATACACCTTGGTAAACATGAAAGATCGTCAGCTTTAGTGGTTTTACCCGCATCAACTAATACTTTTTTCCTTTTTAAAAGTTTATCATCATCTGTGTACTTTTTATTTATACGCGCCCCACCGAAAGGAATGTTTACGACATCCGCATGGAACTGAATGATATCATCCGAAAGAAATTTAGTGTTTGATTGATTCACATTTGCTATAAGACCCATTATGTATTTCCCATTAATTTCCTGAACAGGCTTGAAACTTGACCATATGGGTTTAACGTGTGGTGATTTTGGGAGTGTTATTTTAAAGCTCATTTTACACTCCGAATTGGTGTTACCAAAAATGTCTGCAATTATCTTATCAAATATTTTTTCTAAAGCACTTAAAGGATCAACGGCTATATTGGCGAAGTCCTTCATCTGAAAACTTAAGGTGACACCTGTGACGTTAAATTTTTTTAAATTGCTTCTCTTTCCTGGAAATTATTTGAAACGATTTTGATATATCGCTTGAGCCACCCCCTTGTTGATTACCTTCACCAACACATTCTTGTTGAACATCATTAGAGCTGGAGGAGTTTCCATTATTCACCAAAAGATTAAATGTTTCGTTTTGGAAACCATTTTAAAACGACTGGTGATGTAGCTTTGAACACTCTATCAACTGCAGTAAAAACCTGCATTTCTCATCTAATGTCGGATAAATATTTCCATCCCTAAATTTATTTGTTGTATTCCTCAACCAGGTAATACAATCTTTAAAACTAGATGCTAACGCAATTTTAAAAGCTTTAATTTTATTTTCCATCTTTTTATTTTTTATCTAAATTCACTTATATCTCTATTTTACATTATTAAAACTAATACACTATGTTAAACTATTTAGTAATTTTATTAACTTATTTTTTTCCGCTCTAGTTGTTATCGGTATTATTCGGTGCAGCTCAGCCCTCTGCTGACGCAACTTCACCTGACGTCCACCACGCTTCTTTTTTTTGAAGGGCTCCGTTGACGTAGGTTCAGGCATGAATCGTTTGCCCTGCAACCGTTTTTGCAGCTCTTCAACCGTCAGAGGTTGAGGTCCTGGGAGAGGTGACGTCCTCCTCGCCTTTGCAGGCTGTTTATTCTCCTCTGTTGGGGCTCCTGACGCAGCTTCTTCACGCTGCTCAGCTGCTGCAACTCCAGCCAAAACTTTTTGCGGCCGTTGGAGATCTATGGTCGAATATCTCTTGCGATATTCCTCTAACGTTATTCTTCAAGGAATTTTTTTACCAAACATCCTAAGCTAACTTACGTCAGCTGCAAAATAGGCCTTGTGGGGCCGCAATTTTTAAAAAATTTACAATAATGTTGTAAGAAAAAATAGAGAAAAATTAATATATAAAAAATAATAACTTAAAAATCAAAAAAACTTACCTCTCTGATAACCTATCAGAGTGCTGTCTGACAATTTATTATAACCCATGGTACCAGCCACGGATTTTTATACAAATTTTTCCATGCCGTACAATGTACAAATTGCAAGCACTTGCATGTAGTCTGTGCTACCGGCCGTGTTAACCAAACGTCATTTTCTCATGAAGTTCATTAATTCACACTGCAAATTGAGCCATACCACTTAATTACTACATTTCGGAATATAGTGTAAAATATGTACAACACAAACTTTCATCAAGAATGCGGAAGACAAGTCGGTATTTTAATGATATTCACCCTCAAATCTACAGTAGCCCAGCAAGCAACAAGAACAAAACGCATAACCTGCCGTTACATACTTGATCATTCATGATACATCTCTACACGAAAGAAGCATCTGTTGACGGTCAATGCGTTTGGTGAATACCTTTAATTACAATAAAACACATGTATCGTCGTCTTTACCATCATTCGTTTGCCTTCAAAAAAGACTTGAGATATTTTAACCTCCTGATTTAGTGAGCTCCGGGTAGACTGTCTCGCAGTATTGAGAAAATTAAAACATAGTTATATGTACTACCATACCCGTGTCCAATCATGGCTATTTAAACACATCTCAACGTACATGTGTTTCATACACATGTACGTTGATACTTAATTGGATACTTAATTGGATACTTTTCGTAATGCATTAAGGTTAGTATCAGAATTCAGCATGAATGGCAATTACCATCAAGATTGTTTCCTGTTTCTTTTCACCCATCATTCGGCTTGCCTTTGGCACAAATAACGTACAGTAACACGGCGTAATGAAGATCATTGGGTTCGTAATACATTAAGCTAATTTTGATACAGTGCCCCAAAAAATGTGCGTGCAAGGCTTTACCCTGTCCCCATCATTCGTTGTCTTGAACAGACGCTACATATATTCACCGTGACCAGAAGGTACAGTTGCATGAATGCAGGAAGAAAAATTTGCGCACACGGCATTTCATGAATATTTTGCCGTGAGCCTTTCATGGCGCTCTGGTAATCCAATTCACAAAAACTCAATAAATTCTCCTTTCTAACACACCCTACACCCCTAACAACCAACCAACTGGACCCACAACTTCGCTCAACGCCTCGCAAATCACACTCTTAATGTATCTACATGCACACATCTGTTTGCCATGCAAATCTAACAACATAAATCACCAATACACACCTGAACAAACCTCTACACTCTTCTACCAACCACGCTCAGCAACCCCTCACAAACAACACAAATCACCGCGACACACCTGAACAAACCTCTACACCCTTCTACCAACCACGCTCAGCAACCTCTCACAACACAACACAAATCACCGCGACACACCTGAACAAACCTCTACACCCTTCTACCAACACAAATCACCGCATACCACCTGACAACCCCAACCAACAACCGCAACACCCCTCTTACAAACAACAAATCACCGCCACCAGGCGACCGTACACCAGACTCAAAATGGCACTGATTCCCCATCAAAACCCTTGTTACCACGTACACCAAGCACCAACCTGCACTGGTTGGAGGTGATTGAAAAAGTGGTTCCCACCCATACAAAACCTGGTTCGAAGGTACGTCACTTACTACTTGGGTCGACCACGTTGCGTGGCGAACGTAACAAAAGGGAAAATCCAAATATGTTTGACGCGCGTTTTGGTATTCTCGACTTCAATTGTTCTGCGAGCTGAATAAATCGTTTCAAAGTTTGACATAACATTGTGGCGAGAAAAATCGACGATGAATTTTTGTCTGTTGATCAAAATTAAACAACAAACTGGTTGATGTCTGTGTGGCTGAATCTACGACGAAAATTTTCTGATGATGAGATATTTAATGCAGATGAAACCGGACTGTTTTACAAATTAATGCCGGACAGTACATTAAAATTTAAAGAAGAGAACTGTTTTGGAGGCAAGTTGTCGAAAGATGGAAAACTGTCATAGGTGCAGCCAAAATGAGCGGCACAGAGAAAAAGAGATTGCTCGTTTTTGGAAGTCACAAAAACAAAGATGTTTAGCAGTGTTAAATTGTTACCTGTCGATTATGCAAACAATCTTAAAGCTTGGATGACGTCAGAACTTTTGAAAATGGCTTCGAGATTGGGATTTTGATTTGGCGAAGAAGAAGGAAAAGATTTTATTGCTGGTTGATAATTGCCCGGCACGTCCAAAGTAACTGATTTAAAGTCTATAACACTTTCTTTGCTTCCGCCGAATACAACATCAGTCTTACAGTCAATAGATCAAGGAATAATACGGTCACTCATAACTAATTTTAGAAAGAATCTTGTGCTTAAAATAATTAATTTTCTTGATACTTATGAAAACAACTCTTCTACAAAATACCGGTGCTAGATGCAATTCTTATGATAAATGATGCCACAACTGTTTCAAACATGTAGGATTCTTGGAAAACCACAGTTTACTTGTTCAAAAAACAGAACATGAATTTGATCTAGAAGATAACTTCCCTTTATCTTTATGGGTACGAAACCTAAATTCAGATTCCTTAGCAGCAACGGAAATGTTGGAAGATTATGTCGATATCGACAGCACTCTCCTGACATCCGATGAACCCACAGATGAAAATATCATACAAAACATTAAACCTAATGAGCAACGGGAAAATGATGGTGAAGAGAAAGTCGAGGAAGAACCATTACCTACCGCAGAAGAGGCATGAAAGGATGCAGAACCATTACCATGA